>JAVUPR010000167.1:9550000-10750000 GCA_036785695.1 Gentiana straminea
TTCCGAGTCGCCAATCAAAATAGCTGCTGCAGCCCCCCGGGCATCCCCTCTCCTCCTCCCCTATAAAATGGAGCAAGGGCGCGGGACAGGTCGTCCATATAAAGGACGATTTAACTCTTACTAATTTTTTTTATAATTTAAATAAAAAAATATCTAAAGTAACTACAAAGGTATAAAAGTGGATTGGAGCCCTAAATATGCTAATTTTGAGAGCCTCTAAACCGTGTCTTATTGGCCTAGGCCCTAGGACGCCCATGAATATCAATATCTAAAGTTTCAAAATATAAATTTCATTCCGTTCATGTATTTCAAAATCCGCTATAAGTTCTTAAACGAGTTTCAAGTTTCAAAATATGTGTGTATATATATATAAAATGTAAAATGACACATTGTCAAAGCAACCTAAAAATATCAATAAACTTATGCAAAGAAAGTGTAATTACTTGGCCAAGATGAAATTTAGGAAAGATGAGAAATACAGAAAGAATAGGAACATAAACACAACTGACCAACCTACCATAATCCATTCTTTGACCAAGTAAATGCACTTCACTCTTGGCTTTCAATAAACACACTTGTTGCTCTTACTCTCATGTCTCCACTGAATCAGTAACTCTTTCCTTTTGATTTAATTTATTTTGCTGATAAATGTGTGGCTAATGTTTAATTTAACTTAACTGTTGTGTCATTATTTTTCTGATTTTAATGTTGATATATATAAATAAATATGAGGAGTTACAAACCCAGTCACACAAGATTTTAATTCTCACTTGACTGAGTAATCTTCCACTTTTTGGTTAGAGGCTTAGATGCAACATTTTTCAGTAAAAAGTAATCTTCTTGATATCAAGAATAATAAGAATAATAATGCAGATGCTAAATTCGGATCCGGTGCTCCACTTTGCCCCAAACCGCGCCGCCTAGTACCTTCATTGCCTGAATTTCTCCGGCCGGAAAGTGATCATGGGTTGGTTTTTCTAGTTGCCTTTTGTTTATTTCATTGAGCTATGTGTTTAGGATTTCTTACGGTCGACTTAATTTAGTTCAATCGTCAGAAAATCGATTTTCAGCTTTAAGATTGACAGTTCAAAAGTTGATTATTTTATATATCAAAATCAGTAGATTTGGTATAGTATTACTACAAACATCATTTTCTAGCAATTTCATTCCTTTAAGTGTGATATTAATGTGATGGTTTTGTTTAGAAAATAAAAACCTAACTGTTTAAAAATTTCTATTAGTTGATGAGTATTAACTGATTTTTTTTTTTTTTTTTTTTTTGAAAACAACTGAAATTTATTAAACGTACGTACAGAATAAAATTTGTGAATTTTAATAATACTTTTTACCTACCAAAGTACTGTCATGCATGATGTTATCCTTTAATTTGATGTTGTTGTTATTTATTTATATATATTTTTTTTTGGTTATTTTTCCCCGCAAATATGCATGGTCACTTTATAGACAACTGAAGAATGGAGGGAGAGATGGGATCATAAAGATAATTACACAGGAGGTATGTGTTATTGGTTTTCTTTGATGTTTTATTTATTTAATATTTTCCTTGTGCGATACTTGCATGAAAAAGGAGAATAAACAAGTACATATAATGTCATGTCGATTCAGACTCTTTGTTATAATCGTGCTTAAAGAACATGTTGAAATCATTTATATATACACATTATATATATATATATATATATATATATATATATATATATATATATATATATATATATATATAAAATGTATTTTCAAACAATTTAAGCTTATGAATTATTCTTTCCGTTCCTATTTAACTATCGTATGTTAAAAATACATATATTAAAAAGAGTAGTTAATACGTTGACTTAATACAAAATGACAATAACATCTATTAAATATAATTAATGCAATATTGTTTTCAATCTCACACCCCTTAAAAATAAGTGTAGATGTAGAAAGATACAATAAATGATACTTTGAAAATGTAACTACGACAGATAAAAAGTAACTTTTATTTTAGCAACTACAACAATTAAAAAGAAACGGATGAAGTAGATGGTAATTCAACATGCGTTCGCCTGAATGACCCTTTGCGGTGATCAAGGGCGGAGGCACCTTAAGACATAGGGGGCTAAGCCCACCTTGAAACAAAAAATTGATACAAATATCTCTATATAATCCGGTATAACGTATTAAGTTATCTTAGTCCATTCCACCCGATCATCTTAAGATATTCCACTAGTCCACCTCACAAGAAAATCCTAGCTCCGCCCTTGGCTGTGATAAGTAAAATATAAGTCATCCTAAATTAATTTTTGATTTGTCCCACAATATAAGTCATTCATTCGTATAATTATATGATTTTAACTCATTATTAACGCACCCCGGATATGAAATCCTAGTTCCGCCTTTGAATTAATGCATGTTGCTATTTATATAAAATGAATGTTGAAATATATACAGAAAGGAGATGAACAAGAAAACGTGATGAGTGGAGGATGTTCATTAATGACATGCTACTGGGGATCATCTTCTCCTCCTACCAGAACTGAAAATCCATTGGTTCATGATGTTCGTTTTCTTCATCAAATGGGCCATTTTTCGACGTTTTCTCGAGCAAAATTGCCTGACAACTACAAATTAGGCCTCTCTTCTGCTCCTCCTCTATGAAATGATCGTAATCCTTAAGTTTTATGCTAAGATTGTTGTAGTAAGATTGTATTAATTAAATCATGTACATCGATCATACATTTTTGTTTCTATCCTCTTTCACTGTATACAATCGTGTTATGTGTGAGAATGGAAATAAAAAAAAAGCGTGATGAATATATTTTATACAAACTTTCTACGATGATTATACTCTTAAAAAAATTGAAAACAAGAGATAATCCAGAAAATTTGATGCTTCAAGTATTAATTTAGTTGTCACTATAGTGTTATTAATTATATTCCAATGTACATAATAAAACCAACATGTACATGTAGATGCCATTATGTTAAGAATTGTTAGGGGTAATGAGTTGTGCAAATTAAGATAAGAAGCGTTTTGGATACATTGTGTATTCTCTCATTGGGAGAAGCAGAGATAACGTTCTTCACAAAACGGGTAGTCACGTTTCCTTTCAAAACAGAAAGAAACGGAAAGAAACAGTTCATTTTTAATTAAATTACATTGTCAATCTTTGTATCACTTTTTCTTTCTGTCTAAAAGCATCCAAACACTTAAAATAGACTTAACTTAAAATAGGCGCGCTTCACTTAAAATTAAATTGTCAATTTCTTTCCCTTTTCTTTCTATTTAATTCTTTTCCATCAAAACGGGGCCTAAGACGGATTTTATTAGTGTGGTGTTAGTGGCGGATTCAGAAATTTTTCTCGATTAGGTATTGTAACAAAAATGATGATCAATTGGAGCCACCAATGATATTTTATAATTTTTAACAACCAAAACTACATTGTTTCGGTACAAAGAAAAATTCTTGTAACTCAAATTTATTGTTTCACTACAAAAGTTTAAAACGACGTAATTAATTTTAAGTATGAAAAAAATTATATAGTGCTATTTTATAACAATTGAACCGCAACACATGTAATACCCGAGTTCAATTTCACAAATATGTAATTTACGGATCTTATAAAAGCTTTTTGCCAATGTATGTGTTTAGACGCATATTTTATGTGTTCAAGTTGTTCCTTAGCAAATATGTGCATCTGGGTAAGGGACCACATATGTGTATGCATATTGGAGTTGTATTTCAGTCTGCAAAACTTATTTCCACTGGCTCAGCGCTGGAAGGAAATTGTGCAGACTCTCTCTACATTGTTCGATCTGCATAGTATCCTAAAAGTAAATTTGTATTATTTAATTTGTGTCAATGTGTGAACGTACTTTGTACAGTTTCAACATGTATAATATGTTAAAACTAATGATTTCATGGCTTGTATGTTAATGGTGTCATACTTAATGTTTGTATGCGGTGGTAAATTAACTGATCCTACCATATTGATGAATTTTACTTTATAAGATGTTGTTGGAATTTTATGGTGTTTTAGCTCCGAAATGGGTTTAAGTATAAGTGGCGTACAATCAACTTCATGCTCGAATTTGAATGACTTAGTGAATGAATTTTCGGGAGCTAAAAAACAGTTTTGAAAACTAATCAGATAGTTGATGTTAGACTCTTGAATCACTCGATTCCGCTATCGTGTGAATGAGAAATTAATTGCATAAAAGTAAAGTGTAATGAGGCTCAATCACTACTCAAGGAGTGTCACGGATTTTATTAACAAGTAATAAATTTATAATCCGGTATTCCCCAAGTGCAGGGATCGTAGTACAGTGACTAATACCGGGTCGATCTTACGGGGAACTAACGATTGGTAATCCTAGTTTTTGTTCTAACTAACCTATGTCACGATTACTAAAACTAAACAGCAAATAAACTTAAACAGGGAATAACTAAAACGAAAGATAACAATGAGGAAAACTGGACAGAAGATAAGATCTAAAGCCAGGAAAAGTTGAATTTCAAACCAATTAAACTAAATCTAAACCTAATATGCAATAAATATTAACTAAGCTAAACAATTCTAGTTCAAGGGATTTGATCAAGTTATAACGGACAAACGAGCAATTGATCCACCTATCCTATCAACATTCAATCCAATTCAGATTATTTCGTGATTTCTAACCAAGTTGTGATTCACCTTTTCTAAAGTATGAACCCTAATTTCTTAGGTAGTTCGTCTATAAATCTCTATCTTTCGATCTAAAGATTAACACCTTTTCTAATCCAAAGGTGTAAACTTTAAACGTTTTTCAACCTAGAAATCTAACCTAATAACTTTCGTTACTTAGATCAAAGATCTATTCCTTATCATGGTGATCTAACGTTTAGATGATTCTCATCAAACAAAACAATCAACAAAGCAACGATCTTTCGATATGAAATTGCATAAACAATAATAAACATGATAAAAGAAACAACTTATATTAAAAAACTCACAAAATAATCAAGAACGGAACTGAATTGTTGAATCGGACGGCTTCACAACGCTCGTTCAAAAGGCTTTAGCCTCTAAGCATCCTCTTGAAACTTGGAATTGATGAATAAAAGTGCATAAAAACTATCTAAACTAGCCTAGAATTTAGAGTGCATAAACTGAAGAAGAACAGAGTAAAAACGCAGCCTAAGCCGCTCCTAGGATTAGAGTTTTTAGTAATGTGTAATTGGTATCCTTAATGTGGAAAAACGCAGCTATATTTATAGATGTCAAAGTCGGCTGTAGTAAGTCGGCCGAAGGACGCCCGTCCGCCTTGTTGGACGCCCGTCCAAGATACCTTGGACTTGCTTCAGACGCCCGTCCACTCAGCGTCCAAACTCTCTGAATCAACTTTCTCCTCCTGGACGCTAGTTCGCTTCTTTGGACGTTCATCCACTCTGGACGCCAGTTTAAGCTTCTGGACGCCAGTCCAAAATCGACTTAATCTTGATTTTTCCATACTTATCTCTTTTTCATCAATCCAAATCATCATTATCTCTTCTATCATCAATATAATTCGGCTCTTATCTCTTTTTTATCATCATTTGAGCATCAAACATGTACATATAACACATCAAAACATCGCAAAACGTAATATCATCCAAATAATCATAAATTCACAATTAAAACACCAAAATTAACCTATTTTGCGAATAACTTGTTTAAAATATCATTTACTCAATAATTCCATTAAACACTCGTTTCTCATGCAAATTATACGAATATGAGGGAAAATATCATAAAATATATCAATATAAATCGTATAAATTCACCCTTAACAAGGAGTAGTGTGACACTCAGAGGCAAGCCCTAAAGGGCAAGAGAATTTTTTGAAAGAGGGAAGACATAGATTCTTGTTGGTTCAGAACCCCACACGCGCGCCGCCGCCGTCCCGGCTCGGTTCGGTTCCGGCTTAGGCCAATAACAGTTAGATTTCTGAATCAAAGAAACCTGTTCGAACAGGTTCATGCACCTGGAGCAATTCGAAATGCATGTTCATAAGCATCGAATTGGCTGATGTCTGTTCATGAACAGAACCAAAAAAACTGCCCTCTACCAAAGGCTGTTTCTTTCGCCTATATATACAGAAACAATCCTGAATGAAAACATACAGTTTTTTTTCTTTCCATATACCGAAACTCTGTAGAAATTTAAAAACACTTTTCTTATACATAAACTTTGCATACATTTTTTTTCTGCATTCATAAGTTTGAGATAACAAGGCTGAATCAGTTCGACTGCTTGTTCGCATTGAACTGCCGCAATCAAAACAAGGTAAAGACTATTGTATCTTGGAAGACTTCTTGTCATAACCGTGGGTATTTAATTGGGACAATAAAGTCTTAAGGACATCGTTCTACGCGCCTGATAGCAAAATGCTTAACCACTAACTTTCACTGACAGAGTATCGGGTCAACGGGAGTATAGTGGTCACAAGGTCGAAACCACAGGGAGTAATGGCTAAGTACCAAAGCTGAAGTGTAACTTAGTTCAGGTCAATCAAAGGTTGAAAGGTACTATGCTAATGCAGAAATAAAGTTTATACTACCGGTCTTACTTCTAAATATTACAGGGTATAGCTGAACTATGATCCCACGAGCTACTTTTACCCCTAAGGAAGAACTTGACAAAGAGCGTGTCTTAACCGACCTACCTATCCTATGTAGTTTAACGACATCCATGGGTGCCAACTCCTAATTCTAGTGGTTAGACTGAACAACTCGATCTAACCACCCTATGTGAAGCTAACCGACTCTCCCTTTAGAAAACCGATTATCCTAACATGATTAAGGTCTAGAGTTGCTCGAACAACGATGAAAAACCTCTGTATTGGAAACGATCCTAACAACTAGGCCGAATCTACGCAACGATCCTAAAACCCCTTTCCCACATCTCACCGCAAAATGCATCTATAAGTTCGATGTGTGACAGTGAACTAGGTGATCAATCTAATTCAACGATGTTATAATAATTTTTAGAATGTGGATTAATCATTAAAACATTAAATTGCGCACTACAGAACTCCCAATCTCGTCCCCCTTAGGGTTTTCACTCGTTTTCACATAATTCGGCTACACAACGGATTAGCTACTCATGATTATGCTAGAAACGGAATTAAAACCGTAACAGAATTATCAGCCTCGTGGAAGCATGACCCGATCCTTGTATCAAGGTAGACAAAAACAACAGAAAATATGCACGGGACATGGTCCGCGTGCCAGAATATAGAATAGGGATATGGGGGTGTAACAGTAATAAGGCCCTGTCACGTCAGAAAACTCGACACATAATATGTAACGCACAAAATGGATCGCTATAGATGGATAATTAACCCCTACGGGTAAAGCACGGAACATCTAAGCATAATAGAAAGGCCACAGAGGCACAAAATCATATAAAACATCAACGTGCATAGGCATACATCATCAAAGGCGAGTACAGGTAGCGCATACTCAAAAACCCCTAGATCACATTTTATTCCAAACAGTCTTATTATGGCGGGGTTGCCTCCCCCCAAGCGCCTTTGTTTTACGTCGTTGTCTCGACCGGGTGACTCTTAGCAGACTCCAATCAAGACAAACTTAAACAACTCTAAAAAAACAGGCATCACCTAGCACTTAAGCACGTAATCAACTCAGCCAAATTCCGTACTCATCAGTTTAAGCATGATCACAGATATACCACGTACAAACATCAACATAGTAGAGTTAATGAACGGCATACCTCATTTATCTCGTGATGCTGCCTCGGGCCATCCCGCAACATCTTTCTTATCAACATAGACTTCCCCCAGCATTGGGATCAATGGTAAGACGGGCGATCCTGATTCATTCTCTGTCTCGATCTTTCTCTCATCGACGACATCATGTGAACTCACCGCCTTCCCTTTCAATGGGATCTTGCTTTCCTGCATGTTAGTACGAGCCACAACACAAGAAAATATAGACTCGGCATACAAGCATTCATCATGTGTAACTTTACGACCTCTGTCCTTGTAAACATTCAGTTTCTCTCTCTCGCCTCCCATGCCAAATGAAATATCTCCTTCCTTCACCCCAATGTGAGCATCGCTCGTGGTCAAAAAAGGGCGACCAAGCAGGACATATGTTTTAGAGTCCATTTCCATGTCGAGGATCACAAAATCTACTGGGAAAACAAACTTATCTACTTGCACCAGGACATCTTCCGCTACCCCCATAGGTGTCCTCACTGACCTATCAGCCATCTGAAGGGTCATTCCCGTAGGCTCTAGTTCTCCCAACCCTTACTTCTCATATAAGGCTCTAGGCATCAAGGTCACAGAAGCTACTAAATCGCATAAGACATTATCGATCACAGTATTGCCTATGGTGATAGGGATGGTAAAACTGCCACAATCTCTCATTTTCGGGGGTATCGTACTATCATACACCGCCGAACACTCCTCCCGCAACTTTACTACTTGATTCATTTTCTCTCGATAACGCCCCTTTCAAACACTTATAGTACGCCGGTACACTCACGACCGACTCTAGCAAAGGAACATTAATCTCTACCTTCCTAAGAATGTCTAGGAACTTATTTTGACTATCAGTGAGAAAGTTCTTCCTAGGACCCTTAGGTGGATAAGGCAGCGTACTCATCAAAATCAGGAGGGGGAGGAGGCATAAAATCATTCTTACCTCGAGCTTTTGGCCTCGACGGTACAACTGTAGCCTCTTTCCTGGCAGGGGTGCTCGACTCTTCCTCTTCAACATCTATCAGTATGAAATCCCATTTCTTCGCTGACTCTTCCTTCTTTCTCTGAGTCTCTAGCTCTTTCTCCATTTTCATCTCTCTATCTTTCTTTGCAATTGCTAGATCTCTCTTGACAGCCGCCAACTCTCTTCTCATTTCCTCTAACTCAGTTTCGACCCTGCTTGTTTCCAAATCCTCAGCCTCATCTTCTTCATTCAGATAATTCTCCGCTTCGGTCACTTTTTCTTTCTTTGACCAATTAACCCCCAGATCTCTGCTACTTCTAGTAAATACTGCATTCACTTCCCTCAGATTCTGTTCAGTATTGCTTGGCAGGCCACCACTCAAATTTTTCTTCAATGTATTCATGATTTAACCCACTTGGGTTTCTAAGTTCCGGATAGCGGAGTGGGTGGCTACCTTTTTCTCCACAGCATTTTTGTTAAACTCAGATACAGTCATATCCAGTCTTTCCAGGAGTATCTCAGTGGATGTCTTCTGAACACCAGAAGAATTCGATTGCTGGTTATTTTGATTGCTCTGGTGGAGATGAGCATTCGGATGCTGATAGATGCCAGAATTATTGTTTCTCGGCGGTTGTCTTGCATGCTGATTCTGATTATTCTGCTGGCCCTGATTTTGATTCCATCCTTGATTCTCTGACCCTAATTCTGACTTTGCTGTTGCTGTAACGCCCCGTTTCCGGATACCGAGTCCTTATCCGGAAAAGTGCGTTCGGCACGCATAGCAATAAATAAAATTTAATGCATACACGTCAGCCTCATCAATAATCAGAGATACTAAACGACGCGGAAGCTAAAAGATAACTCGGAAATTAAAATTAAAATAAAACAAACGAAACGTCTCCCAAAAACCGAACCAGAGTTACAAGTGCTGTTCTACAAAAACCGAATCAAAAGAGAAACTAAACATCCAAAGAACATCATCCAAATCTTAAAGTACAACACCCTCGGAACTCCCTTAACAAAAATAAAATAAAAGGAAAGATAGCAAAACTATAAAGAAACACTGGGCTCCAAGCATAGCCCCCGCTCATTCCTCGTCCTCAGGATAACCCTCAGCCGTCTCGTCATCCTCCGGATACTCATCTAAAAGAAAAAAGGGACAAAACACAGAGAAATAACGGGTGAGTACAAAGTACTCAAGTAACATGAATAGGTTCCGCACTATCATAGCTACTCAACCAGTAAGAAGGCGTCGCCGTCTTTTATTAAATTTTCCGTTATTAACCTAGCTACCTATCACATTACGTTCATGACACAACATGAGGTCCCTAGGGTTTCTAGCTTAGCTCGCTATTTGGCACGCTAAGGTTGGCAAGGACACATACGACCGGTAATTACGCGCACCGGTTACGATTACGACCTACTAGAATTGCGTCTCCAGTAGTACGAACAACTTGTGTTCGATAGTGCGCTGACCTATGCATGTACTCTCGTGGAAGTCCGGATGAACACAGAGGCACACATCACATCGGGCCATATACACATCGACGGAGTATAAACGTGCCTTACGCAAGCCTCCCAAAGCATTTAATCTTTTAGCTAACACATATGTAGTTTATTAAGTGTTTAACTAGCCACCTAGTTCGTTCACATAAAAGGCCCCTATCAACTACTCAAGGTCCAAGACCACTAGACTCTAACCTCCTAGAACATACACAGACAATGACGAACACTAGCTCGTCAAAGCACTAATTCCGTCAAGGCTCTCCGCACGGCCCCCTACGAACGATCACGGTTAGTGAAAACTCCGTAAGGTTGGGTTCTATGCGCGTGGGAACTCCCTTCAAGACTTAGTTCAAGATTAAAGATCAGATTATAATGCCCGGACATGAGCTGACACCACCAAACAGCTCAAACCAACATTTGCCCAACCAGACCCTTATCCGTACGGATGGATAAGTTATCCGTACGGATGACCAGTATATCCGTACGGATAAATGCCCCTACCGTCCGGATAATTCACAGTATCACCAACACTCCAAACCAGTGACTTATCCGTACGGATAGGCCTTCTATCCGTACGGATAGCCCCAAAATCCTGCACGAAAACTGCAGAACAGCCCTGTACGATTTCCAACCCAAAACCAATTCAAGCTCCAACTTTTATACACCAAACAGCAGTAAAACAGGTATAAAATATATAAAACTCCAATTCACTGATTGGGCCCCTAAAATAGTACGAAGTCTAGCCACGTTACCTTTTGATTGCGTGGTTCTACGATTCCAAGCCCTCGAAGCACCAACAAGCCTTAATCCTTGAACATATACAATCAACCAGACCTTAGGACCTTCCTACGATGTCAAAACAGCAGCAAGCAACACCTTTATGCTATTCATCAAGTTCTAAGCCAAAAAGATGAAAAACTCACCGGAACGAATTCACAAAACGTTTGTATCGGGAGAATCACCGCGATCCACCGAACCTTTTCTTCTACTGCCGTCTGCACAAACGAGCCACGGATCACACACCAAAAATCCGACCTAGGGTGAGCCTTTGATGGAATAGGCGCCCCTTCTGCTTCAGAGCGACAGAAAGAAAAAAAAAAGAGAACTGAAGGAAAAATGAGGATCAATTCTATTTTCCCGTTTAAATACCCCGACACCTTTAATTCCCATTTACGTCGGCCAATCAGAATATTTCCTTTTATTCTAATTCTTTTTCCTTTATTTAATCCTTTTATTAAATAAAAACATAAAACCCCAATTATCATTAAAAGACAAAATTGCCCTTTTCGTAAAAATCGGGGTGTTACATCCCTTCCCCCTTAAAAAGAGTTTCGTCCTCGAAACTAGAACGTGCCTGGTAGAGACACAAAGTCTGGGAATTCCATGATCATGTCCGCTTCCACTTCCCAAGTGGCCTCAGTCGGTGCATGATTGGTCCATTGCACAAATACTAACGGGACCATCCGGCGCTTGATCATCCTTTCTTTCCTATCCAAAATCTTGATCGGTTTTTCTTCATATGACAGGTTGTCTTGCAAAACCCCCAGATCTATTTCAGAATCAGTTTCAGTTTGAGTCAAACACTTCTTCAGCATCGACACATGGAACAAATTATGAACTCTAGACATCGATTCCGGCAATCGAAGTCTATAAGCTAGCCATCCAATCCTTTCAATAATGTGGAAGGGTCCTACGTATCTCGGACTGAGCTTTCCCTTGTCCCCAAACCTCTTGACCCCTTTCATCGGTGATGCTCTCAAATAAACTCGGTCCCCGACTTCGAATTCCAACGGTCTTCGCCTGAAATCCGCCCAACTCTTCTGACGATCTTGAGCTGCCTTGAGATTCTTCCGAATAAGATTGATCTTATCCTTAGCCTGTTGCACCAGCTCCGGCCTCGTAAGTTGTCTCTCCCCTACTTCATCCCAATATAGAGGAGTCCGACACTTTCTTCCATATAGGGCTTCAAATGGTGGCATGCCAAGGCTCGAGTGATAGCTGTTGTTGTAGGCAAACTCCGTTAATCCGAGATAATCCAACCAAGAACCCCCCGCGTCCAAGACACATGCCCTAAGCATGTCTTCTAAGGTCTGAATTGTCCTCTCGGACTGTCCATCCGTTTGAGGGTGAAACGCCGTGCTAAGCGCTGTCTTGGTCCCAAAAGCTTTCTGCAAGCCTTTCCAAAAGCGACCGGTGAACCGTGTGTCTCTGACCGACACAATCGATAAGGGCACACCATGATATCTTACCACATTATCAAGATACAAGGTGGTGAAATTCTTAATTGGCATGTCCTTCTTACATGGCAAGAAATGGGCTGACTTCGTGAGTCTGTCGACAATCACCCAAATCATGTCATGTTCACCCTTACTCTTCGGCAATCCGGTAATGAAATCCATGGTGATGTTCTCCCACTTCCATTCCGGGATTTCCAAAGACTTCAACAAGCCTCCAGGCTTCCTGTGCTCCGCCTTCACCCTTTGACAAGTGTCACACTTTGCCACAAAGGTTGCAACATCAAGTTTCATGCTTGGCCACCAATAATGTTCCTTAAGGTCCCTATACATCTTAGTGGCTCCGGGATGAACCGTAAACACAATCCTATGAGCTTCTTCAATGACCTGGTCCCGTAGACCATCCACATTCGGAACACACAAACGATCTCCGTACCACAGATGGCCACTCTTGTCCAACTGATAACCCACTGTCGGCTTCTCCCGAGCTACCCGCTTAAAGTCCACCATAACTGGGTCTTCGTCCTGTTTAACCCGGATCTCATCTAGTAAATCGGACCTCACCATCAATGGCGCCAAACTGACTGTCTTACCTCCCCGTTCGACCACTTGGACCTGAAGTCCGTCCAATTTATCAACTAGTTCCTGAACTGTCATAATAGCATTTACCGCCCTCCGGCTCAAAGCATCCACCACCACATTGGCTTTACCCGAGTGATACTGAATATCTAGGTCATAATCCTTGACGAACTCAAGCCATCTTCTTTGCCTCATATTCAAGTTCTCTTGAGTGAAGAAGAACTTGAGGCTCTTGTGATCCGTGTAAATCATCGCTTTCACACCGTACAAATAATGTCGCCACAACTTAAGGGCGAACACTACCACTGCTAATTCCAGATCGTGAGTCGGGTAATTCTTCTCATGTACTTTCAGTTGTCTCGAAGCAAACGTGATCAGCTTTCCCGACTGCATCAACACACAACCCAGCCCTTGGCCTGACGCATCCGTGTAGACATCATAATCCCCGAAAACCTCTAGTAATGCTAACACCGGTGCTGTAGTTAACCGATCCTTCAAAGTCTGAAACGCTGCTTCACACTCCTCCGTCCACTCGTACTTGACATTCTTTTGAGTGAGCTTCGTGAGAGGTGTGGCTATCCTCGCAAAATTCTGAACAAACTTCCGATAGTAACCGGCTAGGGCCAAGAAACTCCTTATTTCCGTTACTGTTGTAGGCCTAGGCCAATTACTTACCGCTTCAATCTTAGCCGGGTCCACCTTGATTCCCTCCGTTGTGACTACATGTACGAGGAAACTAACTTGATCGAGCCAAAATTCACACTTGCTGAATTTCGCGTAGAGCTGACTGTCCTTCAACGTTTGCAACACTATCCTTAGGTGTTCCTCGTGTTCCTTCTCATCCCTAGAATAGATGAGAATGTCGTCGATGAACACTATCACGAACTTGTCCAAATACGGCATGAACACCCACTGCATTAAGTCCATAAATGCCGACGGCGCATTGGTTAACCCGAATGGCATTACCAAAAATTCATAGTGCCCGTATCTAGTACTGAAGGCTGTCTTAGGAATATCGGACACCTTGATCTTCAACTGGTCGTAACCAGATCTGAGGTCGATCTTGGAGAATACTTTCTTTCCTTGCAACTGACAGAAGAGATCATCGATCCTCGACAAAGGATACTTATTCTTAATTGTCAAATTATTCAATGCCCGATAATCGATGCACATCCTCATACTGCCGTCCTTCTTCTTTACAAATAAAAATGGAGCTCCCCAAGGCGACGTGCTTGGCTGTATCACTTTTCTCTCCAACATCTCTTTGATTTGAACCTTTAATTCCTGCAACTCTGCTGGCGCCATCCGATATGGTGCCTTTGCCGTAGGCTGAGCCCCGGGAACCAAATTTATCTCAAACTCGATAACCCTATCCGGCATATCCCCAGGCAACTCCTCGGGAAAAACTTCTGGGAATGCCCTCACTACCGGGGTTTCTTCCAGCTTAGCTCTCTATACTTCTATTTTCAAGGCAAACACCATGAACCCTTCACATCCTTTCTTCAGTGCCCTCATGGCCCTGACTGCTGAGATTATAACCTGCTTACCGTTTCCAGTCTTCACCACATTCCCTTGAAAGGTCTTAGCGGATTTTCCGGAAACCTTGAAAATTACTCTCTTACCATGACAGTCCAGAAACACATGGTTCTTGGATAGCCAATCCATTCCCAAGATCACATCAAAATCAGCGAAATCCATCACAGTTAGGTCATGATGGCTCTTATGACTTCCAACCCTAATATCGACTTGTTGTAAACATTGAGCGCACTTAGTCATCCTCCCCAACGGGGTAGTTATTGACAACGGATTCCCTAATTCTTGCAATGGTAGGTTAAGTTTCCTAGCTGTCTTAGTAGACACAAAAAACCACGAGGCTCCCGAATCAAATAGTGCCGTAATCGCTTAGACTCTCTAGGATTATAGTACCTGATCATGTATTTATTTAGATTTCACAGTTAATATCATACCGCGCCATATCATATTAAGTAGTTCAAAATAAAATAAAGACATTAAAAGATACCTGTCACCACTAGATCATCCACCTCTCCTGACTCGACGTCTGCTGCGAAAACCCTGGTAGGCCTGTTGCCCCCATTTTTAGCACCCTGAAGATTGGCCCCAGTGGCCGGTGTACTAACCTCCTTTCATCTTTGCGGACAATCTCTAGAATAATGCCCAATCTTTCCGCACCCATAACATTTAACCGACGAACCCACATTTCCCTGAGCTGTCTTCCCAACTGAGCCTGTTGTTCCCGGCACCCCAAATTTCTTCTGCCCCTGATTTGGTGCTGTCCCGCTGCCCCTCTGAAAAAATGAGAATGATCTCTTCGCACCCGCGGCAGCTACATTCTTCCTCAGTAGCTTCTCTGCTGTCAAGGTTCTATCCACCGCATCGGCCATGGTAACTGGTCGTGGGCCTAACATACCCTTAGCTATCTCACCAGTTAATCCATCAGTGAACTTTGCTATACTTCTCTTCTGATCCGAAGAGATCTCCGGGTAGAACTGACCTAACTCATTGAACCACTGCGAATACTGAGTGACTGTCATCTGCGATTCCTGCTTTAAGTCCAGAAATTCCTTGGACTTAGTGTCATGAGCTGCTTGAGGAAAATACTCCGTGTAAAATGCCTCCTTAAAAGCCTTCCAAGTTGTGAAGTTTCCATTGAACCTCTGATATGACTCCACCCAGCGTTGAGCATTCCCCATCATCAACGCTAGAGCAGTCGGCAACCACTCCGCCTCCGGAGCCTTCATGCTGGTACAATTCTTTTCGAAACCCCTGAACCATAAATCTGCTTTCTCTACACTCACGTTTCCAAAGAAATCTGACACATGATACTTCCTGATATTTTCGACCCAGTCAATCGGTTTCTTATAGTACGGACGAGCTGTCTCTTGCGAAGCTTGACTAACAAAGGTAGTCCCTCTTTGCTGCTGCTGTTGCAACATTGCCTGTT
Source organism: Gentiana straminea (assembly GCA_036785695.1). Lineage (NCBI taxonomy): Eukaryota > Viridiplantae > Streptophyta > Magnoliopsida > Gentianales > Gentianaceae > Gentiana > Gentiana straminea. Next base: position 9,565,993 of record JAVUPR010000167.1, read on the forward strand.
GTTGCTAGAGGATAGACTGCTGTTGTTGCACTTGATGCAGCTGTTGAAAGTAACGCAACACATCTTTCGTTCTGCCGCGGAACGGTCGGGTCAACAACCGAGAGGGATTCTTGGGGTGTCCCTAGGTGGAGCACTTCGAGAGTTGGCCCTGGTGGCCTCAGGAATCCTCCTTTGGTTTCCCACTCTAGCAAAAGAGGACCTATTAACCGGTGGGAGAACAGGTGGTGCCCCACTCCTCCTCCTCGTAGGGGCTCGCATCCAAACTGGCATTCCTCTCCCCTCATTGGCCCTGGCCTCATTAGCCTGCTCGTTTCCTGCTTCCTGGTTCTCCTCTTCCGTCACTACCTCAGGAACTTCTTCGTTCTCCACCCCGACTAGTTGATTATCCGTGTTGGCACCTCATCTGGTACGAACCATCTGTCACCCAAAACAAGAGAGAGGATTACTACAAGCTCTAACTTATCTTAAAGGAATGATTTAACTTAAACAGCACTGTAAACGTCGGCTCTGATACCAACTGTAATGCCCCGTTCCCTGATACCGAGTCCTTACCCGGAAAAGTGCGTTCGTCACGCATAGCAATAAATAAAATTAATGCATACACGTCAGTCTCATCAATAATCAGAGATACTAAACGACGCGGAAGCTAAAAGATAACTCGGAAATTAAAATTAAAACAAAACAAACGAAACGTCTCCCAAAAACCTAACCAGAGTTACAAGTGTTGTTCTACAAAAACCGAATCAAAAGAGAAACTAAACATCCAAAGAACATCATCCAAATCTTAAATTACAACACCCTCGGAACTCCCTTAACAAAAATAAAATAAAAGGAAAGATAGCAAAACTATAAAGAAACACTGGGCTCCAAGCATAGCCCCCGCTCATTCCTCGTCCTCAGGATAACCCTCAGCCGTCTCGTTATCCTCCGGATACTCATCTAAAAGAAAGAAGGGACAAAACACAGAGAAATAACGGGTGAGTACAAATTACTCAAGTAACATGAATAGGTTCCGCACTATCATAGCTACTCAACCAGTAAGAAGGCGTCGCCGTCTTTTATTAAATTTTCCGTTATTAACCTAGCTACCTATCACATTGCGTTCATGGCACAACATGAGGTCCCTAGGGTTTCTAGCTTAGCTCGCTATTTTCCACGCTAAGGTTGGCAAGGACACATACGACCGGTAATTACGCGCACCGGTTAAGATTACGACCTACTCGAATTGCGTCTCCAGTAGTACGAACAACTTGTGTTCGATAGTGCGCTGACTTGTGCATGTACTCTCGTGGAAGTCCGGATGACCACAGAGGCACACATCACATCGGGCCATATACACATCGACGGAGTATAAACGTGCCTTACGCAAGCCTCCCAAAGCATTTAATCTTTTAGCTAACACATATGTAGTTTATTAAGTGTTTAACTAGCCACCTAGTTCGTTCACATAAAAGGCCCCTATCAACTACTCAAGGTCCTAGACCACTAGACTCTAACCTCTTAGAACATACACAGACAATGACGAACACTAGCTCGTCAAAGCACTAATTCCGTCAAGGCTCTCCGCACGGCCCCTTACGAACGATCACGGTTAGTGAAAACTCCGTAAGGTTGGGTTCTATGCGCGTGGGAACTCCCTTCAAGACTTAGTTCAAGATTAAAGATCAGATTATAATGCCCGGACATGAGCTGACACCACCAAACAGCTCAAACCAACATTTGCCCAACCAGACCCTTATCCGTACTGATGGATAAGTTATCCGTACGGATGACCAGTATATCCGTACGGATAAATGCCCCTACTGTCCGGATAATTCACAGTATCACCAACACTCCAAACCAGTGACTTATCCGTACGGACTTATCCGTACGGATAGCCCCAAAATCCTGCACGAAAACTGCAGAACAGCCCTGTACGATTTCCAACCCAAAACCAATTCAAGCTCCAACTTTTATACACCAAACATCAGTAAAACAGTTATAAAACATACAAAACTCCAATGATTGGGCCCCTAAAATAGTACGAAGTCTAGCCACGTTACCTTTTGATTGCGTGGTTCTACGATTACAAGCCCTCGAAGCACCAACAAGCCTTAATCCTTGAACCTATACAATCAACCAGACCTTAGGACCTTCCTACGATGTCAAAACAGGAGCAAGCAACACCTTGATGCTATTCATCAAGTTCTAAGCCAAAAAGATGAAAAACTCACCGGAACGAAATCACAAAACGTTTGTATCGGGAGAATCACCGTGATCCACCAAACCTTTTCTTCTACTGCCGTCTGCACAAACGAGCCACGGATCACACACCAAAAATCCAACCTAGGGTGAGCCTTTGATGGAATAGGCGCCCCTTCTGCTTCAGAGCGACAGAAAGAAAAAAAAAAGAACTGAAGGAAAAATGAGGATCAATTCTATTTTCCCGTTTAAATACCCCGACACCTTTAATTCCCGTTTACGTCGGCCAATCAGAATATTTCCTTTTATTCTAATTCTTATTCCTTTATTTAATCCTTTTATTAAATAAAAATATAAAACCCCAATTATCATTAAAAGACAAAATTGCCCTTTTCGTAAAAATCGGGGTGTTACAGTTGTTGTTGGCCTTATGACTGAGATTGCTGGTTCTGGTTACTATGATAGTTGCCTTGGTTATTCTGGTAGTTCTGATTCTAGTCCCAAGACCTATTGGATGAACCTTAACTTGGCCTAAAGCTTTGACCCTGATTGGAATTGTGGTTCCAATTCTGATGGTGGTTTTGATTCCAACCTTGACCTTACTGATTCTGATTCCAATTACCCCCACTGCCTTGTCCAACATAGCTCACATTATACCGTTGTGACTCATCTCTCATACCATACTCCATTGGCGGCCCTTGCTGATTGTCGAAATTCTGATACTGCTGTTGCTGACCAAACTCTTGCTGATTCATATTCATCTGCCCCATCGCATACACATTCATCTTCTGCTGTTCATTCTGATTTCCAAACTGTTGATGTACTGGGGTAGATGTCAACTGTTGTGGGTAAGTGAACTTTTTCGATGATGTACACTCCAATGCTGAGTGTCCACCCCCCACAAAGTTGGCATTGCTCTGCCTTCTTTTTAGCCAACTCCATTTGGTCCATCTTCAGTACCATTTCTTGCATCTTGTCATGCATGGTTGTCTCTCTATCCAACTCTTCTTTTAGAGATTTCACACTTTCCATTGGAGCCTTCTTCTTTTTCCACCCCCTATTGCCCTTCTCCATCAGCCATCTTCTCAATCTGTCTTATAGCTTAATCCGGTGGAAGATTCATAATATCCCCGCCACTTGCGGTATTCAGCTTGTTATGATCCACTGGCTCTAAGGCTCTGAATAATATAATCACTTGCTCAACAGTTGAAAAACCGTGTGTAGGGCATCTCTTCAGTAGACCCCTAAATCTCTTATACGTCCCCTTTAGTGTCTCTCCCTCGAGACCGTCAACTGTTCCACACGAGGGTCTCTCGGTGAAGTTTGCAACGGCAGTGTTGCATTACCACCAGTAGTGTTCGAGGTTTGCCCTTGTGCATCATGTTCATTGAAGGGATCTTTGCCATCTCTACGAGTCGTTATATCATCCATTTCTTCAGAGAAATCTAAGTCAGAGCTTTCTACTATCCTAAACCCAATCGGGTCGGACCGGATCCGACCGGGTCGGAGTGTAGGGACACTTGGGTTGTACGTGGACGTGTATTAGAGAATGCGTACGTTAGACCGACCCACTTACATTAAGTGTCACACTATGTGGCGGTTGTGTAATTATCCTTTTGACCGGAGTCTTCATGGCATCACGGTGTGGATTGTCATGCTTTGACACTATTGAGATTTCTCCTAACCACGGGGCGATCATGCGGTAGTGATTGGGTATGATATTGAAGCATGCGGAGTATACATGATTGGTCGTCCGGGAATCGCGTATCCTATGATTGGGATTGAATATCCGAAATGGCCTTCTTATAAGGAATGTCTAGCTCTCGAGAATCTTTGCAAAGTGGGAGTAAATGTGTTATTCCGAGAGAGCATGATATCCAGATTATAAGATACGATCGTCAATGTATTGACACTCGAGATACGATCGTATGGATATTATTATAGCGATAGGATTGTAAGTTACACGGTAAGCTCGCTTCACATGAAAGGTAGTAGTCATTGCTTTTGACTCTTCCGATGATTGGGGGTCACGGTGTGTTGCTAGACGCTATCCCGTGATCGTTAGGTATGAAGGGCATTTTAGTAAATTGCACTTTGTGTCTACGGCCAACATATTCGGAAGCCTATCGGGTCACACACATATGAACATCGAGTCGGATTAAAATGCGGTTATAGCTGATAACCAAATAAGGAAAGTTTATCTCTAGACTATAAAGGTTATAGTGGTAAATTAATATGGTGGTATTTATTTATTATGAATAAATAAAATACAAGATATTAATTATATACATAAATTAGATTAATTAAAGAATATTCCGGAAGTCAATCTTTTGGGATATGGGGCGCCACTTTTGAGGGTACAAGATACACTTGGATTGTGCACTTTAATTAATAAATATTGCCATAATATTAATATAGGATATTAATTGATTTTGGAAAAATAGATTTATGGTAATAAGATAATTATAATCAATATATGATATTGATGAGAATAAATTATAATTAAAGAGATAAATCAATCTAGTTGATTTTCCTTATTTTATTAGAAAAAGGTTTTCTTCTCCTACACTACTATTGGGCGCCACTTCCTCTATAAAAGGAAGTGGGTGTCAAGCTCTTTTGTACAACACAATTGCAAGAGTTCATAATTCTTGTGTAAAATAGAGAGCTCTCCATAGTGAGTTTGTGAGGGAAGAAAAGGTCCGGTCTAGCGACCGGAGTTTTTCGATAGCAATCCAAGGAGGATTCCGGCGAGGGGTTCGTGTGGATTAGCGATAGAGGCCGGACGCGTGGACGGCTTGCGCATTGAACTACTCTCCGTTGGCGGTCAAAGCGACGATCTTGTAGATCATCTAAGGTATAACCGTCAAACTACTTAACGTGTTTATTGCATTAAACGAAGAACGATCTAGAAAAGGAAATCAAATTTTAAATTCCGCATTGCGTTAAACTAGTGATTTCCTAACAGTGGTATCGGAGCCAGACTTCGAGCTTAAGCAATAAGCATAATTTAAATGCGTAGTATTTAATCGATAGATGCAAGATTTAAATCGCGAAACGTTAAAACAAAAAAAAAAAAAAAAAAAAAAAGGATATAGGGTTCATGGGGGTCGGCCGACTGGCGGCGCCCCCATCCCTCGGCGGCGGCGGCGGCGGCAGTGGCCTTCGGGCTGCTGTCCGTCGGCTCTCCTCTTCCATTGGGGGAGATCAACCCTTTTCGTTTTGTGATATTTTATTGTGCATAGATATCTCGTTTGTTTAGTTGTGTCATATGGCCAACCAATGGTTCAAATAGATTGGACCATTGGGAAACCATATGGGACATTGGCCTTTCCAAATTTTGATTTGGAATAGGCCTAGGCCCTTTCCAAATATTTGATTTGGAATAGGCTAGGCCTGGCCACTTCCAAAATTTTGATTTTGGAAAGTGGCGAAGAACTGCCTAAACCAAAATTATTTGGCCTTTCCAAATATTTGATTTGGAATAGCCTAGGCCCCTTCCAAATATTTGATTTGGAATAGAGCTAGCTTGCTAGCCACTTCCAAAATTTTGATTTTGGAAAGTGGCCGGTGCCTAGACTAAAATAATTTGGCCTTTCCAAATATTTGATTTGGAGTAGCTAGGCCCTTTCCAAATATTTGATTTGGAATAGGCAAAGCTTGGCCACTTCCAAAATTTTGATTTTGGAAAGTGGGCAGGCCTAAGCTAAATTTAGTTTTGGAAATGAAACAAATAGGAGACTTTATAATTTTAATTTTATTTTGAATAGTTCAAATTTAATTAAAATTGAAATCGATTTAAAATTAAATGTTAATTTTAATTTTCGGTTAAATCATATAATTAATTAAAAGTTATTTAATTATTTGATGTGATAAAATAAAGACGCATGAGTAGTAGTAGTTAAAATTAGAATTTAATCTTTTTCATAAGATAAAATTGTATGGATTAGATGTGTAGATATAATGTGATTATATGGACCCCGATTGATCGGACTCGACCAATAGGATAGATGGGAATGTTTTCTTTATGTTGGTTTTTTGAAAAATTGTCCTAGGCCGTTATGAAGAACGTGACCTAGTTTACTTTTTGCATTTATCCCATTCCCTGAGTCCCCCCCGTGTGCGGCGGGTGTAATTATTTATTATGTAACAAGAATGGAGCAAGAAGTTCGAGACCAAGGAGAAATAAAGAACCCATTGGCGTACAGCAATAAAGATCCTATTGGCGGTTGCAGATACCCTTAGTTTGTGACCCGCGGTTTCGTCAGTTTGTATTCGAAACCGCACCTAGGAAAAGTCCATGATCATACCGGTTATTTTATGCGCGGAATGTTGTGTATGTTTTACTTTATATGATATCGTAGTAATATGCACATAGTAGATGAGACCATAATTAAACCAAATTAATTAAGTGAATTAATTTAAAATTATTCCCACGCCAAAAATCGAGCCAAAATTGTCTCCCAATATTATAATGACGGTGAAGAGCCTTTGTTCGGATCCAACTGATCGACCACCGTCGGGAGTTGACCTACCACGGGCATATCGTTATTATTGAGACATGATCGTCACGAGATCTCATGAATATTGGGTTATGACTCGACTAAAGTCTTTCGGTGATTGGCCACCGTTAGGGCCGTCTGACTTTAGAGACAAGGGGTTGACTATCACATAGAGATGTGAGACGTCAAAGAGTTGACTAGTCAGCCACTGGGAGTCGCATGCGATGCGACTGGTAAGAGTACCTACCTTTCGAAATTGCCGAGATTGATCGACCACCGTCGGGGATTAAGGCAACTAGATAGGGTCCCAGCCGCTAAAGAATTAATTAAAATTCTTGAAAGCCAATAGGGAATAGTTGGCTAGTGGGAGTAAAACCTTAAAATTTCTTAGTGCAAATTTAGGTTTTTATACATGAGCTTTTACTTATTCTATCTTTATTTATTGTTGTAGAAAATGTCAAACAAATTGAACCTTCGTTTTATCATCGATAACAAGCTTGACGAAACTAATTTTCTCGATTGGGAAAGAAACCTCAAAATCGTTTTGAGGCACGAGAAGATTGGCTATGTCTTGGACGAGGCCCTACCGGAAAAGCCCGGCGAGGGTTCGGTCGCGAGATGTTGTCGAGAAGTACAACAAGCAACCGTTTCGACGATGATCGATGCTACATGTATCATGCTTGCTTCTATGACACCGGAACCGCGAGAAACGAGCATGAGTCTATGGACGCCTACTCTATCATGGTCCACACGAAGGAACTTTACGCTTCTCGGTCTCGCACCGAGAGGTACGAGGTCTCGAAGGCCCCTGTTTAGTTGTAAGATGGCATGCGGGACCGCTCTTTGTGGGGTCACACGTGCTTAAAATGATCGGGTACATAGAGAGGCTTGGGAAGGTGGGCCACAAGTTGGAACGAGAGTTGAGTATTGACTTGATTACGCAATCTCTACCGACTCATTCTCGCGTTTGTGATGAACTATCACATGAACAAGATAGATTGCTCCCTAGCGGAGTTATTGAACATGTTGAAAACTCGCCGAAGGCACCGTAGGGAAGGGAAAGCAAGTGTTCTTGGTCACTTCGAGCAAGGGCAAGGCAAAAGCCCAGAAAAAAGTCCAAGAAGGCGAAGGTTGCACCTAAGCCAATGCCTAAGATAGCAAAAGACAAATCCAAGGATGCTTGCTTCCATTGCGGTGAGACCGGAAATTGGAGGAGAAAGTGCAAGGGCTTCTTGAGTACCAAGAAGAAGCATTCTGATGCTTCGACTTCAGGTATATTTATGATTGAGATCAACATTACTTCTTCTAAGTCTAACCACTGGTATTAGATATTGGTTGTGGTTCTCATATTTGTACGAATATGCGAGGCACTAAGAAGAACTAGAGATCCGAGGAAAGGAGAGGTGGACCTACGCGTTGGAAATGGAGCAAGTGTTCTTTGCGCTACGGTCGTAGGAGTTTATTTTCTTTCATTGCCCGGTGGGCTAGTACTAGAACTCAATAAGCGTTATTTTGTTCCCGCTCTTACGAAGAGCATTATTTCTATTTCGCATTAGATGTTGATGGATTTTCTTTTACGTTTGAGAATAAATGTTGTTCTTTTTCACGTGATGGAATCTTTTATGGTACTGGCATACTTAGCAATGGTCTCTACATATTAGATATGAATGTTGATGTACTTAATATAAATAACAAGAAAGCCAAAATAAATGACTTGAATGAATCCTACTTATGGCATTGTAGACTTGGCCATATAAATAAGAATCGCATTTCCAAACTCCATAAAGATGGAATGTTGGATCAATTCGATTACGAATCGTTTGATACATGCGAAGCTTGTTTACTTGGCAAGATGACAAAGTCACCTTTTAGTGGCAAAGGGATAAGATCCAATGAATTGCTTGAGCTTATACACACTGATGTGTGTGGCCCAATGTCAATTCAAGCCAAAGGAGGATACTCTTATTTTATCACTTTCACTGATGACCATTCTCGCTATGGTTATATATACTTAATGAAGTATAAGTCTGAAGCCTTCGAAAAGTTCAAAGAATTCAGAAGTGAAGTGGAGAAACAACTAGGTAAAGAAATCAAAACACTTCGATCCGATCGAGGTGGAGAATACCTAGATGGAGAATTTCAAAGTTATTTAAAGGAGAATGGGATTCTACCTGAATGGACCCCTCCAGGGACGCCACAAATGAATGGCATATCTGAGAGGAGGAATCGTACTTTGTTAGACATGGTACGTTCCATGATGAGCTATGCAGTTCTTCCAAAATCGTTTTGGGGGTATGCTCTAGAAACCGCATCCTATACACTGAACCGAGTTCCATCAAAGACGGTTGAGTCCACTCCCTATGAAGTGTTCAAAGGGAAGAAACCAACACTAGGTTACATGAAACCTTGGGGATGTCCAAAGTTTATGTGAAACGAACCATGCACGACAAACCGGAACCTAGATCGACAAATGTACGTTTGTGGGTTATCCTAAGGAAACCAAAGGGTACCAATTTTACCACCACGAGGAACAAAAGGTGTTTGTTGCCAGGGCGGCCACTTTCGGAAAAAGAGTTTATTCGGATAGGGTCGGTGGGAGTAAGATTGATCTTGAAGAAATTCGAGAACCACTTACGGATAACAGTCCGTTGATGGAAGTAGAGGAGACACCACATACAAATGTGGCGCCACCCTCTACCGTAGACACAATAACACCTCGAAGATCCACCAGGGAACGCCGTGGACCCGATAGGTACACCGGCGTGTATCTCATGGAAGATGAGGACCACTAGAACTTATGAGGAGGTGCTATTAAGGCACGACAAAGAGAAATGGCTTGAAGCCATGAATTCGAGATGGAATCCATGAAGGACAACCAAGTTTGGAACTTAGTTGATCCTTTGAGGGAATAGTTCCCATAGGGTGTAAATGGGTCTTTAAGAGAAAGACCGACATGGACGGTAACGTGACCACCTACAAGGCTAGGTTGGTGGCAAAAGGTTATAAGCAAAGAGACAAGGAGTTGACTATGATGAAACCTTCTCGCCCGTTGCCATGTTAAAATCCATTAGAATTTTGCTTGCTATTGCAGCATACCATGATTACGAAATCTGGCAGATGGATGTGAAAACAGCTTTCCTTAATGGGAACCTGTCTGAGGAAGTGTATATGACACGGCTCGAGGGTTTCACAACCAATGACGCCGAGGATGGTGTGTAAAGCGCAAAGATCCATTTATGGATTAAAGCAAGCTTCTCGGAGTTGGAATCTTCGCTTTGATGAGATAATCAAACAGTTTGATTTCATCAAGAACGAAGATGAGCCCCGTGTTTACAAGAAGGTTAGTGGGAGTGCCATTGTGTTCTAGTACTTTATGTGGATGACATACGCTCATAGGGAATGATGTGCCTATGTTACAATCGATCAAAGCTTGGTTATCCAAGAACTTCTCTATGAAGGACTTGGGTGAGGCAAACCTATATTCGGGAATAAAGATCTATAGAGATAGATCTAAAAGGTTGCTTGGTGCGTCGCAATCCACCTACATAGACAAGATCGAAGAGATTCGGCATGGAGCGATCCAAGAAAGGATTGCGCCCATGTCACATGGGGTCTACCCGTCCAAGGGAATGAGTCCTAAGACGGAGAGGAGGAAAGGGCACAAATGAGTAAAGTCCCTTATGCTTCGGCAATCGGGTCTATCATGTATGCCATGTTATGCACAAGACCGGACGTCTCGTACCCTCTTAGTATGACTAGTAGGTACCGGTCCAATCCAGGTGATGGTCACCGGATTCTTGTCAAGAATATCCTTAAGTACTTGAGACGTACCGGGGATATGTTCCTGGTTTTCGGGAATGATGATTTAGTATTACGAGGTTACACGGATGCCGGTTTCCAACCGACAAGGATGACTTTAAGTCACAATCGGATTTGTTTTCACGCTTAACGGCGGAGCGGTGTGAGTGGAAGAGTTCCAAGCGAGGAGACTGCGCAGATTCTACAACGGAAGCCGAATACATAGCGGCCTCGGAGGCGGCAAAGGAAGCAGTTTGGATGAAGAAGTTCATTACTGAACTTGGTGTGGTTCCCTCCATTGAAGGTCCAGTGCCTCTGTACTGTGATAATAATGGAGCGATATCTCAGTCAAAGGAACCAAGGTCTCATCAGAAGTCCAAACATGTGCTACGGCGCTATCACTTGATTAGAGAGATAGTAGATAGAGGAGATGTAAAGATAGAGAAAGTCCACACGGATGATAACATAGCTGATCCGTTAACCAAGGCATTGTCTCAAGCTAAGCATGAGAAACATGTTCACTTGCACGGGCTTAGGCATATGGGTGATTGGCTTTAGGCCAAGTGGGAGATTGTTGGAGAGGTGTCCTAAACCCAATCGGGTCGGACCGGATCCGACCGGGTCGGGTCATTTACAGTCTATTTAGTTCATGTAATAACTTTATTATGATTAATAAAAGCACTTATGTTATTATATATATTGTTTGTCTTCATATTATTTGTTGTATATATATAGTAACGTCCCTAGTATCAATCTGTGATAGAGAAACCATGATAGTGATTATGGTTGATGAGATCTCTAATCACTATAACAAGGTTGGTACTTAAATGTCTCTAGTCTTACATATTATCAAATGGGACATTGATGATATAATCGGACTAGCACGTATTGGATGTCTTCTATCTTTTAGAAGGTAGGGATAGATCTCGTCTATCGAAGTGTAGGGACACTTGGACTGTACGTGGACGTGTATTAGAGAATGCGTACGTTAGACTGACCCACTTACATTAAGTGTCACACTATGTGGCGGTTGTGTAATTATCCTTTTGACCGGAGTCTTCATGGCATCACGGTGTGGATTGTCATGCTTTGACACTATTGAGATTTCTCCTAACCACGGGGCGATCATGCGGTAGTGATTGGGTATGATATTGAAGCATGCGGAGTATACATGATTGGTCGTCCGGGAATCGCGTATCCTATGATTGGGATTGAATATCCGAAATGGCCTTCTTATAAGGAATGTCTAGCTCTCGAGAATCTTTGCAAAGTGGGAGTAAATGTGTTATTCCGAGAGAGCATGATATCCAGATTATAAGATACGATCGTCAATGTATTGACACTCAAGATACGATCGTATGGATATTATTATAGCGATAGGATTGTAAGTTACACGGTAACTGCTTCACATGAAAGGTAGTAGTCATTGCTTTTGACTCTTCCGATGATTGGGGGTCACGGTGTGTTGCTAGACGCTATCCCGTGATCGTTAGGTATGAAGGGCATTTTAGTAAATTGCACTTTGTGTCTACGGCCAACATATTCGGAAGCCTATCGGGTCACACACATATGAACATCGAGTCGGATTAAAATGCGGTTATAGGCGATAACCAAATAAGGAAAGTTTATCTCTAGACTATAAAGGTTATAGTGGTAAATTAATATGGTGGTATTTATTTATTATGAATAAATAAAATACAAGATATTAATTATATACAAGAGTTCATAATTCTTGTGTAAAATAGAGAGCTCTCAAAGGTCCGGTCTAGCGACCCGGAGTTTTTCGATAGCAATCCAAGGAGGTTCCGGCGAGGGGTTCGTGTGGATTAGCGATAGAGCAATCGCGCATTGGATCTCTCCTCGGCGTTGACTATAACCGTCAAACTACTTAACGTGTTTATTGCATTAAACGAAGAACGATCTGCAAATTTTAAAAGCTTCTAGTGAATCTCTTCAATTGGATCGATAAGAGGTTGACTATTTTTGAACTTCTTCAATTGGATCGATAAGAGGTTCTTTTGAACTTCAGGTCATTCACTGTGAAACAAGAAACAACAAGAAAATGAAATAAAAACGACCTAAGCCCAAGCTTTCGGTCAACTTAAAAGATATTAGACGTTACTCCCCGGCAACGGCGCCAAAATTCTTGATAGCAAAATATTTAACCGCTAACTTTCACCGACAGAGTATCGGGTCAACGAGAGTAAAGTCTAAGTACCAAAGCTGACGTGTAACTTAGTTCAGGTCAATCAAAGGTTGAAAGGTCTTATACTAGTGCAGAAATAAAGATTATACTACCAGTTTTACTTCTAGTTATTAAAAGGCATAGCCGAACGATGATCCCACGAGCTACTTTTACCCCTTAGGGAGGACTTGACAGGGAGCGTGTCTTAACCGACCTACATATCCTATGTAGTTTGACGACATCCGCGGGTGCCAACTCCAAATTCTAGTGATTAGACTGAACAACTCGATCTAACCACCCTATGTGAAGCTAACCGACTCTCCCTTTAGAAAACCGATTATCCTAACATGATTAAGTTTTAGAGCTGCTCGAACAACGATGACAAACCTCTGTATTGGAAACGGTCCTAACAACAAGGCCGAATCTACACAACGATCCTAAAACCATTTTTCCCACATCTCACCGCAAAATGCATCTATAAGTTCGATGTGTGTGACAGTGAACTAGGTGATCAATCTAATTCAAAGATGTTATAATAAGTTTTAGGACGTGGATTAATCGTTAAAACATTCAATTATGCACTACACAACTCCCAATCTCATCCCCCTTAGGGTTTTCACTCGCTTTCACATAATTAGGCTACACAATGGATTAGCTACTCATGATTATGCTAGAAACGGAATTAAAAGCAGAAATTAAACTAAAGACAATAAATAGAAGAGAAAACATTACCATCAAAATTGCCAGAAATCTAATCCAGAAAATATCCAAGTAGAAGATAATCTAAAAGTCGAATTTTTGGAAGTGTAATGGAGAAACTAATCTATAAAAGTGTTTAGAATCAACGGAATTAATCTATGGAATAAGTGGATCAAAGTATGATCAACCTACACTAAAACCGCACCAAGATCGCCCACAAAGTGTCTAAAGTTGGCCAGCTCTGTAAAAGTGCTGAGTGAGCTGCGTATTTATAGTGTAGGGTTGCAATCTGCTGCTGTCGGGGGCGGACGAGCGTTTACTTCATGATGGACGCTCGTCTGCTTGGTGATTCTGATGATGTCTAGGGCTTGTTCTTCCACGAACGAACGTTTGGACTGCCTTGAACTCTTGTCTGAGCTGTATGAGCTTTCTTGACTTCGGGCTGAACCTAACCAAACGCCCGTTTGGGGGTCATTTGGACGCTCGTCCGTCATCCAAGCCAACAGTATTAAATTCCAAATTGCCAAACACCAGTTTGTCTGAGCTTTGCCGCAAACGCCAGTTTGTGAATGGCAAACGCCCGTTTGCCTTGATTCCACTCCAAACTTGATTTTTCCTCCACTTTCATGCTACGTTCATGCTTCGAATACGTTTCTCAATCCAAAACATCACCTTCCGGGTCCTCGAGTCACCTAAGTCCTGCAATAACATATACGTACAAAAACCACGCGTAATCCCGCAAAACAAAAAGTGCTCGGAAAAGAGTTAAATATCATTAAAAGGGCGGAGTTTTCTATCTATGTGACAATTTAACTCCCCGTGCGTATAACTCACGATATTACTCTTAATTAGGACTAATTCTACCCAAAACATGCCAGAATAGTGATAACCGGGGGTTAAACTGCACACCAAAGTACAGTAAAGTTGACTCCCATTAACGCCCCAGTCAACGAATAAGTTTATGTTTTACTGCATTTTTTGTTCCATGTGTGCAATACATGTTTATATGAATATGAGTGCTAGCTGTAGATTTTAAGTACATCAGTATTTTATGTTCTTTCTAAATTCATGTGGTCATTTGATTGTCATGATGAAATATATACTAATATACCATGTCTTCATGGGCTGCAATCAAAGGTTTTGTGTGTAGAAAATAAAACATGGTTTAATGTATTTTATATATGCCTAAATTGCCAATTTGTGAAATTATTGTTTCAAGTGTGATTCTTATGTCAATGACATAAATTCATCAAGCAAGGAGGACTTTTGTGATTATCGTGTTAAAAGATGAATGGTGACTTTAATTGTCATAATTCATGACACTTCATGCCTAAGTATGTTTAAATAAACAATATTATTCATATTGATGAATTTATGTCGTAGATATCATGTTCTATAGGGATGATATAATGATCTCATGTTATTGAAACTATGCCCATAAGATGTTTTTTAAAATTAAAAAAAAAGAAATTCATGTTAGATGATGGAATATGCCCTAAACGATATAAAAGGTGGATCTTGTTGTCATGATATGTCTTGATGAAAGTAAAACTGAAAATTGTGGACAAAATGATGTTTAGTAGATATCATGTTCATAGGGTTGCAAGCAAAGGCTATTTGTTAGAAAGTAATCTAGCTCATAAATGATCTTGTTATTAAAGTTATGTCTAGTCGAATGAATCCTGCAAGATGTATATACTTACGATATTAATATGTTGTAGATATCATACATTAGGTTGTGCATATGAAATACATATTTACTAGTAAAATATGAATATGTGTATTCAATGCTAGATTTGAAATGTAATATACTATATATGAAACGTGGTAACATGAAGAATTAAGAAATATATAGTGAGAAATCACATATAAAGAAAGAACAAAAGTTAAAGAAATGATTCATGGTTAAGTACTAGATAAAATGGAAAGACAGTGAATCATCGAGGGAGTCTGACATCAATTTCCCTGCTTACGGGAACAAATAGTGAGTACAGGTCAGACCGGTCAGTTTTCTTGCCCATGGGCAATTCTCAAACCAGAAAATTCAGGCCCTCCATAACGTGACGTAGTTTTCATGAACCGCAACAAAAGAAATGATAATATGACATGAAGAAAACAGAAGATATAGTACACAAATGATAAAATGACAGAAAGAAAACAAAAGATATATTACACAAATAATAATATGCCAAAGAAGAAGCTATATTCATTGCTGAAAGCATGCATGTTATATGCTTCAAGTAAGTTAGTTCTATACTTTTATTTAGATGATATTAGTTGGTATGACAATATAGTTAATGTCTGAGGATGATACCATTATGACGATGGTTTATATGTGAACATAAGTTTAATTAACTCTAGCGTTTTATGATATAATTTATATAAGATGGATCTAGCGGTACTAGCTTGTTGATGTATAGAATATGTGTATCTAACAAATTAGTGTGAAATAAAAGTCGTGTATTGAGATTCATAGTTAATAGTTATGTAGAAAATATAAACTCAAAACACATATAAGAATCTCATTCTAGTCATGAGTTGAAGAAAGTTATCTCTATACGGTAAGTGAAACAATTACAAGTGCCCAATGTTATACACTTTAACCAGTTATCGAGCATTTTTATGTTGAACATCCGTATCTAATACTTTAGCGCCATACAATTCTTCATGATTCAAGTCATTTTTCTATAATATTCTCGGATAATAGCTGAACGGTCCATATTCAAAAATTTACCCAAAATTTCTTGCCAAGTCATTATAGCACGAATACCGACAATGAATTATAGTTTAATATACTTTGATTATAAATTATATAGCAACTCTTGATTATGATTGACTTTTTTTTTTAAAAAAAATATTATTTATTTATATATTTTAAAAAAGAGTTATTTAACTCAATCCGTTCACCAAACCCGATTGCTAGATCCAGAAAAATATTTGTGTGGTGTATCCACACATGTGGAGATACCGTATAAAGCATTATAAACCTTAGAGTTTTATTTTGTATTTAAATTATATAGTTTTGATCGTTTCATTCGTCATTTCATCTCAAAATCACTCTTCGCGCAAGGGTATTCCCTAGATATAGTCAAGTCCTTGGTTGGAGTTGAAATTGTCAAAAGTCAGAACGCGTAGACGACAGTGCTGACGTGCTACTAAAACAACAACTAAAAACACGCATGTTTACTGCTAATATCTGACGGTGTAGAGGCACTGTGTGGTAAACCACACACCATACACATTTATTCTGTATTTAAACTGTGTGATTTTGATTGTTTCATCCTGTCATTTCACCTCAAATTCTCTCACCACACAATAACTTCCCCTGGGATTAATCAATTTGTGTTATATGAAAGGAAAAAAAAATACCCTCAATTTTTTTTTAAAGGAATTAGTATAGCCGACTAACATTGGATGTTTGCCCAAAAAAAAAAAAAAAAAAAAAAAAAAAAAAAAAGAAAAAAACATTGGATATTTGCTTCCAACTAACTACTACCACTATGTCACATATTAACTACAAAGATATAAAGATTTTTGCTCGAAATTATACCACTCATAATCATATTGTTCAAATAAGATAAAATAATTTATTTACCAACATGACATTGGTACAGTACTAATTATTGTAGTTATTAATAAAGTAAAATAAAATTAATTTATTCGTTTGAGTAATCTTGTATTCCTTTGGTTCTAAAGTATGAGGTATTTGCAAAAACACAAAGATTAAAGAAGCAATTAATTGTTTTGACTTTGATATGATAAAGTATAATATATCCGTATCTAACCTAATTAAATAATACCGGAGCATTTAATGCAGTGTATGAAAAAAATAAAGAAAACGGTAAAAAAGAAAAAATGCATAAATTTTGTATTAGAAGATGTTTTGCATCAGTTATTTTGAGACAAACATTTTTTGAATTGCCTTGGTTATATCGGAACGGGTGAAGTATTACTTAATGTGATGAAATCATTGAATAATAATTCAAACACATAGATACTTTTTGCCAGGGTGTTTTAAAGACATTATATCGAATCTTAATACAATATCACACAAACAAAGACAATCGAATTTGTGTAAAGTCGATTCTCAGCTCGAGAATCGACTTTACATCTGTCGAATGTGACAATTGACTGAGGTTAAGCTGATGAATGAATTGAGATTTGGTTATGATTAAATCGTTTATCATTGTGGTGTCTAAATGATAAGTTTAATATTGTGCCTTTAACAACCCCCTATTCATAACATACATGCATCAATTAAAGCTACTACTATGACATTACATCGCGACCAAAAGATTGACTTTCCAGAGGTCGAACATATACGTGCAACCTTGAAATTTAAGGTTAATAATTGACGTTTGAAAGGCAAAGTAACATTATAGTATCCAATATATCATTTTGACGAAAAAAATTATGTTACGACGGTTATATAAAGGTTGTATTAAATAACATACATTATCGTCTTTTGTTTTTACTCTCACATACATAATACATATGTATTGTATAAGAGATTGGAAACGAAAAACTTTACCGTGTATCACTTGATACAAGCTTTATACAACAATCATATTGTAAAAGTTTTCTAGATTTGAGATGGTGAATACTCTCAAATACTAGCGTTAAGTAATCTCTCAAACACAAGTGTTTTTAAATATCATCAACAAAACGACGTTAGTTTGAAGAAAATTAATCTACAGGTAGATTATTTTCACATTTTGAACATGTGGGTAGATCACTTGTATCTATGAGATCACTTAAAAATCATGGCTCGTGCCAACCAGGGGGGCGGCATGTAGGTAAAATCTATGTATTTTTTTACATTATTTAAATTTTTTATATACTAATTACTACTAACTGACCATCTAATTTTTTTTCAAATATCGATCCCTGGCCCGTAATTATCTTGCATTTTTAAAATTAATATTAAAAAACTTATACTACAATGTACAGCTTCCGATCCTTCATCGGTATCTGTAACGCCCCATTCCCGGACACCGAGTCCTTATCCGGAAAGAGCGCTCGGCACAAATATTATCAAATAAATTCAATAACATATGTAAGTCTTACGTCAAACATCAGAACTAAAACGATGTGGAAGATAAAACGACTCGGGAAAACAAAAGATCGAACACACGGTTTTCCATGCTGTGAAAACTAAATCCAATATAGAGAACTAAACCATCCAACATTCAAATCCAAAAGAACTCAAACGGAACTAATTCAAAAGAAAGACAACATTGTTTGAACTTTGATTCAACAGCTTTATTGAAAGAAACAAAAACTAAAAGAAACTAAATCTTCAAGAGCTCCACCTCACACGTCATCGTCGAAGAACTCAACATCATTAGTAACCTGTTCATCTTCTTTCGGAAAAGGGAAAGACAAACATAAAGTAACGGGGTAAGTACATAAGTACTTAGTAATGCGTAGAAGATCGTGTAACGTCGGTCTCATAAAGAAATAAAAACAATGCCGTCTTTTATTAGGTCATTCCGTTATTAACCCTAGCTAACTATCATATTATGTTCATAGCATAACACGAGGTTCCAAAGGTATCTAGCTTAGCTCAAGTTTATTACATCATGAATAACAAGGGCACTACGCCTAGTAATAAGATGTACTAGGACAACTGGGTGCAACCTACTTAGAGACACGCTCTAGTAGCCCCGGGAATATCTGAGTCCCGATAGTGTGATGACCGGAAGAGTGCACCAGACGCTTTATCTAGCCAATCGATTGACCGGCGTGGGTACAGTCTACTTTGTCTAGTCAGAGGACACATCGCGATATTGTACTATGCCTTACCAAGCATTGCATGATGTTTAAGATTATTAATCTAACATATACGTTTGATTAGATGTTTAACTAGCCACCTAAGTTGATTCACATAAAAGGCTCACCTATCAGTCTACTCCCTCTTCTTAAGACCTCTAGACTCTAAAAAACCTAGCACATACACAGACATCGATAAACCCTAGTTATCGAAGCACAAGGCAAATCCAAAGTTTTCGACGGTCCCACACTTCATCTTTTTAGGGAATCCATATGGTGCCGGAACTAAAAGCATCAAAAGCAAATTCAAGGCTTTGTCACATAAGGTTAAGCAGTAAGGACATGATTATAAGGCCTGAAACCAAGCTGACACGATAAAACAGTAAAAACGGAATAAACAGGTCAAACGCACGTTTGACACCCTGTGAATGCACGTTTTCCTCGAACGAGCGTTTACTGCTCCCCAAACGCCCGTTCATGAAAAGTAGCCACATCCTGTATAATTGTCAAACCCTCAAACGCTCGTCCATAAACCCCAAACGCTCGTTTAGCCAAAAATGCAACGATCGCAAACGCCCGTTTGCCCCTGTGCAAACGTTCGTTTGCCTGGATTTTTCCCAGAAATCTGCAACTGTCAATATACGATTTCCAACCCAACTCCACCCCAAACTGCAGCTTAAACATATCGTAAACAACGAAAATAAACATACAAATTGCTCTATAACTTTACAACCCTTAATCAAACGATAAGAACACCTCGTAACCTTATTTTGCGTGGTACCACGATCCAAAGCTTTAACCCGTCAAAGGTTTAACCCTTAACTCCAAACCTATAAACGGTCAATCCAAATTGATCACTACGATACACTTATATTTCTTCACAAAGGCAGGCTGCCGTGGGAAGGATATCAGGGTGATAATAAATCATTTCTAGTGTGCAAGAATAAGCTCGAGGAGGAGATCAAGCTCAGATCTACCTGTCCTCTCTGCGTTCTCGCCACAGGTCTATAGAAACTACTCTTATCGGTCTCTTACCTATGCCTCGTAGCTCTGTCTCTATTTCCTACTTGAGCTTCATAACCTCGTGAGGTGATCAAACCCTAATATCAAGAACGATAAGGGAAAACTTACGTTAACGGATTTAGGGATTGTCGGTATCAAAAGCTTCTTCGTCTCGCGGTAATCCTTTCTCTCTTGAGATGTTTGTGTTTTTATCAACGAATTAGCCTAGAGATTGAAGAGTTCCTCTTCCTAGATCTTGAAAACTCAGAGCGTCTTTCAGATTTCTTTTCTGATAAATTAGGCATGTATTGTGTCGCCCATTGAGATTAAAAATCCCCTCTTATACTCCGTAATTAAATCTAATTATTACCTATTAATTAAATCATTTTTCTTTTCTTCTCCCCTTTTTTTTTAATCCTTTAAAACAAAACCTAATATTCAGATTTTTCGTGTAAAGACAAAAGTGTTCTTTTAGAAAAATCGGGATATTACAGTATCATCGAATTCCTACGACCTCCCCCGTCAACAATATTTATTTATTTATTTATTTATTTATTTTTTTTATTTTTTTTTTATTTTTTTTTTTGTTGTTGTAGAAGACATACATTTTTATAGCACGTTGTGGGGAAAATTTCACTTCAATAAAGAAAGATACAAAAAGGAAAGTTTTGTACAAAATATTTTGGTCGAGAGAATTTATTACTTATTACATCATCAGTCGGAGATGGGTCCTCCGCATGGATGGACCGACTTCGTCTTTCCATGGCCGATGAGCCGATGACTTTGCTCACCTGACTTCTCTTCCTTACATACCTTCCACGTTTGACTTTGACCCCAATCAATCCCCTCCCTTCTCTTTCTCTTCCTTACCACACCTTCTCTCTTTCTCTTTTTGAATATAAGTATGTACCATTCATTGCTAATTTCAGATACACAGAATCATACATCAGTTTCTTTTTCAAATACAGTAATATTCATATTTTTTCGTGTATTTATTAATCAATTCTGACACTGACACAGAGACACAAGTCTTATCAATTGGAGAATTATTCGGAGTTCTGTTTTTAGTTCTCCTCGAAATTAGAATCCAATGATTTTGCCTTGTGATTATGACTGGAGTTGTAAAAAAGCCGTCTTTTTTGTTTGTGTGATTACCCTTTTGATAATTCGTAGCTGTGAAGCTGTTGGGACTTTCGGATTCGATATTCATCACAGATACTCTGAACCCGTTAAGAGAATTTTCGATTTCGATGGCTTACCGGAAAAGGGCTCGCCGGAATATTACTCGGCTATGGCTCACCGTGATCGTTTCGTCCGGGGCCGCCACCTGGCCGTTAATACCCCTACCCCTGTTACTTTTGTCGATGGCAACGACACTCTGCGGATTGATGGTCTCGGATAGTGAGTCTATGCTCTCTTTTTCTCTCTTTCTTTTAATCTTTTTAATTTACAGAACTAAAATCACATGTCTTTACTTTGTATTTGTATTTGTTTTCCGTATATGTTGTGTAAGACTGGTTGTGGATTTTCATCGAGCAGGATACGAACAATAATAGATGCTTTTGTGTTAGTGTTAAGGCTACAATATAGCGTTTTTTTTTTTTTTTTTTTTTCCTTTTCTGGAAAGGAAAATAATTGAGCTCAACAGTTATTTTAAGCCTTTCTTTTTGTGCTTATTGCTTGTTAGTTCTATGTTATATGAATAATTAGTCAGTTCTTTAACGAATTTACTCTGATTTCTACAGCTTGTATTATGCAAATGTCTCCATAGGCACACCTGGTGTATGGTTTTTGGTTGCACTTGATACGGGAAGCGATTTGTTTTGGTTGCCTTGTGATTGTAAAAACTGTGTTGGCGCTTTGGTGTCTAGATCCGGACAAGTATGTCTCTATCCAATCACTTATTCGTCTTCTTTCATACAGTAGCAGCTTTGTGTAGGGGTGATTTGGATGAATTATGTTAATCCGCTTGAATCCAATTATTTTCCTTTGATTTGATTTTTTTTTTTTTTTTTTGTCTTTTTTTGTGTTGTTGGAGCAGCAAATTGATCTTAATGCTTATTACCCGAATGCATCATCAACTAGCAAGGTAGTTTCCTGTAGTAGTTCCAGCTGTGGTGCACAATGGGCTTGTTCTACTAAACAAAACGCGTGTGCTTACGAAATCAGTTACCTTTCAAACGGTACTTCATCAGCAGGGATATTGGTTGACGATGTTTTGCATTTAGCAACGGAAAATAGTGATCAGACAGTCAACGCACCGATCACATTAGGGTAAGTTCACTAAATGGATGATCAACTTGTTTTGCCTTCAAGAATGGGGGAACTTCGTGTTTGGAACATTAATAATTCATTTATTTATACTTTTATTGCAGGTGTGGAGTTGTACAAACGGGTGGATTTCTGAACGGTGCTGCTCCAAACGGGCTCTTCGGGCTGGGAATGAATAATATCTCGGTTCCTAGCTTATTAGCTAACCAAGGAATCACCTCAAACTCGTTTTCAATGTGTTTTGGACAAGATGGACTCGGGAGAATCGTTTTTGGTGATAAAGGGAGCTTAGATCAAACAAAAACGCCTTTTAATGTTGATCAAACACGGTAAAGCCCTTTTTCGTGTTCTGCAGAAAACTTATTTTTTCTTCAGCATATCTTTAAACCGTAGTGATTATATTATCCCATCTGAATTTCTGTCAGGCTCACTTACAATATCAGCTTGACTCAAATCGCTGTGGATGAGAATATCACTAAAATCAGTACGACTGCTATATTTGATTCTGGAACCTCATTCACATATGTGGATGATCCTGCATACTCCGTCATGGTTGAGAATGTAAGCCATACAATACATTACGATGTTCTGTGTTGAATATACATTGTATATTTTGTATGACATTCAGTATTCATAACCACATGTTTTGCAGTTCAATTCAAGAATAAAACAGCCACGTCACCCATCCAATTCTCAGCTCCCTTTTGAATACTGCTACGATTTAAGGTCAGTTAGAATTATCTTTTTTTTTTTTGCATATAATTCCGTAATTTGGTTTTGTTATTTTCCACCATATAAACAACAAAATGAATGAGTTTCCTCTTCTTTTTGGCAGTGCAACTCAAACAACAATCGAGGCGCCTTTAATGAATTTGACTATGAAAGGTGGAAGTCAGTTCTTTGTAAATATGCCATTCGAAATATTTCAAACTAAGGTAACAACCCTTTTTTTTTAGCATGTCAGGCGGATCTTCTTCGGGTGTCTTTAGTGGAACCAATCAGAACTGAGAATCGACCTTGGTCCCACTAAAGCCGCCGCCTATTTTCTACTGTGTATCTTTTGTTTTGATTCTTGAATGTAGTGACACGAATGATTTGAAAAATCATTGATGATTTGCAGGAAGGTAGCTATGTATATTGTTTGGGTATTCTCAAGAGTGAAGATATAAACATCATTGGGCGTAAGTACCGTTGTCATTATTTGATATTTACTCTAGAATCTATAATCTATATTTTCAAAAACAAAAAAATTATCTTGTCACTCAAGTCTGATAGAACTTTTCTTGATCATTATGCAGAAAATTTCATGACTGGTTATCGCATTGTCTTTGACCGCGAGGAGATGGTTATGGGCTGGAGACCATCTAATTGTTAGTTTCTTTTCATTCATTCCCCTCTGTTTTTTTTTTTCCGGTGTGGGGCCATTAAATGCCGTATTTTTTTTTTTCTTCGTGTTTGTTAACAAGTACTGAAGTCGTCTTATGCTGAAATCTTTGTTTTGTTTTTCAGGTAATGATGCAGTGGATAATGGTGGTGGATCGACTACTCTCCCTATAAACCACCAAAACTCAACCGGAGCACCATCACCGTCTACAGTTGTACCGGAAGCAACTTCCGGTGGAAAAAATTCTCCGACGGCTACTGTTATTCCACCCCTACCAACTCCTGGGAAGAGCATGGCACCAAAAAGCTTAAATTCATTTACACCTGGGTTATTATTGATTTTTGTATTGTCATTCTTTGGTTTTTATATGGCAATTCTTTCATCTTGATTACACTCACTTTGAGAAATAAAAATACTATATAGGAGGATTAGCAAAGGGGTAGAAATTTAGCATGGAGGGTACTGCTTTTGTAGTACCTCTTTTTGAGTTACATATAGCATTGTTGTTATACATCTGGCATATGTTTATTGTACATAACCATAATCATATATTTCATTTCAGACTCAATTTTTTGTGACTTTTTTATTTGACTTTATAAAAATTTACTATAGATCAAGAATTTGCCTTTTAAGCATCCAAATATTGGACAATTGACATTTTCAGAGTCGATTATAGGGTATCCTCAAAGACGCCCTAACGAAAACGTTAGGAGATTTTCCAATACAACACTAAAATAGTACTCCGGCATGCATTAGCCAGTTCAATGATCAAAACTGCCAAAAGTTATAATCTCTCACTAACTTCTCATTTGGGATTCACCTGCAATCTTTGAAGTTGAAATGGGATCCTTCGTGTGACGGTGAAAATGATGTTATGATCCGTGCAGTGGCCACTATAAATCTGCTCCGGCATGCATTAGCAAGTTTAAGTCTGACTCAGGCATTTACTATCCTCCATATGATAGAGTTTATCCCACATAAAAGTCTTCACTTTGATCTGTATGATTTATCAGTACCATTGATCTTCTCGCAAATAGCTTGGAGTATGTTTCCTACAGACCAGCCAGTCTTCTGGGCTGGTTCTCATATAAAGTAGAAATGATCGAGAATACTTTTCCAGAAAATTGGCTGAACGAACACAGCATCATCAATCTACACGATGAAAGTGGTTAAAATTAGGGCATGGTGATGGCGCATCAATATGCAAAAAGTACAATAAATACTCCAAGAACAGTTCAATATCCTTCCACATGGTGTAGCACGAGCTATCACTGTTTTAACACCATGGGGAAGGAAGAGTATTTTCTTTCCCGCAGAGAGACCTCAATGAAATCCCTTCACATTTAATCAGAGCATGACATGTGGCATCAAGCACACTAGGCTGCTACAAACACACCATAAACAAGTTTATAAACAACGTAGACCACTACAAACACACTCAAATCAAGCCACGTGTTGTGCCTTGATTGGATTCAAGTGGATCTCGTTTTTTGAGGATTCTATACAAAATGAGAACTGTTGGAAATTGAACAAGAGCTGAACCGATGGGGAATATCTAAGAAAACAATAGTACTTATACTGCTGCATTCATAGAAGTACTCACCTCCTTTAGACAGAGTTGTCTTATAGAAAACTGCAACCATAAATAATCAATTGAGTTGCTTAGCGTCTAAAACTATCTCTGCGAGTTGTATGTTTCCACTCAAACCAGATGCCTTCTCAGCAGGCATGAACGAGAAGCCATCAAGAAGCTTAACACATTTCAATCCCCACTTAACCAACAAGAACTTGATCAGGTGATGACCACTGATAGAGACAACAGTATAATTACTACATTGCACAATGGCGTTAATAGCAAGACTACACCAAATCTACCCCTATGACACAGTGACAATCGAACTTTTCAAAGTCGATTCTAGACCATAGAACCGACTTTTCACTAGTTAATTGTCACAATTGACTGAGTAAAAGTCAATTCTATCAACTTTTCAACAGTCAATTGTTCCAGTGTGGTGCCGCAATAAAAGCTCAGTGTGCCACTATATACCTTCTGTTGTGATAAGTAGTGATAAAAACAGACAATGGAGACCGCTCGAGTAGAAATGTCACCGTGGCAAAGAGATCGTCAAATGCTTCACAAAACATTCCATCAAAAAATTATACCGATAAGCTAAATGATAAGTAACATGTATTATAGATTTACCTTTTGCATCATACAGAACATCAGCTCCAAGAATGATTTTTGGGCACATAGAAAATATAGCTTCATCAAACACACCCCATGAAAGTCCCTTGACCTGAAAGCAGTAGTGTGTTTCATAGAATGCAAATCAAACAAATTGACTATATAAGTGACTTGCATTACAACCTCGAATGATGGAGGGAGGGGGGACCGGGGGGGTTGGACTTATTCATGCATTAAAAGGACTTAAAATTACTCCCAATCACCCAAAAAGAAAGACCTAAAAGAAGGAAGGAAGCTATTTACTTCACAACTGGCATTGTTCAAGTCACACACACTCTTCATGTTAGCAAGCACCTACAAACATCAAAACAGAACAAGAATTCAATAAGAAACTGCAGGACACAAATACATCGACCATACTAGTGCTCAAACAGGAAGAACATCTGAGACACGACCTAAGAAGAAACATTAAGAACGTCTTTAGCGACACCAAAGTTAGTGTAGTGCAGTAGCATCATACACAATCACCTTTTGAATATCGATTCTATATCATAAAATCAACTGTCAACAGGTCGATTGTCAACTTAAAAACTGCTTAAAAGTGTATTATATGCTCTAGAGTAAAATAAAAAGGTATGATACCACATTAAATTTCGAGTTTTGCCATTAAATGCTTCCAAAATTAGGTTCTAGAATTATTTAAGTCGAAATAAGCAGCTCAAGTACCTCCGTTCTGCAGGAATCGTCTGTCAATGTAACTTGAGCACCCAATTTTGCAGCAACCAGTCCAGGCAACGACGTTCCAGCTCCGAGCTACAATTAAATGCCAAGAACCTCACTTTATAGTCTAACAACCAGATGAAGCTTTGCTAAAAAAAACCATGTAAAACATACAAAATTAGCTGAATAAATCACCTCAACAACATCGGCACCAGAAAAGCGTGACCTTTGTTGATAAACGTATTCCGCTAATATAACACTACAAGGCCAGACGAACAATCCATATTCTTCTTTCATGTTCTGATTTCAATTTTCAACAATAACATTATTTTTTTTTTCTTAATCAATAAATAAAAGGACGGAAAGAAATAAACTAGGAAAGGATTTGATTGAACTATATAAACACCAGAAATGCATGCCTCTATGATACTGATGGAGAAGGCACTATCAGTGATGCTGCTGTCCTCGCCGAAATGATGCCGGGAAATCGTGATCATTTGTGGGTCGGCCGGAGAATTGAAGGCGTCGGCGTTGGCGTCGTTCTGATTCGATTGCATTTCGCTGGCTCACGAGATGCTTCCTTCCTTAATTTAGAGCGGAAGACATTTCACAGGAGGTCCTAATAGTAATTTCAATTTTTAAAGCTTTAACGGCACCCACTAAAATTGGTAATTAACGAGGAGAATGTATTATATATTCGTGATTTTATGAATGATACCAAGTGGATAGATGAGATGTGTTTTATATACTTTTTCTCACATAGTAAGAGTGTGTAGAGGTGAATTAGACGGTAGACACATCTCACCCCTCCACTTGATATCATCCATCAATCGAACACGACCAACATAATAACTTCTTACAAGAAAAGCTTTTCGTAATCACATAACATTTTTACAATCCCACCAATCAAATCTTCAACTACTCTCTTATCTCAACTTTATTACATATTTTAATATTATTTCGTATTAACATTTCACCACAACTCGAAACGACCAACATCATTACTTCAATCACTTTCTACAAACACAACCGTTCATGTTTCTACACTATTAGTTATTATGATTTACATTATGTACATTATTGGCATTCTAATCAATTGAGTAAAAGTATAATACCTCGTTCTCGGTCACCGAATCGTTATTTGATAATTGTGTGTTCGACACGTGATTTTTAGAATAAATTTTAAAAACACGTAAATCTAACGTCATATCACAGTAGTAAAAATATATATATGAAATCAACAAAACATGTTGAGATTCAGAAAATAAACCTCAATGTCTAACAAAAGCAAGGTCTGTTATTTTCTCCGGGTGGTAATTGGAAGCATCAATTGAGGTTTTGGACTTAAGCAGCCGGGAGAGATCCTCCAAACATACAACACATAAGAGGGGAGACATCAGGCTTGCGAAGGCCTCTATTTCACGGTTCAAGATCACCAATTAGGACTTAACGTCCGCAAACAAACTATATCATGGAGGTGCAAAAACGCATAAGATAGAACCACTGCAATCAACTAACTCATAAATAACTGAAGCACAACTACAAATTCTCAAGTACAACATAATCACGAGAAATATTTACATAGCATGGCACAGACGGTACTGAAAAAAGAAAAAATCCCTAACCGCCGTAACCGAACAACGACAATCCATCTTAAGCTTTTAAAGACGCCAACTTGTTTCTTATAACCCTGCAATACCTTCTCAACTAAAAGAAGGAGTAAACATTTCGGGCTACCCAATAAGGAGCATGATAGAAAAGAAAGAAAAAAAAAAAGAATTTGTGTTTGTCATAATTCAAAAGCCATGACATGAATTCACCGAAAAAAAAATAGTTTTAAAGATATAAACAAAACAAGTTTAGCAAAGTACTTTCAAGCCAACTTTTAAAAAAAACTGTGTAAAACATGTTTAACGAAGTAACTTTACAAACTAACATTTAACGCACAAAATCACGATCCTACCTACTTGTTCATGCATTTGCTTATCTTCTTAAAGAATTTACACAATATCTAGAATGTACGGCCTCTCTAGTGATCCGTTGGAGGGTGAAGTACGCCGATTTTACAGAGAATTTACCTGAAGCTGTTGGGGTCCAAGTGATGCGACCCTCGTCATTAGTATTAATTAAGTCGCGAATAGAGTCCGCAATGGAGCAGATGTTGCACCAGATGAATGAGCTATTTGGTTTAGGTGTGACGAAAGGAGAGCCATACTTTCGCTTTAGAATTTGCACCCAAAGTTTTCCTTGTTCGGTTAAGAGCTGCCATACAAGTTTCGCAAGAAGTGCATTATTCATCCCGTGGGCCGATCGAATACCGAGGCCTCCAAGGAGTTTTGGGCGACAAATGTCTTTCCAAGCAATTAGATGTAGTCTCTTTTATCCTCATCGTGGCCCGTGAGAAAAAGAGCGAGCCGGTTTGTCGAGCTCGTTCGTAACGGAGACCGGTAGGCGTACATACCGCATGTGGTAGTAGGGTTTCGTGGTAAGAACCGATTGCATTAGAAGCTTATCTTCTTAGCTTAACTATTTTCATATTCAAATTACATTTATTTACATCTTTCCATCTACCCAGAGCCGACTTTAGGGAAGGCTGCCTAGGCCTAGGGCCTCCCCAAATATAATGATATTAGAGTGACCACATTGGTGGCGCTTTATAGCACTCACTATTTATTTTATTTTCCGTTTCGGGTTCACTTTTTCAACACCCTATAAAACAATCAATTCCAATAATCACTCTCTATACAATTTCTCAAAATTATTTTTTCCCCTCATCTCAAATAACCAATTTAACTACAAACATATTTTTCCGCTTTTTTTCTTTTTATTTTCCCATAAAATTAAAATGAAATATTTTATAGTTACAAATGATATGTTAATATGTCATATATGTTTATAAAACATGCCGTGTGTTATTTTTTGAAAACAAATATAGTATCTTGTGAAATTCCTTGTATTTTTATCAATGGTTGAGTCACAACGAGTGTTACAATACACATTTTTTCACTCTTGATTATAATATAATACCTATTGATTGTGATGTAGACTCATTATGATTTTAGGGCCCGAGGAAAAATGGTCCACTGTTGTACATATTGTTACATTTTTTGAGTTGTGTTATATTAGTTATTAGGCTATAATTTTCTGTCGGCCCAGCATTTATCCATTGATTTCGCTTTCAGCTCTTTGACCTTTTCATATTATGCTTAACGTAACACAATTAAAAATATATAATAAATAAAGATTTCCAATAAAGTTATGTTTGCTTAAAATAAAATAATAATATCTCCTCCTGCATTTAAGTATATAATCCAATTTGCTTTATCTTCTATACGACATTGGTTCTCTGTTGTTCACAGTGCATGCATTCTTTTTATTTTTATTTTTATTGTTTAAATTATACGATAATCTATATTGAGGCTTTGGATATATTTTACTCTTATTATATTTTCGTTTTATACTTTTGCTTTTCATAAATATTTTTATTTGTATATTTGTCTTTATTGGTTTCATAAAAATTGTATAATTTTTGTTTTAATATTTTCTTTTTATATATTACATCGGTACGTGTGGTTGTGAACTGCGACATTATTTTTTTCTTTACCTGTTTATTTAAGACTTGGGTTTAGCTAATTACCTAAAGCATCTTATTATTTGCTTTCATTCATATGGATTACACACTATTACTTCTAAAAATGTCATGTGACAAGTCTTCAATGCTAATAGTTATAGCACTTTGCTGGCAATGTTCCACAAAATTTTAAGAAAAAAAAAACCATACAAAAACAATCAAGTCCCCCCAAAAAAGTTCGGCTTAGGGCCCAAAAATATACCGGGACGGCCCTGCGTCTTCCGAACAAAACTTACACAGAGCATAGCAGAGTAGAACGAAATAAACCAAACATAACAAAATGTAATAAATCCGAATGAATGGAATGGAACAAGTGTGACATATTTAACCGAGTATTCAAGAGTACAACGTCAAAATGAAACTTCGTTGGGAAGCCTTAAAGTGCAATATGGTGATACCCTATAAGGTTCTTGAACAATACATCGCGTTTCTTATTTAGATCTAACTATGAATAACCGTTATCTCAAACACATATTAGCACAAAGTCAGGTTTATTTTAATATTGATATGCAAAATCACGCATGTTAAGAATGTGAGTTAATGTATAAATTTTTACAATGAAATAACTAAAATGTCCTTGGATATAATTAATGTTGCATTGTTTTTTATATCTCATACTGTAATAAATAAGGGTAAATCAAATAAAAACTCAATAAATGTTGCATTAAAAATTGTATTGCCTCATATAAAATGGAACAAAATATTTTGACAACTGTCTCAGTTATTGAACGGAAGAAATATTATATATAGACTTTTCATAAGCTTTAGCCGTGAATACTAGTACTAGTAGTACTGGTAGTAAAATTGGAAAAGGTGAAAAAAATAGTAATTTTAGGAGAAGTGTATATTTGGAAATAAGTCATTAAATGATGTATTAATATTGAAAAATGACATTTTTTATAGGACAAATATTTTTCAAATATGGACACTTTTTATATACGGAAGTAGTAGAACATAACAAAACCAAAATTGCCATTACTTCAAAATCTCAACTCCCGTCACGTAGCATTCCTATTACAAGCATATTTGCACAAAACATTAGGAATGATTCCAAAAACGTATTACTTTAAAATAATGATAGAGAAGTATGACGGATTCAAAATAAATATGAACGTTGTTGTGGGACCTAGATCAATCAATTAAAGTCCCACAACGAATAGATGATTGTTGTGTCAATCATAAATCCGATGACTCTATCATTACTCTACTTCAAAATAGATCCCAAAACTATGAACCAGGTCATGGCCACGATGGCACATATGATGGCCGAGCCAATCAACACCACATGCTTGTTTTTTGCTGTAACGTCTCATTTCCGGATATCGAGTTTTTATCTAAAAAAATAATGTTCGACATGTATAACATTAAATAAATTCAACATTATACGTAAGTCTCTACGTCGTCGTATCGAGTTAAGCAAAACGGAAGCTAAAGAGACTCGGGTGTAAACATAAAAGATACTAGAATACATTGCCATCCGAAACCAAAAACAGAAAGGAAATCTTACAACGACGATAATCAGATCTTACATTGTACGAAATCTATTGCAACAAGGCAACTTAAATTACAACAAGTCCTAAAAGTGTTAGGTGTAGTGCCCGAAAGACAATTTGTGTAATTGTTTTTAATAATGGATGACAGAATTTATCTCATCTTAGTTACTTGCTTGGTGCTTGTAAAGTAATACACTGCTGCAAACCCTAAGTATATCTGTATGTAACCACTTAACTCAGTGTATGGATTACACGTGAGGATTGAGTTAGTGGAGATATGCTTAAATTGTTAGTCCGTGGTGAACTTAATCAGAGTTTAGGGTCTCTTGATTAAAACACCAATAATGCGCCCAGAACACCTTAGGGTGTGTTAGTCTTATCCGGACTATCGGTAGAGGGTACTACGTGGGGCATTTATATATGATGGCATTCATATAGAATTTGGACCGATTTAATCGTATTTCTCGATATAATTCCGTAATCGAGGAATCTTATTAAATCATTAGATGATCATATATGGATCAACCTTACTCCGAGGTGATCACGGGTCTTGCTTGTCCCGGGGTAGTGTTTGATGTGTTAGTTACGGTTCACTTAAATATGTGTTCCAAGCCACTTCTCATTGGCACTATCTCCGGATGAGTGAGTAGTTCGATTTTCACGAGAGATGGAATCCATTCCTTCCGCGGGAAGTAGAGAGACGAGTCCCTTATTTGTTAGCCTTAAGAAAGTGATCGATCCCGGGAGTTCATATTAGACTAATTGATCACTAGTCAGATATGTGAACTAATTGATCATCAGGGGGTTAATGGTAAATAAGGATAAGATATTCTGTGTCGGGTTTACGGAGATATCCCACTCAGAGTGGATAGTCTATGGAGGGTTAATCCGTATGTGGTGATTATATCAATGGACGCTTATTCACTCTATGGGTTGAGTATAAGTATACATCTATAATCGGTAGAGTTCAGTTTCGGGTTTATGGTGGCGTAATCCCGGAATTAATAATTAATGTACTTATTATGTTCGATGAATAATTAATTATTGGAGCTGCGGTTATAGGTCCATGGTCCCCGATGTGGCTTCTGTAATTCGGACTAACAATCTTGTTATTTGGGCCTCGGTGATAATTAATTGGCTGGGCTAATTAATTGATATGCATGGATATTATTTAGTTGGGCTAAATAATATAATACACATAAAAGACATTTTATGTGGGCTTCTAAACCCTAAAAAGTGGCGCCTAAGGTCTCTAATTAGCACAAGAATTAATTTTCTTGTGTTATGGAAAATAAAAGACATTCTTGTTATATGATTGGTTGGATGACTTGTAATTTGATTTCCTATTGGTCAATACATGTCACAATTAGTCATTAAGGAAAATATTCTTTTATTTTGTTTAATTAATTATTTGTTTAATTAATTAAAACTTGGAGACCAAGGATTTACTCTCCTATAAAAGGAGAGTTATTCCAAGTGTAAAAGGAGATGAAAATTTCTAAAAAAGAAAGGTACAACAAGTCTTGAAATATAAATACAAAGTTATGGTAATTCAACATAGATATCGTGATAATACTTCTAGCATAGCATAGCATAACCTAGGCTTAGATATCATCCTCGATGTCCTCATCAAACTCCGGGTCATCCTGCGTATCTTCTCACACAAGAAAACATACAAACATGCAAAATAGATAAGAACGAAGCGTACTTAGTAAAATGTAGAAGTTATTGAAAATTTAAGTTTTATAACGAAAGGTAGACATATTATTATTAACTAAGGTTATCTTTTATTAACACGACTCAAACTATAGGGTTCATTTCATGCTCATAACATGTCGTGAGAATCTTAGTTTGTTTCTAGTTTAGCTTATCTTTGTTACACAAAGTATTCAAGGGCACTACGTATGGTGCTACTCACCACGAAGCATTTGGTGGCAACCTACTAGCGATACATACACTGGTAGCCATAGGCTAGTCCCCATAGTGTGTGTGTTCGGCGAAGTGCCGCCACTCTTGGGGTCTCTCAAAACCAGCAGAGTTATTCACTTTATCTGACCATATCACTTTACCATGAATAACATTGATGTTTATGCTTTTAACTACATAAGTATGTATGTTCTTAACCATTAACTACGCACTTAAGTGTTTTCTATGAAAAGGCTCACTTACACTTCGACTCTCTCACTTAGGTATCTAGACACTAACAATCCTATCACATAATTAAATAGATATTGATGGATACTAATCCGTCAAAGCACAAGGTCATTCATGCTCTTTCGACGGTCCCGAACTTCAACTTTTAGAAGAATTAATTCGGTGCCTAAACTAAACGCATCAGAAGCTTAATCATGGCTTTGTTAGGTTTAATTAAGGTTATTAGATCAAAAAAACAACAACCAAAACTCGATTCGGGGCCTTAAAAACCCAAAACCTCAAAACAGAGACCTTGGCGCGCACTGAAGCCCTTCAGCGCGCACTGAAACACAAACATAACCTTAACAGCATTCTGATTCAGTTTTGGTTCGCGCTAAGCCTCCTCGGCGTGCGCTAAAACTGAAACAATGTTCTGCCTGCTTTTTGTTCCACTTCGGTGCGCGCTAAAGCCACTTGCGCGGCGTGCGCTAAAAGCTCCTGAAACAATTTGCATGCTCATTGTTCCCCCTTGGCGCGCGCCAAAAGGGTCGAACTGCTCTAAACAAGAAATTTTCTGCACTTTCGAATCCAAACCAAAACCATACACTTTCAACAGCAAAACCTCACAATTACAGAAGCAAAACACCACCAAATAACAACCAAATTTATCCAAACATTATAAAACATTAAAAGTTCAATATGAAAACCCTCTTACCTTGCAATTCAAAGCAATTCAAGCAAAAGAAAACCAAACTCCAAGCAAACTACATAACTTCTTAAACTTCAGCCCCGAAACCTAATGATCACCATTCAACCATAAATTAATTGTGATCAATGATTTCTAAACGATTAGAACTACGAATTGAACACCTTAAAGCAACCAATCACGATCAAAATTTGAAGATTCCAAACTAGGGCAAAACTCCAACTTTTTTATGTCCACACGAAGCTTGTTTCCTTACGAATCCGTTACTCTACTTGTATCTAAAATCCATCAAGTATCGTGTGAGAATTTTGAAAGATCCCCTCTCATGCTTTTCTGGTCTTCTTTCAAGATTGGAAGTTCGACGGTTTGCAATTCTGACAACTCCTAAATTAAGTGGGGGAGTTTTCTTTTACTAAAAATAAAACCCAAAGAGTTATTGCCTTCATTTATTTATTTTAAAACTTAGATCAATAAATAATTAAATATAATATTGGGATTTTTACAGAAAGACACCTCTGTTTTTTTTTTCTTCTGAAAAGCGAAATATTACATCAGCTTTACAAGCACGCGGCATATGCACACATAACTCCTATGTAACAGAATCAATGCGAACCTTGAAAACAAATTCGTAGAATGAATAAAAGTATCAAAACAAATTTTTTGGATATAAATAAATAATTTTTTTTCTCTCATCTGGGTGATGTCGAAGAAAAGTAAGAGTTGTTCAAACGCATATGAACTGTTCTCCTTTATTTCTTCATCAATGTTAAAGATAAATCAGATATTTATAAGATTTCACCTTGTCCCAATGGTTTTATTTAAATCAATTATGTACTGTAATTATATTTGATTTATGCAATATTAATAGTAAATACAGTATGTTTCCTAAGAGGCCAATGTATGGAAACAAAACATTTCAATGCACATTCTGTGGTATTCCAGGTCACACAGAAGAGAGATGTTACAGAAAACATGGATTTCCTCCAGGTAGGGGCAGAGGAAGATATGGATCAGGCAGAGGTGGTGGTAGATCAAATGTAAATAATGTTGACACTGAAGGACAAGCAGCAGACACTACAAGTCAGTATAACACTCTCAACTTCACACAGGAACAAATAGAAGAGTTAAGAAGTATGCTGAACACTCCACCAACACAGAATGTCACAAATGAAGCAGAACACGTTGTCAATCAAGCTGTTGTTATGAGTGCTAACTTTGCTCCTCCTAATGGTAAGCTAGTTGGTAAGTTTGCACAGTTTCATTCTAAACAGTGGATTATAGATTCTGGTGCCTCTGATCACATTACACACACTCTTAGCCTTTTCTCATCCTATAAATCTATTCCACACATTTATGTCACCTTACCAGATGGAAGTAACATCATAGCTACACATAAAGGAACGGTTCAACTTACTCCTATCCTCACTCTAGTGGATGTGTTGTTCATACCAGCCTTCAAACACAATCTGTTGTCTCTAAGTAAACTGTTACAAAATAAAAATATTTCTGTAACTTTTACCTCTGATTGCTGTGTTCTTCAGGACCTTATGACCAAACAGAGGATTGGATTAGCTAAACAAGTTCATGGACTTTACTACTTCAGATCCAATGAGACATCCTTTCCATCAGAATTACCTCCTATAAAGCCGAGTATCCCTGTATATAAGAATAAAGTTGCTCTGTTTTCAAATAAACATGATGCCTATGTATGGCACCTTAGGTTGGGACACATGTCTAAGAATGTTATCAGTGATGTAAGGCTCATGGAGCCATCAATTGAATCCTTTGAAATCAATGAATGTACTGTTTGTCATTTATCTAAGCAAAAGAAACTGTCATTTCCTTTGAGTAATTCCATGGCTGTAGCACCTTTTGATCTTATACATATGGATATATGGGGACCATATAGACAACCTACCATATACAAAGAACATTATTTCCTAACAGTGGTAGATGATCATAGTAGATACACCTGGGCATTTCTTCTTAAAAACAAGTCTCAGGTCAGCCATTTAATAAAACAGTTCTGTGCCTTTACTCAAACTCAGTTTCACAGAAGGATTAAAGTCATAAGATCAGACAATGGTCTAGAATTTAAATTACCAGAATTCTATGCTATTCATGGTATTATACACCAAACCTCATGTACTAACACCCCTGAACAAAACGGCATAGTGGAAAGAAAGCACCAACATATACTAAATGTTGCAAGAGCCCTAAAAATACAGTCAAATATACCTATATCTTATTGGGGATTTTGCATCCAACATGCCGTCACTCTTATAAACCTAACTCCTTCTCCCAAAATCAATCACAAAACACCGTACCAAAGACTGTTTCAGCATACACCACAATACCTAAACCTCAAGGTGTTCGGATGTCTGTGTTTTGCTAGTACATCACCCATACATAGAACTAAATTTGACAATAGAAGCATGCCTTGTGTTTTCCTAGGATATCCATCTACTGTAAAAGGCTATTTGCTCCTTAATCTACAAAACAAGAATATTTTCATATCCAGAAATGTTCTATTTCAAGAGCTCATCTTTCCCTTTTCCCTTAAACCAGCATCCACACCTACTACTCTATCTCATTCATTTCCTATTCCTGCTTGTGAAACACATTTACCTTTCAACCTTCAACAAACAACACAACAGCAGTCCTCAGAACAGCCTACAGAACAAAATTCATCTCAATCAACATCAGCATCCATAGATGTTGAATCACCCACAGCAGCTTCCAATTCACCCACAACCTCCACACAATCAGAATCCACAAATCCTACACCACCCATCCGGCACTCCACAAGACAAACAACAAAACCTCAGTATCTTAAAGACTATGTTTGTGCCAACATTTCCACCAACAAAGAAAAGTGCGTGTATTAAACCCTCGTTTCCGTTAAAAAGCGGGGAAGTGGCCAATGATGCATAGGCCCGTGGTAATTACTGTGGCCTCCATGTGGTCTCTTAATCCGCAGTATTGCGGGTTCGGAGTGATGGGCACATGTTTCTCAGTACTGATTCGTATGGAATTAGCACGACAGTTCCGTTGGAGACAAAAATGCCCATGTATATTTCGTTTCCCTAGAAAAAAATATGTTTTCCCTTTGGTTTTTTTTTTTTTAATTTTAATTTTTTTAAGGAAGATCTTTTATTATTGTCAAAAGTGGAATGTCCACAACTTAAAAAGAAATAAATATGTTTTCCGTTGGTGTTTTTTTTGAGTTTATTAATGTAGCCAAAATAACACTTTTAATATGACAAAAATAATTACTTATTTAATGTAACAAATACGAAAATTTTATGACACCTTACTAAGCTAGTAAGAAAATTATGGGGACGTTTATTATTCCACCTCGTCATCCGCCATTGCTTAAAATAAAATAAAAAAACGAAATTACATAATGTTGTTTACATGATAAATCTAAACTTTGAAAATGTTTAGAAGATTGACATGAAGTTGAAATTCATGTTTAATATATATATATCTAATAAAAATGTATGCATCTTGCAGATATATATAGATATGAATATAAATCAAATTCATTTATTAATAAGCAAAATAGAGTATTATCAGGTCTCAATTACTATTATTCCTATTTCTCAATTTTATATTTGCAAAGAATAATAAATAAATAAAGAAGACAATTATAAAATCGGGAGTCATTCCCTTTATTGGAGAGGAAGTCCTACTCCAAAGAGGGGATAATTAGTTTATTTATTTATTTGATTTGCAAATTCGATTAGATTTAGGGAAAAGCTTTGCATATATATACACCACAAATAAAAATTTGTAATTCTTCTTAAACACCATCGGCAGAAAACACAAAATCAATTTGTAATTTGTAAACACAATCTCTCTCCAGAAAACACAATCCATATATAGATACTAAGGTAATAAATTTGTGATTCTTAAACACAATTAATCTTTCTGTAGAAATTAAAACTAAATCCGCAAAAAAAAGAAAAGAAAAGGTGAATAGAATAATATGGCTAGTAGTGTTGTTAAGCAACAACCTTTTTCAACTTGTGTTCCAACTACTTTGACATTAATGTCTTCTCCGGCGGCCGCTGCCACCGCACCCTGTCAACCTGCTGCCGCCGCTCATTCAGATTCTTATCGGGTGAATTCACCGTCCACTTTTTCGGCTGCACAGGTTTTTTTTATCTGACTGAAAATTCCTCCTTTTAAATGCCGTAAATACTGTGTTTATTTGCTAGCTCCTTATTCGTCTATTATACCTGTCTAGTATTTTTTTTTTTATATATAATTATTTTATTTTTTAATATTTGAGAGAAACAAAAATTTTAATTACTACCACGAGTAGTTCCCCAGCACATAATGCAAAACTATTCATATCTCAAACTAAAAGATGAGATGGAGCATTCTGGCTCTCTTTGATAAATTAAACAAACATTCAACAATGTAATAACTTACTATACAACATATATATTGAAGGCTGAAGCAAAAACGATTTTTCAAAACTCGATTCTCAAATTCGACCTGTCGAAATATTTTGGTGGAATGAAAATAAATTCGCCTAGTTTATTGATTTCCATTAAAGTTCCGAACAGTAGTCGATGTAAAAGCGCACATGTCTGTATGATTTGCAGAAAATTAAAATCAATAGTAAAACATATATAGCTATTTAATTAATTAATTTGTTTATTTTTTGAGTGGAAGCTATTTAATTGTTAAATAAATAAATTTAAAGTTTACGCCCCGATGTCTTTTTCGTTATAGTACCCTGGTAATCCGTCTGCCATTAGTTTCAAAGTTGAATTCGATTGTAATTATTATGAATTAATTATTAGTATTTTATGGAATTAGGTAATTATATTGTTATTCTCGCTAGGTTTTTTTTGGTCGATAAAAATTCGTTATCTTTGGTTTTTTTATTCCATACGAAATAAAAATATTATGTTAGATACATAGATTTTATCTGTTTGGATGGATCATGACAAACCTTTTGTGTTTAATTTGGCGTTGTTGATTTTGAAAACAGGGCACTGGATTCACATCCTCTTCTACACGTAATCCTGATGTAACACCAAGTAATGCTCATGCTCATGATTTGAGGCCCATCGGACGAATGGGAGGTTCTGGGTTCTTTCCTCGTGGACACCCTCCTCAGGGCAACCACGGTCAGGGTTGGGTAAACCCGAATTGGAGTCTTAATAACAACTTACCGAAACCTTTTCTTGATCAAGCGCCACCTCTTCCTCAATCATTTATTGTGCGTGGACATTGTTTCGGAATGCCTTATTTCTATCCCGGTAAGGTCCTATATAAGTTTCGATGTTTTTGAATGTTTAATATACGTGGATGTATACTAATTTGTATTGTATTTGTAGATGCGCGACCTATTGCTCCACCTGTTCACGTGCATGTCACGAGGTCTCATCATCCGCCTGTTCACGTGCCTCCTCATCCCCAGTTGAGCGACAGATTACTAAAACAAATTGAATATTATTTCAGGTAAAACATTTAATTATGTGCAACTTCTTCATATTATGGCATTATGGGATGATATAAGATTTTTTTGGGCTTTAATTTATGGGATGATAATAAATTTGAGATTTGTCTCGCAGCCATGAAAATCTTGTCAAAGATATATTCTTGCGTGGGAAGATGGATGATGAAGGTTGGGTCCCAATCAACCTCATCGCGGGCTTTAAAAAGGTGAGTTTTGAGTAAGTAATGTTTGTGCTGTTTGTTTGCATTTGTGTATGTTCGTATTCGTACTGGAAATCAGAATCAAACGAGTTTTTCGTTTGTGCATTTGTGTATGTTGTTACGGTGTAATTTTCATTAATATTTTTATCTTCGATCGTTCACATTGATTTTAGAATCTACTTACATTTTGATCATAATTTAATTTGTTTCAAAGTTCCATATATTGGAGTATATGAATTTGATTTGGCGAGGTGGAAAATCCACTCAATGAGCCACATGTGTCGATCGTGTGTTATTTTTGTGGTCATTTTCATCATTTGTTTCTCTAATTAATATCTGTTTTTTGATTGCCAGGTTAAAGAGTTGACAGATAATATTCACATAATATTGGATTCTCTTAAACATTCTGGTGTTGTCCAAGTACAGGTATATATGATTTGTTTTTACTTAGACACCGAAATTAGACACACAAATTAGACAGGTGATCTCGTCCCCGTGAAATGTATCATTGCCCTTAGTTTTTTCTTTTCTTGATTAAT
Organism: Gentiana straminea; assembly: GCA_036785695.1. Classification (NCBI taxonomy): domain Eukaryota; kingdom Viridiplantae; phylum Streptophyta; class Magnoliopsida; order Gentianales; family Gentianaceae; genus Gentiana; species Gentiana straminea. Next base: position 9,606,873 of record JAVUPR010000167.1, read on the forward strand.
AATCATCCTAGCTAAAACCGGATTCTCCGCCACTTGTTTCAGGGGGAGAAAATTAGGAGGCAAAATGACTGGAACAAATGGCTCTTGCCACATTCTTTTGATGTTACTAGCTTGTCTCGATCCGTGTCCAGTGACAGCGTGCTTTCTGAACATCACCAACATTCTCCAAGCTAGTGGCAAAGAGTGTTGAGCAAGAGAGACAAAAAAAAAAAAAAAGGCTTTTTATTTTTCGGGACGTTGAGTTTTTGTGCACTGTGTGAGGACAAAGCCGGTTTTCTGCTCTTAGTGACTCCATTTCAGTAAGAGCAGAAAACTGATGTTTAGATCTTGAAGATACAAACACGGTGATGCGGTGGTTAATTAGATCCTGAAGATGCAATTAAGAGGACAATTTGTGAAGTGTGATGGGTGACTGGAGTGATTTTTACCTCTCTTTTTTTTTTTTTTCAAGGGAAACTTGGAAAAATATGCTTCATACTCCAAAAGTTAACATTGGAAAACTATGTCTGCGTCGGCGCATGAACGACGCATGAGCCACGTACCGACGCAGAACCGAAGGGAGCTTAGTTTTCCAATATTAACTTTTGGAGCATATTTTTCCAAGTTTCCCTTTTTTTCAATTTTTTTTTTAGTATAGATTATAATGCCTAAGTTGTTGATTGCAAAACCTGAATGGTACGAAGAAACAGAAGAACACTTCTTGGGAAGAATATAAATTTTTGTTGACCTTAAATTGTTAGGAATGACCCATTAGTGTTTAAATCATTCAATTTTTTACATGAGTTTCTTTTTCTATTTTGAGAAATAAATTTTGGAATAATCTGACATTTTCCTGGCTTCTATATATACTCTTTTCATTTATTTATTTATTATTATTCCTTCCTGTTCAAAAAATAAAGATGATGAATGTTGTATTGTATTTATAAAAGGACCTGTAAATTTTATGTGATATGGTTCTGCGGTTGCAGATGGATCGCTATAAAATAATAAAGAATCGTTGGATGAATAACGAAATAGTTTTAAGAGATAATAAATGTTTCATGTGTTATTAGTTTTATTGACACGACTAAATTGTTTCAGGGGACAAATATTTTGATTGAGTTTTGTTGTGAAAAATAAATACAATAATGCCTCAAGTGATTATAGTATCAAAATGTGGTGTTTTGATTTGTCAATAGAATCTGCCTTCAATAAGACAGATAATCTAGTGGAAAAAAAAATCGACAGATTTTATAAAACAAAATGAAACAATGCATCAAATGACTTTTGATTTCAAAGATAGAACCTAAAGTCGTAAACGATCTGAGTCGAATCCATTTGTGTTTTAATTTAGCATGTAGCTAGGTTTATTTCCTCATTTACGGAACATGTTGAAAAATAAATTGTGCTTTTCGGAACTTCTTATCTCTTCATCTTAAGGTGCTATTGTTTTGCATGTTATCACATAGACTAGATAACGGTTGGATAATGTCGTAAAAATGTTAGATAAAATATAAAATATTCAGAAGATGAAGATGAAGAGGAAGAGTATAATAATAATAATAAGAGAAGGGCACTGGAATATTCTAGAAGAAAGGTAGTGGTCGGAGGTTGCCAAGTGGAGAATTGTGATGCTGACATGGCGGCGGCGAAGCCTTACCACCGCCGCCATAAAGTCTGCGAGAAGCACTCTAAGGCAGCCGTCGTTTACTTTTCCGGCGTCCCGAAAAGGTTCTGTCAGCAATGCAGCAGGTAAATTCATTAGCCTGCAGAATTTCTTTTTCTTTTTCTTTTTCTTTTTTTTTTGTTTTTTTTGTTTTTTTTGTTTTGGTATTATATCTCTTATGCAAACATGAATAATGTTAACGTCTTTAAGTATTATAACACAACGAATGCAACAGTAAATTTTGTCATTAATTTTTATTTTTTATTTTTACAGATGCATCACATAGACTAGATAACGGTTGGATAATGTCGTAAAAATGTTAGATAAAGACTCCAATCCCAAAAAATAATTAATATCATTTGCAAGTTACTCCTTCCGTTCCAAAATAACTGATACAGTTATCAAAACGTTTTATTTCATTTTATATGAGACAGTATAATTTTCAATGCAATATTTGTTGCAATTTACTGATGCAAAGGTCACATTAATTATATCCAAGAACATTTTAGTCATTTTATTGTAAAAATTAATACATTAACTCAAATTCGTAATATATGCGTGATTCTGACAACCGATCCAGATAAATTGAAACGAAAGAAAAGCCCACATTAAAATGAGAAAAAAAGCCCCCCACCCCCTCATCTAGCAACAAAATATTTAAGGCTGCCGCAACAGTCACAAACATAAAGGCAGGTTAGAGATCCTCATAACTAAGAGCATGTACAATAGTTAGTCATTTTATAATGTCTATTTGCCTCAAAAGACTCAAATAAATCTACGTGTCCATATTGTGACTCTCTTTCTCCCACTGTTATTTACAATAATAAAAATACACACAACCATTTTTATTATATTATAATATCATCTTTCTTTTACTGAAATGGAAAAAAGAAATTGGCAGCAACTACGAGGTAAAGTTGCTTTTCTTTTGATTATTTTATTAGATAATTGTAAAGTTTATTGTGGACAGAACCACAACCTTTCTCACAGGCCCAAACAAATTAATGGATAAAAATGAGCTATTGTATAAATAAAAAAAGTATCACATTGTCTTTCTGGCAAAAATTACATATAAAGGTAGTAAATATTACACTATTGTACATGCTCTAAGAAACGCCGACTTTTATCTGACTATCGTGTATAGTGTCAAATATTTTTCCGACACGACACATCTTCGATTTTGCCGATCAATATTATGTTATATTGAATTTTTAATATATGATTTGGATTCGACACGTTATCGACATTCCCTGACATGAGACCAACACTCCCCAATACTCTTAGACTTAAATTAAACATCCCAAATTTCATCAATTTCAAAATAAAATATTAAAATCCAAAAAGTTGCATACGGTTTGACAAATAAATATGGTTTTCAATATTATTTATAATTTGACCAGTAATACTACTACATCTTATTTAGTTTCTCAGATATACAACTATCTTTTTAGTAAATTTATTATTTTGAAGGCCTAACAAGTTTTCGTATTCACTTTTTGTAACTTTATACAGGCCACTACCGATTTAGATATTTAGATAATTGATACATTAAGTGCCGGCCCAATTAGGTCTAGTTATACTTTTTTTTTTTTTGGTATTACAAGTGACAGAGGCGGATACAAGAATTTTTTCGGTGGGACCACCGAATTTTAAAACTATACTTTTAAACCAAAAATTTGTTCTGGTAGAGCAGGGCCGGCTCCGTATAACTTTGGGTCTTCGGCGAAGTCTTTTAGTTCGAATCTTTTTTTTCGAAAACATAATTACAAAAAATTATTTCAACACCATGTTTCTAAAATATGTAGTTACAAAATTTAAATTCATTGACGTTAGATATTTTTTCATATATTGTTGTCGTTTGCATTTGGGTTGTCGTAATAAAACAGGGTTCGACCTATAAAATTCTTAGCTGAACGGATGCACCTATAAAATTCGAATTGATGAATCTGAGTTATTATAAATTTGGGCTCATTCTCAATTCAAGTAAATTTTTTAGACACATTATATTAGTGAGTCTATAATTTGCGCTTTTATCAATTCAAATAAAAAAATATTCAACACATTATATTAGGTCGATTGAAATTTGATATACACGATTTTTTTTTGCAGAACATGTAATTTCGGGTCCCCGCTAACGGTTGGGTCTTCGGCCGCCGCCTGCTTTGCCTATAGGTTGGGCCGGCCTTGCAGTAAGGTAATTGGAGCCTAAAACTATATTTTTTAATAACAAAACTACATCATTTTCATAGTATAAAAATTTCGAATCTCATAGGGTCACGTGACCCACCCTACAACACACAGATCCACCCCTGACATGTGATATTAATTTGTATAGTAGGATTCACTCGGAAGAAAGAAGAATTTTTGCATAAGTTTAAACTCTTTACGTAACGCTCGATTGCTTAAGACTACTATTTTGGCGCGTTTTGAAAATGCCGTTTATTCACATTTATGAGTAGTTTGTTTATTTTTTATTTTTCACATTTTTAAGCCCGTGGTGTTTTTTTTTTCTTTTTTTTCTTAAAATCTCCGGTATCTGGAATCCACTGGTCCGATAAATCCAGAGTTCAGCTCAGGTCGTGTCTCCAGAGTCTGACTTTTACTTAGGGGTAAGACCGTGGTGTTTTGATGTAAATTATAGGGGTGTACAGATAAATTGGAAAACTTGACTAACTGACTGGATTGAACCGAACCGAACCGAAAATCATAAACCGCAGTTTTCCAATTAGTTTTTTTATTGGATAAAAACCGAACCGGACAAACAATCCAATTTTCGGTTTTGCAGGAAAAAACCGGGTATAACCCGAACCGAACCGAAATATAATATATAATTAAATATATGTATATTATATAAATATAATTTCAATACCCTAAACCTAAACATGACTGACCCGTCGCCGCTATTCACTCTTCACTCTTCAGAATTCCGAGTCTTCAATTCTTCATACCCAACCCTTGGCTTCTGTTGTGCGCCGTTTCAAGTTCCGTCGCTTTAGAAGGCGGATTCTCCGGCCACCTTCAGTCCTATACTTTGAGTAAGTATCCGTCTCCCTTTGCGATCCCACAATTATCATATATCTGAAATTTTCCTACTCCGTTTTCGGTAACAATTCTTTGTTTTCCTGTATTTTTTTTCAGAGTTGTATATATGTTGGGAGTGTTGTGTTCCCTGCTTTATTGTAGGGCTTTAGATTGTGCTGGAAAAAAAATGCAAGTTGCGTTAAAAGCATTTTTTGTTTAATTTGTGCTGAAGTAGTTATTAAGCCGATTTTTGTATTTATTGGTTGTCAAAGAAATGATCCTTACGTGTCTTTGTGCTTAGTATATTGGCATAGCGAGTTTCATCCGGATGTGTTATTGAAAAGCACAGTGATTGAGTACAGATTCAACTGAGAGCTTTTAGGTTTTTATGGAAATTTAAAAACAGTTGAAAAACCGAAACTGGACCGAACCGAACAGTATTGGTCCAATTCAATTCATATTATTGAGCAATTCGAGCAATTCAGTTCAGTTTAGAAAAAATGAAAACCGTCAGTACAGTTCAATCCGGAAAATTACAAAAAACTGACCGGACTGGACTATGTACACCCCTAGTAAATTATGTATATTGTTATATAAAAGTTTCTCTACCTTACAAAAAAATTAAAAAAATTAAAACAACAACAAAAAAAAGAATTTAACAAAAAAAAATGATTTTGTGCTATTTTATTTATCTTTTTAGTTATTATTTAAGATTTGTTAACTTAATTTAAGATAAATTATTCCCTCACCATTTAATATTTGTACAATATAAGAAAAAAAATACTTTCCTCAAAAAAAAAAAAAAAAAGAAAGAGAGAGACAATATAAGTGAAAAAGACCTGGAAGATAAAGGTTTTCCCTTATCTGAAATAAGGCGAGATAGTTTAGTTATTAATTTTTTTTGAGAATTTAGTTTAGTTGTTAATTGATTGGAAATTTTAGTTTTAGGCTAATCCCATTTACATTTGGATATTTTTCGATTCATTTAATTATTCATATATTGATTTTTGTTTTCTTTTTAAACTAATCCTATTTGGTTTTGGATCTAAAAAACTTTTAATATATATACTCTATAAATATGAGATTCTGTTAAAAAGAAATAGAGAAACAAAACAAAATTCAGAGAATCTAGCTAGCTACATGGCGACCATCCTTAATCAACGTCAACCTCTTTCTCGATGTCCACTTACTTCTGCAACTAGTGCTCCGTCTTCTTCAACCCATGTTCAAGCTGCTGCCGCCGCCGCCGGACCACCATTGCATGGCGGCAACAATGGTGTCGAAAATCTGGACTGGAACTGGATGGACAGTTTTTATCATGATTCTACGCATGTCTGGCCTGCTCATTCATCCTCCTCATCTTTTGGGTCAGTTTCGTCTGCCGCACAGGTATTTTTTAATTAATATTATTAATTAACTGATTAATTTTTGTTTACTATCTTTTAATTTACGTGAATTTGAATGATTCTGCTCGTCTGTGCAAATTATTCACGTTTTTTAATAGTAATTTACGTATTTCACTTTTAAGTTCGGGTGATTTTAGGAATAATAATCTATTGAAAGTTGAAACGGTTTTAGTTTGTTGTTAAAAAAAAAAAAAAGCTTAATCAAGAAAAAAAAGAAGCAATTTATGCCTAGCATTTCTTCGTTTTGTGTATTGTGTGAAGATATATATTGTGACTTCATTATAGTACTTTCTATGGAATTAATGTCGTTATTTTTCCAATTTTTTAGGAATATTCTTCAGCTTCCGGCTCTTTTTTTTTTTTTTTTCATACCAGAGAAAATATTACGAAACTAAATATTAATTAATTGATTGTGATGGTGCATGTTTTTAAGGTTTCCGCCCTCATTCCCTGGCACTTTAATTAGTACTGGTGTTGTTTTATTTTTTTATTGTTTTCTATTTTGAAGAATCAGGGGTTGAATAAGAACTGGTATCCTGGACTAAATTGAAAACCAACTTTATTACTCCGTATATATTAAAAAAAAACAATTAAATCAAAATAAATAAACTAGTAAAATCCAAGTTAATAGGCTTGGTTCGTGTTGGGTTGAAATTACACTTTATAATTACATCTTGACACCAAACAAGTGATTTTTGTAATTTTTTTTTTTTTATTTTAATGAATGACAAATCTTTAATGTGTATTTTCTTGTTGGTTATTTTGAAAGCGCAGGGCACTGGATTAACAACGCCTACGGATTTGCCACCCGGTAGTTCTTCTTCATGGAACAATTTGAATCGTATTGGACAAATGGAAGGTTTGGGGTCCTTTCCTCGAGGACATCTTACTCGTGGAAATTTCCACCATCAAGGTTATGGAGCCAACCAGGGTACTCCAGCTGACCCGAGTATTTATACCAACTTTCCAAGACCAATTAGTGTTCGGCCTTCGTTTCATGAACAACATTTTGATCGACGATTTATAATGCCCGGACAACAATTTGTAACTCCTTATGTTTATCCAGGTAACGTGCTATATCTATATGTATAAGTATGAATATTTTGAATATATTTCATTTGCGTGGATGGATACTAATATAATTGTCTTTGTCAGACGTGTTACCTTTTGGTCCAGCACCTGTTCACATACAAGTTACGAGCCCTTTTGATCCCCAATTGAATGAGCGTATACTAAAACAGATCGAACATTATTTCAGGTAAAACATTTCTTGACTGTACATGTTTTCCAACTTCTTTGTTTAAGTGATGGTAACAAATTTAAGGCTTTATTTTCAATGCATTTTTGCAGTTACGAGAACCTAGTCAAAGATCTATTCCTACGTAATAACATGGATGTCGAAGGCTGGGTCTCAATCGAGCTAATAGCGACCTTCAATAAAGTAAGTTTCATATACAATTTTTTTCTTCTTCTTTATGTTATTTTCATAGTCATTTTACGAACTACCAGTACTTATTCTGTAATAATATTAACTTAATATGTTTCTTTAGTGTTATGTGACATTCTGTCCATCCATTTAATATCTCTGTCATTATTGAGTTAAGCCTTTTCATGATTAATGACACATTGTGTAACAGAGAAAATAGAAGAGAGAGGATGAAATTTTTTAATCGCCTCTTTTTTATCGTCAGGTTAAGCTGTTGACGAATGATACACGCCTAATATTGGATGCTCTCAAACCTTCTGATGTTGTCGAAGTTCAGGTATATATATGGTTTGTTATTTACAGTACTATTAATCAAATAAATGTAATAAAAAAAAAAAAAACAAAAGGCTTTCTTTAATTTTTCTGCAAAAAGTCTGCTTGTTTAAAATATTATCATACTACGTATGTCTACAATATCTTACACTTGACGATGGGCCAACATTCCAATATCAGACTTTCATGTGTTGTAAATTTTTGAGATTGGATTTCTGGTCTACTTACACATCACGATGTGGAAAGATGTTGTGGGCATAGCTAGGTTGTCGATGTATTGCCCAAAATACTTTCCTCTGCTTTATATTTTCTTTTCATCATTGATCGATCTCTTTGATTATTCATCCTAACCTGATTCTCCACCACTTGTTGCAGGGAGAGAAAGTTAGGAGGCGAAATGATTGGGAGAAATGGCTCTTGCCACCTTCGTTTCCTGTCACTAGCTTGCTTAGATCCGCATCTAGTGAAAGTATGTCATCTACAAATCACCCGCATTGAAGTGATGTTTATTAAAGAGCGGGGGAGAAGAAAGAAAGTCAAGCCAAATTTTCTGCTCTTAGTGTCTTCCTGCCAGTAAGAGCAGAAAAACTTGTGCTTGGATCTGAAGATACGAGTTCACAATTTACGAACTATCATGGCTGGATATGGGGTGGTTTTGACATTTTTGATGGGCAAAATATGAATGTCAAGAAGACACACAAGAACACTTCTGATTTATCTTCTTCTGATTTTTTTTTATTTTTTTATTTTTATTTTTTTGTCTTATTTTATTGTTGAAACAATGTTTACTTTGCTGGATTTATGGAATTTGTTCGATATATATATATTACGCTCTTCGGAGCATCTTATCTCTTCATTTTTATTTTTTTGGGAAGCAACTTATCTCTTCATCTCAAAGTGCTATTGTTTTGCATGTTATCACATTGCCTTGAAAAGGATTGAATATTGTAAATGTTAGACAAAATATAAAATATTCTTTAGACATCATTAATAAATAATAAAAGTTATACTACAACCTTCATAACAATAATTATATTTACGTTGATGAATGTGATGCATTTGATTGAACCACATGCACCTATATCATGTGAAATGTAGTAAAATTGGTTACATCAAGTAAAACAAAAACAAAATAAAAAAAATAGGGTAAAAACAATTTTTTTTTGAACAGCAACGAATAAAATAGTTGGTAGTACAATTTTCTTTACTATAAGAATAGTTGAAAAGTGATTATGCATATGGTAATTTACCTCTAAAAAAAAAAAAAAAAAAAAAAAAAAAAACTCTAAAAAATGAATAAGAAAGATAAAGAATGTTCTGTTGTTATTTTAACAATGGCTTGCATATATATACGAACAAATTGACCTTATTAAAACCAATGTTGGGACCATAAACTTTGCATTTATTCAGTTTAAATTTAATCCTGAAATTGTACTCAAAACATTTGAGAATTTGCAGATTAAATTCTCGAACATTTGAGAATTTTGCAAGTTAGAAGTAGTTATTGGACATTTAAAGACCCCACATTAACATGAAAAACCCCCTCCTGTAATATTCCGATATTCGAAAAAAGGCCAGACATGTCATTTTGCGAAAACGAAATATTAATATTTCTTTTCTTTTATTGGAGTTAAGTGTATTGTTAATTATATATATATAATTTTCGAATTTTTGTATATAATTAAAGGGGATTTCTGATTTTTGGTAATTAAGGGCAAATAATGAAAAAGGGATTAATTTGGAAATTGGTATTTAAGGAGAAATTAACACACATTAATCCCATAACCTAGACTAAATCAGAAATTCAGACTCCACGCTTTTCTTTCTCTGCGTGTTGAGAAGAGAAAAAGGCCAGGGAAGTTTTCACGATAACTGAAGTGGTTCTTGATCGTTTTCAGATCGGAGTGGAGAATTGGAATCGTTGTGATAAGAGCACCGTTTGGATATCAGTTCGTGGGAAGTGCAACAGACTTTTCAAGGCTGTTAGAATCTGGTTTTTGGCTGCAAATAAGTAAGAGACTCTTCCTATGATCTCAACTATCGTTTATAGGGTTTAGATCATGTTTTAAGACGTTTTAATGCTAGAAAGATGAGTCCTTTCGTTGATCAATGATCATAGGTGTTATGGAATGTTTAGATATGTTTTTCTATAATTTACTGTGTTAAATTTGATGTGATTTGGGTTAGAAACGGATTAGAAACCGTCAAGGATCGAATTCAGGATTTAGGGCAGCAGGCAGGATGCGTACGCATTGCCTATCAATGCGCACGCATTCCTGATACAGGATTTGCAGGTTTTGGCTTCTGGACGTTGAATGCGTACGCATTCAAAAGAATGCGCACGCATTCCTTGAACAGAGAGTTCTGGTTTGTTTCTGGTTGCTGAATGCGTACGCATTCATAGGGATGCCCACGCATTGATCAAACGAGAGAGTTTTAGGAGGAGTTCTGGTCAGGTAATGCGTACGCATTGCAGAGCAATGCGCACGCATTGTTTGGACAGAAAGTTTTCAACAGGTTTTCAGCTTAGGAATGCGTACGCATTCCATAGGGATGCGCACGCAATGCCCTCTGTTTTTACATAAGTGATGTTTAAGCTATGTCTTTCAGTTTTAAACCCTTAATTATGATATGTTAACATTGTTTAAACATAAACAAGCCTGAATTGAGCTTCTGATTCGTTCAGTTAAAACACCGAATGTACTCTTAAAGGGAGTTGAAGTTCGGATCCGACGGAAGAGCATGATAGGCTTGTGCGTTGATGAATTTGCATTCATCAATGTCTGTGTAATTGCTAGGCCTTGTTAATGTCTAGTGGTCTAGGAAGAGAGTAGTTTGTGTGAGGGAGATTACTTGAAAACACTTAGGTGGTTAGTTAATCATTTTAATAAAATACGTACTTGACTAGTAAAAGATTAAACAACATGTCTCTCTTGGATAGGCACCAGTCTATATCGCGATGTGTGTGCTACCTCTGAAGGTTGAAGAACTCCGTAGGTCAAAAAAACCCTAAGTACGGAGGGACTCCACTGAGATGTGCGTACTATCGGAGTCTACCTATTCTAGACTTCGTGGATATTGGTGTGATCCAATAATATGTTGCCAAGAATATCCCAAAAGTGGATATGCGTAGTGCCCTTGAGTGCGGTTGTAACATAGATAAGTTAAGTAGAAACGTTTAGTCAAATCGTGTTGATGGAATGAAATGAACCCCAGATTGAGTCGGTCTCACATAAATAACTAAGCGAATAAATATATTTTCCTTATAAATTATAATTGTTGTCATAGCTTCTCTTTCTTATTAAGTACGTTGTACTTACCTCAAATACATGTTTTCTATGTGTTTGGGGGTGAGAAGACGAACAGGTTGATCATGGTTACGAGGAGGACTTCGATGACGACGTTTGACGACGCCTCATTGAAGACTTAGCATTTATTTACTTTGTCATTTACTTATTAGACTGTTTTAGTACTTTTGGTTTCGACTTTTGGTCTTTCAAGACTTGTAGTACCCTTTACGTTTCTTTTGATAATATCGTACGTTTCTCTTAAGTTCCGTTTTTCTTGAATGTAATAAAGTTACATTTCCATCTTTAGATTTCATTTCTATTCTTGGTTGTTATTGGAAATTTATTACCCGAGTCTTTTGCTTCCGTTTGCTTGTTTTTTATACGACGTAGTAGAGGCTTACGTATGAAATGAATTTATTTTTATTTTATACGTGTCGAACGTTCCTTTGCCGGATAAGGACTCGTGTCCGGGAACGGGGCGTTACACCTCCTCCCACCCTCCCTCCCACCCTCCCCAAACCCCCTCATCTAAGCAACAAAATATTTAGGGCCGCTGCAACAATTGTTGGAAAAAAAATTACTACCTAGGATTGGACAGAATAGAAGAAACTCCAAGGCATACAAAAGCGTTGCCTTTTAAAAGATGTTTCGTCCCACGCAATAGTCACTTATGGATCAAACAAAAATCTTTCTCAGGATACTATAGAGTATTTGATTCAAACAGTGACTTGTTTGAATCAAACCCGAGGACACTCAGTAATTTGTCTGATGATGCTTTCAAACTATATGAAATTCGTTTGAATGTTGTGCCGTTTTATAAGCTGAATGAACCTCATAAACGACCTGAGGTATTCCTACACGAAATGGTAAGGTCATCACCATTCGCATGCAGAGTTGCATCAATTCGATAACCTGAATCCGAAAAAGAGCATGGATTCGAAAATTCATGAAACCCTTCATGAACAGATGCAACTCGTATGTAGGCCTGTAAAAGAGCCGAACCCTACCGAACCCTGGAGTAGTTCGGTTTGGCTCGAACATTTTTGAATACATGGCTCGATTTGGCTCGAAATTTTGAGCCTAAATTATCAGGATTCGGTTCGTATTCGAACTTAAAAAAGGAGAAAAAAATTCGGTATTATTCGGCTCGAACAGTTCGAACATGTTCGGTCCGAAAATTCAAAAATACCCAATAAATAATTCTAGTTCAAAAATACACGTCCAAAACCAAAATAATACATTACATGTCCCAAAACATAACATAACATGTCCAAAATATTAAAGACTTACAGTCCCAAAATATTACATGCCCAAAATATTACATGGTTTTGGGCTTTTACATGGTTTTGGGCTTGGGGAGTTGGGGTTTAAACTGGGCCAGGCTAAATTGAATTATTGAAGCCCTGCAACTCTACGAGCCGAACATGTTCGGCTCGTTTGTCCGAATACCAATTTCTAAGGCCATATTCTACGTTTGATGATACGAGCCGAGCCCCGAACCGAACTTTTCCGAGCCGAACACGCCGAATCGAAGCGAACTTTAAGGCTCACTTACAGACCTACTCGTATGCAAACGATAACATTAATTCGTACGACAACTCATATGCAACGATTATAAAATATTTATGAAAAAATATCTAACAATTCCTCCCTATTTTTTCAGAAAAAATATTTTGTATGTAAAAAACAAATGTATGAAGCGGCTGCATCACCTAATGTGATTGCCTACGTACCCGTGGTGATCAAGCATCGTAGTTCATGCAGATACGGACTAAGCAAACATCGTAGAAAATCGTACATAAATGAAAGTAGCTTTTGACTTTGAACTTCCACCACTACAAGAAAATTGACCTTTTGTGACGAAATAAAATGTGACGCCTAAAAATTCATCACATATTTACATGTTACGTGAGGATTTTTTTAAGTCGTCACATATGTAAAATTTTTGGGTTATTAAATTATTCTAACACCAATCGTCACATAATATACGCGGATACCTAAAAAAAAATTATATGTACACTTTATTTACATCCTTAGCCCTTTTTCCATCCTAGATCGTTCTTCCTAATTCCCAGTAAACATAAATTGTTTGTCTTCCTTCTCCAGCGATTCTATCCCTCAAATACGTTAATCGATTCCTTATGATTCCTCTTCTCCGGTGACCCCATCTCCGGAGTTTCCCCAAGGCGCATATCTCCAGGTAATCGATTTGCTTTTCCAGGTTAAGGTTTACGGCTCATCGTACATTTTGGATGAAGTGGTCTTTGTAGGTTTGGTCCTCAATAATCATGCCTCATGTTTCTTTTTACTCATGATTCGTGTTTTTTTAACTTAAGATTCGGGTTTTATATTTTTTCTTTTAATTTTTGAGGAGATGATTCGTTTTATAAATAGGCACAATAAGGAAATATGGTTTTAGGAGTCCAAATTATTATGTGCTTGGCAAGTTTGATTTTCTACTACAAATTCATTGATTATTGGGCATTAGTCAGAACTATCTGTTGATTCATTGTCGAGCTATATATCTGTTGATGCTAGTGGAATCTTCTGTTTGTATCGTGCTTTTAAAGAGTTATGCAGCAAGTGATGTTAATGAATCATTTGGCTGCACTCATGATTATTGGTCTGTGTTCTCACTTTGCGAGGCTTTGTTGATGGGTTAACGGTCTTGTTTCATCATTCGTGAAGATGTTTTCTTTTATTGATGTCATTGGTAGGTGGCATCTGTTTTGGCATAGAAATTATGTAAACATTTGTTGCAAAGTAAAATTTCGATTTAGTCACCAACTAAATGATATTTATCTGAACTTTTGTTCTTTATCTAGAACTTTTGCAGTTTAGGATTTGTTGATGCTTTTGAAGTATTGTAGCTCAAAGGTCCTATGCATTCAGTGTGCTTTCATAAGTCGAGCTGTCTTGATGTGTTGTGGCTACTGGATACTGTGAGGCTGAGACATACTATCATGATATTTTGAAGGTTGTCCTGAATTTTTTTGCTAAAAGAACTTATTACGTTTTAGCTAGGTCTTCTACAGGATGAACTTATTTTGAAGGTTGTCCCTATTTTATTGTATACTTAAGCACAAACTTGCATACAATTTGCTTACTATATATCATTTAGAGCACCTTAATGACAATAAATCTAGCCCTTAAGAGGCGGGAATGATTTATCCTTCTTTGTTGCTTTACCGTGTCACTGTTTATTTGATGGTCACCTATGTAAATCAATAGTATAATTGTTCTATGTGAAATAGCTTGAAATACTTTTGAAAGCATTTTCCACGTGACACTTTTTCGAGCATATGTATTGTCTTGCTTCATAGAGTGATGCATCATTGGAGACATCTCATTTCGATATCTTATTTTGTTAGGATGCGGTGAAAGAAAATGAAATTCCGCTTTGAAAACGTAATTATACAGAAAATCTTATGACATTTCTTGCAGCTTGTTAAAGTTAAGAACAAGTTGGCTGTAATGCCGAACTTATAATATGTATTTGTTGCTAGGTAACATTTTTAATTAAAGGGATCGACAGGGTGCACTTATGTATTAGGCACACTACACATATATGCCTTGTATTTTGAACTTAGTGCCTATTAAAGAATGATTAAAAAAGCGCACATGAAAACTCTTAAAATAGGTGATTTGTTCGCCGCTTTTATTGGTGTGGTGTTTTTGTTGGATGGTTGCTCTAGATCAGAATTTGGTGATTTGTTTGTTGTTTTTATTAGTGTGGAGGCTTTGTTGGGTGGTTGCTCTTGGTCAAATAATTTTACTCTGAGTTGTCCTTGTTGTGGATGTAATTGTTTTATTGTTCTTGGTCGTATTCTTTAATCATAGTTATTTGGCTTTTTTTTTTGTTTTAAACAACCTGATGTTAAAATTGTGGCTCATAACCTGCTCGAATTATTCTTTTTGCAAGAAGAGATGAAACGAATGCAGGGAAGGATGAACATAAGGGAAGAATCGACTTCCAAATCGCATCGGGATACTTCACATGATTTTGTACATGTGCCATTGGGGGGTTGAGGTGGAAATCGTGAGTCTGACACTTGTGTTCTTTTCCACGCATGGTAACCAGGAATTCGTTTGGTACATCTTCTTTGGCTTTAAAAACCTAGTTAGTTGAAATTCATGATCAGGTAAGGTTACTAGGCACTAGCAACCAAGTCAAAGATTATACAATTGAGGAAACGGAACAAGTGAAAGCCCATCTGATGCCAAAAGAGTAGATCGAGATATTCTAGTGAGGCAAGAAACTTTCAAGATGATAATGGTCTCTTTGCAAATGATGAGTATTATGATGAACTGGCACTGGCAGACTATGATCATATTTATTTAACTGATTTTCAATATGTCAATTTTTAAAAACATTAGAACTTCAAAAATTGTTAGTTTATTGAACATGTGGATTTATGAATTTTGATGCTTTTCTAGGTTAGTAGACCGGAACTAATGCATGATTTATGAATAACTTTATTATCAAGCTATGATCATTGTATCAATTAGGTGCTGCATCATTCATCATGTATAACCACATTAATTGGCTTCTAACTAATCACATATATATTACGAATATGTGACGAAATGGAAGTTGCAATGCTAAGCCGATTTTCGTTTAATTGAAATACAATTTATCATGTATAATAATAGAAATATGTGACGAACTTTAGGCCATAATAAGAACATTGGGTGACGTGCTTCATCATATATACTCACATTAGGTGATGAAGATTTTATCACATATTCGTCACATATGCAACAAAAACGTGAGGAATAATGAATTCGTCGCAGAATACTTTTCGTGACTTATGATAGGTGACGACCTTAGTGACGCACGAATTTCGTCACAGATAAACAAATGTGACGAAATTTACTTATTATGTGAACATTAGTCGTCACAAAATGTCAATTTTCTTGTAGTGCACTTAGTGTAAATAACTCAAAGTATGGTGAACGCATCTTGAACCAAGGACTCCATCGTGATGTAACCGGAGTTATTACACATACTATTCCGATCAAAGAGTGTCTCTTTGTTCCAACGCATCAATAGCCATGCGTTATATCCAAAAATTCATGAGTGCTCTAGAGATGGTCTGTATCTCATAGAAAGCGGTCTGACTTTCATACTCACATAGGTAACACTACAAAAAAAAGATTGTTTTGTGACAAAACAAATCGTCACTAAAAATACATTTTTTTGTCACTATAACCCTTTTGCGACAAAATTTTTTATTGCGACGATTGTCGCATATGTGCCGACGCTAAAGGGTTCTGTAGAGACAAGTGTAACATTTGTCACAAAAAGTTCTCTATTGTGACGAAAAGTCAGAAAAACTTTCAAGATTTTTTTAAAAAGAAGACGGAAAAAAAAACATACATAAAATTCCCATTTGAAACAGTAAAATGCAAAAAGTTGAAATTAAGGAAGAAAACTATTACCAATAGCAGTATTAGCAACTTTTCCACCATGTTTTTCAATCTCTGCTTTCCAATTTTCCTGCATACAAAAAAACAGAGGATTCAATTAGCAATTTGCATATACATATATATACATATTATACAAATATATATGTATATAGATCCACATAATTAAACAAATTAGTAGTTCAAAATTTTAGCATCTAAATAAGCCAACAGAATCCAAAAAACAAAAGAATGCCAAATAAAATGGAAAGAAACATCTAAATTTCCATTTTCTTGGCTAGTAAATACATCTGATTCATTCGAATTCGCAGATCGGACAAAGCATCAACATGGATCAAAAAAAATTGCCAAACAACAACAGTGGACTGTGAATTTGATGAAGTTGAACACGAAATTGCTATTGAGGCTGCAATGCACCCTATAGTGCTGGAGATGCTTTAAGGAAAGAGAACTCATTCTCCTGGAATATCTGGTACTAGATTATATGTGGAACAAATAGTACATAAAGTAATTGGAAATATTCTCCTAGCTAGCAGCATATTCAAACTATTTCAGTGATATGGAATGTTTGCTATTGGTTTTGCTTTCTATGCATCTATCGGTGCACTCACGTTCAGATTCAAAGGGATTTTTCCATTTTTGGTGGATATTTCATCTCCATCTGAACGATCATTGTGCCATTTGATTACCAAGAAAATTATGAACAGAATGGGAGAGGTGATTATGAAGATCGACCTTTTGCAAAGCCAATTAACTCAGGAACATAATTTTGGTTTAACTCAAGTCTCAAGCTACACAAAGACGAAGAGGTGGAAATCAACTTTATTCAAGAAGTCTCTTAATCAACATATACACAAATGAAACTGAATTTTTAAGCAATGGATACATTTGGTTATCTCAGCTCATAGGGCGTGAAAACAACAAAAAGAACGGTTGGTCCAAGCTAGATTCAACTGCAAGCAAAAAAACTTCCATCATGTTGCTTAATACTTAATACTATCCTAGTATCAACTCTAGAATACATCTGGGCAATTACATTCTATTGAACAACTTAATTCAACAAGGAATAATACTATCCAATACAGCAAATAAACAGAAAACTGGAAGTGTTAAAATCATGATAGATCTATGAACCAACAACCTACAATCCTACATACTATCAGTCCTACCTAAATAAGATGCATAAACAAGAAGCATTCTTCAGCTCCAAGCAAATAAGCCAACATAAGCCAAAAAAACAAAAGAATGCCAAATAAAATGGAAAGAAACATCTAAATTTCCACAACTCAAACCATCGTTTGATGCCAAAATGCAGTAAAAATGAAATCTAAGTCAGCCATCTGATATTATCGACCAAAAAAAGAGAACACAAGGATATAAAGGAAAAGAAACAAGCGTCCAACAAAGTTTTGTACAATCCAATCATTCCCCGTCTTCCCACAACTAAAACAAGTAAAATTCTGAAATCAACAAGCAAACATAGTCCACAATTGTTACCATGTTAATTAGATTGAGAAGTAGAACCGCAACACTTTCCAAATAAAGTCAATACTTCATGAGTAAACAGAATAAACAAAACAAAAATTAAATAAGCTTTAAACATTCAATTAAGAATAATCACAAGCTGATCTCAACCAAAATAAATATATAAAAATGGTTCGGGCCTAGAAAATCATGAATTTAAATTTTAATCTCTCGACATGGGAAAAAAACATATATCGAGCTGTTGATCTATCTTTTAAAATCTCAAAGACATCAGTACTCTGACTAGTTAATCACACTAAAAAATGCAGCAAACAGAACTACATTATGACGAGTTTCATCTCACACTAAAAATTGGCACAAACATCAACCGAACTGTGAACAGAAATCGTGTAGAAACTGTCGAAGCTAAAGAGAAGATACCATCCAAGAAGATACCGATTGCGCACAAAATTGATCAGAAAGTAAAAAGGACGGATTCGGCAACGTATGGATCGATGATTGAAGGATTTTAGTGGTAAGGGAGAAATGAGGAATGGATCGAGGAATGAATCTGACTAAACGCTAAGCCACCAAATGAATCTGATTGCAGAGAAAAACCCTAGTCACCAATATATTTTATTAGGATTGGGAATAATAACAAATGGACTGGGCTGATGGTTCAGATGCGAAATAATTTTGGATTTATAAGCCCGTGCATTGCCACTCAAAAAGAAAAAGCCCGTGTATTCTATATATGGGTTGACCAAAACTCTCTGATTATAAAAAAAAATTTAAAAAAAATAAAAACTGTTTCAAAAATATAATTACAAAAATAGAAGAAAAAAGCCATTAGGGTGCATTTTATGCCAATTGGCTTGTCACAAAAGATCATACCAAGTTATGTTACAATCTTCTCTTGGTATGTCATTGTACTTGCCACAAATCGAAAAGCTTCTTGTGACAATTGTAGTGTAAGTCCATTCAAAGTGATACTGCGTGTCACTTTCTCCAATAATAGGACTTATTAAGAACTATATTCAACCTTTGTCATGCGGTATTTACTCACACTAGAGATTTCATGAATGAGATTTATTAAACACTCTAGTGGCTCTTTTAGTTAGACATTAACTTGTTTGTACCCTTTGAACTTTGCTTATATTTCAAAACATAAGTAGGGTTCCCGTCAAGACTAACTAATGTTTAGACCTTAATCTCATTCCTTTCGTTGTTTTTGCAATTATATCTCTAGCCAGTCCTTTCGTCAAAGGATCTGCTAGGTTATTCTTTGACTCTATATAGTCAACAGTGATTACTCCTTGTTTAAGTAATCCACGAAGAGACCGATGTCTCAGACTAAGATGTCGTTGCTTACGATTGTAAGTCTTAATTACTTGCTACTGAATCCAAAATAGCTTTTTTATCACAATGTTGAATCCCGTTTCGTTGCGATAACATTAATTCGTACGGAAGGGAATAACATTACGTGATTAAAGAGAACAACAAACTCAAACAAGAACTAAAACATGTATCTTTTTCTTTGTAATCAAACTGAATATCTCTTAAAAGAAATTGTTACAAATATGCAGGAGAACAGATGACCTAGGAAAATTAAAGGTTAATTAACAATTCGAGAAAAAAATGCATTTTAGGGACGAGTAATGATACGGGCAGACAACCGTTTAGACACAACGAATGACACAACATTTAAATATACCCTGATTATAATAGGTCTACATCGATCATATCAATGAGTCTTATATCATAACCAAGGATACAAATTAAGTTTGTGTCTCTCGTTGTGGTTGAACGGTTGTGCTCTATATCAGATGGTAAATAAATCTATATTTGAAGATATACTAAATAATTGAATACACATTAATACTCATGTAGATACATGTAAATAAAATGAAAATTCGTATGTGCGGAGACATTGATGAAGACAAAAATGTTGATGATATATCTGTATTGGACGTTATTAATATGACACGGTACTCATGAACCGAATGAATAACGTGAAGGATATGAACAATAAATTAATAGAAAAAATGATCATTCTTGAACAATTTCAAGAGAATGTTTTGACATATATACATACATGGATGTCAATATTATGAAGGAGAAAATATGAACTTTGTCATACGTACGTACCTAGTGCCAGTGGTGTGCTTGGTTTACTTTAATGTACATATTACTTACGCTACATTCGTACTTACTACCTCCTTTATATATGTTTTTATAGGTAAGTTATAGGTCATCAAATGAAGATTATAACATATTGGGATGTTGCTAGAGATGAAATAATTTTATTGAAGTCAAGTAGATTATTATATACGTTAATGAAATAGATAGTGTGTATAGGTAACATTTTGACAGAAATATTCATATATATAGTAAATTTTTAAGAATTGTATCAGGTCGTAATGACTATTGATAGTATGTATTATATTCGTCCCAAAATATGAGTCATTCTACCTCTTTAGATTTGTCCTACAATATAAGTCATTCTAAGTTACAAATTCAACATTTATTACTTCTTTCTCTATCTTACCCTAATTTATTATCAATCTAACAAATTTTCATTACTTAATAACTACTCCATTAATGATAGTCAATGGGCATTTTATACATTTAACCTTCAAATTATGACATTCAACCTATTTCTTAATCGGTGTGAAAACACCCCAAATGACTTATATTTTGGGACGGAACTAGTATTATATATTGTGTATAATAGATGACGATTGAAATTATCGAGTTGATGATACTTTACGAATAGTGCTTTCCGAGCAATTATTATTTCAAGCAGGGGCGGATGCAGCCCCCCATCGGATCCAGAGAATAACATTAATATGTATAATATGTATTTTTTTTCTCTCTCCATAAAATTTAAATTCGCCCCCTTATCATCTTTAATAATCAGATAATTTGACATAAAACTTGTATGATGTTAATAAAATTACATAGTTATTACCAAAGTGATATATTTTAAACAAATATTAATCGGATTTGAAATGTTGGTTTCCCTCCAAATCAATACTTGTAGTGTTTAAAATCTTTATTGATAGTAGTATAAGGAATTAAGGGTTAATGTCTTCGGATTCTGCGATATATGATATTGTTTTTTCCATTGTATAAAACAAAATGTATATTGGTGTTTTTTTTGCGATATATAGTAGTAGTTTTTCTTGCGGATCCAAGGAGACAGAAAAAAACACTACTATATTTTTTTTTACTGCAAAAAATCTTCAGAATTATCGCCCCATGTAGAAATTTAGGCCTAAGCCCATATAAGACGAGGGACCTCATCCCCAAAACCTATATTGTGAGGTGAGGGAAATCCATCTTTTAATATGGTGGGTGAAACAATCACAAGTTTCCAATGTGTGACACTTTAACACCCCGTTCGTCTAGGATCCTGTGTCCGCCCCTAATTTCAAGGCTTCCACAATGTTTTTGTGTATGATTTTACTCTAAGGAAAAGAGACTTTGTGTATCAAGATTTTATCTCGATCATGGCCTAGCCTAGTGGTCCAAATTAATATGAAAAGTAATTGGATTTCCGGGTATAATTCATTATTCTGTGATGTAATCGTCGTTGTAGTAGAGTATCAATTATATGTGTTATGTGAATTTATTTTCATTCTCTTTTTCATGTATATTTCTACTGTGTGGAATTTTTTTTGATAAAAATAATCCATTCATCTAATACAATCAAATTACAGCGGTTATATCTTAAAATTATCCAAATATCGTAATTTTGTTTATGTATCATCATTCTATATTGATAGGTGTCAATCCGTTGTAAATATATCATATGACCAATGAGGTTTAGCTCAAATGATTAAGTTGAGGTCCTAGAGGTTCTGCGTTCGAGTCCCACCAAGTGCAGTATGAGTTATTATGTCTACTTTATGTGGTAATTTCGTTTCGGTGGAGAAAAAAAAACATATGTTCTTAAAATGATGATAATAAGATGAGTTGCATAGACTCAATTAGAACCAATTAATAGCAGTTTTATCACACTCCTGGTACATCATATAATACTATAATAGTTATTCAATTAATGGAATGTTTTAAGGGGGGGGGGGGGGGGGGCGGGCAAACTTGTAAATACAAGGGATGCGTATTTTTCTTTTGAAGCACGAGATACGTATTTTATAAATCTTATTTATCTTAATTTCCATTTGTCCTAGTATACAATGTCATACTTGTAGCAAGACCATCTTAAAATTTTCGCAAAAACAATGGATTGATTTTCTTCTAAAACAATAAAGAAGGTTATTAATTGTTTTAATTAAAACGATGCCCTCTTAAAAAAAGATATAATGGTCCACCTAAAATTTGTGTTCGACTGAAGTAAAAGAGACTTAAATATTTGTATTATATTAATAGTATTTTCAAAGATATAACAACAATCCGTTATCGTCCAGCGGTTAGGATATCTGGCTTTCACCCAGGAGACCCGGGTTCGATTCCCGGTAACGGAGATTTTTTTTTTTTACAACACAAAATGGAAGAATGAGGTTTTTTTTTTTTTCCTTCATTTTTTGCAAACTTAGTTTCCTTAATAATTTGTTTTTTTACAACACAAAAAGGAAGAATGGTTTTTTTTTTCCCTTCATTTTTTGCAAACTTAGTTTCCTTAATAATTTGGTTTTTTTACAGCACAAAATGGAAGAATGGGTTTTTTTTTTCCTTCATTTTTTGCGAACTTAGTTTCCTTAATAATTTGTTCAAACAAACTTAGTCCGAATAATAGTGTTCTTTGCAAACTAACTAATTTTCCAACTTAGTCACATTAATAGTGTAATAAAACAACACAAAATGGAAGAACGAGGTTTTTTTTCCTTCATTTTTTGCAAACTTAGTTTCCTTAATAATTTGTTCAAACAAACTTAGTCCGAATAATAATGTAATTTGTGAAGAAATCGAAACAATAAAACAACACAAAATGAAAGAACTTAGTCCGATTAACAGTGTATATTGTTCAAACAAACTTAGTCCGATTAATACTGTAATTTATGGAGAAATCGCAACAAAAAACAACACAAAATGAAAGAACATAGTCCGATTAATAGTGTAATTTGTGGAGAGATCGATACATAAAAAGAACACAAAATGAAAGTATATCACAACCTCTTAAAAGGCATAGGGCTCCCCGCCCTAAGTAAAGTCCAAGGCTCTGAGTCTCTCCGACCTTGGGGCGTTGACCCTTCCGTTTGCGATATAGAAACGTGTCTTACTAAGGACAAGAATGTTTCATCTTTTAGACTCTCAAGTCTCAAGTATGTATTTATGAGTTTAATCTAGCCACCTAAGTTCATTGCACATAAAACGGCTACTATGGACTATTATACCTTAGACAACTCTATATCACACTACCTAGCATGTGTCACAGAAATACCGGATTCTAATCCAATACCCACAATGCTAAGGTATGAAGTTTCTATGGATCCCGAGCTTCTCCCCGCAAAGGGTTTTCACAAGGTGTTGAGTCAAATCCACCAGAAATTGAATCCTTAACTTTGCCATTTAACAAGTACGATATTGACTATCAGAGCCAACATCTCGTAGGCTAAATGAGACAAGTTTCAATGCTCCCGTGAGTCACGGTGCGGAGCCAAAGCCACCAGAACATCCTCATTTAATTTTACAACACACCACAAAAGGTTACTACACAAATATATGCTCAAAAAGGCGGTCAAAAACACCATTCTGGACCATAGGCCCGCACCATAAACCCATAGGCGCGCACCTATGGTAGCTGGGAGCTGCCTGAACTCTGTGTATCGATAGGTCCGCGCCCATAAATCCATAGGTCTGCGTCTATCCCCTGTTCAGCTTAGAAAATCTGCAACTTTTCTACAACGATTCTAAGACATGTTCTCTCACATGCAATACTCAAACCAACCCCAAAACCATCTAAAACATGTCTAAACATAATATATAAGTCCTATAATATGAATCAAAGATCTAACCAAGATTTAAGGCTCAAATCATGGTAATAAAGGCCCCAAACACACTACCAATTACTAAAACATGTTTTCAAGGTCCATGAACATGGTGTAAAGCCTAGAAACATGGACTAAAGCTTCTAATCATAAGAAAGAGTTCTAAACGTAAAATCAAAGCTTAGAACATGATCAAAACATAAAAGATTCCAATGGAGGACCTCCCAACCTTAAAGCACTTCAAGAAAGCTCCAAAACCAAAGCCCACCTTGAATCCAAAATCCTTGTATGGAGAAAACCCAAAGCTCTAAGATTTCTTCTTCCAAAACCCAAAAGATGAAAACTTGGTGAAATCCTTCTTCATCTACAACCATTACTCAGGATTAAAACTTCTCTCTTCATTAGATTGGCATGCAAGATCAGATGGTGGTGAAAAGATGGTGAAGTTGTAGAGATAATGCAAGAAACTTGTGAAATGATGTTTTGGTGAGGTGAGTGTGGAGTGTAGAGAATATGAAAGTGTTTGGAGGTGGAGTGTTCCTTGGTGGTGAAATGATGCAAGAGATGTGAGGTGTTGGTGAGTGGGTTGTGTAGAGAGAATGCTAGTGCTTTGATGAGGGTTGTAAAGTGTTTGAGGTGGAATGATGGAATGCTTGGGTGAGGCGGTGTGTTTGAGTGCATATGTTTGGTGTAAGTGGAAAGTGTAGGAGGAGATGAGTGTTGCCGGGTTTAAGGGGGTTTAAGGGTGGGGTGGTATGCTTGGGTGATGATGTAGCACATGAATGATGTGTTAAGATACACTCCAATGTGTTATAAACTCTAAATATAACACTTATGAACTTAAAACATCTCGGAGGAAAATACGATACACGATAAATATTTGAAAATGACATAAATCCTCATTCGTAAATTTACGGGATATCATAATATATAGGGTCAACTCGTCGGCTACTACGAGGGAGGCAGGAAAACCATAAGGCGTGAAATTAAGATCGTCTTTTTTGTGTGCAACGGTTTGTTCGAGTTATGTATGAGGAAAATCTACTATGCTGATTGACAATTACAATAGTTTATTTACAACTATTATATATACATGACTGATTTTAGTTAATAACTCTAACGTAAACTTGTTCATTTATACACTTTAAAAAATACACGATTTTTTTTTTCTTTTTTCCTTTTTTTCTTTTTTGAGATTTCTGAAACTCAAAAGCCAGCAACGTGAAAAGAAGAGAACCAAACGAACATTTCCTCACTGAAATCTTCCCTTTTTTCACATTTCTCATCACCGTCTTCTTCCACCAAAAACCGGCAAAGCGGACATGTTTTCCGGCAACCACTCCACCACTTATCGATACAATCTCTGTGGAACTCATGCCGGCACGGCAGCACAAGTGTATGATCATACTTTCCTTCTTCTCTCTCCTTCAGATTTGACAAGCAAACACAACATACTATCTCAGCCTCATCGGCCATTAATCTTGATTCTCCGGACACCTGAAACAGAGGAGGCCCTTTAATCCTCTGTGGGACTATTTGATGATCAAAGAAGTTGCATAAAGAGAGAACCAATTTCTTTAAAATCATTGTTGTATAGAGAATAAGGAGAACAGAATTGTGTTTATTATCTGTTTGCATTTTTTTTTAATAAGTATATATATGTAGGAATTTGAGAAGAAACAGAGGATCGAAGAAGACGGTGGAGGAATAATAAAATAAGGAAAGAGAGATGAGCAGTAATACGTCGCGTTGTTGCAGAGTAGTTTTGGAAGGTGGTTGAAATGGGAAAGAAGATTAACACAAAAGTTAGTTGCAACCAATTAAGCTCTTTGGATGCTTATTTTGTCCATTGATTTTGATTTCAGACTTGAGAGAGTTGAGACTGAAGTCTCTTACGGCTGTGTGTTTTTTTTATTGTTAATATAAATTGTTAGTTTGATCGAGAACTTGAAGTGCCGTACCTTCAATCTATGGCTTCATCTATTATTATTTATTATTATTATTATTATTCTTGAGGAATGTCGATAAAGCTATGTTGTAGTTGTTGAAGTTCTTCTTTCACCTGCCGACCAATATTGCTGAGTTGTGAAGTCATGGCTACACTACACCAAATTTATTGCGTAAGGGTAGATATGACAATAGCCGCGGACCGACTCGTATTAGGGTTAGGTTGTTTTATAAATACGACGGAAAATTAGGGATACGTAGGATCAAGAATACCACTTAGATTCGGTCATAAACACATCCACGCCCTCTTTATTCTTTGGGGTTCGATTATTATCATTTAAGAAGAGTAAGCCGGAGATTAAATCGTATGTTGTAGTTGTTGAAGTTCTCCATTCACCTGCCGACCAATAGGAGAGAAAGGCTACACTACACTTATTTCATTTCGAATTCGGATCGAACGATATTTTTTTTTTTGGAAAATTTATAAGACAACTACATATTTTTTATAGGGAGAAGGACATTGCATAATTTTTATGACAAACGGTGAATCCCGAAAATCGGTGAATCCCGAGTGAATCCCGAAATCGGTGAATTTCGACGGTGAATTTCGACAGTGAATCCCGAAAATTAGTGAATTTCGACGATGAATTTTGAAAATTAGTGAATTTCGACGAGTGAATTTCGTCGGTGAATTTAAACGGTGAATTTCGAACGCGAGTGAATTTCGACGGTGAATAAATAGTTTTGTCGCTTTATGCGAAAGTTTCAAAAAATTGTCCTTCTACTTCGATTGATGAAATATTTTTGTCCTTCTCCCTCATTCCCCCTATTTTTTTTAAATTAAATATGTAAATTTTGAAACGAACTCGTATAAATTTACACGGGCCAGACACAAGCATCGTGGGAATTTACACTTGTTGTTGCATTGTTAAGTTTTAAAATTAAAAAATAAAAGGAAGATAACCAGTCCGTTGAAAATTGCACGTGCCGTGTATCTATCCTGTGCAAATACGCACGGACCCGTTTTCAAATTTTGCACGTGAATCTAAAAAAATTCAAATATGACATACCTGAAAATAAATACAAACCCCTACTTTAACATGATTTTATAATTTCTCCATACATTGTTACTATTATCTCTCGTTCCACAATAATTGAGACAGTTGTAAAAAACACTTAGATTAAAAAAGTAATCAAATTATTTTGATTTTGATTATATAAATGATTATAATACCCTTATAAAAAATATAGTGCATTTAAGACAATATATGGCAAAAAATAAAGAGATGACAAAAAGGAAAATGTGTATTAAATTTTACATTGGAAGATGTTATACATCAGTTATTTGAAACAAATTCTTTTTTTGAACTGACTCGGATATTTTAGAACGGAGAGAGTAATATAGGGAAACTTGGAAAAATATGTTTTCAAAAGAATAACATCCCTGAAAATATGCTCCAAAAGTTAACAGTGGAAAACTATGCATGTGTCGGTGCATGAGCGACACGTGAGCCACGCACGAGCCACGTAGCGACGCACGAGCGACACAGAACCGAAGGGAGCATAGTTTTTCAATGTTAACTTTTAGAGCATATTTTCAGGAATGTTATTTTTTTCAAACATATTTTTTCAAGTTTCCCATTAATATATAATGGTAAATTTTATACTGGTAGTTGATGTATGATCTTTGATGCTAGAGTATTTATTTAATGTCAGACTTATCGGCTATCAAATCTTACTTAGTCGTCTTATGATTCTGTTTAGCCGCTATAATGGCTTATTAGTGTTTTTTTTATAGTGTAAATTACTCTCTCCGTTCCGAAATAAATGAGCAGTTGTCAAAACACGTATATTAAAGATGTGAGTTAATGTTTTAATTTAATAGGAAATCAGGGATAATGACACAATTTAAAATATTTTTAAGTAACATGACAGCTATATATTTTTATAGGGAGAAGGACAACTGCATAATTTTTATAGCGAGAAAGACAAACAGTGAATCCCGAAAATCAGTGAATCCCGAAATCAGTGAATTTCAACAGTGAATTTCGACAGTGAATCCCGAAAATCAGTGAATTTCGACAATGAATTTTGAAAATTAGTGAATTTCGACAGTGAATTTCGGCAGTGAATTTAAACAGTGAATTTCGAACACAAGTGAATTTCGACAGTGAATAAATAGTTTTGCCATTTATGCAAAAGTTTCAAAACATTGTCCTTCTACTTAATTGATGAAATATTTATGTCATTCTCCCTCATTCCCCCTTAATTTAAATGCTAAAATGATTAAAAAATCCTTTGTTTATAATTAATGCAATGTTATATTTATTGTCTCACTCCTTAATAAATAAGAGTAGATGTGGGAAAAACAAAATAAATATTGTATTGAAATGTAAGCGTCTCAGTTATTTCGAAACGGAGGGAACAGTGGCTTTGAGCGGTTTTAATTGCACAAGTTTCAGTTACACCTGTTTTGGTAGAAATCAAATCAAACACAAGGAATTTCAATACTACTACTATATAGTTTTATCTCAAATATTGAGTTAGTAGTTAGCTGTAATTTATTGAAGAGAAAGTCGGGACACCGGAATAGACCGTCATTTGGTCGGTCAATAAAATTCAAACAAATAAGCCAAAGATTATCGTTGAGTTATTTATATACTCGATTAACTTAAGAGATAACCGACATGGACTAAATCGGTTATCGTATACGTGACACGCACACAGCTGGGTTACGACCGTAAGACTACCTCTGAGTGCGGTCCGAGCTGATCTCCCACTATCATTCCCTTTTTTTGCTCGGCATCAAAGTCCAAACTTATCCAACTCGGCATAAAGGCTCCTCCGACAAGCTTATCTAGCTCTGACTCGGCATAAAGGCTCCTCCAACAACAGGATGTCTTACGGAGGTCGTCCATTCCGGTTCCTACAACAGGCATGACGCAAGTCATCTTCTTACACAAGCAATCTCTTACATGCATTTACGGAGGTCGTCCATTCCGGTTCCTACAACAGGCATGACGCAAGTCATCCTCTAACACAAGCAATCTCTTGCATGCATTCGCCATCAGCCTACAATCAACCTGGCTAAATTACTCATTAATGCCATCATCGCCAATTGGACACTCAGCCTACTCAATTATTTACTTAAAAATTCCACCTTAATGTCAAATTCCATCTTTTTATATTAAAATATCTGACTTTCCGCAGGGACAAATAATTCTGGCTAGTGGTGATACAAAATTAGAGCCAGTACATCTCTTTATATAAGGGACACAAAGAAATGCAATGTACAAAATGACTAATAAATTGTAGTGCATGAAACACTATCATCAGACATGTTACAACACCTTACTATACACGTGATAAATCAAAGAAAATAATTACACATAATAAAATCCTATTACCATATGGTTAGCATCAAAGTGTAACAGCCACACTTGTGTTATACAAATACTGCACATAGTGTAAGTGACCTGTGGTACGATATTGTTCTTGTGTTACGCCTATGATTCCATGTATTGCGACTGTGGAGGGGTTGTTTTTGTCGCCTCGATACCTATACATACAATTCACGTATAATAATAATGATCTTAGTCTATATACAATAACCATTGAATTAGTGATCAAAGATCAAGGCAAAAAAAAATTGCAACACTTTGGGTTAGTGATGAGAAATTACCATGGATGCCACGGAAATCGACTTCACGCCATTCTTGGACAAGGGCACAACAGCAACACATTAGGTGTGAAAGAAAATCATCACACAGTCCTCCCTACAACAACACAGCAATGAAGACATAAAATAATGATGGAGATTTGATTATATTGAAAAGAGAAAAAGACAAGAAGCTCGTATTCCAAAGGATGTCGTTGGATCTCCTTCATATTATGAAGGTATATGATTGGATCATCACCATAGCACGGTGCACTACAGAGGATCCAGTCTCTCACTACAATGTGCCACAAAGATTGAGTCACTACATAGACTCTCACGATCATGGGGGACCCATTGATTGATATTGTCCCCTCCCCCACCCACCCCCCCACCCTAACTCATCAATGGTCTACAAATGTGTAGTGACACAATGTTGTGACAATATCATTCTCGTTTTCATATACACAATGAATCCGTTTGGATTTCCTCTTCTGATATTCATACTATTCATATGTGTTAGAGAAGATCTAATTTGAATTATACATGAGGGTTATTGGACTTACCCTGATGTTTAGTCTTTTTCGAAGCTTCCTTCTAATGCAACAAGTATAACAACAGCATGACAATATCAAGGAATAAGCCATTAATTCATTGCAGGTGTCTCCAGCAGCTGCATCCAAATTTAACAAGTGTTATAAATCACGCGCTACATCGTATTGTATATATACAATACGTGCGCTTCTAAATGCCCATGAAGATATCATTTTTAAGTATCGAGATGGGATAATGCATCTACTTTCCTACTGATTATCGCATCTACTACCTCCGTAGCATCAAATTTTCCTAGTTCCTATTATAAGACATCTATCTATAGACTAGGGTTTTCCTACAAGCATATATCTAACCTACATCTTAAGAAACATGTTCATTTATCACCATAATCAACTTCTTGAAGAGAAGAAACGGCACTCTCCCAATTGTCAAATTTCAAAAATGCAACGGGAACACTTAATATTTAACATTACAGCCGAACCCTTGGATGCAGTCATGCAACGGTCCATGCTCAGACACCATTCTTGAACTCTGCAGAGCATTTCTTACAGGGAACATCCTAGAATTAGGGCAATTTCTCAAATGATCCACATGTTGAGTGGCAAAACTTTACATTCACTGGCAAGTGGCAACTCAATGCAACGCTCAAATTATTTAGAGTTAAGAGCAGCGAGTTCTATAGACTTGACTAGGCTGAGGTATCACCACGATATAGCAAATGATCTTAAATTAAATATCATTTGAACATCTTGGACACGATTCTCAGATAAAAAGGAATAAAATGTTACTTACACATATGCCTGTTAGTGGCAACGGTTGCAATCCTTGAAAAAGTCCCACAAGGAAAGAAGCAAGTTTTCATGCCTGCACAGTAGGAAATAAGCTGCTAAGACTGCAGTGAAGACCCCCCCTGGTATTCAGAAAAATTAGTAATTCAATGGACAAGATTGGAAAACATGCTTGTGTGACAAATATGAGAAATTTGTAATTATTAAAGCGAGTCGTAATGGATCCCCTTAGGCCCATTGTCCTCACTTGCACCAAATGATTAGCCCAAATTATTAAATGTGGGATACTACATATATTTTCAACACTGTCCTCACTCCGACTACTTCGAAAATCTTCACACATCCCTCCAAACCCCTAATATCGTGCGATTATAGAACTTCCTGACCATACAAATTCGGAGAACCAGAAGCTCAATAAAATTTCTTCCACACGTGCTGCAAATGCAAGTAATTAATATTTCTCCTTGAATAATTTTAGAGAAAATACAAGTCCCATCTCATTTTATACGTCCATTTCAAAGTGGCATAAATCTAAACAATGTAAGCAAGGGGAAACCTTTATTTGTACTTAACCGAATTCACCATTTGTCACACTATATGTGCACCACACTCAAATCGACCTTTTGAAAGTCGATTCTTCTGAAGGTCGAAGGTGAGGATTGACCTACAGAAAGTCGATTCTTGACTCAAAAATCGACTTTTAAAAGGTCGATTCAGTGTGGTGCATGCCACATGGTAAGTGTGGTGCACCAATAAAATCGTTGTGATGCAAATAAAGGCTCCTAAGCAAAACCCGGAGAGATAGGTTGCATTGCTCAATTTTACTCTTAAAATTGGACAGATTATAGAAAGTACCAATCAGACGATCTGAAAAAACAGAATAACACAATCTAACTTACAGAGAAGAGGTTCTGAACAACAGCCAAGTAAATCTGAATGCCAATCAGTACTTTGATTTGATCCCTCATAAGAAACTATTTCAAGTTTATTTCTGCAAAAGCAAAATGAACAGGAACATGAACAGATAATGAGTTGGCAAGTAAGAAATTTAGTATTAAAAAAAAAAAATGCAATTTACGGTTGAATACAATTCAAGAATACAGGACACGTATAGAAATTTGACAAAGCAACGACACAAGTTAAAGCTATTTACACTAAATGTTGTATTAAAAGGAATAAACCTTGAAGGTGAACGGCTCTCACTACTTTTTGTGTATCTCTCATCTCTTTGTTCAACTTCAAAATTATGATCCACCTGCTTCGAAGTTTTTTCCGTGTAAATCTTCTCTGGTGGAGAGTTTGCTCCAACAGTTTCGGTAACATCGAGAAGATGTTGAATCACTTCACAATGGGTGACATCCATATTAGCCTGTGACCGATGCAACTCTAGCTGTAGCTTTTCATTTTCTTTCTTAACTGCCTCATTGAAAGGCAAGTTAGGATACGAGCGGGAAAGGCTTTTCTTTAACATTGCCGTCTCTTTGGCAGAAGGATCTCGCTTCATTATCACATTTTGCACTCTCATATCCTCATCATCCAAAGTGTACTCAAATTGATCACTTTCAATCATTTCTAGTCTTTCCTGCAAGAAGAAGAATATCTAAGAGGAATGGCCTATGTAGAATGTTGCAACAACTTCATGACAAACAAAATATATGGTACAAATCACACGACTCACTGATAAACCGGGATCTGGGATGGGGGTGGGGGTGGTGGATATTACTAGCGGTGACAGTGACAGAATGGACGGTTCAACTTATGTTTCATTTATATCAACGCATACCAGAGCACTACCTAGCTCAAGAAGCCTTCAAGTTTAGATCATTATCATTTTTCTTGATTAAAGTAGGGGGTATCCATCAATCATTTCCAAGCAGATCAAAGCAAGTAGAAAATTTATGGTTGTCAATAGTTTCAAAACTAATGTAAAACCACATCAAGTTTACCATAGTTTAGAAAGATCAAGGGTTAAAGTTTGTTCATTTTATCATATTTTTAACTTATTTTGGCAGGGGTTAAAATGCTTATCAAGAAAACATTGTGACAACAGATATATTCTAATAAGATCTACCCATAACTCATGAATCTTAATAACCAACAGTAACCGCGGAGTAGAATGCAAAGCCAAGCCTAATAAAACAGCTTAAAGTAAACAACTTTAAGTTCAAGATAATGCAACACCAAGCAGCCTGGAAGTGAAGCATATGGAGAACTTATAGGTGAATATAAACATAATCTCCAGGAAAAATACGTACCCTGAATCGGGCATTATCTACAAGTGTGATAAGAGGAATGATCTTCAGATAACGGTCAATCTCGTTCTGTGCTTTCCTGAATTGGTATACTATGTTCCAACCCATTGCCAAAAGATAGAAATAGCTCCTATCCTGACAGCTATTGACCAAAATGTATGATCTCCGGAGTGCATCTTCAAGCTGTTCCAATGGCTCACGTGTTTCGGGATATCTCTTCAGTTCTGTAATCTTCAGCTGCTGCAATAAATTCCCAATCAACTTAAGATGTTGTGCAAACTGCCTGCAATTTCTCTTGTGCATCCGGGCCGTACTTGCAGCCTTCACAATCATCCCAATTAGCCCGACAGCATCAATGCCTGCTATCTGGGCAACATTTGCAATTTCCCCAAAATGTTCCCATGTAGACATTTTGGACCAAAGCTGTTTGATGTTACTACCGACAGACCTCCACCTTCAAAGTACAGAAGCCACCAGAAAACCCAAATTCTAAGCTCCCATATTGAATCAACCTGGAAATACGATAGAAACAAGCAAATGAAACTTCATACTTCCACTGCCCGCAAAATTGACTGAACCTAATTGTTCCCCATAAAAATAAAATTCACACTGCTCAATATACACAGCTTGCTTTGCTGTAGCAGATCTGATCCCCCGAAAAAAAAAAAAACAGCAACAGCAACAACAAACAAACAAAAACATACAAACTTTTTACGTGGCATTCAGTTCAGATGGAAAATTCAGTTACTTGGTCGACAACATATCAAAGAATAGACATTTAATTGCTTTCATCTACTCACAATACTTCCAGAAAATAGATTTTAAAGTAAATAAAAAGCAAAATTAAGTATAACGTAAAGAAGAAAAAAATTAAGAATAGAAATATATACACCAAAAAGCGCTAATGCACAAACCCATTAAAAGAAAGTACTAATCAGTAAAGAAGTGGAAGAGCACATGCATACAGTAGTGTAAAATCACAAATCTCCAAAATTACACAA
This sequence comes from Gentiana straminea, assembly GCA_036785695.1. Lineage (NCBI taxonomy): Eukaryota > Viridiplantae > Streptophyta > Magnoliopsida > Gentianales > Gentianaceae > Gentiana > Gentiana straminea. Next base: position 9,641,034 of record JAVUPR010000167.1, read on the forward strand.
CTAAAGCCACACAAAAAATGCCAAGTTGGTTCTTTTTTAATCTTTTTAGAGTGTAGATTTGTTTTTTTTTTTTTTAAAAAAAAACCAGCAACGAAAAAGTTGAGGAGGTTAGGAACTCGAAATGTTAGTGAAAATGAGACGGATCTCTCTCTATTGGCAAATTGGCAGGCATTTCGACATAGGATAAGAAAACAAATTCTGAAAGAATATTTATCAATTACCTCGACCAAAATTGTCTATAGCGAAAGCAGAGAGAGCAACTGTTTCGTTTCGGTTCGGTGAAGCTTTTTTTTTTTTCTTTTACTACTACTATTTTGCAGCTTTTGTCACGAGCAGAGGACAGCAAAAGAGTTGCTGAGGTTTTCTTTTCTTTCTATCTTAATTATTACTAGAGGTACGTACGTCTAGGTAACCTCATACTACTTCTACTTGTTTGGCAGTGAAGTATGGAAAATGATGATATAATGTTATATTTTTTTTTCTTTCATAAATTACTTATTTTAGTGATCGTATGCATTTAAGATGTTATTCAAATAAATGTTGTCACTCGTAATAAAACGAGAATCGATATGTCCGATTAGGTCACGGTGGGTCGAGGGGGAGACACCCGATCATAGAAGATTAAAGCTAAACGATTTTGGTTGAGTGGATGTAGCTCTGCAATGCGAAGAGTAAATACTACCTCCGTTCAAAAATGTAAGTCATTTTAAAGGCTTTTTCACACATATTAAGAAAAATTTGTTATTTGTTATTCATTTTGATTAAAAAGACTAAAATGACCTTTCATTGGTATTAATGCAAAGTAATAAAAAGTGATTGAGTATATAATAAATAAATGATAGAAGAAGAAAGATGTAATAAATGCTTTATTGATTTTGTAAATAGACTTACATTTTGGGACGGAGGTAGTATCTCTTGCTCTTGCAATATTTTCGAAATGGTGGGATTTGCCTGTGAAGTGTAAACTACATCAACCTGACTTGCTTCCCCTTGCAATATTTTGGAAATGGTGGGATTTGCCTAATAAAAAAGTGTAAACTACATCAACCTGACTGATTGGCATTTAATATCCAACTAAAAATGTTTATGAGATGATAGATAATTTGACCCATAATAAAACACTCTACTGTACTACTATATAGCAAATATATTTTGTTTATGTATATATACATTTGTTTGATAGGAATTTATTTTTCATTAAAATCCACTTACAACATATTTACTACAGGCTTATTTCTAATTGTCTCTAAACAAGAGTCAATTTAAAATAATTATTATACATTATATCTACACACATAATGTCTAGGTAAAGTAGTAGTATTATTTTATCACTTGTTTTCATTTCTGAAAAATAAAAATAAAAAACATTCGCAAAATGATGTGTAGATGTTTTGTGTAGAGTTTTCATCGTTGGTCATTTAACCCAACACTTCCATTATTTTAAATATCGACCCATAGGAAAAATAAATTTCAATTTTTTGGAGTCGTTCGTGTTTGCAAACAAAACAATTTGTATTTTTTTTCATTAACGACGAAAGTTTTATTGCCGGATAACAAATTTACAACAAAAGCTAGCCGAGACTAGACTAAATTTTCCTGCCGCGTCTTTAGTCTAGCCTCGTATTACGATACGATATGATATATTATGTATTATTGATTGTATTTAACTAGTAAGGGTGGTTTAGTAATTGTGTAGAATTATGAAAACCCTGATGAAGGAGATAGAAAATACATCGATCGAAATTTGACATGGTATCAGAGTCAGAGGTCACGAGATCAAACTCTGGTTGGAACAATATTTTAAAAAAATTGTGCAAGTGTTGGGACGAGTTGCCCACACTGGGGGGGTGTTGGGAGAGATTGATCACACTTTTGAAAAAAATTGTGCAAGTGTTGGACAGATTGCCAACACTTGAGGGGGGGGGGGGGGGACAGATTGCCCACATTTATTGTGCAAGTTGGCGTTCGAGATCTTCACGTTCCCACTTGAGGAGGGTATTACGATACGATATGATGTATTATGTATTATTGATTGTATTTAACTAGTAAGGATAGTTTAGTCATTATGTAGAATTATGAAAGCCCTGATAGTGGCTATATATTTGTACCATATGATTGATGAAAGAGAGAAAAAATACATCGATCGAAATTTGACACCTCAGTTAGCTTTTGTTGTAAATTGGTTATCCGATAATAAAACTTTCGTCATTGATGAAAAAAAAATCCGTATTAAAAGTAGTAATTTTTTTCTATACCAGCCAAAGGATATAGCAAACAGTACTAGTACTTGTGTCGGTTGTGTGTTGGGATGCAAAAGGCTTTTGGTTAATCATCGTTTGTTTACTTAATTAGTCTAATTATTTTTTCTGATGGGGTGTTGTAGTAATTGGATAGTGAAGTGGAAGCACAGTTGGTAGGTAGTTAGGCTACAATTATCTGTTTCAATCAATTAAGCTGTCTTTTTCTAAAAAGTCATTGCCTAATTGGTTCTTTTGATATATATTTTTTTTGTTTTGTTGTGTTTTTTTATTTTTTTATTTGAGGAGTGCTTTTTCTAGTTAAAGCATTAATTTCATAAAGCTTTTTTTGTTTTACGTTGAATAACATGATGGGAAAAGTGTGATAGAGGAGTGGTATAGTTGGGTGGTGTGGGTGAGGTGGGTAGTAAAGTGGTATGAGTGATATAAGGTAGTGTGAGTGCGGTTATAGGTTGGGCTGGGTGCATGAGCAGGTTGGGTGGGATGATTTACGGGTAGTGGCATAAGAGTAAAGAGGACGTTGTGAAGGCACTATGGTTGGTAAGGGTGAAGTGAAAGTGTGGTGAGGTAGCATTATTAATGTAAGTCATATAAAGGTAAGGTAGTTCGTGTGAGTGAGGGGTAAGGCATGAGATGGCATAAGGGGTAAGAGTATTCATTATGGTGTGATGACGTGGATGTGCTCAGGAATACTTTTTAACCCATTTCACATCTTACTCTACATTTGCATACACTATAGCCTATTTTTACACATTCCAAATAAATAAATAAAAAAAAACAAATTTGAAGACATTCTTTCTCCATCCCATATCCGGTCGCCATCATAGCCGGCGCCGGAACATCGACAAATGCAATTGATGAAACATAAAGAGCAAGTTTGGAGTTTCAAAGCTTAATTCAGAGGAGAAAAAAAAAAAAAAGCTAAAGGTAAGATGATTCATCCTACGTCCATTCCCTTCTCTCCAAATGATTTTTAAAAAAAAAAAAAGAAAAAAAAAATCAAAGCTCCTGCAATGAATCCAAAGTGAAATGATTTTTTCATGTTTTGTGTTGTTGAGGATATGAATGATACGACGTAGTTTTGATATCTTATTATTACATTGTATTTTGTTATTATCATTGTACCTCTTGTATGGTGTATATATATACCCATCATTGTAATACTTTTATCAATTAATACAATACGTCAATTACTACATGTTATCAGAACACTCGATCCAATCAAAAAAAACAAACAACCCTATTCTTTTTTTTCAGCGGCAATACCCAACCCAGCCGCCTCCTACTTTTTTTTTTTGGCACCTTCTCCGGCATAACAGCCTTGAACAGCAACCACCATATCTGATGATGAAGGCTCCATTGCTGCACCAAAATACCCCACATTTACCCCACGTTCGTCTCTGCAAATCACCAAATTAACAAGGTCCAACTACAACCTTTTGAAGGCACAAATCATGCCCTATCTTAGAGGGCAGCGTGTATTCGGTTTTATTGACGGGACCATCCCACCGCCGCCTCCCACCATTGTTTCCGCCACCGGAAAACCAGAGACGAACCCCGACTATGAAGAGGAGCTTGATGCAGGGACCACCACTGACCAGATGCTCCTCTCCACCATCACCGCCTCCCTCTCCGATGAAGTCTTGTTACAGGTATATAATTGCACCACGTCGGCCTCCATCCGGGGACTCTTCGGCGGTCATATGCTTCGCAAAGCCGCGCGCGGTTGATCCAAATCCGACGGGAACTTGCCTGACACGCAAGCATGATCTTTCGGCCTCAGCTTATTATTTCAAAATCAAAGCTTTGGCTGATGAATTACATCTTGCAGGCCATCCCTTGTCCACGGATGATTTCATCACCTACCTTTTAACGGGGCTCGGCCCGGAGTACGACTCGCTTGTCACGATGGTTAATACCAACTCCGCCCTTACCGCCGATGACCTCTACTCTCATCTCCTAACGGCGGAGGCTCGTATTTTGCATCACCGGCTTGTTCCCCTTACTCCTTCACCGGCTGCCGGACCATAAGGCAACTATACCCGCGGCCCGACCAACACCAATGCAGGTTATGGCACTACGGCCACCAAACTAATAATAATGCAGGTTATGGAAAATTAAATAATGGGAGCAACTCACACCGTGGACGTGGGGGCCACTCTCCCAATTACCGTGGTCGCGGTGGTCGTTGTCGTGGTCGTGACAATCAACGTTCCAACCAACATTCTGGTAACGATTCTTCCACTTTATGTCAAATTTGTGCTAAGTCTGGGCATACTGCCCATGCGTGTCGTTATAGGTATGAACAATCACCTGATCCTGCTGCTACATCACACTATGACCGTAACCCCCGTCCCCGCGGGCCTATGCTAGTAACCCCCGACACCCGCCCCTATAACCCTAATACTGAATGGCTTCCCGACACTGGTGCCCCCCACCACCTTACCAATGACTTTCGCAACCTCAATCTCAAATCTGAACCCTATGACGGTACTGAACAAATTCACGTTGGCGATGGCTCAGGTTTGCCTATTTCTCACTTCGGTTCTTCTACCTTTCACACACATTCTCACACGTATCACTTGTCTAACGCACTTGTCTCGCCTATTCTCACCAAAAATCTATTGTCTGTTCAACGTTTCTGTTCAGATAACTCTGTGTATTTTGAATTTCACGACTCTTGTTTTTTTGTCAAGGACTACTCGGGCGCCACACTCCTTAAAGGCTATGTTCGTGACGGTCTCTACCACTTCCACAGTCCACCACCTCGGCCCATTCAAGCTCTTCACACTGTCTCCAACTCTCTTACGAAGTGGCACTACCGTCTCGGTCACTGTTCTTATCCAGTTCTTCATCAGGCTTTGCGTTCTTTGTCTATTTCCATTCCAAATAAATCACCGGATGCGGTTTGTGCTCCGTGTCAATTAGCTAAAAGTCGTCGTTTTCCTTTATATACTTCTGATTTTACCTCTAGTAAACCTTTAGATTTGATTTATTCGGATGTTTGGGGCCCAACTGAATTTTCCATTTATGGCAATCGATATTATGTTAGTTTTCTTGATGATTTCACTAAGTTTATTTGGCCACTTAAGTTAAAATCTGACGTTGAGCGCATTTTTCCAAATTTCCTTGCACTTATCGAACGTCACTTTAACACCAAACTAAAATCCATACAAACCGATTGGGGTGGCGAATATCGCCACTTTGAGCGCACCCTCACTCAATTAGGCATTCAACATCGTCGTTCCGCCCCTCACACCCATGAACAAGCCGGTGCCATTGAACGCCGCCATCGTCAAATCACCGAAGTTGGTTTTTCCCTTCTTGCCCACTCTAATCTTCCTTTACCCTATTGGGAATATGCCTTCACCACCGCCACATATATCATCAACCGTTTGCCGTCTCGTGTCTTGAACAACAAATCCCCCTTTGAACTTATCTATCACCGTCCTCCGGATTACTCCTTCCTTCGTGTCTTTGGTTGTGCCTGTTTTCCTTACCTCCGTCCTTATAATCGACATAAAACCGACTTCCGCTCCAAGGCTTGTATCTTTCTCGGGTACAGTCCATCTCACCACGGTTATGACAGACCTAAACCTAACCTTGGAAACGGCGTCAGAAAGCTGACGGACCTTTTCTAGGCTATACAGATCCTAACCGGCAGTGTACCGGGTCAAATTGTAGTGCTAGTCTGGTGAGTCAGAGTATCGTATCCACAGGAAAAACATGGTAATTCTTTTAAGTGGGGTTAAACACCAAGAGGCTATTATTATCTCGATCTAAGTCGCAGTTTTTACTTTTTCCTGGGTTAGATTATGTTAGTAGTTAGATTGTTAGTAAAGCAGTAAATAAATACAAATATAAAAATAGATAATATATATATTTTGGATCTAGCCAAGAATACTTTACTGAATCAATATCTTTTTGTAGTGAAATTGAATGAGACAGATCTTCCTTTATTCAAGGTGTAAATTACATATGAATCGGTGTACTCCTAAGCTAGACAACTCCTCCTCATACGAGCGTATGAAATTGTCATATGTCAAATGTCATCAGTCCAAGGTCCACAACTGCCCCATGCTAATCTTAGTTAGTACGAGCAGTACCGAGTACAAATCTACCCCGGATAAAAGAGGTTATTCCGTTCGTCGGACGGCCGATGTTATTCAAGAGGCTCCGGTTGTCAAGCGGATCGATTTAACACAAACGGTGTAGTTTCAATTAAACTGTGATTTTAACATTATTAAGATCTCGAGTACAAATTTCAATAAGATTCATCTTTCCAAGACAAATCTGACCCCGGGTAGGAAATAGGGTTCCGTTGTCACGTTTTCACTCGGCCAATTTTACCCTCCGGTTTTTCTATTTTTTATCTCATATCCTAACTTCTCTGGTCAGTTCATCGTCAGGTTATATGTTGTATTCATCATGGTTAATTACGTCATTCCGAATATTATCAATACGTTGCAAAATAGAAAAAGATTCATTATAATTGGTTTTAATCATGATTACCAGAGTCGATCATTCATTTTACCAAAAGATTAACTAATTCAGATTCATATCTTGGCTAGATATATTTTTAGTTTAATATCATATATAAATAGAAATAGAAATAATAAACATAACAATTTTAGAATATATTACCGGTTATGACTATCGAATCGGGGTCGTTTCCACCGGATCTAACATGCCAAAGCTTCGAAATCAACAATCTTCGATAATTATTCCGCCATTACAACGATACTATAACCATTTTATTTATATATGTGAAAAACATATATACATACATACATAGATATATATATGTATATACGGGCCCGAAAATAAAATAAAAGAAGATAGATGAACTATATATATACGGATGTATATATATATTTTGGGACGTGTGTGTGTGTATATATATATATATATATATACAAAGTGTATGCACAAAAAAACAAAGAAGAAAGGAACGAGAAAGAGGGAAAGAAGGGGCCCTTAATTTGATCCTAAAGGTGTGCTATATATAGGCTGAATTGGGGAGGCCGGATCGATCCGGGTAAGGGCCGGATCGATCCGGAATCATGATTTGCAATCATTTCTCTGCATGTGATCCCACGTGTGCAGCGTAATTATATATAATTATATATTAAACTTCTAAAATTCATATCTTGAGTTGTAGACCTCCAAAAATCATGATTCAAACGTCATTAGAAAGATCTCGGAAAACTCTACAACTTTCATGAAGGACACTTCTTCAGAAAACGCCTTTTTGATGGGCCATTCCCGTTACGTGTTGTTTTCGGGATTTTCCTCTAGTATGAATCGATTAGCCACTTGACCACCATTTGAGTTGTAGAAGTCCGATTGACTTGATTCAAAATCCATTGGAAAGCGTTCTTGAAGATATACAACTTTTATGAAGGAAACTTCTTCAGAAAATGTCGTTTTGATGAGCCATTCGTATTACGAAGATATTTCGGGATTTCTACTAATCCGAATTGATTAGTCAATTGACCATAACTTGAGTTGTAGACCTCCAATTGACGTAATTCAAAGTGCGTTGGAAAGCTTATGTGAAGATCTACAACTTTCATTAAGAAGTCATCCCCTGAAAATGCCTCTAAGATGGGTCAAATCTCCGTCGAAACAGGTTTTGGTTTTAAGTATGTAAGATAATTTGATCCATTTGAACTCGTAAGCTTGTGGCATCTTCTTCTAATCCTCTAAACACATCTTTTAGACTCAAAACATGTCGTTACGTGGAATCTTGGTCAATGTATAATCCCGCAATGAACCACCAAAATACCAAACGTAAATCCGACACGACACTCCGGTTACTAAACCGGTGCAAAAACTAATAAAAACTTATAAAAATACGATAATTTATATAATAACTACTACTTATACATTTGAATAAAACTTAGTAATTTTGACTTGATTTGATACAATAATGCTCAAAATGGTATCAATATTGGGGTAAAATGTCGTAATAATGATCATAAATTTATCTCTCATCACAACCCCTACTTAGCTTTTGGTCGTCCTCGATCAAAACAAGCGATAAAACAAAATGAATAAGAGATAAATTCATGAAGATAGAAGATATAAGAGACAACCAGATGTTGCAACCGTATAGAATTACAACCAGGCGTTAACCTCATTATAAATGTATAACAGAGTGTGTGTGTGACAAACCTTTTCAATTTCCACTATCCTCTCTTGAATAATTCAAGCAAACGCACAAATATCCATTCAGACTGTCCTAATGACTTTCCTAGGTATAGGCAGTAACACTTCCACACAAAGTCCTCCCGTGTACTTATTAGGATAATCCCTAAAGCATATCATTCAGTTTATACTGGGGATAGTCAGGAGATAACTAAGTTTTCAACCAAATTTCCATTTTTTTTTTAGTCTTCACATTTGTAGCATATGCCTTCATTCCCAGCAATAGGACGTTTCGTGATAACACCCTAGCTGGACTACTATCATCAGGCAGTCGGGAGCTTTTAAACCTCATAGTGATATAGGACGTTTCGTGATAACGCCCTACTGCACTCAAATCATTGGTAGCTACAACCGACATATATATAGTTCATCTTTATTATTATTTTATTTTTTTTAATAAACTTAACTTATATCCTTTCTATCACATTCAAACCTTCAGATATTCACAGTACACGTTCAAAAGTTAGGTACTAAGTTACTGTTATTATCTAGAATAACCACTAGGATACTGAATGGATACAGTTTAAAATTTTCGCTTCAATATCAAAGGCTTTACGTGAAGGAATTCATGTTACACAAATATATTTGGAATTACAATGCACTTACGGTTCACATTGGTTATACACATCCAAATTGATCATTACATCTTCAAATCCATGAAATATATACCTTATACAGTTTATTTTAATCAACTAAATAATGCTCGAAAAAAAATCAAAAACTAAGGGATTTATTGATACAAAATAAACATTAATTCCATTGCTAGACCAACGACTCCACTCCCCACTTACGAACTTACATTGTCCTCAATGTAAAGTGAGTGTAAATAAGTTGTTGGGAAAGCAATGGTGCACTAAAACAAGTCAAAACAAATACTCGGATGATATTAAAGGGTGGGTGGGTGGGTTAAAGTTATGACCTCCTCAATTCCATAGTATTTGAACTAATACATGTCACACGTTATTTGAAATTTAAAACAGACTAGATCATGAAATGTAACGTGTGGCAAAGTATTAACTCTGAGTCTTTTATACCCAGATCCTCAAGTGTTATTTCAAATCGTTCGAACAACCTAAGTCCAAGAAATGACGCATTTGGATTTTTCTCTTTTTTCTCCATCGGGATTTTCGGATAACCACCTAATCATTCCCTTTTTTAATGACATTCAAACATTCATCCTAAGACTTGGTGAAACAAAATGAAAATCAATCCGAAGTATTCGCAAAGTATCATCCAAAGTATGAGTAATTATTATATTTAACATTTTTGCGGGTCGCCTCCCGGTAGCGCTTTTGGTTAACGTCGTTTGCTCGACAAACTTAAGCAACTAATATAATATACTAAACTAAATGGGATACTTCTAACAATTACTCACCAAAGCATGTAACAATTAAGCACACGAATCAACTAGAAATAAATGCTTAATGAGTAAATAGGAAGGATAGTACCCGTGATTTCACTATATTTATAGTTTATAGTTAGAGCCTCTTTTGCTTCAGTTTTTAATGCACAAGTGGTGGGTCATCCTCACGTACCGCATCCGTCTTTTTTATCAATACTGGTCTCCAACATATGTTAGACGAATGACGTCGAATCCAACGGTTCTTGACCTTTTCTTTTGATTTTCGAGCTTTCGGTTTGTGAGCCTTCATATTATTGATAGAGTCATCTTCTTCAACTACTGCGTGTTAGTACGATCCACAACAAGGGGACACAAAGTGTCCACACAAGAATAAGATTCTAGTGTAGTGCATGGATAATTCAATGGAATGTAAATGTTGAAGACAACGCGCTTATCATTCACTCCCAAACTAAGCTCTCCCTTACGAACATCGATCACAGCTCCCACCGTTGCTAAAAATGGTCTACCGAGGATAAGGGGTGCACTCCCTACCTCCATATTCATAACAACAAAATCGACGGGGAAGTAAAATTTATCTACCTTAACCAACACGTCTTCGATGACTCCTTTAGGATGTTTAATAGATCTATCTGCAAGTTGGAGAGTCATCTCCGTACGCTTAAGCTTACATATGCCAAGTTTCATGAAATCATTATAGGACATGAGGTTTACGCTTGCACCGAGATCAAAAAGCGCCTTCTCAAACAAAAGTCCCCCAATTTCACATGGGATAGTAAAACTACCAGGATCTTTAAGTTTAGGAGGAAGCTTGTGTTGAAGCACGGCGGAACACTCCTCACTTAGACACACCGTCTCATATTCTTCCAACCGTTTCTTTCTGGATAGTATGTCTTTAAGAAACTTACCATATTCCGGCATATTGATTAGAGCTTCAATGAAAGGGATATTAATAGTTAAGTGCCGAAAAGTGTCAAGAAAATGTGCATACTTCTTATCCAACTTCATCTCTTTGATTTCCTTTTTCGGGGAATGGGGGAGTAATTCAAGATCAATTAAAGTAGGGTTAGAATGTATACCTCCCTTACCCTTGTAGTTAGATGAAGATGGTAAAGCTTCGTTGAATGTTTGTGCATTTTGAGGATACTGTGCGTCAACATTCTGTACCTTTTTTTTCAAAATATGCACTGGATGTGGTGTTGCCCTGTTAGGTTGAACCAAGGTGAATTTGGGTTGAGTCGGATAAGGTTCGGTTTGAATTGGCCCTTTCAAACTTGGTTCCTTCCAACCTCGCTTCCAATTCGATTATTTCTATTTTTATTTTATTTATTAATATTCCCTTGGGCATGATCAAGCCCTCGTTCGGTGTTTCATCACTAGTTTCGGTCATTCTCGTATTTCGATTTGAAAATGATACTTGGTCGGGATTTCCCTGACTGATATGACCTCGTTTACTCTCTACTCTTAACTGCCTTTCGTAAGTGTTTAAATCAGGCCTATAAGGAGTGAGTGGGGCCTTACCACTTCGGTCATCAACTATCGAAAAATAGAAAAATAACTTGAAATAGATAAAACCCGAATCAGATGGTGTTTCATTACTGATTTCGGCCGTTTTCATAACTCGATTTGACAATTCTTGTGGAATAGAAAATATCGAATAGAAAATAACACGAAATCGATAAAAAAACCACATTTTTTTTCTCTCGGTAATTACCGAGTCCACTCGGTATTTACCGAGTGTATTTTTTATTTTTTATTTTTAATTGGTATCTTACCAATAGGTAGGTACCAACAAAAATAAACGAACCGCGTTTACTTTCTACTATCGAAAATAGAAAATAACTCGAAATTGGTAGAAGAAGAAAATTGGTAACTAAAAGAAGGTAGATACCAACGGAAAATAAAAAAGAAATGTGATAAGAAGAGTGTTGACTTATCCTCGAGAATTTTGAGCTAATATAAGTAGTAACCCTAGACACAAAGAAAGAAATTAGCGACGTTTTCCCCGGCAACGGCGCCAAAATAGCTGACAGACCTAAACCTAACTTTGGAAACGGCGTTAGAAAGCTGACGGACCTTTTCTAGGCTATACAGATCCTAACCGGCAGTGTACCGGGTCAAATTGTAGTGCTAGTCTGGTGAGTCAGAGTATCGTATCCACAGGGAAAACATGGTAATTCTTTTAAGTGGGGTTAAACACCAAGAGGCTATTATTATCTCGATCTAAGTCGCAGTTTTTACTTTTTCCTGGGTTAGATTATGTTAGTAGTTAGATTGTTAGTAAAGCAGTAAATAAATACAAATATAAAAATAGATAATATATATATTTTTGGATCTAGCCAAGAATACTTTACTGAATCAATATCTTTTTGTAGTGAAATTGAATGAGACAGATCTTCCTTTATTCAAGGTGTAAATTACATATGAATCGGTGTACTCCTAAGCTAGACAACTCCTCCTCATACGAGCGTATGAAATTGTCATATGTCAAATGTCATCGGTCCAAGGTCCACAACCGCCCATGCTAATCTTAGTTAGTACGACAGTACGAGTACAAATCTACCCCGGATAAAAGAAGTTATTCCGTTCGTCGGACGGCCGATGTTATTCAAGAGGCTCCGGTTGTCAAGCGGATCGATTTAACACAAACGGTGTAGTTTCAATTAAACTGTGATTTTAACATTATTAAGATCTCGAGTACAAATTTCAATAAGATTCATCTTTCCAGGACAAATCTGCCCCCGGGTAGGAAATAGGGTTCCGTTGTCACGTTTTCACTCGGCCAATTTTACCCTCCGGTTTTTCTATTTTTTATCTCATATCCTAACTTCTCTGGTCAGTTCATCGTCAGGTTATATGTTGTATTCATCATGGTTAATTACGTCATTCCGAATATTATCAATACGTTGCAAAATAGAAAAAGATTCATTATAATTGGTTTTAATCATGATTACCAGAGTCGATCATTCATTTTACCAAAAGATTAACTAATTGATTCATATCTTGGTATTTAGATATATTTTTAGTTTAATATCATATATAAATAGAAATAGAAATAATAAACATAACAATTTTAGAATATATTACCGGTTATGACTATCGAATCGGGGTCGTTTCCACCGGATCTAACATGCCAAAGCTTCGAAATCAACAATCTTCGATAATTATTCCGCCATTACAACGATACTATAACCATTTTATTTATATATGTGAAAAACATATATACATACATACATAGACATATATATGTATATACGGGCCCGAAAATAAAATAAAAAAAGATAGATGAACTATATATATACGGATGTATATATATATATTGGGACGTGTGTGTGTGTGTATATATATATATATATATATATATATATATATATATATATATATATATATATATATATATATATATACAAAGTGTATGCACAAAAAAACAAAGAAGAAAGGAACGAGAAAGAGGGAAAGAAGGGGCCCTTAATTTGATCCTGAAGGTGTGCTATATATAGGCTGAATTGGGGAGGCCGGATCGATCCGGGTAAGGGCCGGATCGATCCGGAATCATGATTTGCAATCATTTCTCTGCATGTGATCCCATGTGCAGCGTAATTATATATAATTATATATTAAACTTCTAAAATTCATATCTTGAGTTGTAGACCTCCAAAAATCATGATTCAAACGTCATTAGAAAGCTCTCGGAAAACTCTACAACTTTCATGAAGGACACTTCTTCAGAAAACGCCTTTTTGATGGGCCATTCCCGTTACGTGTTGTTTTCGGGATTTTCCTCTAGTATGAATCGATTAGCCACTTGACCACCATTTGAGTTGTAGAAGTCCGATTGACTTGATTCAAAATCCATTGGAAAGCGTTCTTGAAGATATACAACTTTTATGAAGGAAACTTCTTCAGAAAATGTCGTTTTGATGAGCCATTCGTATTACGAAGATATTTCGGGATTTCTACTAATCCGAATTGATTAGTCAATTGACCATAACTTGAGTTGTAGACCTCCAATTGACGTAATTCAAAGTGCGTTGGAAAGCTTATGTGAAGATCTACAACTTTCATTAAGAAGTCATCCCCTGAAAATGCCTCTAAGATGGGTCAAATCTCCGTCGAAACAGGTTTTGGTTTTAAGTATGTAAGATAATTTGATCCATTTGAACTCGTAAGCTTGTGGCATCTTCTTCTAATCCTCTAAACACATCTTTTAGACTCAAAACATGTCTTTACGTGGAATCTTGGTCAATGTATAATCCTGCAATGAACCACCAAAATACCAAATGTAAATCCGACACGACACTCCGGTTACTAAACCGGTACAAAAACTAATAAAAACTTATAAAAATACGATAATTTATATAATAACTACTACTTATACATTTGAATAAAACTTAGTAATTTTGACTTGATTTGATACAATAATGCTCAAAATGGTATCAATATTGGGGTAAAATGTCGTAATAATGATCATAAATTTATCTCTCATCAGGTTACAAGTGTCTCGATCTTTCCACCGGTCGTGTCTACATCGCTCGCCACGTGATTTTTGATGAAACCGTCTTTCCTTATACCCCATCCTTATCCACCCCACTTCCTGTTTCTCCCACCGTTCCTCTACCTTTCTTCCTTCCACCCCACCCCACTGCACCCCGCACCACCAAATCACCACCCCCACCCCCACCCGCGGACCCCTACTCCTCCTCCACCACCCCCACCCCCACCCCCACCTCCTTCTCCACCCCTCTCTCCTCCACCCGAGCCTCCATCACCCCCTCCACCCCCCACCACCTCCTCCACCCCTTCACCCTATGGCCACCCGTACCCGTACCGGGTCCCTCCGACCCAAACAAAACCCCGACTTTATCCGTCATCCCCTTCCCAAGGCCTTAGTCACCACCTCCTCCCTCTCTGAACCCACATGTTACACTGAGGCTGTTAAACACAAGGTGTGGCGTGATGCCATGCAGGATGAGATTAATGCTCTACTTCACACTAACACGTGGGAGCTCGTGCCCTATCGCACAAATATGAATATAGTAGGGAATAAGTGGGTTTTTTGCACTAAAGTACACGCAGATGGCCATGTTGAGCGTTACAAGGCTCGTTTGGTGGCCAAAGGCTTTCACCAGGCACCGGGTATTGATTACACTAAGACCTTTAGCCCGGTTGTCAAGCCTGTTACTATACGCATTTTGTTATCACTTGCTGTTTCGCAGGGCTGGTCACTCCGTCAAGTTGATATCCAAAATGCTTTCCTCCATGGCAACCTTACAGAGACTATTTATATGGCCCAGCCCCCGGGTTTTGCTAATCCAGATCACCCTGATTACGTTTGTCGGTTGAAGCGTAGTTTATATGGCCTTAAGCAGGCACCCCGGGCTTGGTTTTCTCATTTTACGGATGCTCTTATCCAGTTTGGCTTTGTTGGCTCCAAAGCCGATACCTCCCTTTATGTTTATTCGCGTGGCACCATACGGCTTTATGTTTTGATTTATGTGGATGATGTTATTATTACTGGCACCAGCTCGTCTCACATTGAACAGGTTATCCGGTTCCTTGGCACTCACTTTCCGGTCAAGGATCTTGGCACCCTCTCCTACTTTTTGGGTATTGAGGCGTTACACACTCCGGATGGTCTGTTTCTCACGCAGCGTAAGTATATCTTTAACCTGTTGCGAAGGCAAATATGGATAAGTCCAAGCCGTGATGGTCGCCTCCATTCGGTTACATCATGAGCCGTTCTCGGTTCTTTATCGCATTGAACATGTTATCCGGTTCCTTGGCACTCACTTTCCGGTCAAGGATCTTGGCACCCTCTCCTACTTTTTGGGTATTGAGGCGTTACACACTCCGGATGGTCTGTTTCTCACGCAGCGTAAGTATATCTTTAACCTGTTGCAGAAGGCAAATATGGATAAGTCCAAGCCGTGTTCTACTCCTATGGCTGCCTTCACTCGGTTACATCATGACCCCGGTCCGCTGTTCTCGGATCCTGCTCTTTATCGCACAATTGTTGGCGGTCTTCAATACCTTGGTTTTACTCGCCCCGACATTGCCTTTGCGGTTCATAAGGCTAGTAATTTTTTGCATGCACCTACTGAGGCTCACTGGTTGGCGGTCAAACGCCTCCTTCATTACTTGAAGGCTACGATCTCTGAGGGTCTTTATTTCTCCCGCCGCTCTACTCCGCATTTGCGGGCCTATTCTGATTCGGATTGGGCAGTCGATCCTGATAATCGACGTTCTATTGGTGTCTATTGTATCTTCCTTGGTGATCATCTTATTAGCTGGCGTACCAAACAGCATTTCACTGTCTCCAAGAGTAGCACATAAGCCGAATACAAGACTCTCTCTAACACCGCCGTGGAAATTCAGTGGATTCGCAGTCTTCTCCACGATATGCTTATCACCACGCCTACTCCGACGCTTTGGTGTGATAATATTGGGGCCACATACCTTGCTCACAACCCGGTATTCCATGCTCGCACTAAGCATATTGAGATTGACTTCCACCACGTTCGGGAGCTCATAGCCGCCAAGAAGCTCACTGTTGCCTTCCCCACCTCCAAAGATTTTGCCTTCTTGAAGGCCAATCTCCGTGTCTACCCTTTACCCACGGGATTGCGGGGGCGTGTTGAGGATATGATTGATACGACGTAGTTTTGATATCTTATTATTATACTGTATTTTGTTATTACCATTGTACCCTTGTATGGTGTATATATATACCCACCATTGTAATACTTTTATCAATTAATACAATACGTCAATTACTACATGTGTTATTTATCTCCTCCATCATCTGTTAAACCTCTCAATCAAAAGAAATAATGGAAGGAAAAAAATTGAAATTGCAGGAGACCCGTCTCATTCTCCGGCATCCATTGGAGCCAGCACCGGCGCCAGAGAAAGTCGTCGAAGCCATGCTTTCAGCCAGTTGCTTATGAAATCTTGATTTTGCTGAATCTTGCTTTTGCTGAAGGAGAAGAAGACTAAAAGAAAAAGGAAAAAACCTTTCTTTTGCCTCGTCTTCAATATCCATTCAGGGGCGGACACAGGATCTCAGGTAAGTGGGGCAATAAATTTTTTAAAGGAAAATAAAAAATTTAAGGGGAGGCAAACTATATGTATCGTATAACTTTTAGTGTGTGTAGGTCCGCCGTTGTATCCATTATTGCAACAATGCAACAGACAGAGAATGGGTCCCTAATTTTCCTTGGATTCTATTCATTTAGTGTGGAAGGTGAAGTGCACAAATCCACTTCCACCACCACATTTACCCCCTTCACACCGTGAACTTTTGAGCCATTGTGGGAAAAAGTGAGGGTTTTTTTTAACACATATGAATACACAATATGGTAAAAAGAGCTACAATAGATGCTCTAAGGGCAGGATGATTAAGTTGAGTTGCAGCAAGGTAGAGGTGATAGAGTAGGATGGTGAGAGTGAGGTCGTTAGGGCATAAGTTAATGTGGGGGTGGTGGGGATGAGGTGGTTGGGTTAAGTGGGGTTGATGTGGGGTAAGTGGTATGGGTAGGGTGGTAGTGGTAAAGATAGTGGTTACGGTGAGTATGGACGGAGAGTATGGATAGGGTAGGTGGGTAAAGTCAGAGTGGTGGAATGAGGTAAGTTGGAGTGGTAAAGATGGGTATGGTGGGTGGTGGTATGGTTGGGTTAGGATAGTGGTGGTGGCGACGGGTTTTTGTTAATTTTCATTATATCATATTCCATTGCTCTCAAGCGGAAATGAAATATCGTCGTTTTTATTAATTTTGATTGCATTCTATTATTCCTTATGTCCTAATTTGTTTGGGACTTATTCTTTTTTTTTAGACTGTCTCAAAATAAGTCTAATAACTCAAAATACATTTAAAGTTTTTGCTTTAATTGCCTAAATTGGCAACTCATTAATTGATGCCTCTTAAATATTGTGAAAATAGAACTACATATAAAAGGGTTAAAAAGGTAAACTAGTTAAGTTTTAAATGAATAGACAACTTATTAATTGATATCTTCTTAAATTTTGTGAATTCCAAAATGTTCCAAACAAATTGAAACGGAGAGAGATATTACATGACTTCCATTTGAACCTGCCAACTTTTAGAACTTTATTTGTATGATTTTAAATAGTTAACTCATTTGACTTAAATGTCTAAACCTAACTTATATATATCTGTTCCGTATTCTAATAATGAGGTTATGCTTTTGACACCACCGTTTGTTTCATTCAGAACGGCTACTTTTTTCACGAAAAAAAGTCACTGATATTGATATTTCTACTCTTAAAAGAAACATCACCCTAAAGATGATGGGGACAACTAAAGTGAACATGATCCGATTCGGCTAGTTTTTTTTCGTTTTCTAAAACCAAACTATTTTATACGGTTTCCAATGTTTGAAACCAAACTAGAATGGTTTTAAGACGTAAACCATTTGTTCGGTCCGGTTTGGTTCAACTTTGGTTCCGATTTTTTATGGTTTTCTTTAACAATCAATATTATTGATAGTAAATCACAAATTATACGTAACAACAAATGATAATATATGTAATACATTAGCACTATTATGTCAGTAAATCCAATGAGATGATTTAACAAGTGTTCTATATTTAACTAACATCTATCCATACGAATCTTTAAGATCCAAAAACCAATCATACTTCTACAACATCCAACACAACAAACTCGACACCTACAATTGAATTCCCAAATTGGGACAAACAAGATAATAAAATAGTCATTTCTTACTCATTTCAATTCATCGATAAATTATTAACTTCAAAAAATACTAATAATGAACTAATCGTGATATTATTGAATAACATATATAAATCTCAAAATCCATTAGACAATATAATATTTTGAGTAAGGTCAAGGGACAAAGAGGAATACGTAGCTAATTTCACGCATTTCAAACGAAAAAACATGTGATATAGTTTTGGGCTTCATTTGATTTGAACATATTCGTCATTTTATTTTCTCTAAAACACCAGCTCGATTTTGATTATCTCAACAATGTTATTGTCCAACATAATCTAATTATAAGCAAATAAAAGACAAAATTATATAAAAATAATATCTCTAAATGCATTTATTTATATAAGATGTCAAACCTAACAAATGAACAAATCGAAACATTTCCATGATGAAGTTCATCAACATCATGATAGGAAGTAAGTCATACAAATCAGCATTTACATATTTCAAATATTGGTGATGAAGAAGTAGAAAGAGAAGAAATAGTTAGCGGTGGTGAGTTGTGAATTGACATATAGTCGAGATTCTCTTAAATGATTGGAAATTGAAGACAAATTTGTGAAATGATCAACAAAATCTGAATCTTTAGGATATGAAATTAATAATTGCTCATTAATACATTACAAATACAAAGTTTAAATAGGTTGAGTTGGACCGGAAAAAACACATTGATGTTTTAAAGTATTAATAGATGTATGTGTGTGTGTGTGTGTGTGTGTGTGTGTATATATATATATATATATATATATATATATATATATATATATATATATAAAAGTAATTAAAATCCGGTTTGGTCCGGTTTTAAACGGTTTTTTTTTTTTTTAAATTGAAACCAAATTGTATTAAAGGGTTTGGGTTTTTTGTTTTTACCTACCTCTATTCTACCAATTTGTACGTTTGTTGGTGTTGTTCAACAGTGTATTTTTCGCCCTCATGGGGCTTTCCTTTTGTCAAAGTTGCTCTGTGGAGCCTTTGTTTTGACAATCAGTTTGATCGTTTTACTGCCTTCGCGTCATGGTTTGTAAATTTTCGTTTTGCTTTGTTTCTTGTCCGGCTCTGTCTGTACTTTTCACCGATGTTATCCGGCTTTTAATAAAAGTTTTCGATCTTTTGGGGAAAAGAAAAATCAGCCTCATTCACCGTGATTTCTTACATGTGATGCCCGAAGAAATAATATAAAATTACTGTTAAGAGAAAATATATTATGTCCGAAATAAAATTCAATAAGGCTCCCTTCATTTATTTTTCAACGTGCGTATTACAATTCTTGCCCATTTGTTTCTCAAAAAAAAAAAAAAAAAAAAATCTGGCCCATTTATAGAGCACTACTATGTGGTCAAAATGTTGGTCTTATCATGTTTGGGTTCGCAGCTTATCAATGTAGTTATGCAGGCTACTGGGCGAGCTTTACATTTTCGTTTGGGCTATTGGGCTACATTTTTTTTATTCAAAAGCCTGTTTCGTGTGGGCTCGATGATACTATAGCTATAGGTCTTTGCGGACCAACGTAGGGGCCGGGGGACAGTTGGGGGCCAACAATGTTTTTCACATCACTGATATTTCGAATACATTACTCAAATAAAATTACAAATATAGTATGTTAAAAAAAAAAAAGACAACGGAGGACCTCAACTGTTTGCGGATGACCTCCTTCTCTTCTCGGAAGCTTCCGAGGATCAAGCATGGGAAATTGAGCACATCCTCTCTGTCTTTTGCGGCATATCTGGCCAAAAGGTAAGTCCTACTAAGTCTCGATTTGCTGTCTCCCCGAACACTGATGAAGTAACCATTAGTCGCATACAAGCAGCATTGGGCATGCGTCACACTTGGAATCTTGGAAAATACTTGGGTGTTCCACTACACCATAATCGGGTGAAGAAGGAAGATTTTCAAGGCATCATTGATAATGTTCGGTCAAAGCTACAACCCTGGAAGGCCCTAACCCTATCTAAGGCGGGGCGCCTTATTCTCTCTCAATCGGTCCTCTCTAGCACCCCTTACTACCAAATGCAAACGATCCGTCTACCAGTGAGTATCACCTACGAATTGGATAAAACCGTTCGGAATTTTCTATGGGGCCATAACACGGATACACGCGGAATGCACCTAGTGGCTTGGAACCACATATGTCAACCCAAGCTAGAAGGCGGCCTTGGTATTCGGAACGCGCGAGACATGAATAGTGCCTTTTTGGGTAAGCTTGCTTGGCAACTCCTCACCAAACACGGGAAACTTTGGGTACAAATATTACGGAGCAAATATGGCTCACCTTTAGATCCCCCAAAACCGAACTCGCTCCTATATGTGGGCATATCGCTCATTGCGGCGGCTCTTGGAGAGGCTTTTGAAGTTGATGACGATGGTAATGCGAGATGGACCCTGACTGGGACCGCGATTCTCTATTAGCTCGGCTTATCATGCTCTTAGGGAGCACCCAACCTCAACCATTGCACACGATAGTAATGTCTGGAAGCTTATCTAGTCCATTAAGGGACCACAACGGGGAAATTTGCTCTTATGGAAAATCTGTTGGAATGCACTTTCTACCGCGGGCCTGTTGTACGATCGGCACATCATGGAAGACGATACTTGCTCTATTTGTGATACATACACAGAATCTATCCTGCACGCCATTAGAGACTGTAATTGGGCTTCTTCTATATGGCGCAGGCTGGTCCACCGGAAATTTTGGGCGCTCTTCTTTTCAGGTTATGAGACTCTCTATGGCTGAGAACTGTCTCAAAGTTCATATGCACAAACATGATACTATTGTGTACTGGAGATTTCTTTTTCGTGAGGTTGTGCTGGGCCTTTGGTACTGGCGCAATCAGGAGTACCACCACACGGAGCAGAGACGCCCCCCAAGAATATCTTTATCTCTGAAGCAATACGGAGGGCTAGAGAACTTAGACTGGCCTGGTCTTAATTTTGCTTTTTCCTTTAGTTAGAGCTGATGTACAGTTTGTAGAGTTTTTTCTCTTGTACAGTTTTATGCAATTTTAATAAAATATCCGGTTTCGACCCAAAAAAAAAAAAAAAGGAGGTTGGCAATTGTGGAAGGAGCTATGCATGTCACCCTTAACCAAGAGGTCTTAAGTTCCAAGCTTTATGAATACAACAAACCTTATTGTGAGAAATATCCACCTAGTCCCTCAAACACATATATAATATGAAGATAGCACACAATAAAAGAATATGACATGCCTATAAATCAAAATTGTAGGGGGTCTTTATTTGTACCACGATTGATCTACAGTGTACCACAATAGAATCGACTCTGTGAAAATCGAATGTATAAGGCAACATCCGACCTTCCCAGATTCGACAACGCGGGAAGCCAAATGGAGAAGGCCGCAAGAAAAAAGGAAAAAAAAAACTCCGAATTCCCGTCTCTAACGATCGTTCCCTCCTGGAGTTGCCTCTCCTCGATCCTCCTTCGAGCCATTGTGGTTGTACATAGCAAACCTTGTTGGGAAATATTCTCCCCTAATACCTCAAACACATATATTATGAAGATAGTACACTAAATACTAGTATGGCATGCCTATATATCAAAATTATATCCAAACTCTAAACAGTGAAAAGGTAAAGAATGCGACATTACTAAATTGGATTGATGAGCGGGTTGTACAAGCTTATTTGTACCACAAAAAGATGTCAATGGTCATGGATTTTTATCTCAAATTCAAATCAATTCGGATGAGAGGTAGTGTAGTCTAGAGTGGTGATTAGGGTGATCAAACAAGCATGCAGTTACATTTGATTTGAATGATAAAAAGGAATCAAAGATGGGCAGTGTGCACTAAAGTAATTTAAAGGAAATGTTGTGAAGATTACATGCCCATAAAGCATTAATGGCCTATGGCCCTAAAAAATAGTATTCAGCATTTGGGCATCTAATTTTTCGGTCTAATGAATCTATCCGTTAGTTGAAACATGTGTCTCACCCTTGAATATAATATCTACTCTCATAACCTCTTCGATTATGCACCTCAATACACATATGAAATGTATGAAAACATGGGAACATACATAGTTTGTGACCCTATTGTGAAACAAAATTTTCAATTAAAAATATGTTTTGCGGTCCGATGATCCCACTGAAAAAAAATTCTGGATCTGCCTTTGACGGTTGTTGCACCCCAAGTATATGGTAGTAATGTATTATGTAAGTATCGTAAGCCAAGAAAACTGAATATGTCAAGTAAGTAAGTAAAGAAACTTAACAAGTATGCGGAAGATAAGTAATGGTAACAAAAATAGCTAATTGAACTTGTTTTGCATGGTAGAAAGTATGTTCTTGAAGTAGTTTCTGTTGGAGAATTTGAATTAAAAAAATTAATGGAGGTACAACCCCCGTAAGAGGTTGTATCCTTTCGGTTAATGGCTGCAACCGTTAAATGACCGGACTACTTTGGGCTTATATGTGAAATAATTATTTGTCATAGACTGTCAATAAAGATTAGCTCGATATTAAAGTGATCTAATACGGTTTACGGTTGTTGGACTATAATGTATCATTAGGGTGTGGGCCTTTTATGTGTAGAAACTAAGAGGTAATTTTTGTTTCGTTGATGGGTAGAATCAGAAATACCTAAAATATAATTCGCTATATAAAGGGGTCATGGTCCCTCGATCACACACTATTGTTTTCTCTTCTGTCTCCCATCTTCAGAGAGATTACAGAGAGTTTCAAAAGGGTTCTCTGAATGGTTCCAGAAAGTGTGCAGATCTAGAAGACCGGATCCTACGGAAGATCTGCAGCACTACGATTCAGGTATGCTTCTGTTTCATACTTTAGATTCTTGACAGTTTGACATAAACGATCCTGTATTAAAGTGATTACATCACATACGGTTAGATCCAACACGGACATATATCATTCTCCTATAAATTCCCATCGATTTCATGGAAAAGAATGCAGATTTTAATTGATTTTCCTTAGACAAATTCTGGCCAAATGTTTTAAAAATACTCGTACAAATACTTTGCATAATTTCGAGTCAACAAGAGATTTGCAGAACAGGATCGGTTCGTTGTCTTCTTCTCATTGAAGTGCAAAAATCCGAAGAAGGAATGACTGTTGTATCTTGGGAGACGATTGCCATTACCGTGGACACATAATCGGGGCAAAAACGTTTTAAGGACAGAGTGTTGCACTCGCCTCAGACAATAAGTTTTCTGTCCTATTTATTGTTTTTGTTTTTGCTTGAATTTCGTGTGAAACAATATGCTAGATTGATAATATTACCAACAAACTTTAAGACGTTTTTTTTTTCTGAGAAAAATTATCATGTTCGGTAAATGCGTGTTGCAAGTGTTATGATCCAAATTGCTAAAATTAAATATGGGTAAGAAATTTGTGATAAATAAAGTAACTGAGTAATGCCTGCCGTTCAAAATTTGATGCAGTAGTATTTGATTTGGTGTTGATATGGATGTAATCAGCTTCGCATAGCAACATAAAATTGGTGATATCATACTGTAACTTGTATCTATGCAAATTTTATTCCACTAACATATTCAACTAAGTATATATATATGTCTGTGGAATGTATTTATATATTTGTATTACCACAGTATATTTGTATTTATGGTAGGAAGATTACATTTATGGTGAATATTCTAGAATAGGAAAATTGTAACTATATATACTGGATTATACAATACAATGAATAATCAATTCACATAATTCTATTATGGTATCAGAGCTACATCTTCTTGCATAGGACTCTGCGCTTTTCCCTCTATCAAATCCCTAAAATCTTTTTTTTTTCTTTCCGTTTCCAGCATTCATCATTTTTTTTTTTTCTCTTTTCTTTCTCTTTTCTGTGTCTCCTCCTTCACCCTGACTTCCGCCATCTCCACCACCTCCAATGCTACCTCCGGCTCCTCCTCCCAAATCATCTCTCTCAATTCTCCCACCCAAATCTCAATCAAACTCGATGCCTCTAATTATGCTGCTTGGCATATGCAATTTGAGACCCTTCTCTCCGGCCACGATCTCTTCGGTTTTGTCGATGGCACCAACATCTGTCCACCGGCCACCATCTCCGTCAACGGTAAATCTGAACCCAATCCGGCCTGCAGCCTGTGGACGAGACAGGATAAATTAATCCTCAATGCTCTCATGGCTTCACTTTCTCCAAACGCCACGCACGTCATCCTTGGCGTCAAGAACTCGGCTGCAGCATGGAAGAAGCTTGCTGACACCTACAACAAACCTTCAAGGGGCCGTATTAGGCACATCAAAGACTCTCTCAAAAAGATCAAAAAAGGTGCTGGTTCAATGTCTGATTTTTTATATGCAATTAAGAGTAAAACCGATGAATTGGCTATGCTTGGAGCCCCCATGTCTGATGATGATATCATGGATTTAATTTTTGAACAATTGGGTGATGATTATCTTGAACTGGCTAGAGCTTTTCAAGTCCGAGATACGTGTGCCTCATTTGAAGAAATACATGAAAAGTTGCTGAATTATGCTCTTGCTTCCAAAAATGAACGTGTCTCTCCTTTTGGCCAACCCTCTGCTCATGCCACTTTTCGTCCTCAGCACAACAATTTCAGGTTGACTTCAGCCCCAACCTCCGCAAATAATAACACTCAGCCTACTCGTGGCCGTGGTAATTATAAAGGCAAGTGTCAGCTATGTTCTATTCAAGGACACTCCGCCCGCTATTGCCCTCAATTTCAGGTTCAGAATCGCCTGAATCGGCCTTCTCTTTCGCCTCAATCTGCAGCTCCAGCCCCTCGTCAATCCGCTCCCTGGGCTCCTCGCCATCAACGGGCTCACGTCGCCGGTTTCCCACCACAACAGCAGGCTGGGCTGCTCCCTAATCCGTGGCTGTTAGACAGCGGCGCCACGAATCACATCACCTCCGATCTTCAAAATTTGTCCCTCCATGCGCCTTACTCTGGTAATGATGATATGCTCATCGGTGACGGCTCCTCTCTTCCCGTTACTCATACTGGTTCGACTTCCTTACCCCTTTCCTTTAACAAACATATTAATCTTAATAATGTTCTCTGTGTTCCTCGAATGACTCGCAATTTACTTTCCATATCTCAACTTTGTCATGATCACCATTTATCTGTTGAATTCTTACCTGATAAATTTATTGTGAAGGATCTTCTGACCCAAACTCCCCTGATGCATGGACCGGTTAAGGATGGGCTGTATGAATGGCCCAATCGTCCGTTACTTGCCTTTGCAACCAACCGCACTTCTCAACATACCTGACATCATCGGCTTGGGCATCCTTCTCGTTCCATTTTACAGTCTTTAATTTCTCTTAATAATTTAGATACTCTGTCGTCTTCATTCACACATTGTTCTGCTTGCCTGCAAAATAAAAGTCATAAACTGAGTTTTGGATTATCTACGTTACATTCATCCCGTCCCCTTGAAATAATTTTTTCCGATGTTTGGACATCGCCTGTTTTATCTCTGGATGATTTTAAATATTATGTTATCTTTATTGACCATTATACCAAGTACATTTGGTTTTATCCGTTACGTCGAAAATCTGATGTTGCTCTTACCTTTATCAAATTTCAATCCTTGGTCGAAAAATTCTTTGATAAAACCATAAAAATATTATACTCAGATAATGGTACTGAATATATTGCTTTGCGTCCTCACTTAGCCTCTAGCGGTATTTCTCACTACACATCTCCCCCTCACACTCCCGAACACAATGGCTTCTCCGAGCGTCGTCACCTTCATATTGTTGAAACAGGTCTCTCACTTATGAGTCATGCGTCTATGCCTCTTCCATATTGGCCTTATGCGTTTGCTACGGCCGTCTATCTCATTAATCGCCTACCCACTCCCACTCTATCTATGCGATCACCTTACTATTGCATCTTTGGCCACAATCCGAATTACAACAAGTTGCGTTCCTTTGGTTGTCTTTGTTATCCCTGGCTCCGTCCCTATACAGACCACAAACTCCAACCTAAGTCCGTTCCGTGTGTCTTCTTGGGCTACTCTCTTACTCAAAGTGCTTACTATTGTTATGATATTTCCAATAGTCACCTATACGTTTCTCGTCATGTCAAATTCGTGGAAAATATCTTCCCTTTCTCCATCTCCTCCGTGTCGAATACTTCTCCATCTTCTAGCCTCTCCCCGACTACTCCACATCATGCTCCCGTCACACTTCCGGATCTTATCCCGCCTGTCCACCCACCCTCCATGTCCTCACCTACCTATACATCCTCTCCCTCTTCCCCTTCTACACCCTCGGTTGACTTACTAGCAACCCCCTCCTCCTCCTCCGAATCCTCCTCATCCTCCTCCGTATCCACCTCATCCTCGTCCCCCTCCACCTCGTCCTCTTCTCAAACTCTCTCAGATGCCACGGCATCCTCAACATCACCCCCCTCTCACACGCACACCATGGTTACCCGAGCCAAAAACAATATTCGAAAACCCATACAAAAATTAAATCTCCACACTCATCTTGCCTCCTCTGAACCTTCCTCTATCACCCAAGCTCTTAAAAGTCCTCACTGGCGTAGTGCTATGCAAGAAGAATACGATGCTTTATTGAAAAATGATACTTGGGATTTAGTTCCACCGGATCCTCAATATCATGTTGTTAGCACAAAATGGATTTACCGGACTAAATATAATTCGGATGGCTCTCTTGATCTCTATAAGGCTCGTCTAGTTGCGCGCGGTTTCACTCAACGACCCGGCTTAGACTATATTGAAACATTCAGTCCTGTCGTTAAATCTACCACTATTCGCCTTGTTCTGACCTTGGCTGTTGTACAGGGGTGGACGCTTCGTCAGCTTGACATTAACAATGCTTTTTTGCAGGGACACTTGTCTGACACAGTCTACATTTCTCAGCCACCTGGTTTTGCTGATCCCTCTCGGCCCGATCATGTTTGCAAGCTCCGCAAAGCTATCTATGGACTTAAACAGGCCCCTCGGGCCTGGTATGATGAACTCAAGAAATATTTAGTTTCCTCTGGCTTTCGCAGTTCCACAGCCGATACATCCTTGTTTCTTTACACCTCTCATGGCTCCGTTATATATGTTTTAGTCTACGTTGATGATATTATTGTGACAGGAAATGACTCAGTCCTTGTAGACAAATTCATTTATCATATGGCTAACCGCTTTGCACTTAAAGATCTTGGACAACTCTCTTATTTTTTAGGGGTGGAAGTTCTTCACAACTCGGATGGCCTACTACTCTCGCAACGTCGATATGCGTCGGAATTACTTGCCAAACTTAATTTTCAAGACGCCAAATCAACGCCTACACCCCTCGGAGCAGACATATCTTCCCTCACATCCACGACGGGTACACCACTGGACGATCCCAAACAGTATCGTCAGGTTCTTGGCAGTTTGCAATACCTACTCCTTACTCGCCCAGATCTTGCCTTCGCGGTAAATAAATTATCTCAATTCATGCACCAACCGACGGACGTCCATTGGTCTCATGTCAAACGCATTCTTCGCTATCTTGCCGGTACTTCCCATTATGGTCTACAACTGTTTCGCACGTCGTCCCTGACCGTTCATGCCTATGCCGATGCGGATTGGGGAGGTGACAAAGAGAATTATGCCTCCACCAGTGCTTATATTGTTTATCTTGGACGTAACCCAATATCCTGGAGCTCTAAGAAGCAAACCACAATCGCCCGTTCCTCCACTGAAGCTGAATATCGTGCGGTTGCTGCTGCCACTGCGGAATTGCAATGGGTTGTGTTTCTCCTTCGCGATCTTGGCTTGTCAATCTCTCAAACTCCCGTTGTATATTGTGACAACTTGGGTACCACTCAATTTTGTGCTAATCCTGTCTTTCACTCGCGTATGAAGCATGTGGCGATTGATTATCATTACATTCGGGATCATGTACTCTCTGGGCGTCTACGGGTTGTTCATGTTAACTCTCATGATCAGCTAGCGGATTCCCTCACCAAATCCCTTCCGCGACCTAGCTTTCTTCAACAGCGTGACAAGTTGGGTCTGCGCCCGCGACCCATTTGAGGGGTGGTATTAGATGATATATTATTTATATATTTGTATTACCACAGTATATTTGTATTTATGGTAGGAAGATTACATTTATGGTGAATATTCTAGAATAGGAAAATTGTAACTATATATACTGGATTATACAATACAATGAATCATCAATTCACATAATTCTATTAATAAACAAAAATTAAGTTAACAACCTGGACTGGTTATAGCGGCTTCAAAGTTGCTATTTTGCCAATTTAGTTCATCGCAAGGGCGGAGCCAGGATTTTCACTTGGGGTAGGCTAATGGACTATATCAAATTCGTCGGGTGGGCTGGATTAAAAATATTTTATGGATCGAATATAACTACATACACTGATTAGTGCAATATATTTTTTTTTCGGGTGGACTTAACCCCCTATGTCTTAACATAGATCCGCCCTTGGTTCATCGGAAAACTTTATTTGTGAATAAATTAATTTGATTTTGGTTCAACTTTGGGGGTCGTGATTATGAAAGGGTGTATGATAGTCTTTTTGAGTGATGACTTTTTGAATTTCTCACTTTTTTTTTCCAAAGGTTGTCAGGATATTGTTAACCCTTTCCCATGACAAAGTATTATAGAAAATATACACAAACTAATTTTTGGTTTATACCACTTGTGAAAGTGTTGTATGCTGATTTGGAATCTTGATCGGCAAATTACAATAAAAGTAGAAAAAAAAGACATATCTAATATATTGAATATATTTTCTCAGCGGTTCATGGTTAGTGGTTAACATTATGTAAGGTTAATCATTTTGACAATAGTGTATGGAAAGTACTATAATGTATATATATACACACACACTTGGCTTGTTTTACACTATTTAATTGGCTTGATTGACTATTTATTTAGTTGAAACAATTGAAGAGTAAATGAACTAACTCGACATATTGTAATTGGTTTTAGTGTCTGCATACATTTAGATAATGAATGAAATGTCTGTGATTTATAGTTTGTGCACATCATATATGGTTAAAGTTTTTTTGTTACTTTCGGCACAAGATACTGATGTGTTTGTCTGATGAAAAGTAAAGACGGGGCTCGTGATGCCTTAAGATTATATGAATGAAGTTGAGAATCAACTTAGCAAACGGATTTAATGTATCCGTAGTAATCGTGCTGGTGGATATGATATTGTTTCATGAGTCTTGCTGAGGCGCCGTCATCATTCATCAATCAACTATGTACACCATACACACTTTAGTCAGCGGTATTGCTGAACTCAAGAACCGAACTCTTAGTGAGTTGAAAAATGCTATGTTGAGAAGTTTGAGTTTACCTCAGAATTTGTGGGGGTGCTCTCCTCTCGGAGAACTTCATTCTGAATGAGATCTCATCAAAGAAGAAGGGTGTAAACCCGTATGAATAGTGGAAAGGCCACAAGCCCAACTACAAATTCGTAGAACTGTTGGGTGTTTGGCTAAGGTTGAAATACCTAAACCAAAGCAAGTGAAGATAAGACCTAAAACCATTGAGTCTGTAGTAGTGCCTACCGGGTTCTGGTGCACAAGTCAGACATTTATGATGTATATTAAAATGTGATCACTGATCGATTAAAGGAATGATGTATTTATTGATGAAATCTTTCCTTGTAAAGACATGGAGAAAGAAGGTTCAAGTTCAATCTATAGCCCTTGACCGGTTGTTAAGGTATTTGAAATTTACAATGAACCTCGGAATACAATGTACAAGATATCCAGCTGTATTGGAAAAGATACTGTGATGCAAACTGGATATCTGACTGTAAAGACTCAAATTCCACTCGTGGATATGTATTCACTTTTGGTAGTGGTGCAGTGTAATACCCTACTCCCGACCCCTAGGTTCACTGAGGTCATTCTAGAAGGGGTTGCGAAGCTCTCGCCG
The DNA here is from genome assembly GCA_036785695.1 of Gentiana straminea. Lineage (NCBI taxonomy): Eukaryota > Viridiplantae > Streptophyta > Magnoliopsida > Gentianales > Gentianaceae > Gentiana > Gentiana straminea. The sequence continues at coordinate 9,671,524 of JAVUPR010000167.1, forward strand.
CGACTTCAATAACGATACTAGAAATCTCAAAATTTACTAAATCCACAAAATAATTTACCAACACTTCTATAACAAACTTGATTACAATATTACCACAAATAAAATTTACATAAATCACTAACTAAATCCATTAAAGGATTACAACACATAAAATTACAATAGCTCTTTAAAATAAATCGAGGTACCATCCAAAACATTAATTTCTTTTTCCTCGGAACTCGATCAATATCAACACCTATATTCTTCATTACCCGAGATCATTAACATGTATTTATATTTATACGAGAAAAAAAAAAAAAAAAAAAAAACAAAAGAAACGAGGCGTCAGCAAAGGGCTGGTATGAGCCGTGTGTGAGTGTTATATTATATATATTTTTAAGAAACATGTTTAAAAAAATATAGCGGAAGTGTTCATGTAACGCCCGCAGACCCTGGGCCTGGTAGCGCTAAATGAGTCATAAATGTCCGGTCAACTGCTTAGACCGCCGTCCTCGCTTGGTCTAAAAGGGCTAACCCGAGTTGACAAGACCTTTATGTCTCACACTTATATGGGGGTGAGCATTCTACTACTTTTCTAATATGGGACATTGCCCCCCCCCCCCCCCTTATAAGGGACTGGCGTCTTCGCCAGGACGGCCAAGACTGTTCTTGGATCGTCCATACCAGAGGTAACTAAAGGCCATCCTTACACCGTCTTCTTGTACGGTGCAGCGCATAGTTCCGTCTGATAGTCGGCTCTGAATACCATTCTGTAACGCCCCAGACCCTGGGCCTGGTAGCGCTAAATAAGTCATAAATGTCCGGTCAACTGCTTAGACCGTCGTCCTCGCTTGGTCTAAAAGGGCTAACCCGAGTTGACAAGACCTTTATGTCTCACACTTATATGGGGGTGAGCATTCTACTACTTTTCCAATATGAGACATTACACTTCATTACATGATAGAACAAAAAGAAGGACAAATTTTAATATTGAAGTGCACGAGAATTAAGAAAATATGTTGTGTTCATTTAATTACAAGCACCAGTTTTGGCCGAGCCGATGAGTCAAGTACTGCCCAAACGCCATATGTACCCAAGGGATTTCAACCGCACTCCACGAGAACTAGCCATGCCTGACAACTCCGGCCGATTGTCAGGGAAAAGAATCAATCTTCACCGTGCAAACCTCCTACACACGGCTCTAGCCAACCCTATCCATGCCCTAGGACCCACGCACCAACCGCCAGCCCTTGCTTTCCCGGCTGTAGCATGAATCTTCGGGGAAAAGGTATCGTCCCTACTCTTACGAGTGAGCACTCTAGCTACTGTCGGAAATACTTCGAGTCAAGAGGTCCCGAGACCGGTGACTAGCTGTTCTCCTAGAGCAGTAACTCTAATCCCCCTAGCCACCAGAGTTTTGACACTTTCATGCCACAAACGAACAAGCGAGCGAGCAAGAATTATCCGTCAATTCCAAGTATTAGTTTTATAGTTTTAGGGAAGAAAAATGCGCACTAGCTCAAAACATCGTAGTATTACTGTTTTTAAGAAATCATTCGAAACGACTTCCGATTTTAAAACATCAATCATTTTGATATACGTAAAATATTAAAAATAATATAAAACACACTTTTGGCTTTTATCAAAAATAAAATAAACTCACCCTGAGAATGAATTTAAATACTAAGGAGTGGGTTCACTGAGGCCATTGTTCGGAATTCTCTAAAGATAGAAGACTTCACATGAATTCCGGCAACTTAAATTCACCCAGTCAAGTTACTAATCATCCCCATTGACTTTGTAAATTCTCTTTCTCTTTCGTCTACCCAGTGGCGGAACCAGGAAATTATTCTGGGTGGTCTTGGTATATATATATATATATATATATATATATATATATATATATATATATATATATATATATATATATTAGCGTGTCCTAAAAATCCGATGTAAAATAGTATCATTTATCAAAAGATAATGCACATCTATCTACAAGGCCGGCCCTGGTGGACTTAAGGCCAAGTTCCCGAATTGGCCTTTTAGTTGAAATTGTTTTTTATTTATTTATAAAAATATACTTATCGCATTTTTAACATCCGTAAATACAAAATTCAATCTATTGATAGCCTCAAAACATACGTACAAAGTAGTCTTTTCTAGCATATTTAGAAACAAAAACCAAATTCATACGTATACACAAAACTGTTAGATATTTTTTCATAAATAAATGTTTTGATTATCGTTTGCATACGAGTTGCCGTACGGATTAATGTTATTGCAACGAAACGGATATGCATTAGTTCATGAATGGATGTGCATTTTCGAATCCATGCTCCTTTTCAGATTCTGAATTTCGAACCGATGCGCCTCTGCATGCGAATGGTGATAACCCTTATCTTTTCGTGTAGGAACACCTCGGTTCGAAATTTCGAATTGGGCTTCCTTCGGCCTATAAAAAGGCATAGTATGCATATGAATTTTATACAAGTTTGAAAGCATCATCAGAACAAAATTTTGGGCATTTATCAAAAAAAAATTAACATATTATATTAGGTTGGATCGGATTGAATCTACACGAATTTTTTTTTCTTTTAGCGAAACATGTACCATTGGGCCCTCCCGGCACCGTTGGGCTTAAGACCGCGGTCTCTCTGGCCTCACTATAGGGCCGGCTCTGTCTATCTAGTCATGAACATATATTAAGTCTTGCACCAATAAAAACTAATGTAATAATACATATACACATACACATACACAAAATAATTCCATTTATCAATGATAATGTTCAACTAGCCATGAATATGTATTAGTCATAAGAAAAAAATCAACAAAAACCGTAAAACCAAACTAAAATAACAAAAAAAACTAAATAATTCTATTTATCAAAGATAATGTCCATCTAGTCATAAATATGTATTAGTGATAAGAAAAACAAGTAAAACAAAAACTCCAAAATCAAACTAAAATAACCACACAAAAAAACCGTAAAACATGAAGGAAAAAAAAATGCATAACCAAAAATTAAACTATAATACAGGTAACAAAAAATGTTTTAAGCATAAATTTGAACCTACGATCTATACTTATTGACACTCAAAAAACCACATTCTTGAACCACTTGGATAACTAGTCATCTAGTTAAAAAAAAAAAACATGTTAAATACTAATATTATTAATGTTAATATTAATACAGTGATAAAAATAAATTTTATTTTATTTTATTTTTTCAAAATTAGGGTGGTCTTGAGACCACCCTTCCAAAAGGTAGGTCCGCCCCTACGTCTACCCCAAAGAAGATTAATCGCTTCTGCGAAACAGTGGTTTTAGTTTCCTAATGCTTGATCACATGTTACTTTCTTGATTCATTGCTCGTACCCCGCCCCACCCTTGGCATCAAGGAAACCAAAACATCTAACCCATTTCATTTTCATCAAATGTTATAGTATGAACCTGCAGTATATTGTATATATATTCAAAAAGATCCCAGCTACTCAATATCGAATCCCATCGAATTCGAATCAAGACTAAACCATTAGCATAATAATCTTCTCCTTCGGACCTTGGAACAACTGTTGGAGAAAAACCGAATCGACAGGGTCGAACGGTCAACTTTAGCGCTAATTTTGGATAGACTCCGATGTATATCATCGAGAGGTATTTATATGGTTAAATTCTACTCACGGAGTAGATAATGATGGGATTTCGAATTGCTCGATTCGGTTATCGAGTGAATGAAAAATTAATCTTTTAAAAGTTGGTGTAAAATACGTGCAATCGGGAAAACCGAATCGACATTTTACACATGTGAATTAGCCAAACCTAATATGGTCGGCTGATCCTATATGTTGACATTAATTGTGTCGGCTATTTTCTTTTCTTAAGGGAGAAGATTATTGTGTCATTCGGCCAATAAGAATTGAGTATTGACTCACCATCTCCACTATATAAAGACACATAGTGAATGAGAATTATCATCGATTTTTTCTCCTCTACTACATATAAAAAATCATTCTGCACTCATTGAGTCATGGTGTGTCGAAGAGAAGTCGGAACATCGAGTAGTTCGCCGGAGCTCGGATTTTTGAAGTGCCTCTAAATCCGAGACGTAAGCCGTTGTATCTTGGGAGACGATTGCTACTACAGTAGTGGGCACCATACCGGAGCAATTTGTCTTAAGGAAAGAGTATCTACTCGCCTCGGTTTGATCTCTTGTCATTTATTTATGCATTTTATATTGCTTTACATTCAAGTCAGATCTGTATTGTGATAGTTTAATTGTTAGATCTTAATCGTCATTTGATCTATCATTTACTTGTGTAGATTTATTAGATCTAAACCATAGTTGCTTTGATGTGTTAGATCTACATTTTAAAACTAATTTTTAATTTCGAGTTTTATTTTGTGCATTTAATTATCCGTAATTTCATCCGTGAATTACGGATCTGTTCCGTAAATCACTCCACACACGATACACTATCCCAACAAGCTTAAGACAAATTGTTTTTCTTACAGTATCGTAGTGGTGATTTATCGGTTTAATTGATTCTTTGACAATCTGTTAATTTGATGTGCAAAATATCGGTGGGCTTTATATTCTGGAACGAATATTCTCTATGTTAATGGGATTGCTCTTTGCGTCAGTAATTGCACACAAAGAAAAATACTAATAATAATCACAACCGCAGTGTAAGTAACATGCGTAGTACTATGATGTTATACAGGAAAGTAGCCGGAGTCTTCGAAATGTTTTGACATATATTTGGAATGTATTAATTGATGATTGATTGAGAGCCCAATATGTGGTGTCAACCTAGTATGCGGTTAAATGTCTTGGTGTGTTGACGTTTTGATAATTCCTTCAAAAAAAAAAAAAAAAAACAAACATTCTTATTGGTTATATTCTACTGGTTAGAATATGAATTATTCAATCGGATTTATTATTTCCTCGCGATCCAGTGATAGCAGAGACCGAGAATGCAGAATAATTATATGTTGTTCGGCGTTTTCCGTAAGCATATATTGATGTGATTAGGCCGTAAGAATAGGTCTTGCTGTTGTGGTTTTGTCTCTGTGGTAGATGGATGATTTTTCTGGTTTGTGCAGCTGCGCCAGGGAAAAGAATAGAAGAATTTTCTTTTGTGCTACCTTGTTTTCGAGATTTTGTATCAAGTATCTGCAAATACGTGTGCTATGACTTTGAGGAAGACTTTCCAAGATACTTACCAAAATCATGGATTTTGTGGTGATACTACTCTTGGTGAATAAGTATTAAACGTTAAAATTATTACCGTCTCAAAATTGCTTAATTGTATATTTGGGTAGAGGAAGAAAAAGAAAAAACCAAAGCAGGTATTACGTGGTTGTGGTGAACAACCAAGTTTGTTAATTTGATGCAAATATTTGCTGTGTTGTTTCTTTAAATTTGGGCCGATGATATCCATTATATATTTGAGTGTGTACAGCAAGATTCATTCCTCAATTACTGGGGAATGAGGAAGAAAAAAAAAAAAAAAAAAAAAAAGAAAAAAAAAGCTAAGTCGGTGTTTATATCATTTGTGTATAATTTATGTGATCTACTGTTAATCTGTTGAATGACAAATCCAAAAATTAATTCATATAATCTCCCTGAATGAAATAAAATAGGGAAAAAAAAGGGAAAAAGGAAAAAGGAATGAACGATGTGAAGAACGAGTTAGTTTTGATAGTGATTGAAACAACAAATGCACATCTAACGTGCTGATTAAAGTCGATATATACTGTGACCAGAAAAAGAGAAGCTGTATTGAGTCAATCCAAATAGATTTCCATATATTAAAAAGAGGTGAATACTGAATTAAACGTTAACATCATACAATTTACTCACCAAAACCATGACTTCCCATCACTCTGCCTCCCCCAATGCCACGTCCAAAGCCTTGCTCAGGACCACCACCATTAGCAGATTGACTAAACTTAAGAAAATAATTCACCCAAAAGCTTCTATCATGACAAAAGTGTGAATTTCCACAGCCTTTAACTCCATAGTAAAGAAAGTCTATGAATAACCAAACTGCATTCCTTGAAGTAGAAAAGATTGCAGAGATAACTTACCTCGGAAGCAGTGAATTTGTTGGTACTTCCAGGACCTCCATGGGAGGAAAGATGTTGAATATTCAGCATTAGTTTCATAAGGGAACGTCTGTTCATAATATTCATGATGAGTACGATGAGCTACGAATATGTCCTTCGAAACCAAATTGGTGGAAGTTTCATTATAGTCCTTATAGAAATGCAAGAAAATGTTACACGCAATAAATGTTCACTTCGGTGGGAAATAAAGCGCTCCGAAATGACAAACCAAACTTACCGGGATGAAAGCCTTAATGTTCTCCCTTGTCAATCGATTTCGAGCTTTCATCTTTCGACATCTCGTGCAATATATCGAGCAAATCCTTCATTTTTTCACTCTTTCTTCTAGCCACTTGATGATGTTCTTCACCGATCTCCACCATCATCTTGTCGAATCTCCGGCGGACATTCCGAAGCCTCTTATGGAATTCCTGCAAATCCATGTTCTTAAAGAACCAAATATAATCAGGAAAATTGAATTTTCCGATTAGCGTTGTTGTTTCTCCGATCAACTTCCTAACATCCCCCGCCTCCTCTTTAAGAACATGAATATGTGGTTCGGTTAAAGTAGTTTACTATAGTAAAGAGTATAAGAAGTTGTTCTCAAGTCATTCATCTCTAATTGACAGGCAGCAACAGATCCTCCAAGTTGTACTGCATAAATTAAAGTTTTTCAAGAGGACAGAAAATGGGAAGACCAATGATGGTGTCTCAAAAGGGTAAAAGAATATACAGCAAAAGAGAAAAATTAAAAACCAAAAATAAAAATAGAAAAAGGAGTATATCTTTTACAGCTTCATTACGAGGAATTCAAAGATACCAAACAGTGGGACAATCCCCACCACATCCCTCTCACCCACTCCAACCATCCTATCTCCACCATTTATCCATTAGAAACACCAATCATAAAATGTAAACAACCTTGGCAGTATCATCAAATTTGTCAGGAGAACTTATTTAGTAAATAAAAAAAGTAGAAGGAACAAAAAAGGAAAAAAAAAACATTTTACCTCTAAATGCCAAAAAAAAACTTTATAGATTTTTATAGAATTACAAAATTAAGAATCTCAAAGCGAATATCCTGAAAAATACAGATAAAGTCAGAAAACATTTACCTCGATTATAGCTTCCGTGATCAAATTCAGCGGTTATGGCTTCCGATTATGTGCGCTTGGTGTTAACCGGCGGATGAGTTTGTTCGATTGTTAAATTGCAAACAACAGAAGGTATAATGAAAAAGCACCCGGAAGAGAAGCAAATAGAATCAAGTAATCCGAAATCAAGAATTATATTGAAATCATCAAACCAACAAGAGTAAGAAGAAAGGACTTTTTACCACATTAATAACCGTAAATAATTCCAATAGCAACAATTATGATTAGCAAACAAAGCAAGAGCAAGAAGGAATTGAATAGAATCTCGTGAGTAGGAGCAAACCTAAATGTTGGATCTCGATGAATGAAAAGTATATGCGAGAAATGTGAGAAGAAAAGAAACTATACCGATGTGAGAAAGAGAAAAAAAAAATGGACAGCAGCATTTATCCATTAGTGACTCATGTTATGACTTTATCTATGCGATGATTCGGTTGTTATAGTTGCTATTATATTTCTGATGTATATTCCAATATGCTCAGATGGTTGTAGTTGAGTTTGGTGAACTCTGTATGTACAAGTGAAAAGTCCGACAGTGCATATATAGATTGTTTTGTTCAACCAAAAATATGTCTCCCCTTGCTGCTACGGAATTCCGATACATATGACTAAGTTTGTGGTCTTTAAATACTACTCAACGTGTATAGTCATTAGCTATATATTACCTGCACTGTATTGACTTTCTGTGCTCAAGATGGTTAAATTAAATTGCTATCTACTTGTTTGTTCGATCTTCCAGTATTGATAATTCTGGGAGTTAAACATGTTAGTACTTTGATTCTACGCATATGTATTTTAAGGCATGTTTGCTGATGAGCTTGGGATTCCCTTCCCGAACATATTACACAAAAATATTTGTTGATCCTTGTGTTCGGTATAACCGATCATGTTGAAAGCGAACTGGATATGATAACTTTGTGTCGATCTTCTGTTATTTAACAGAAATGAAATGATGCATCGAGGTAAATCCAAATGTTATTGTGTCTTTTCGAGACACGAGTGTACGTGCCTGTAGTAGCACTAGACGTAGCACCGGTGACCGGTTAATCTCATCCTTTGGATGGAGAAATTCGGTGGTGCAACAAACAATCCTTTGAATGATCAAACTGGATTGATCAGTATGTTGACAGTGAAACTGTCTGTTGAGCACAAAGAGATGCTCTGTGAAGAGCCAGTGAGATTGGCTTTAAGATCTGATTACATGCATGAGTAATCTTGCTTGTGACATTGTGACTAAGACTTGAAAATTTCAAATTTGTTCGTCTATTGATGAACATGGTGTTGTTACCAAATTTGAAATTTGATCCTCATCACAAATGTCTAATATGTGTTGAATCCGTGTTGGTTAACTCACCGGTAGACCGGTAGAAAGAAACACAGAACCTCCAAATTCATGCAAACTAGAGGTGATAAAAGTATATTGTTACTTTTATTGAGTATAGCACCGAAATATTATGATGTTGAAAAGCGAAGATAAGGCTCGTGTTGCCTTGAGGGTTGCCAGAATGAAGCTGATAAACATAGCAAACGGATGAGATGTATCCGTAGGGATTGTGATGGTGGATATGATGTATTGTTTCATTAGTCTTGCTAAGGGCCCGGCATCATTCATCAAACAACTACATCATACACACCTCAGTCGAGTGGTATTGCTAAACGCAAGAACCTAACTCTTAAAGAGTTGATGAATGCTATGTTGTTAAGTTCGGGTTTACCTCAGAACTTGTGGGGGAAGTTTTCCTCTACCAGAATTCATTCTGAACATGATCCTTTCAAAGAAGAAGGATGAGACCCTATAAGAGTTGTGGAAAGGCCAAGGTCTAGCCACAAAATCTTGGAAATGTGGGGGTGTTTGGTTAAGGTAGAAGTACCTAAACCAAAGCTAGTGAAGATAGGACCTGAACTATTGATTGTATATTCATCGGATATATTTTCAAGAGTAGTGCCTAATGGTTTATGGTGCGTAAAACCTACATCTTTGATGTACATGTTGTGTTCTTTGAAGATATCTTTCCATAAGAGGAAACAGAGAAAGAAAAAAGCAAGCTTGAGTAAGAGGACATGTGAGTCTGAAGAAGAGTGTCATCCTCAAGAACTTGAGGAGCTTCGTTGTAGTGTAAAGGCTAGGACTCCAAAGTCCTTTGCTCCTGATTTTCTGACCTATGTGGTAGAAAATGAACCCAAGACATATGCTGAGGCAATATCAAGTCCATAAGCTCCTTTCTGGAAAGAAGCTATATGTAGTGAAATAAAATCCGTCATGCAAAACCACACTTGGAAGTTGATTGGTTCCAAGTGGATCTTCAAGAAGAAGTTAAAGATTGATGGATTTATTGAAAGGCGTTGTTGGTAGCCCGAGGGTATCGACAGAAAGAACGCCTTGACTTTTTACTCACCGGTTATGAGAATTACTTATATAAGGGTTCTCATCAATATAGCTGAAAATCCATCAAATGGATGTTTGTGGTGAGTTGAAGGAAGAGATGTACTTGGAACAACCCGATGGGTTCATAGTTCCAGGCTAAGAGAGCAAGGTGTGTAGACTTGTTAAGTCTCTCTGTAGGCTCGAATGTTAGCCAGAGCAATGGCAAATCGAGTTTTGAAATATTATGTTGTCATTAAGAACAAACCTTTGTGATAGTATGTCTATGACATGCTAATAATGGGAGTACTCATGAGAGTATCATGAATACGATAAAGATATTGACAAGGAACTTCGATGCGAAGGACCTGGGAGTTGCAGATTTGATACTAGGGAGTAAGATCTCTAGACTATTTGATGGACTTGTGGTGACAAACTCATTATATTGAGTCTGTTTGGAAAGATTTAATGTCTTTGATAAAAGTCCAGTGAGCACTCCACTTGACCTAAGTAAGAATAGAGGTGAACCCGTGGATCAACCGAGATATTCTCAAGTGATCGGAAGTCGATGTACATAACCATTTGTACACGACCGGACTTAGCATGTGTGCAAAGTGAATAAAATGAGTAGGTTCACGAGTAATCCGATCACAACCATTGGAAAGCCTTAAATAGGTTGTTGAGGTACATAAAGTACGCTATGAGTCCGGGATTACGATATATGAGATATCCGGCGGTATTGGAAGGATAGTGTGATGCCAATTGGATATCCGATACGAAAGATTCGAAGTCCACCGGTGGATGCTTATTCACGATTGGTGGTGGTGTCGTGTCCCGGAAGTCTACAAGACCAACGTGCATAGCTCATTCCACAATGGAAGCCGAGTTTATAGCCTTGTATAAGGTTGGAGTAGACGTCGAATGGCTTAGGAATTTCCTTGAGGATATTCCATACTAGTGGTCGCTATCGCATACACCTGCGATAGTAAGTTGACTATAGGAAGGGCACATAGTAGTGTGTATAATGGTAAGTCTCGACACATACGCCGTAGACACAATACCATTAAATAATTGATCTCGAATGATGTGATTTCCATCGATTATATAAGGTCGAAGGAGAATCTCGCGGATCCGCTTACAAAAGGTTTAGCTAGAGATCATATGTCAATTTTGACAACCGGAATGGGACTGAAGCCTATTACGCATGTTTCCTTGTAGTGGCAACCCAACCATGTTGACTGGAGATCCCAAGATCATGGTTCAAAAGGGACAACTAAGCTATAAGGAACAGTTCAGCACTTACCCATTCTGAGAGAATAAAAGTGCTATCTGCAGAGGGTGTGAGGATAAGCTTAGCTTTTAATGATTCCTATATCTTGATATTCAAGTGGGGTAGGGCAGAATACCCTTGATAGGAGGTCACCTATGTAAGTGCGAAGTGGGGCCGCTTCTGTGAGAATTTTGAGGCTTGAATTCTCTAAAGCACTTTCTGAAACCAAGTGTTGTCCAGGGCCGAGATTGACACAACCATGAGAACCGAAAGGTGCTAGGGGAAATATTGTGTGAGTGCTATTGTCTTGGTTTACACTAAAGGCTGAACAGTTCAAGACCTAGTTCACTGATTAGCCGAGTAAATCCGATAGTACTTCACTATGGCAGGTTCAAGGCCAGAAGCTACCTCTCCTGATTCAATATTTTTCCGTCTGACTTCTCTTCAGAGTCTGCATTTGCATTTCCATTAATTTTCATTCATGTGGGGGATTGTTGGAGAAAAACCGAATCGACAGGGTCGAACGGTCAACTTTAGCGCTAATTTTGGATAGACTCCGATGTATATCATCGAGAGGTATTTATATGGTTAAATTCTACTCACGGAGTAGATAATGATGGGATTTCGAATTGCTCGATTCGGTTATCGAGTGAATGAGAAATTAATGCCTAAAGTTGGTGTAAAATACGTGCAATCGGGAAAACCGAATCGACATTTTACACATGTGAATTAGCCAAACCTAATATGGTCGGCTGATCCTATATGTTGACATTAATTGTGTCGGCTATTTTCTTTTCTTAAGGGAGAAGATTATTGTGTCATTCGGCCAATAAGAATTGAGTATTGACTCACCATCTCCACTATATAAAGACACATAGTGAATGAGAATTATCATCGATTTTTTCTCCTCTACTACATATAAAAAATCATTCTGCACTCATTGAGTCATGGTGTGTCGAAGAGAAGTCGGAACATCGAGTAGTTCGCCGGAGCTCGGATTTTTGAAGTGCCTCTAAATCCGAGACGTAAGCCGTTGTATCTTGGGAGACAGTTGCTACTACCGTGGGCACCATACCGGAGCAATTTGTCTTAAGGAAAGAGTATCTACTCGCCTCGGTTTGATCTCTTGTCATTTATTTATGCATTTTATATTGCTTTACATTCAAGTCAGATCTGTATTGTGATAGTTTAATTGTTAGATCTTAATCGTCATTAGATCTATCATTTACTTGTGTAGATTTATTAGATCTAAACCATAGTTGCTTTGATGTGTTAGATCTACATTTTAAAACTAATTTTTAATTTCGAGTTTTATTTTGTGCATTTAATTATCCGTAATTTCATCCGTGAATTACGGATCTGTTCCGTAAATCACTCCACACACGATACACTATCCCAACAACAACATCACATGAAGTTTTGGTGGTTATTTATAAGCTATAGTTATATATGGTTGCATCAACGAGGGTGAGTTTAACATGCATGGAAGATGATGAAAAACAGTTTATCGATGAAGGTGACCGAGATTTGTGATAGGGTTGTTGTGGCCGCCGGCATCTCTGCAGATGGTCGGAAATGGCATTTTCCGGTGGCTAAAATTGCATGAAAACAACAGATAACAATATTTTATTTATGGGTTATGGGATTGTGGGAACGACGCATCTTTCTTCCATATATATACAGGGGCGGACGCAGGATCTCGGGTAAGGGGAGCAATAAAATTTTTAATTGCAAATAAAAAATTTAAGGGGGGCAAACTATATGTATCGTACAAATTTTAGTGCATCTTTTTCGGATTAAGGGGGGGCAGTTGCCCCCCTTGGCTGTATGTAGGTCCGTGTTAAGGGTGATTTTATACGATTTGTAACGTTATATTTTATAATGATTTCCCTCATATTTGTATAATTTGCATATAAATCGAGCTTTATATCGATTAATTGAGCAAATGGTGTTTTTAATAGCTAAATTGCGAAACGTAGCGATTTATGTGTTTAAATCATGATTTTATATTATTTTAGGATTACGTTACGCTTTGGTATGTTTTTCCTACATTGTAGATACACATTGTTGATGGAAATGATGATTTTAAAGAGATGAATTCGAGTGGAAAATCCCGAAAACGACTCGTAATACGACGGGCTAGTCAAAAAGGCGTTTTTACGAAGAAGAGTCCTTAATGAAAGTTGTAGAGTTTTCCGAGAGCTTTTTTATGACATTCGGATCATAATTTTTGGAGGTCTACAACTCAAGATATGGATTTTAGAAGTTTTATTCCAATAAATATTCCATGCAGCAGCAAACTGGCGTCCACTTCAAGTGACCGAGCGTCCATGCATGCGATTCATGTACAGAGTCTTCAGCATGTGCTCAGACGAACGTCCACCTTCTGTCTGGTTTAGCTTGGACGAGCGTCCATTGTGGCAAACGGGCGTCCACCACCGAATTTGAGCAACCGACTTACGCATAAAAACACATAACCGACCTACTCTTCTATTTAAACACAGCGGCCTCAACCCTAATTCATACAACACACGCAAGCAGCTTTTCTGAACTTCTACGAGAGAGCATGAGAGCAGCCCGGCCGGCCAAGCTCCTTGCTTGGTCGGCCGGTGGTTAGATTAGGTGTTCGTTTCTTTTCGTTTTCTTCTTTTATCTTCTTGTTGCCGCCATGAGACATGCCCATGGATGAGCCTTGAAGCTCCCTTTTCCAAATTTGCAACTTTAATTCTCTTTCGATGGATGTTTTGTAAGTTTTTATTTAAATTGTTTCGTTTCCTATGTTTATTTGTATCGTGCAATTTTATATCGAAAGATGATTGTATGATTTGATGCTACCGTATGACGGAAGTCGGTGTAGTTTAGATCACCGTAAGAAAGTTTAGATCTTTAATCTATACATAACGGAAGTTCGTAGGTTAAATATCTAGGTTTACGAGAGAACCACAATTTAATTAATTCGATGCAAGATTATCTTAGATTGGAATTGAGGGATATCACCGTTACCGGAAAGATGAGATTGTTCATGTGTTTACTTCATTACGTTGTTCTTGTTCTCTTTCATGTTTTGTATGCTTTATGTTAATCGAATTTAGATAACGGAAGTTAATAGATTCATTAGATTATCGTGAGGGAGATTGACAATAATTATTCCAACAAACGGAAGTTGAGGGATAATGTTGTTAGGTTAGGATTCAATCCATATCTTTGATTTGTATCGATATTAGTCAAGACCGGAAGGTAAACTAATTAATGGCGTGATAAATCGGAAGAGGAAACGCTTCATTAGAAAAGATAATAATCCAAGATAACTAATGAATGAATGTTTGTCTATCCGATCGATTTCGGTGGGGTGATGGTTGTTGGGAATAGGTTGATCATGGTTTGTTTATGTTTGTTCGTTATTAGTTAGTTTTACTTGTTTTCGTAGATGTAGTTTTATTTATTTTGTCCGCAACTATATTTCCTGGCTTTGGCTTAACAATCCTCTGTCCAGTTATTTTTCCGTTCTAGTTTAGGTTTAGGTTTAGTTAATAAAGAAGAATTAATTAGATTAGATTCAACATCACTTTTCCCTGAGGATCGATACCCGTACTTATCCAACTTTACTAGCAACTACCCGGTATTCGGCCGGTTAGGAGGTAGTTTTGCATGGTAGTATAAGTTTATAAATTTTCTTTTGTTTTAATGATGCAAAATCTCCCCAACAAAAGTGGCGCCGTTGCCGGGGAATCGGTGTTTTGTTGAATTTGGTTGAATTAATTTCTCAATTTTGTTACGTTTTTTTTTTATTTTTCGTTTTCAATAAAAGTAGCGGTGAATAAATCGAGAGTTTTTATTTTTGCCGTGTTTCGATGACCGTTAGGTTAAGAATGTGCAAAGAGTTTTTTACTCGATTTGTGAGACGTGAATTATATGTTGTTGCAATCTAGTCTAACCCTCTGTGCTTTAATTTGATGAGGCTGCGATGCTGTGGTTGTTTTGAGTTGATGAACTCGTTAGGATAATTAGGGTTTTCCCTATTTGTTTTTCCCGCGTTTTATATGCAAATTCGACCGTTAAACGAGCGTTCAGTAAGTGAACGCCCGTCCGGTCCCTAACATGTGTAAACGAGCGTCGTCGGTATGTTGGACGTTCGTCCGTCCCAAAACGTATCATTTCGCTCCGATTTCAAGAATCGACGGGCGTCCGACTCACCGAACGCCCGTCCGACCTGTTTTTATTGCAAACGAGCGTTCGAACTATTGAACGCTCGTCCGGCAGTCCAGGTTCCAAAATTTCTATTTATTTGATTTTTAATGCTTTATTTAGCGTGGTTACTTTAATACGAGCTTCTGTGGCTAATTTCTTTTACGTAGATGTTCTGAACTTGCAGATTCATATCTTTCCATCTACGAATCCATGTTAAATAATTGATTAATCTAATATACTTGATTCATCTATGCAAGTTATAGTCACTGTCGGTTCTCGTACGCTATAACTGGTCTTATTGTTACCGTTATGATGAATCTTGTGAGCTTTGAGACTTAGGTGCTTCCTTGTTATTTTTGTAACTCATATGGGTAGCTACTGTCGGTTTTCCGTAATGCTACGTCCTTTTCCATATAAGTTATATCTGTTTAGTATAGCTAACTGTTGGTTACCAGAATGCTATCACCTTTGATGAGTCTTAAGGCGCGTCTACACTGCATGTAATGAACAGCACTGTCGTTTATCGTAACCTGTCATTATTTGGTAGACGTTTATTATATATATCGTGTTGCAAATGAGTGGGCTAGTTTTCTTTTTTTTATTTTCTTTTATTTTTGCATATCATTTAGATGCATATCATTTAGTTGCATGTCATCTAGTTGCATTGTTTTTCTATTTTCTTTTATTTTTTTCTTCTTGAGTGTAGTTAACTGTCGGTTTCCGTAATACTACCTCGTTTTTTTAGTTTCTGCATAGGCCGTAGTCACTGTAGGGTTGTCCTCGAAACCTGCTCAGCCTGAGCCTGTCAGAATTTATTTTTATTCATTTTTTATTTTATTTTTAGGATTGCATATCATGTAGGTTGCATTGTAGTATAATTTCATATAGTGCACCTAGCCCTACTACTTTGTAATGTTCCATGTATCATTATTTTTGTATGCACATGTTGGACTATATTTGTATTATAAGCTTCGTGGCTTATTTGATGCTTAGGTGTCCTGTACTTTCCCTGTGTGGTGATTTTTTCCATCTAAGCCATTATATCATGTGCTTACTTTTTGTTTGAGAAATTTGTTATTCCCCCGTGCCCCCGAGATTTTGCCTTGTTTTCAAGTGTGCAGGGTGTTTGCATTAGAAATTGTGCGCTTTTAGATGAAGCCAGTTTTCCGGTGGATGGTCCACAGTTTACCGCTTTCATCAAGCCTTTCTGGATTTGAGTCGGAGCACTTCCGGAATTGCCACTTTAGACACCTACAATCGCCTAAGTTCTTTTATCTTTTCTTTAATTCCGCACAACACGAGGACATGTTGTAATTTAAGTGTGGGGGAGGGAATAGTATCTACATTCATTTGCCATATTATTATATTTCTATGAAAGTGCTAAATTTTTCAAATTTTTTGTTTGTCTCGAGTAAGTAATGCATATCTTTGTTTGAGTTTATATCATTTGTGCGTTATTTTGCATATTTAGTAAATTTAGATGTCTCACCCGACACTATTTTTCACGTGCCATAGTAAATGATGAGCTATATTTTAAAGCTATGCCCATTTGATTAGAGATTTTTTGATGATTATCGCATGATTCTTTGCTTCCATACTAATTTTGAAATTTTAATAGTTTGTGTTTAGAGTTAAAGTATGACATACTGTGAATATCTGAAGGTTTGAATGTGATAGGAGGGATATAATTTAAGGTTTGTATACCAATCTAAGATGAATAATATGAATTATGTATTTAAGTGTCGGAAGTAGCTGCCGATGATTTGAGTGCGGTAGGGCATTATCACGAAATGTCCTATACCACTATGAGGTTAATAGCTCCCGACCGCTCGATGATAGTAGTCCGCCTAGGGTGTTATCCCGAAACATCCTATTCTTCGGGAATGAGGGCATATATGCTATATATGTGGAATTGATTGAACTTTAAGAAAAATTAGTGAATGGTAATGTGAAAAGATGGTTGAAAACCTTAGTTATCTTCTGACTATCCCCAGTATAAACTGGAAGATATGTTGTAGGGACTATCCTCTAAGTGTGTCGGAAATATTTTAAATGCTCCCTATTATCTTTTCCGAATCTGTATGTTTTGTGAGGTGCATGTTATAATCGTTTTTATTTCTAATTTAAATGGGATGTTGGCTAGTTTTGCTTGAATCAATTTCAAGTGTGGATTTGGTGGAAATTTATTATGGCTATGCACAGACACACTTGGGTGAACCTCTAAACTATTGAATATGCTTTATATTTGCATAAATGTTTATATGTCTCGAGTCTTGATTTTGTTTTGTCTTGCTCGGGACGAGCAAGGTTTAAGTGTGGGGGAGTTGTTAAGGGTGATTTTATACGATTTGTAACGTTATATTTTATAATGATTTCCCTCATATTTGTATAATTTGCATATAAATCGAGCTTTATATCGATTAATTGAGCAAATGGTGTTTTTAATAGCTAAATTGCGAAACGTAGCGATTTATGTGTTTAAATCATGATTTTATATTATTTTAGGATTACGTTACGCTTTGGTATGTTTTTCCTACATTGTAGATACACATTGTTGATGGAAAGGATGATTTTAAAGAGATGAATTCGAGTGGAAAATCCCGAAAACGACTCGTAATACGACGGGCTAGTCAAAAAGGCGTTTTCTGAAGAAGAGTCCTTAATGAAAGTTGTAGAGTTTTCCGAGAGCTTTTTTATGACATTCGGATCATAATTTTTGGAGGTCTACAACTCAAGATATGGATTTAGAAGTTTTATTCCAATAAATATTCCATGCAAGAAGAACCGGCGTCCACTTCAAGTGACCGAGCGTCCATGCATGCGATTCATGTACGAGTCTTCAAGCATGTGCTCGACGAACGTCCACCTTCTCGTCCGGTTTAGCTTGGACGAGCGTCCATTGTGGCAAACGGGCGTCCACCACCGAATTTGAGCAACCGACTTACGCATAAACAGACATAACCGACCTACTCTTCTATTTAAACACGGCGGCCTCAACCCTAATTCATACAACACACGCAAGCAGCCTTTTCCGAACTTCTACGAGAGAGCGTAGAGAGCAGCCCGGCCGGCCAAGCTCCTTGCTTGGTCGGCCGGTGGTTAGATTAGGTGTTCGTTTCTTTTCGTTTTCTTCTTTTATCTTCTTGTTGCCGCCATGAGACAGCCATGGATGAGCCTTGAAGCTCCCTTTTTCCAGCTGCAACTTTAATTCTCTTTCGATGGATGTTTTGTAAGTTTTTATTTAAATTGTTTCGTTTCCTATGTTTATTTGTATCGTGCAATTTTATATCGAAAGATGATTGTATGATTTGATGCTACCGTATGACGGAAGTCGGTGTAGTTTAGATCACCGTAAGAAAGTTTAGATCTTTAATCTATACATAACGGAAGTTCGTAGGTTAAATATCTAGGTTTACGAGAGAACCACAATTTAATTAATTCGATGCAAGATTATCTTAGATTGGAATTGAGGGATATCACCGTTACCGGAAAGATGAGATTGTTCATGTGTTTACTTCATTACGTTGTTCTTGTTCTCTTTCATGTTTTGTATGCTTTATGTTAATCGAATTTAGATAACGGAAGTTAATAGATTCATTAGATTATCGTGAGGGAGATTGACAATAATTATTCCAACAAACGGAAGTTGAGGGATAATGTTGTTAGGTTAGGATTCAATCCATATCTTTGATTTGTATCGATATTAGTCAAGACCGGAAGGTAAACTAATTAATGGCGTGATAAATCGGAAGAGGAAACGCTTCATTAGAAAAGATAATAATCCAAGATAACTAATGAATGAATGTTTGTCTATCGATCGATTTCGGTGGGGTGATGGTTGTTGGGAATAGGTTGATCATGGTTTGTTTATGTTTGTTCGTTATTAGTTAGTTTTCTCGTTTTCGTAGATGTAGTTTTATTTATTTTGTCCGCAACTATATTTCCCGGCTTTGGCTTAACAATCCTCTGTCCAGTTATTTTTCCGTTCTAGTTTAGGTTTAGGTTTAGTTAATAAAGAAGAATTAATTAGATTAGATTCAACATCCCTTTTCCCTGAGGATCGATACCCGTACTTATCCAACTTTACTAGCAACTACCCGGTATTCGGCCGGTTAGGAGGTAGTTTTGCATGGTAGTATAGGTTTATAAATTTTCTTTTGTTTTAATGATGCAAAATCTCCCCAACAGTCCGCCACTGTATATATATACTCATTGAAAGGAAGTAAATAAGGCTCTAAATGACTGGATTAGAAACTCTCATCCCATGCTATAAATATGCCGACGACGGTTGCTAAAACATTTTACTCCTATAACACACATACTTTTTTTTTTAAAGAAACCATAACACACATACTGCATTTATAGTGTTTAATGTTAACTTATGTTGCCACTTAACTTTTCAATACCAACAAAATATATATTTTTTGGCATAATAATAATAATAATAATAATAATAATAATAATAATAATAATATCATTTTTAGTTTCACAACGAAATAATTTCTACATTGAACATACTCCATACTTTTCACAGTTTAATCAAGTTTAATCAATAGTATGAAAATAACATATATCACTAGATCTTAATAGTTGAAAGAGAAAATATCTTAACAATTATTTAGAAATGTTTATAAAGTCCTTTATAACCAAAATGATGAAAATCGGGGTGTTACATGCAGTGTCTTGGAATTCTCAAAGCAAACATACGTAGCTCGATTCAGTATGGAACTGGACTTTATTGTATTGGATAAAGCTGGAGAAGATACAGATTGTCTTAGGAATTTTTTAGAGGATATTCCTTGTTGGCCATAGCCAATTCCAGAATATTCCTTGTTGGCCAAAGCTAATTCCTCCTTTTGGCATACATTGTGATAGTATGTCGGCTATAGGAAGGGCACATAGTTGTATGTATAATGGTAAGTCTAGATATTTACTTAGACGCAACACCATTAAATAATTAATCTCTAATGGTTTGATTTCCTCGATTGTATAAAGTCGAAAGAGAATCTTGCGGATCCACTTATAAAAAAAGTTTAGCTAGAGATCGGGTGTCAATTTTTGACAAACGGGATGGGATTTAAGTCTATTACGCATGTTCGCTTATAATGGTAACTCAACCATAATGACTGGAGATCCCAAAATCATGGTTCAAAAGGGACAACTAAGTTATGAGAGACAGTTAGCAAGTTTATATATATATCATAGTTTATAAAAAATGGGAACAATTAATGATCCTGTTTTGTTTTGTTTTATATATATTCAAAGTACCGTGTTTTCATCTTTCTAATTAATGGTGTAGCTAGCTTAGGGCCGGCCCTATCACAAGCCAGGCGAGCCAGTCGGCTTGGCCCAATGAATCCCGATAGGCCCAATCGGTACATGTTTTTGCTTTATCCGAAATTTTTTTTTATAGAGTTAATCCGATCGATTTATAAAAAAAATCGTATATTAAAAAGCTCGATTTTGATAACAAATAGCCCGATTAAAAAAAAAAAAAAAAAAAATACCCAACCCAATAAAAAAATTTATATATAGGCCCGATTCTTTAAAAAAAATATCCAACCCAATAAAACAATTTATATTACTTAAACGTTACTTAATGAAGAAAGTAGCGAGATAAAAAGAATTCGAAAAAAATTGAAAGCCTACGCTTTATATATTGAAGACAAATAAAGCTAGTCATAAAGGGAAAAAAATAAAGGAAATCAAAGATAAATCAAAGGAGTTTTTCGAAGTTGAAGTTTAATAAAGAATCATTTTCGAAGACGATGAGTCAAGTTAACGCTTGAATGGGTTAGCGATAATATCGATTGAGCGAGAAATTGGTTGATGAAATTGATGATTATACATTGATTAGTGATTTCGCTCCAAATGTCTTCAAGAAAGATTGTTGAATTAGTATTTAGTATTAATATATATGTATGTTTTGTGTTTGCATTATGAATTTGATGTTTGTATATGAATGTATTAGAAAAAAAATTGTATTTTCGGTCGATTTTTTTTTTTGTGTACATAAGCCCAATTTTTTTTAACTGGCTTCGGCCCTAAAAAACGTAGGACCGGCCCTGAGCTAGCTTGCTAAGAAAGGTTCATTTCTATATAAATGGTGCATTAATTACTTAATGAATCAATCATCCTCCCTAAAAGCAAGCAGCATATATACATTTTTCATAAAAGTAATAGCTGAATACATACTTAAGGAGGAGGATCAATATTATGGCAAGGGCGCTTTCCTACGTTCTTCTTCTTCTCCTGATTCTTTTTGTCATCTCTGGTAACTAACTAATTAACTCTGATTTCTCTCTCTGAACAACCCTCTCTGATCTAGCTATATATATATATTGCAGCAATCGGTTCACTAATATTCTCTTTGTAGGCTCTAAAAAATAAAATAAAATCTCTTTGCAGGGTGTTGTGATTCCGTTGTGGGTGCTGCAGCACGCGGGGGTGCCGGAAGGGAAAGAGTTAATGACGAGGAGGAGGTTGTTGAGAAACCATTGAATAAAAGAGCAATACTGAAACGTACAGATATTGTGAAGGGAACCAACGCCTTCCACATCAATCTGTTATCATCACTCGTTGGATCATCATCAAGGAAGCTTGTGCAGAATGATTGTGAAACATTGTGGTGTTATATGTATAAAGAGCGTAGTTCTGGACTTGAAACGGACTCTTGTCTAATTGATCAGGACAACCCACATTGCGGACCTTGCAATACCGCTATAAGCCGATGTACTAATCCTCCATCTCCACCCCCACCTCCTCGAACTTGTAAAGATCAGACATGCTATACCGATGATATGTGCGTTTTTGATGACTTGGTGTGCGGAAAGTGTAGTGATGATGAATATAATTGCCTCGAGCTAGATGATGATTGTGATGTAGAGCCGCCTTGTGATTCAGATGAACCTTGCCACGAGGTGGGTTGCGGAGACTGTGTGGCCGGAGTTTGCCAACCTCCTCCAAAAGACGACGTAGCCACATATACAGAGGGCTTAGGATACGGTGCTAAGCCTACTCAGTTGTTATTTTTGGTACATCAAAAAATCTATATATTTCAGTCCAACATATAGTCACTTATCTTAATACAGTACGTCCATCCAACCATACACAGATACTCCACGAGCCCACCCAAGAATAATGGTACAACAGCTAGTGATTCTTTGTACCATAGTACGTCGTCCATGTACTAATATCTCCTGGCTTTTCGATATCTTTCGCCCCGGCCCTTCCCTTGCGGCCCTGCCTTTTTTTTTTTTTTTTTTTTTTTTTTTTTTTGCTTTTGTTTTTTTTTCTTTTTTCCATTTCACATCATATTGCTACCTTTCCATCCTTTATTTACTGGCTGTATTTCTTGTGGGAGAAAATTTACGTATACTATATAGATATGCAAATAAAGATGTATTGTATCAATTTGACCGACTTTATATTTGGATGGAATGCATCATTTCGATTTTTACTTTCCTTTTCATTAATTACCGGAACACTCTCTGTTAAATTATTTACCTCTTTGAAGAATTTAATTTGGGCCAAAATGAAATGGTTTTCAAAGCATTCTTCTAAACTTTGCATATTTTCAAAGTCATTGAAAATAATTGCTAGCCAGAATTTGAAGTTCGCCGCTAGCTACTCTTTGATTGAATTGTTGCTTTGGGTAGAAGGAAATATATGATTGTTGTATCTTGAAATACGATTGTGGTAATCGTTGGCAAGCATCGAATATAACAATATTGGTATTTGACTAGTGCTAATAAGAACGACAGACCTTTGATATATCGTTCTGTATGATTTGCTTTGAAAATAAATAGCAATTGTGTGCTCAGACCAAAATGGCTAGGTCACTCTTTTACGGGAAGTTCTTGCATATATCCTCTGACGATATATGGGCCCACTGGGCCGGGTTATTTATTCTTGGGCGGGCCCATTTCACAATTAGATAATAATAATGGGACTGGTAGAGCAGGACTCCGCGAGGCCCTGGGCAGGACTCCGCCATATTCTGAGCAGAACGGCCTCTGGACAGAACAACCAAGCAACCGCTAGAAAACAGAGTTTATAGTAACATAACTGCTTATGAGCGTGGATAGACCCCACATCGTATCATTGGCAGGATAACTGAAAAAACATAATATTGCTGTTGCAACAAGATATGCAACATAAAAACACATGTGATTCAAAATGATATTTATATATGACGTTTTATATCTTTCATTTTTAAATAAGGCTGACCACGGACAGCCCCGGCCCATGCAAGATGACGACCCCCCTAGAGGCGATGATATAAAGGGGCATAAAATTCCATGTTTTAACAATAATGTAATATGTTCTCAAATAAAAAAGTAAGATAAAAAAAATAGTGTAATCGGGTGAATAAGTGGTGTTTATATATTTCTACTGATGCGAGTCTGATTCTTGATCATGTCATATTTTGATAAAAATCTAGTCTTGTCTCGTAATTGTTCTACTATATTTTGTTTATTTTTTTCGTCATCTTTATTTTGATATCTCATTTAATATTTTATTGAAGTCATTTTTGTAAGAAGAAAAAAAAAAAGTAACAATGGAAGAATGAATTTGGGTCTATTTCAGTATAAAACATGGGAAAAAAATGACACATGGAAGAATGAATTATAGGAAGAATGAATTTGGGTCTATTTCAGTATAAAACATTGTATCCTTATCATCCATTTTTTTTCACCGTCATGATTTTTGTTTTTGATTTCTGTTTTTCACTCATATAGTCATGTCCTTTTTTTCATTCCCTCATTAAAAAATTCCAAGATAACCCTCCCATCCCATAGGGGTGGCTCCAGTAAGACCCAAATGGGTCAAATGACTCCCTAAAAGATTTTTCATGTATTTTTTACTCTATTTCAAAATTTTATACAATAATTCTATTAATTGCCTTCTGTTTTTTATTTTAGGGTTTATTGTTAAAAATGATAATTTGAATATAAAAATATGGAAATAGGATAGTGAAATTTTTTTGGGTAAAAAAGACATGTGTCTTATTCCACTGTAATAGTGAAACAATAGATTTGAGGTCAGTTCCACTACAGCAAACAGTGAATTCGGGGTTATGAACAGTGGATTTGTTCTTATCACCCAATTTATATTTTCATTGTCCTGATTTCTATTTTCCCTCTTTTTTTGTCCTTTTAAAACACTCCGGACTCCCCCTTTATTTTATTTTAAATATTGACTCTTGATCCGTAATCATACTTAAATTTTCAAAAGTAATACTTATAATCATGTATTACGATATACAATTATCGATCCCTGGCCCGTGTGGCCGTGTCTAAAAAATCCTACTGCTGCCCATGCCTCCCCGGGGTCATAAAGAGAGGTGTACAAGTTAGAAAGTAGAAACACAAATAAATTTTGGATCATGAGAATATGCACGTATTACCTAATTGAATGCCATGAAGTAAATAAGTATATAAGTTTGCTTGCTTGTTTGCATGCATTTCAACAACTTCATGCAAATGCAGTGTCACGAGCTAGCATTTACCATGCATGCATGATGATATTTGAAATTCAAGTTTTTTTTTTCTACCGGTTACTTGTACTGTATTTGCATGAAGCTTTCCTTCTTCTCATTAGCTTCTCACTAGTCACCGTTTTTTATGCACCAATACAAGAGTCAGTTTGTTAAAATGAAGTTTTGAAATATAAAATCTAAAGTTTAAAATTTAATAAGCCTGATTCACTAGATGTTTGAAAGATTTAAGTGTTGAATTCATAACGATGATGTATAAATTTAAGTATTAAAAATGATAAATGAAATATAATAGTTGAGTCTAACGATGTTTTTTTATGTTATTACATATATATACATATAATAATATAGTATGTTATAATAAATGTAGTTTTCTTCAAAAAAAAAGTAAAAAATGTAGTAGATACAAAAAGAAAACCATAAAATAAAAAAATTGTTGTCGCTTATTCATTAAGTTATACTTCTATGACCATCGTTCACGTTTTGTAAAGAAGAATCATAAAATTAAATTAATTAATGGGAAATTTAAAGAAATATGCCCGAAAAGAAAAACCTTGAAAAAATATGTCTGAAAAGTAAACATTTGAAAAATATGTATGCTTCCGCCGCACGAGGGCCGCACGCGTGCCGCATGAGTGCCGCACGAGCATATTTCAACAAGTTTTCGAGCATATTTCTTCAAGTTTCCCTTAATTAATTAAGTGATTGTTTGAAGTGATTATGAAGAATGCTAAAAAATGTTAGTTTATTTCATTCAGTTTAAGTGATAAACGGTGTAAACAGATGTTGATTTTAAATTGTTGTACTTGTATATATAATATTCAATTTGTTTATCAAAAGAGTAAGGAAAAAGGGGATGGTTGCGACGGTGGACAGATTGAGAAAACACAAATTTTATCCTGGTTACAAATATAACTTGGTGATTCAGAACCAATAATATATTACATAAGAGATGAGCCTCATATATCATACATTGTATTTACATGTTTACCCATCTTTTAAAGATTACTATTGGCAGAACATGTATGACATGCATGTTGTACCAGGACCAACATAAAAATGTTGTTGAGACGGTGACGATGATAGTCGGTGATAGATCTAATTTCTTTAGGATGTCCTTAAATTTTTTTCAAAGTAAAATTTTTGAGGGCTTTGTAAGCTTTCCGGTGGTAGGAGAATGAAGAAGAAAGACCTAACATGAGAATTCAATTTGTTTAATACAATTTTAATCTATAAGTTAGTGTCGTGTTTATAAATCTTATATGCTTAATCATATATGTTTTTGTTGCTCAGTCTCTTTATACTAATCACCTTTATGTTTCCGAATTTGTTTAAGATAATGTTGTATATTTTGAATTTCACCATGATTGTTTCCTTGTTAGAGATTACTCGGGCCGCATCCATCATCAGGGCTTCTTAAAGTCGGTTTGTATCACTTTTCCAAGTCCTTCAGTCAATTCCCCGCTTAAGCTCTTGTTTCCAGTCGTTCCACCGTCTCTCAATGGCATCAACGTCTAGGAGATTGTGCTTATCTGGTTCTTCAATTCGTCATGCTCTGCGTCAAAATAGTAATATTGACACCGTCATCTGCCCCTACATCCGTTTATGTTGCTTTTCAAACGGCCAAGATCCTTCACTGGTCGTTGCCTAGTCGTATTTTACTTCTATTAGTCCTTGAGATTTTATTTCTTCTGATATACGGGGCCCTTGTGCCGAAGTCTTTATTTATGGTTATAAATATTATGTTAGATTTTTTTATGATTACACCAAATTTACGTGGCTTTATCATTTACATCTTAAGTATGATGTTGAGTCCATTTTTACTCGGTTTAGTACCTTGGTTGAGCGACAATTTAATACTAAAATTAAATCAATCCAAATTGATTTGGGAGGTGTGTACCGACGATTAAATAAATTCTTCACCTCAATAGGCATTGGGCATCGTTTGTCGTGTCCTCACACCTCTGGACAAATTAGTTCCACTGAGCGATGTCACAGTCAAATAGTCAAAATTGGTCTTGTTTTACATGCACTCTCCATTATTCATGTACCGTATTGGGAAGACATCTTCCTCATTGCCACATACATTATCAATCGACTCACTACTAAGCTTCTCAATTATAAATCCCCTCACGAAATGGTCGATGATCGTTCTTCTAATTATACTTTCCTACGTGTTTTGGGTTGTGCTTAATTGCTGGCCTCGTCTTCGTCCATATTATAACCACCAAACGGACTTCTGCTCTAAGACGTGCGTTTTTCTTGGTTACGCTCCTAAGCATCATGTGTGTAAGTGTGTTGATCTTTGTACGGGCAGTATATATAACTCTTGTCGTGTTGTCTTTGATGAGTCTTCGTTTCCATACACTCGTTCCACTACAACGTCGCCTTTTTCCCATCCATCTACTATCACTTTTCCCCGTACAATCACTTCACCTTTCTCTTCAATTTTCCCGCCCCTTCATCTAACCTCAACATGCCCCTTTGCTCCCCTCACTCGTCCCCATTGTCTCCAATTTCTTTACCGTCTATTGAACCTCCCTTCGACTGGTTGTCCTCTTCTCCTCCTCATCCATTGTTTACTTGCTCTAAAACAAACACCTTTAAGCTCAAACAATGAACTTTTGACTTTGTTCCCTATCCACTACCCAAGCCTTCACCGCCGATATCCAACCAACTGAACCCTCCTCGGTCACTGAAGCTTTAAAATACCGTATATGCAAGGATGCTATAATGGATGAGTTTAATGCTTTAGTACAAAATGACACTTGGGAGTCCCTTATTCGCCTACTGTGAATGTTCTCGAGAATAAATGGGTTTTTCGTATCAAGCGTAATACGAATGACCATATTAAGAGGTATAAAGCTCGTCTAGTTGATAAAAGATATCATCAAGAGGCCGGTGTTGTTTTTTCTGAAACTTTTAGTCATGTTGTTAAGCCTGTTACTATCCATATCTTATTATCTCTGGTTGTTTCACACAATTGGGTTATTCGCCAAGTTGATGACCAGAATGCTTTTCTATCTTCATGGTTTTCTCTCTGAAAATGTTTATATGCAGCAGCCTCGGAGGTTTCAACATCCGGATTAATACCCAATCATGTTGCAAACTCAAGCGAAGTCTTTACAGTTTTCGTCAAGCGCCTCATGCATGGTACTCTCGTTTCATTGATGTGCTTCGGACATTTATTCATGTAATCCAATGGATATTGCAAGTACAACGATGCAAAAATTAAATCGAAATATAAGAAAGGACTCAAACCGAGGCGAGTGCGAACACTCTTTCCTTAAGACAATTTGCTCCGGTATAGTGCGCACGGTGCTAGCAATTGTTCCCAGGATACAACGGTTTACCTGTTCAATGTGATGATAATTCGAACTTTGAACAATGGCGAACTCTACGGTGTTCTGATCTCTTCAACAATGCAAAACTAGTGCTAAGTGAAATGCTATTTTGTATGTAATGCTTTCAAACTTCGGTGTGTTGAATTGCCAGTCAATTGAAGAATTTATAGGAGAGCTGAACTTTGAGTCCAAATACCCACTAAGCCACTCCCCATCAAATAACCACCAAGGCCTCCATTATCCATGTTGAACAAAAAATTTCCCCCCGTCCGGAAATTGGAAGGCACGACTTGTGCTTAGAACAAGTCAACATTAGTAGGTATTTATTAATGGGCTGGGCTTAACAAATGGACCGATTCGCCGAAATCGACGCGTTACACCTCCTACTTTGAGTATTAATTTCTCATTCACATATGTCCAAATCAAGTGATTTAAAAACTCGTCATCATCTACGTGTAACGTAGATTTCAATGATACTCTAAACTCTCGATAAATTTTAACGAGGTTTATCCGAAACTAATCCCAAAGTGGACCGTTTATTAACTTAGTTAATAACCACTTCAAATCAGTACGCGAGAAATTGGTAAATCAGGCCACTGTAATATCTGACATTTTTTTTCAGATCAAATATTTTATGTTTTTCAGGTTCCTCGTCCAAATTTGGACGATTTCGTCCAAATACAGTCAAACCCGTCCAACTTTTGATACATTTCGTCCCAATCCAATCACTGACAAAATTTGGACGGAATCCGTCCGAATTGTGATGAATTCCGTCCAAATTTGGACGTTTCGCTCAAATTTGGACGGAATTTGGATGTCTAGCCACTTCGTCTTCTTCATCTGCAAAAGTAATGAAATTTAAATGGATGGTATGTATTCCCCCCCCCCCCCCCCCCCCCCCACACACAAACCCAACTGAATTGAAACACTACAATAGAACAGAGAAAAAAACAGAGAAAAAAACAGTTAAAATCATTTGAAAACTGTAATCAGCTGGTCATGAAACCAATCACTAAGCTCCACCTTCATACCCAATTGAAGAGTTTTTAAGTGATAGCATTTCGCATATTGAACAAAAAAAAAAGGCCCTTTTTTCTGGAGCAACAAATTGATTAGACAAAATGGAGTAGGATACAAAGTTTACTGTCTCAATATTCTACCCCATATATTCTGATGGGTTTTTCTTAACAGATATGATAGGTAAATTCCAACCAAATTACCAAGCTTTGTGTCTCCTAGAGAAGAAGTGAAAGAAAAGCAAGATGCAGATTTTTTGAAGAAACCATCCAATTTTTTTTGGCCACCGTCCAAATTTGGGCGAAACCGTGGACGGATCCGTCCATTTTGATCAGTGAATGGATTGGTACAAAAATAAATCCAAATTTGGACGGTTTTGACTGTATTTGGACGAAATCGTCCAAATTTGGACGGGAATCTGAAAAAAAATGTCAGAAAATGTTTGACCTGAAAAAAAATGTCAGATGTTACAGTGGCCTGATTTCCCAAATTCCCTCAGTACGCAACCATATGACAAAGCATTGTTTCTATCATAATCAATCTCTTAACAAGAAAATGTTTACCATAGGTAACACACGAGATTTTAAGCGGTATGTTGTTGTGATTTGGTTACCAACAAAACGTATCTGTACTACCTATATGTACTTGGCAAAACATGAGTTTTTAGGATGTGGGTGTACGGGATGAGTGCAGAAAATATGAAATAAAAGATTTAAAATATCTTTTTATAATAGTAAAATATACCTAAAAAACTATGATTAGAAAGGTAAAATAAAGTAAACAATAATAATAATAAATGATATTTTGATATTTTTATTATTAATTATTTTGATGATATTTAATATTCTATTATTAGATAAAAGAACAATAAATGATGTTTTGATAATAATAATAATAATAAAGTATGATTTTATTATTTTTGAGCGAATATAACCATCCTCAAATAAAATTCTAAACATATTAAAATTCATCAAAATAATTAATAATAAAAATATCGTTTACTTTAAAATCTAAATATAAAATACCACCGTGTGCGTTTCCGAAAAAAAAAAAAAAAAAAAAAAAGGCGTGTAACACTATACGAGACCTACGCCGTTGAAGCTAAAGCCCATGCACCTCGGATTCTCGAAAAAAGAGGGTCCCACCTAATATCCACGTCGGCTTCGATTTACGGTTTTTTTAGCATTGATCTCGCTAACTGTTGGGTAGAAGTAATCAAGTAAACCCGAAAAAATAGAAAATAGAATTGTTGCAGTAAAATTTTGGCGGGCAAATCATCCCCAAAAAAAATGAAAATGAATTTAAAATTTCCCAATGATAAAAACCCTAGCCGCGTCCCCATCACCACTTCTAGTTCTACTTCTACTTCTACTTCTACTTCCCTCCTCTTTCTTCTCAACTTTCTCTGTCTTTTTCTCTCTCATTCATTTTCTCTAGCGTTTTCATTTTCTTTTTGGTTTTTATTTTTCATTTTTCATGTGTAGACATGATGATATATACAAGTAAGTATATTCTGCTTGGTGCTGCTATATCACTTTAGTTTTGCTACAACAAATTGATACTGCTTGTTCAGGAAAAATGTTCATTGTTGATTGTGGTTGGTGTACTAATTTATAATTAGACATTCGGAGCTAATTTGTTTCAGAATAGAAGGAAATTTCTCTGTTCTTTTTCTGCTAATCATGAATTAGCAGGGTTTTGGATTTGATCATGGGCTGTGTTCATTTCAATTATTCATGTGACTTAAGGTTGAAACAGAGAAGCTGTTTATATTCTCTTTATTGATTGAAAGATCCTGTTTTTTTTTTTTTTGTTCAATGTGATCTTACTGGAAAATTGTTTTGTTGATACTGATATCATCAGATTTCTTTCATGTTTCAGGTCCAAATGAAGGCTTGCTTTAGTGTTCTTGCTTTCAGTTTTGATCATCTACATGGCCATGGTTGATAGGAATATTGGGATGTTCATTAGTAAAATAGAGTAGAATTAGGAGAGTGTTCATAAATGGGAAAAGTCCATCCAAAAGACAGGGAAACTCGGAATGCAAAACAAAAGAGGCGTTTAAAGAGTACTAATAATAGATATCTTAGGCCTGGTGCATTAGCACTGGTCAAACACAATAAGGCATGTGTTGCTAAATCAGATACAGATACAGGAAATACGACAGAATCTGTTGTTGATTTTGAAAATCCAATAGATGAAGCAGCAGAGGATGATAAGTTAATTGATCAAAGCCCTGTATTTTTAACACCTGTAAGATTTGGGTTTGGTTCTCCATTGGACAAAAGCCCCTCGAATCCTTCGCCTAAAAAAGATGAATTATTCCCGTTTTTTGGGTCTTATGATGTATTTAAGCAGAATAATTGGCTGAATGCGCCGAAAAGGATTTGTGGGATTTGTGACGGAGAGTATGGATCTGATTCCAGGCTTGAGTCTCTTCCCATGGACTTGCTGGTACTGAATTCCCTATACCCTTATTGTTTTATACATGTTGAGGAAATATTAGAAATGTTGATGCATTTGATTGCGTATCTGGTTATTTGTTGTGATATGTTGAATTTGTTGATATTTGAAAGATTGCATGTACTGCTGTTCTGCCTTGCTATGATAATCACTACTTGCTTGTGAAATGCTCATGAAGTATTCAAGAGAACTGGCCAAAATTTTGTTGCTTATTAAATGGACACTATTCATGAATTCAAATCTTGCTAACAATCACTAGGATGATCTTCTTTTCTGCATACATTATCTTCAATTTTGGCAGTTATGACAGATACCTGAAATATTTCTGGTCTCTGTTTTTTTCCTCCTGAAAAAAAAAAAAAATAGCGACTTTTCATTTCATTTCCTTTTTTTTTCCCTTCAGCTCCCTTTCTTGTTTTTAAATGCATTTCAAATTTTATTTTAATTTTTTTCTTAAACCAAAAAGAACTGCGTTTGAACAAGAGGTAGCATATGAAGCAAAAAACTGTTGAAGTGCCTTAGGGACCAATCTCTGATATGTTGACCAGCACCAACAGTTGACCATGTGCTATGCTAATTTGAAGCTTTGGTTTCAAACTGAAATTGCATAGTTTGGTAAAATGATGCTTAAGCATTTTGCTATTAATGTCTATTTTGGAGCTGCACTTTGCTGCAACATGTTTTACTTGGTATTATTGGTTGCATTTTTGTGGTGAATGACCATGTCCTCTTGTGCTTCTTTGCATGAGTACTTAACTTTTCTAATACGCTATTAATTCGTAGTTATTGCTTTTAGGTGAAAATAATGTGCCATCTACACCATGACCAACTCCGAGCTGTTTTTCATGTCTCTCAGAAAATCAGGAAGGCGGTCAGTTTTTTCATTATATATGTGTTTTCTTAACTCTTTGATGCTTATCTAAATGTCTAGTATCTGTAACTCTCACTATTTTTGAAACAGGTTATTCAAGCAAGACAGTTTCACTTCAATTTCACCACTCCTGATCGAGCTAGGCAGGAAATGCTAAGAATAACGACACCAAAACCTACTGATCACTGGCCTTTCTTGAGGTCAACTTGTTGATTTCTCTACCCTTTTTTTGTTTCCTCTTGATTCTTGTCATCAGACTATAGTTTTCTTAACAATCCGGCCTCACTTGCAGTAAAGGAGAAGACAAACACATG
This sequence comes from Gentiana straminea, assembly GCA_036785695.1. NCBI lineage: Eukaryota > Viridiplantae > Streptophyta > Magnoliopsida > Gentianales > Gentianaceae > Gentiana > Gentiana straminea. Next base: position 9,704,096 of record JAVUPR010000167.1, read on the forward strand.
CGGCTACTGAGCCCTCATACCCCTAAAGCACCGAAGCATGGCCCTCGTCCACCTTCTCGTGTCAAGTTGACAGAGATTAGTCACATTGCTGCTAATTTATTCCAGGAGCCGGCATTTCCATCGAGCTCTTTGGTATCATCTGTTGTGTTACAAAAACCAATGTGCAGCAGTAAATCCCTAGGTTCAAATAGGGTGTTGTTTTATGAGGATGAATTGTGTCAGGCTGTTGCTCAGAATAAATTGCATTAAATATGTGGGATTTATGGTGTATTTTAGTGAGTGAGTGTATATAGTGGCTTTTAATAGCTTGGAGGAAAACAGGGTGTGGTTATAGTGTTTGCTTAGAAACATAAATGATGGAATTGAAGGCTTTGGGGGTACTAGTTGTGACTTGTGAGAATAAACATATTGTATAGTAAGTGGATTTACCTTATTTATGAAGAATAATGCTTTTGTTTCAAATCCCTGTCTTTGTTTACCTTCATTCTCTCCTTTTTATTGTACATACACTCTGTATGGTGCTTTTGGAAAACGATATAATCATCCAGTCAATAATGTATCATTCACACTTTTGCCAGTATTGATCAAAGTGTAATAAAAGTGTAAGGTGATATATTGAAGTGAATGTATTATTATTTCCCTTGTGTTTTTTTTTTTTTTTTTTTTTTTCTTTTTCCCCAGATTCATAGTTTTTGGAGGATTCTTGAGTTAATCAATCAAAAAGTTTAAGCAAATAAACAGAAACATTAGATAGATATATAAGTAGTACAAGAAGTTTCAAGCAAATCTGGCTCTTTTAACATACTGCAAAACAAAACAAATACAAACAACAACAAATTGCAAGGAGAATCTTTTCTAACTGGATCTTCTGGTTTTGTTAATACATCAGCACAAATAAAAGAGAGCATCAAACTTAATCTTTGACGATAAAGCAGAGTTCGATAGCCCATCACTACACAATACATGAGCCACCTTGCTCTTCACCAAGATCATTGCCACTTATACTAGAATATTCAAAAGCCCTCATACTTCATCTGACAAAAAGCAGCAGATTGAATATAACGACGAGGGTTGGAACGGGATGACAGTAGGTTGATAGTCACATCCTTTGAATCTAACCTTGATCATAATATAGAGCAAGCCTTTTGAGCCTTGCTCTTTTTCTTTTTTTGTTTTGGTGGCTGGAGCACGACTTTAATTGCAGCATCGAATACAGCCTTCACGTTCTGCAGCCAACACATTCCCAGTGACTTGCTCTACAATAATGTAAAAAATTGAATATATAAAAGTACATAAAATCAACACACCTCCTGTGTCTTTGAGCTACACTCGATGTATGAAGGAGCCCCTATCATCTTCCTTAGTTCCTCACCCTACAAACAGAAAGTAACATTCAATGTATTAGGCGCATTTAGTATTTTCTAAAATAAATCAGAATATCAGAATTGATTGTGATCGACTGTAATATTCCCTTTCCATATTAAGCATGTAATCTACACTATAAGGGGAATGAAATCAATTCATTTCTTCCCCTCTCATTTCGATATCTATGTGTTCTAAAAGATTTCAAATAATAAAAATAACAAGCATAGACAGATGAAAGTATTATGATTGGTGGTCCTCACCTGAGCTGCAGTAATTGGCACCGCACCAGGATGATCAATGAAGAACTGCTTGTCATCCCGCAGATCTAAATCATGTGAACAGGAAGATGAAATATAAATTCAACCAACGGATTATGCATCTGAGCAGCTGATAGAATATAGGTTCAGTTAAGTGCATAGGTGTTACATTTTTCAAGTTTGGGCTTGTTCCACAAGTGTAAACAGAACCCAAAAAAATTGTCAACATCAGGAGACAATTGGACGAACAAAGAGCGGAAATTTCTAAAGTTCACTAAAGCGATCACCAATTATAACCGACATTTGAGAAACAATATACAGTACATATCTTGATTCCTAAAAAGTCATCCCAAAATTTTCTTAAAGCATATAATCATGCAAACTTTGCATATTTTGCATAACATTATGGAACAGCATAACTGGATTGAGGATCTCACCAAGTTTTGTCCCAACAAGAACAATTGGGACACCAGGGGCGTAATGTTTCAACTCAGGAATCCACTGAAAAAATGATCAAAGAAGCAAAGAATTCTCTAAGAACGTCGTAAAGAAAATGAACTAAAAAGAGCACAAACTAAGTGGAGCTGTCGCTTGTTCACCTTCTTAGAGACATTTTCATAGCTAGCCTTACTAATAAGAGAAAATGCCAAAATAAAGACATCTGCACCACGGTAACTCAGAGGTCTTAACCTATTATAGTCTTCCTGGCCTGTTTTACATAGAAGGAACATTAGTCTTGTATTCTTCAAAACAAGCATTGGTAGAGCAATAGTAGCATAACAAATTTCATGGTGCAATAGTTGTAAGTAAGTTGTACCAAGTGGATGATCAGGATGATAACCAACTCACCCCTAAATATGTCTACTATGTAATATAGTTTAATTGATTACATCGTATACCTCCACTTGGTACAACTGTAAAACCGTTAAGTATCTCGACTAGTATGCATATGCAGTGGGGATATTGGCAATGAACAATAACTAAAAGAACGTAAATAGTTACCAGCTGTATCCCACAATCCCAGGTTTACAGTACTTCCATTGACAACCACATTTGCACTGAAATTGTCAAAAACAGTTGGCACATAGTCCTGTTTAAAGTTCAATGTCAAAACAGAGTACAACAAATTCTTAGAATTGAGAGTAAACAGCTTCAATCAGGGATCAGAAAAGGCGAATCAACCAATAACTACCATAAGCTTGAGACTAAACTAAGCCAACACATAAGGAAAAAAGTAACTAGCCATAATAAGTTACAATTTCTGCTCCTCCATCGCAAACGATTTACACTTTGATATGATAATTACATAATTAAGTACCCAAAGACAAACACTTTACACTGGTAACTCAAACCTGATTAACCAAAGGGTGTCAGAACCACACCGCACCACACCAAATCTACCGTCTTTTGTACCATAGTACAATAGACTTTTGCACGGTAAATTCTAGATTGTGTTGGGTGTTTTCAATGTGGTGCCACAAAACAAACGGTGTAGTGTCACTAAACGCATCCTTAACCAAAACATCTAAAAACCGAGTCAGGCAATGTATTATCCAATTCCCACCAAAAGTTCTTTAATTTTTACTCGCGATACAAACCATATACACAAAACAAATGTCCAAGAAATCAAATGCGATGAAAAAAAGAGAGGGGAAAAGGGTCCTGACCGTAGGAAATGTATTACTGGTGTAAGAAATCAAGAGGCAAGTCTTTCCAACAGCACCATCGCCGACAGTAACGCACTTTATGAACCTGGAAGCACTCATTTTCACCTTGCACTCTTTTTTTTTTTTCAGATCTTATTATACCATCACTCTTGGCTCCAATTAACTGACGTGTAAAAACGCAATGCAATACAAACCTATACGCAAGAATTGATTACGACAATTACAAATCCCTAATCCTGAATGGGACAAAAAATCAGAGCATAGCTAGTGTTAGGTCATGAAAGAAAAATGAAAGAAGAAGAAGAAGAAGAAGAGGAGGAGAGATTGCGGATCGAATTACACTGTTGCTGGGTAAGAGAGAATTGAGAAGAGAAAAAATGTTTTGTTGAATGAATGTGTGGAAAAAAGAGTAAGCGGCCTATTTTTAGCCGGGAAATATTGCTGTTGATGCGTTCGCTGGAGAGGACCAACAACTGAACACCACCACCACCAACCGCATGACAATTCCCTTCTAACTACTTAAATTACTTTAATCTAAAAACAAATAATACGTAATGTTTCTAAAATAAAAAAAATAAAAAAAATAATACGTAATAATCTAAAAATAACAACAATTATACAGCAATATTATTGATATCTCACGTTGAATCTATTGTGACATAAAACTTTAGGTATGTTCGATTTTACAAAATGTTAAAAATGAATATTCGACATCTATAAGATAATATATTGATGTTAACTTCCCATAGATCGTACAGCAACAACAACAACAACAACAACAATAATAATAATAATAATAATAAAAGGTTGGCCCCCCAATTTAAACGACTCCACGGTAGGGGTGTAAAACAAGCCGAGCCGTTCACAAACAGCTCAATGCTCGGCTCGTAATACTCGTTTAAATATATTTAATTGAACTTGAGTCGAATTGAAACGATTCATGTAGGTTAACTAGTTGAACTCAAACACTTGAATGTTTGACTCAAAATATTCAAAATCTTTATTGAGTATTATTATATATTATAATATATATGTATAAATATGATTGTATTTTTTTACTAGTCAAACTCGAGCACTTCTTGAGATCGAATTCTAGTTTAAAAATGCTCAAAATTTTGTCGAGCATAAATGGGTCGAACTCGATCATTATTAAAGCTTTTTTTTAGGGTATCATTATTAAAAATTAAACAAGCCAAATTAACTCAAGCAATTTTTCCCCTAATCAATGGGAGTTCGAGTATCACTGTTTTGAACGGTTGATCGACTTGATAAGTAAATGTTTGATTCGGCCCGATCGTTTACATCCTTAACCGTTCTCCTTCTATGATATTGTGAATGATCTAAATCAAATGATGTATCTCGGTTATTCCATGTATGTATGATGTCTACATTTTTTTTTTTTTCGAACCCTGGAGTCCCCAATAGGAGCCAGATTAGACCCTAGTGGATTACCACTAGGGTATGTACCTAGGGGTGAACAAAAAAACCAGAAACCAAACCAACCGGCCGAACCAAACCGGAAAGGTATAAACCGTAGTTTTTTGATCGGTTTTTGTATTGTAAAAAACCAAACCGTAAAAAACAATTTGGTTCCAATTTAAAAAAATGAAAACCGTTTAAAACCGGACCAAACCGGATTTTATATGTATACACACATACATGTATATATATATATATATATATATATATATATATATATATATATATATATATATATATATATATATATATATATATATACACACACACACATACCTACATCTATTAATACTTTAAAACATCAATATTTTTTTTCGGTCCAAATCAACTTGTTTAAACTTTGTAATTGTAATGCATTAATGATCAATTACTAATCTCATATCCTAAAGATTCATATTTTGTTGATCATTTCACGTACTGTCTTTAATTTCCAATCATTTAAGAGATTCTCGAGTACATACGTCATCGATTCACAACTCACCACCGCTAACTCTTTCTTCTCTTTCTACTTCCTCGGCATCAATATTTGAATTATGTGAATGCTTATTTGTATGACTTACTTCTTCTAATGATGAACTTAATCATGGACATTTTCCAATTTGTTCATTTGTTAGGTTTGACATCTTATATAAATAAATGCATTTATATACATTAGTTTTATATAATTTTGTCTTTTATTTGCTTATAATTAGATTATGTAGGACAATAACATTGTTGAGATAATCAAAATACGAGTTGGTGTTTTGGAGAAAATAAAATGACGAATATGTTCTAACTAAATAAAGTTCAAAACTATATCACATGTTTTTTTTCGTTTGAAATGTGTGAAAGTTACCTATCTTTAATTATCTCTCGCTTACTTATGGAACAAATGCATTCCTCTTTCTTCCTTGACCATACTCAAAATATTACTTTGTCAAATGGATTTTGAGATTTATAAATGATATTCAATAATGTAACGATTAGTTCATTATTAGTATTTTTTGAAATCGATGATTCATTGATGAATTGAAATGAGTAAGAGATGACTCTTTCATTATCTTGTTCGTCCCAAACTTTATGTACCCGAGTACTCTGTACGTACGTTTCTTTTGTTAGAAGAGTGTAATTACCCGTTCTTAAAACCCGAGTAAATTTCCGGATATGGGCCGTTCGGCCGGGAATAACTTGTATGGTGGGCTAAATCATTAAATGCGAAAACTCAACTTGAAAAGGCTCACACTACTACAAACCTTCGAACCTCGAAGTAATTTTAATTACGTAAATGGTAAAGTTTGAATTGTTCTTTATACAATGACTTTTATAAAATCGAAAATGTATATTCAAACTTTTTAAATGTCGATTTTTTTTTTTTTTTGAGGGGTTAAATGTTGATTTTTAGTGTAAAGATTCCTTCAAACTTTGTCGGTTGGTTTCCCTCCAATTTTAATGGAGTTGATGAAGTAGTAGCAAAATGATCGATTCTTTGCTTTGCTTTACTTCATTAATATTCATTGCTTCATCCTTGTGTATACTTGTCTGGATCTTTTTGATTTTGCTTTTCTTTACCTGCATATATGATGATATATCTGTATAGCTACACTAAATCTCATTGCATTAAGAAAAAGAAAAAAATTGAAGAGGATAATCAATATTCATTAGCAGAAGCAAGCAATGGTGAATTCGCAATACGCAAAGGAGATAGAGAAGGCGCGCAGAGACCTTAGAGCTCTGATTTCTAGCAAGAGTTGTGCTCCTATAATGCTCCGTTTAGCGTAATTTAATTGATTCTTTTCTTAATCTACTCTGTTTAATTAACCTACTTTTTTTTTCAATTAGGGAGGTTTATTTTAGATTGTAATCAGTAAATTGATTGTAAATTATTTGCAGGTGGCATGATGCAGGGACTTATGATGCAAAAACTAAGACTGGAGGTCCTAATGGCTCAATTAGGAATGAGAAGAATTGAATCATGCTGCTAATAATGGTTTGAGAATCGCTGTCGAATTATGCGGTTAGTATGTGTGTTTCTGGAATTTTCAGCACAAATGATTCTACTTTCACTTTTTTTTTATATTTTATTTAACAAATTCGATTTGGATGTGCATTAATTTGCCTTTATTCTGATTCAATGGATAAATTTTGGTTTACATGTTCTGTGGATTGTATCGTGTTTCATGTCAAATAGAGTGAGTGAATCAGAAGTATTGCGAGAAAAAAAAAAAAACGTTTGGGGGAGAAAATGATGAATAAAGTTTATGTATGTATCTTTGTGTTTAGTTGTGTTATTTAACTTTGAATGTACTGCTTCTTCTGATGCCCCTATATTTGTTTGAAGCAGAAGAAATAAAAGCTAAACATCCTATAATTACTTATGCTGACCTCTACCAGGTAATTTCACCATATGCTTAGACAGTTATTCTTTTCTTTTTTCAGAAAGTCAATATTTTCCTATACGGTTTTGTTTTCATCTGTTTGGAAATGAAATATTTCGACTTGATTCGAATGAAATATGATTCAAATGTTGATAGGTTTTCGTATCGAATAAAGTGGATGTGATGTTTTTTGTGAAGAGAAAATGATGAATAAATTTGTTTTATTTTCAAATTAAAGACATAATTTTTCCACCTGCATTTTTTTTTTGATTTATTAGCTAGCTGGTGTAGTCGCCGTCGAGGTCACTGGAGGCCCTACAATTGATTTTGTCTCAGGCAGGAAGGTATGCAAAGAGGGTAAACTCAATTTACTTTTCTTCCTGAATCTTTAAAGATCCATAAAAGCAATTTAATTGGTCATCTTGTTTCCTCAGGACTCGAATGATTCTCCAGAAGAAGGACGTCTTCCTGATGCCAATCAAGGTTCGGTGTCTGCTTTGCAATTATGGTCGATTGATATTAGTGCTTGGTTCTTGAATCAAGATATGACCATGATATTGTCTGATCTAAGACATCTGTTTCCCCTCCTTAGGTGCATCACATTTGAGGGATGTCTTTTATCGGATGGGACTACGTGATAAGGACATTGTAGCGCTCTCAGGAGGACACACATTGGTATTCTGTCCCTAAAAGATAAACATTATTCACTGTAATTTCTTCATGCGGACAATCTTTGATTAGAGCCCGGTTCCTCGTTTTTATTACAGGGAAGGGCTCATCGAGAGAGATCAGGATTTAAAGGCCCTTGGACTAATGATCCTCTGAAATTCGACAACTCCTACTTTGTGTAAGTTTAGCATCCTTATATATCCTTCGTTTATGGGTGTATTGTTAGTGACCTTTAAAAAAAGTGGATTATAGACTATATATAATCAAGACTTTTGAAAGGTTGAATCTTTAAGGGCTCCTCCCTTCATTTTAAAGACAGATAATAATACATGGATGTTGCAGGGAGCTTCTCAAGGGGGACACAAAAGGCCTTTTAAAATTGCCCACTGATAAAGTTCTAGTCGAAGACTCTAGATTCCGGAAATACGTGGAAATATATGCTGAGGTATTGTAGTTAGTTCTATTAAGTTTACATTTTTTTTTTGGTTGTAATTAATGGATACCATGAAAAGTATGTTCTATGAATATATACAGGATGAGGACACATTCTTTAGAGACTATGCTATATCACACAAAAAGCTTTCAGAGCTAGGATTTACAGCTTCATCCTCTTACTTCAAGGCGGCATTAAAGAAAAACCGCACGATTTTGTTGCTGGGTGCTGTTGAAATTGCTGTTGCTGCAGTTGCATTGTTTGTCACTTACTCTTATAAAAACTCAATCGCGCATTTTCCGAATTATTTACCAAACATCTCTGTCAATTTAGTTTTTCCCCATCCAGGAGTTTGAGTTGCCTCTGAATCTGCAACTCTTAACAGATAAGGACCATAAGTAATATAGTGCCTTTGTACTGAAACTGCCCAAAGTATGAAAAATACACATATTTTTCTTCAATTGATAATTTTTTTTTTTTTTTTCTTTCTTTGCACCTTATTTCCTGTGGGACTTGAACGTAGTACCTTTTGATATTTAATATGATAATAATTACCCATCGACTAAGAAAAAGATGGAATTGTAGAATGGGGCAAGGGTATCGTAATCTTGATAAAGACTTAAGAAGGTGCAGTAATCATATCAAATTTAATATCTGTAAAGAATTTAGGAGGAAAGATTGGACTTTTATTATTAATTCATTATGTTTAGCAGTCTCCTATCACCTCTTTTTTTTTTTTTTTTGAGAAATGCTATCACCTCTTTAAATAAAAATCTGAGGAGGAGTTGGATAAGTACAAGACTCTAGCTTATCTCAACTCAAACATAAAAACAAACTCCTAACAGCCTTAACAACTTCTGACTGACTTATTTGAAAATATACTCCCTAACAATAATAATTCATAATATCAAATAAAAGATAAAATAGTCGTAATAATAATAATGGTCGAACTTCAACAACACCCCCCCCCCCCTCTCAAGTTGGTGAGTGAATATCCTTCATGCCAAACACGCCAACAAACTTCTGGAAATCATGTCTCCCCAATGCTTTAGCGAGCCCATCTGCTATCTGTTTTGGAGAAGGTAGAAAGGGAATGCAAATGGTGCCAGCCTCCATCTTTTCCTTTATGAAGTGTCTATCAATGTCAACATGCTTTGTCCTGTCATGTTGCACAGGATCAATAACTATGTCAATGGCCCCTTTATTTTCACAGAACAACTTCATAGGTAGATTGCAAGGCATCCTTAGATCTGTTAACACCTTCTGAATCCATAGCTCCTCACATATCCCTTGTGCCATAGCCCTAAGTTCAGACTTTGAGCTGCTCCTTGAAACTACATTCTGTTTCTTACTTCTCCATGTCACTAGATTACCCCATACAAAGGTACAATACCATGTTACTGATCTCCTATCCTTCACACATGTTCCGTAATCAGCATCGGTATAAACCTCCACACCCATTCTGTCTGTCTTCTGGAAATGCAGTCCCTTCCCAGGACTCTCCTTCAGAAACTTGAGTATTCTGTGAGCTGTGTCTAAGTGCTTTTGTGTGGGTGCATGCATGTACTGGCTGATGGAACTTACAGCATATGCTATATCTGGCCTGGTGTGGGACAGATATAAAACTCTTCCCACCAATCTTTGGAACCTCTCCTTGTTGATTGGTGCTTCTCCATAGTTTTTCCTAGTCTTACACTGCATTCCATTGGAGTGCTTGCTGATTTAGCATCAGTCATCCTAGTTTCCTCTAACAGATCTAGGGCATACTTCCTTTGAGACATGACCAGACCCTCCTTTGACCTGGCAACCTCCATTCCCAAGAAGTATCTCAAGGGGCCCAGGTCATTGATTTCAAATTCTGATGCCAACTGTTGTTTGACTTTGGCAGCATCCTCCACATTGTCACCTATCAAAACAATATCATCTACATAGACAATAATAATTGTAAGTTTTCCATCAAGTGACTGTTTTACAAATAGGGTATGATCAGAGTGTCCCTGTGTGAATCCTATTTTTTTCAGGAACTTCATAAAACGTTCAAACCAAGCTCTGGGGCTTTGTTTCAGGCCATACAGAGACTTTCTCAACCTGGAGACCTTCCCTTTGAATTTATCGTCAAAGCCAGGGGGTTTCTCCATGTAGATTTTGCTAGAAGTAATAGCACCGATCGAGACACTCGATCTTAGCACAGCGGAAGCTTATGCGATTTATAATATGAGACATAACTAATTAATCCTACGAGAAGGTTGAAGATTTACCTTATCGGAGAGAAAGAGTAAATCGACCAAGGGAGAAGCCGTGATCTTCCGGATTGTATCTCCGAACGACGACTGGTGGACGTCGATCCTCGCCGTAGAACCTCCTCGAATATGCACAAGAAAAATCCTAGATTTTTCTCCTCTTAATGACTAAGGCAAGAAACTAATTTTCCTCTCTATTTGTGTGTGGCGCATTATGTGTGTTGTGATTGTGCTAGGAGGAACTCTCTTTATATAAGAAAATAACTAGTCAAGAGAGTTATCCTTTTCACACCACAAAAACCTATTCCCATAAGGAAAAGATATTTTCGCTACAAAATAAGAGATAATTCCCAAAAAATCAATCTCTTAATTTTCCATTAATTATCCAACAAATAGATAATTAATTAATTACACACGTGAGATAATCTAGGAAAATTTCTTCTCCTAATTATCCACAAAATAGGCGCCAACATCATCATTAAAATAATATAAAATGTCTTTTCTATTTTACATATTATTTACCAAACAAATAATATTGCATATTCATTAAATAGACCAACTATTTAATTTTATTTTCGAGGTTCCATAAAACGAGAAAACACTCGCGTGTTAGGAGCCAACCCGGGGACCATGGACCTATAACCAGTAGCTACAATAAATTAAATAAAATATTCATCGAATAGAATATTTCTACTCAACTCATTAATTCCGGAATTACGCCACCATAAATCCGAAACTGAACTCTATCGATTATAGATATAACTTATTCTCAAAACGCCGAGTCGAGTCGATAAGTGTCCATTGATATAATCATTTCATATAAACTAACCCTCCATAGACTATCCGTACTGAAGTAGGATTATTTCCGCAAACCTTCTTCACTACATCTTATCCTTATTTACCATTAACCCACTAGTGATTAATTAGTTCATAACCAATACGAACTCCCGGGATTGATCAGTTTCTAGGATCAACAAATAAGGGGATTGTCTTTCTACTTCCCGCAGGAAGGAATGGATTCCATCTTTGTGAGACACACACTTCTCACTCATTCCAGAATAGTTTCAACGTGAAAGTGATTCGGACTGCGCCTCTTAGCGATCCTTAACGAACACACCAAACACTATCCTGAAACAAGTAGGAGTCTGTAATCACTTCATGATTAAGGTTAATCCATATATGATCATCTTGTGATTTAATAAGATTTCTCAATCACGGAATTATATGAGAAACTCAGATTAAATCGGTCCAGTCCTATATGATTCTTATCATATATAAATGCCCCACTTAGACAACCAATGTCGACGGTCCGGATAAGACGGTCACACCATAAAGTGTTCTGGGCGCATTAATGGTGGTTTAATCAATAGACCCCATACTTTGATTAAGTTCACCACGGACTAACATTTCAAGTGCATCACCATAAACTTAATCCTCATGTGTGACACACACACTAAGTTATATGGCGTGACCCCAACATATGATACGACTTAGGGTTTTCAGTAATGTATTACTTACAAACACGAAGCAAGTAATAAGATGAGAATAAATCTGTCATTTATTAATTCTAAAAACAATTACATAAATTGTCTTTCGGGCTCTACTTCCAACAATCTCCCACTTGCCCGTAAGGACAAGCAACAATTGTTTTTCGGGCACACTATATCTACCAATCTCCCACTTGCCCGTAAAGACAAGCAATGATTGTTTTTAGAGCACCACACCCTTATTCTTTCTATCCACAACATTCTCCCACTTGCTCTAAAGCAGATGAGACATATCTCCCAATTTCATACCCGCCAAGCGCTCATCAGTGACTTAGATGCCACGCGTCTTGGTAAACTGATCAGCTAGGTTGTCGGTTTTGAGGCGATCTTTAGGACTGAAACGTCGCCTCTCTGCATGATCTATCTGACCAGGTGGTACTTTCTCTCAATATGCTTTTGACCTCTTATGATTGCGAAGATCATTTGCATGAGCTACCTCTCAACTGTTTTCACAGTAAAATGATATCGGCTCATCGAGACCTGGAATCACTTACCGCTCCAACAAAGAACTTCTCAAGCTACATTGCCTCTTTAGCTGCTCCGAAAGTTGCTATGTATTCGACTAACAGAGTCAACTTGGCAGTGCTGGATTGCTCCAGACTGTAGCTCCATCACAATGAGTAAACACTGAGCCTGAGATCGATTCACGATCATCCTTAATCCGACTAATTAATAATCAGAATCAGTATAGTCAACGACACTCAGGTTCGCACCCGAATACACAAGCATACGATTCCTCATTCTCTAAAGATACTTGAGGATGCACTATACTGCTTTCAACGTTCGAATCCAAGACTCAACTTTTCTTGACTTTGAATATTCTGACATTCTCTATCCAAAAGAGAATTTATCCTATTTTCTCTATATCCGAAGATTGAGAGAATTATTTCGTGAGGGGTTGGGTAGGAAACCTCTCGTTGAATATTGCATGCAAAGCAATGCATTATCATTTTAACCAATAAGATGCATGGGATATTGCCAACAACTTGTTTTCATGAATTCGACCGAATTAAATTCTAAGATTATCGTCCACTTCTCTGACTCAAAGAAGCTTTGGCTCGTCAGTTTCTGACTTCAGATAACACACTCATGTTGTTCTCAACTGTTGCAGTGTTATCTTTGTCATTAACACTAATACTCACTACTTTACCAATATTGATATCCTAGTCTACAAAAACCTTATCATTATTCAGGTCAGCCCACACATTTAAAACATGTGATCTTAAATGACCTAGAGGTTTGCTTTAATCCATCAATGGATATAAGCATAGGCAGTCAATCTGCCATTGGCTTTAAGCTAAAACCCTTCCGTTCTGAATGAATCTAAGCTCTATTATACTGCAAGAAAGTTTCAGGGCATCACCCCTGGTAATCTTTCTGCTTTCATGGAGTCATGCAAGGCTGAGTGGTGAGAGAGTTTCAGGGCATCACCCCTGGTTAACTCCCTGCTTCTCAGGGAATTACCCCTAAACCACTTGGTTTTGCCTTGAAAGATAAACTTTCCATTCATTCTTATCACGTAGATCCAATTACTCCCACTGGGCCTGAGACACTCAGGTGGTTCTACAGGATTGTTAATAGAACCGGAGTACCAAAAACTCCATTTACAGGTTTATGGCTTTAAACCAACCTCCTATTGTCAGAATCCTATACAGTCCTTCCAGAAGGACCATAGGTGATCAATCACCCCCAGCAGACTGTAAAGTCTGCATAATCACAACGAGTCAATGGATAAACCATACTCCCACTGCATTTGGGTGGATTGACATTCTGATCTGGTTCAGTAGTATTTATCAGCGTAATCCCCAACAATCAATGTTGGATGTGGTCTGATTAAATCAGATAGTAACTCATTGAGTAACTGTACTTCAAGGTCTAAGGTTGTTATTTATACATTCTTCAAGAAAGGCTGTGACAGTTCAACCGTCACTTTCCGATCTTAAGAATCTTATAACCAACCTTTAATCATTGTATTAAGATATTTCACGATCTGTCACCATCTGAACGTGTATGTAAAATCTACAGTCCTACCTTCAAGCACCAAGTGCTCAATGCCTCTATTTACGGAAGTGAAGTAAACGTAGTTCACTCCTTATCCATAAATTCATAAGCATTTTCTAGGTAGACTTCTCGGTATTACATAATAATGTATACCGTTATTTTGCAACTAACATCTTAATTGAGTTAAGCAGTGTAGTGTAGCATATCAATAACTATATAAGACAATACATGGTTTATCCTTTCAGTGAAATCGTTTCACTCGGAGGTAGGCCAAGCATCAGTGCTAAAACTATGCTATAGCCTATATCTGAGCATGGAATACTCATTTCTCTGGTAATATCAAAGATTCCTCCAAATATTTAGATAAACTAATCGGCGTTTCGAGTAGTTATCAGACAAATTGTCCATTACTCAAAAGCTCCCACTAGCTCGTATCTTCATAAGACCCCGAAGGTCAATATGAACAAGCTATGATACTTCTTCAGCTCTATTACCTTTTCTTAATTGAAAGGTAACTTAGTCATTTTTCCTTTGAGATAGTGTTCTTAGACTGGGAGATAGGAATCACCATTAGCCAGTCTTCTGATCTTATCTTTAGGATATATGCACTAATTAATAGATGTTGAAGAATCGTTTATCTAAATACGGAAACCATTTGTCTTAATAGCTTATGATGTGTTACATATACTTTTTCAGCGTTACTTAGTGGTTTTGACTTTATCAGACAAAAGTCCGAGTCTCAGAATCGTATACAAATGTCATATTCACTTTCTTTGAGGCAACTATCGATTTGAAAGTGAATCCATTTGTTCCAACGAATCTGAAAACAGAAATTAAATTTCTGCGATATTCAAGGATTAAAATCCGAAATTTTGTTTCCTAATATCACTCCCACTATCTTAGCTGAAATAACTGCCCGTTGTCTACTCTTCATCATGAATGCCCAGCTACCTTGTTCTTACAAAAGAACTTTAGCTTCTAAGTCAAATTACTCGGTTAATAAAGTCTCTAAGGATTCATAGGTTAGTGATCCGAAATCACTTTCCTTATCCTATATTTCTCTTATTAATATTTCGGTTTAGCCTTTAACTTATTTAGTATAGATGACTTGCACTCGTAGACATTTATCTTCCCATTCTTGGCTTTCTATAAAGGAAATGGCCGTGAACTAGCAGTTCATTTGAGTAGACACTACTCGTAAACTGTGGGATGTCTAGTGAGATTGATACCAATCATTCTCGTCACCTTTGAACTAATTTTGTTTTGTCTCTCGTTCAACACAAGTGACAGTAGTGACATCAATGTCACTTACGTTTGAAGGCTTAAGAGGAACATCCTCTTCCGAAAAATTAATTTGCATTCTCGATTATTGAGTTCAACGTTCTTGTTACTTTTCCACTTTTACGAAGTCCTCATCAGTCAATATATTATGTTTAGAAGTTTAGATACCATGAGATAATATGCAGTTGTAGAAAATAAATTATGACAGAAGTGTAAATCAAATCATACACCACAACATATAATAATTTTAGGAATAATAAACGTGATGTCATGCATGCAGATAATCCTACCATTCCAAGGATTTAATCTCACACCTACAGTGCCGCCGTATGGTAGGTCAAAGAGGTGACGATTAAATTGTGACAATCTCTCTCAACAATTAACCCATTTAAGAATCGAACATCTCCTATTTAATTGTCGATTACCTTCCTTTTTCAGCCAAGATATTTCCTAAAATATCCTTGTGAGTGTGACCTACTGTTTCAGATTTTTAAGTACGCCCCTAGTATGCCGTCGTAGGGTAGGTCAGTGACCCGACGAGTACTCAAAATCCTATCCTTTCGGAAACCAAGCCTTGAATTTTGATAGCGGTGAAGGCCATCCGTAGGGGGCCGAAATCAAAGCGGCATGAGGCGTCACCATTCTCTCACGTGCTTGTGTCAACAGTAGAGGCCGTGGGGTCGGTTGTCACCTTCCCCGCTCCCACTCGTTATTTTGAAAATTAGGTAGTTTCATTAGGATTTTCAGAATTTATTTACAATCCGAAAAACAATAAATCATGAATATTTAAATTAATCCTCCCACTAGTTCATCGGTTCCAAATACCGTCTAACTAGTGTCACTTATTCACGACTTTCCAATTTCACGGATTTATAAAATCTTTGTGTAGACACTACACAATTTAAAATTAACCATGAATTTTATAATCCTAATATATTAGGACTTATGAATTTTCCACCAAATCGAAAAAACAATAAATCACAAATTTAAAGCTCCCACTAGTTTGTCGGTTCCAAATATCGTCTAACCAGTGACACTATATTCATGATTTTCCAATTTATCGATTATATAGATTATCTCTTGTGTAGACACTACACAGCAAAATTCGTAAAAGAATTTAAAAAGGTCCTAATTTTGTCATGATAAAAATTTTGGGATCTTAGAATTTTTCCAATAATAAAAAACAATAAATTATGAAAAGCAATCACCAACTTATCGGTTCCAAATACCGTCTAGTTGGTGTCCAATCTTTTCACGATTTTCCAATTTTCTCGATCATTAAAATCATTTTACGTAGACACTACATAAATAAAATTCACAAAGAATTTTATTATCCTAAAAAATTCTGGGATTGTTGAATTTTTCGAATAAGTCGAAAAACAATAAATCAAGAAAAAGCAACCACCAACTCATCGGTTTTAAACCCTGGCTGAGATTTAACCGAGTTTACCGAATGGTGTTGGGATCGTTTAAGCCGACCCGTCCTCTTCGTTGATTCATGTACGACTGCTGGATGAATCGGGCTAAGGTTGCCCCATTGAGCCTCATCTCGCCGGATAGCTTGACCTTGCCGGACCCCCGACGCTAACGTCGCACTTGGACGGACAAGTCGAGTCGAGCCGAAGCCCTGTTGACCTCCCGAACCAATTTTTCGAACCTTTTGTTTTGCTGGTGTCCAACTTTTCCGGATTTTCCAATTTTTGATTATCAAAATTCAAAATTTATGTAGACACTACATAACCTAAACCCCGTAGGATTTATTATCCCAAATTAAGTTTATCATGTGAATTTTATATCCCGATAAAATTTTCCGTTCGTTTTAATTAATTTAATTAATTACCTAAATTAATATAAATTAATTATCGTGTTCATACATGTCTAATTAATGTCACGATTAATTATCTACATGTATGCATATGCTAGGAGTGGAATTCATGAATATGATGCATGTCATGGCATGGTTATTTCACATAAATTATCGAACATGAAAACAAATGCGTAAAAGAAACCACTGAGATGGATCGTTGGTACCCCGTATCTAACCTATTTAAACTAGGAAAAGAAAATAAATAAATAAATAAATAAAGCCGCCGCATGCATGCATGTTGATCTTGAAAATTTGCCTTTGATTTTTCTTTTCATCTTCGTTCTTCACCGCTTTTTTTTTTGTCGCATGAACAGTGCCGTCTCATGAACAGTGCCTCGTCTTCTTTCCATTGAAGATTAATTTTGGCCGACGGATCCGACGGGAAAAAAAAATACTACTAATGAAATTTAAATTGCAAAAATTAAATTTACATAGATTGCAATCCGGAAGATCACGGCTTCTCCCTTGGTCGATTTACTCTTTCTCTCCGATAAGGTAAATTTTCAACATTCTCGTAGGATTAATTAGTTATGTCTCATATTGTAAATCGCATAAGCTTCCGATGTGCTAAGATCGAGTGTCTCGATCGGTGCTATTACTTCTAGGACGAAGCAAGTAATAAGATGAGAATAAATCTGTCATTTATTAATTCTAAAAATAATTACATAAATTGTCTTTATGGCGCTACTTCCAACTGATTTCCTATTTGAGATCACCATGGAGGAAAGCATTTTTGACATCAAGTTGCATAAGAGGCCAGTCAAGGTTTACTGCAACTGATAAAATAATTCTGATGGTATTTAGTTTTGCTACTGGAGAGAATGTTTTAGAGAAATCCACCCATTGAGTCTGTGAGTACCCTTTAGCAACCAGCCATGCCTTATGCCTCTGCACAGATCCATCTGAGTTGTATTTAATGGTGAACACCCACTTGCATCCCACAGTCTTCCTATCCTCGGGCAGTTCCACCATCTCCTATGTTTTGTTCTTTTCCAAAGCCCTCATCTCTTCCAAAACAGCACTCTTCCACTCAGGAGCACTTAGAGCATCTCGAATGGTCTTTGGTATTTGGGTGTTTTGGATGGTAGAAACAAATGCTTTATATCTAGGAGAGAGGTGGTTGTAGGAAATGTAATTGGTCATGGGGTAGGTCTTTTTCTGTTGGTATTTAGCACACTTTCTAGGTTGTTTTCTAAGGGCAATTGGTTTATTGTCTGGAGAAGTGTCTGTTGGTTCATTGTCTGAAAGGGATTCCCTGTCAGAAAATTCATCATGTACAGATTCTACAGTGTTGTTTTCCTCCACAACCTGTGTTTCATGGTGAAGATGAGGTTCTGTTGGCACCTCAGCAGTGTTCTGACCTTCTGTTCTGGACCTCTTGCCCTTCCTTTGATAAACCTTTCCTTTGAAAATTGCATTTGGATCAGAGGTACCGGAAGTTCTGTCCTCTTCTCCAATCTGTTTTTCTGCACCAGTTGGATTACTTTCTAGTTCATATTCAGGGATCAGCTGCTGAATAAAAGTATGAATTTCAAGATGGTTGGGTTTTTGTTCTTTAAAGTAGGGTAAATTTCCATGGAAAGTGGCATCCATAGTGACATATAGTTTTCTTGCTATGGGATCAAAAAAATTATATCCCTTCTGTGTAGAGGAATATCCAATAAAAACACACTTAATGGCCCTAGGGTCGAATTTATTCCCAGTGTTGTTGTGAACAAACCCTACACATCCAAAAATCTAATGGTAAATCACAAAACAGCCTTTCATGTTTGAAAACAGTTCGTAACTGGTTTAATGGGATTTGGAAACTCAACACCTTAGATGGCATCCTATTTATGAGATATGTTGCAGTTAAGATAGCCTCCCCCATAAGTATTTAGGACACTGAGCATGGATCATCAAAGCCCTAGCTACATCTAGTAGGTGACGATTCTTTCTCTCAGCAATTCCATTTTGCTGAGGAGTCCCTACACATGAGCTTTGATGAGCTATACCAGTCTCTTCAAAAAAGTTACCCAAGATGGTTTTAATATATTCAGTTCCGTTATCACTTCTAAATATTTTTATTTTAGTTTGAAACTGATTTTCTATAATATAAAAAAATAGAAATTTTTGAAAACTTTTTCAGCTTCAGACTTGTTCTTTAACAAGTAAATCCATGTTGTTCTTGTGTGATCATCAATAAATGCGATGAGCCATCTTTTATTAGACAAAGTTTTGACCCTTGAAGGTCCCCATATGTCACTATGAATCATATAGAAATGGGATGAAGGTTTATAGGGTTGTAAGGGATAAGGCTTTCTGGTGTGTTTAGCCAATTCACAGACTTCACATTGGATAAAAGAATCATTTTTATTCATAAACAAAGCAGGAAAGAGTTTTTTCAAATATAGGAAACTAGAATGTCCCAATCTGGCATGCCAGGTCAAGACTTTATTTTGATCCAAATTGGAACAAATTACAATGAAATGTCCTAGTAGAAAGGCTATCCAGGTTGAGCTCTTCGTCCAGAACATAGAGGCCTTCCACACTCCTAGATTTGCCAATCATCACCTTCAAGTCCTTGTCCTGAAACACACAGTCATTCTTAGAAAACACAACATTGCAGTTGCTGTCCATGGTGAATTTTTTGACAGACAATAAGTTACAGACAAGTTTAGGTACATGAAGTACATTGTACAAGGTAATCTGTGGTGAAATAAGGATGGATCCCTTGCTTGCAATAGGGGTAAGGGACCCATCTGCCAATCTGATTTTTTGACTACCAGATAAAGGAAAGTATGTGGAAAAGATTTCAGATATACTAGTCATGTGATCTATAGCCCCTGAGTCTATGACTCAAGTGACTATTTGTTTAGAGCTAAAAAGGGCCGAGTTACCTGAGTCCACAAAGGAACATTTTGTAGTAGTGGTTAGGGAATTCATAAGTTTGCTCAGGTGCTCCAACGGCTCATGTGTAAAGGGTGTTGATCCAGCTTTTGATGAGGCTTAATTTGCCTTCCTTTCTCCATCTCCTTTTGAACTTCCAGGCCCTCTGTTTTTCCATGCTGGCTTCCCATGAATCTCCCAGCAGGAATCCTTGGTATGGCCAGTCTTCTTGCAGTCTCACATTTCAGCTTTGACTTGTTTGGGCCTTGCCTTCATATTTTGCAATTACTAAGGCAGACCCTTCTCCATCTCCAGCTACATTCTTCCCTATTACTCTCCTTCTGGCTTCCTCTCTTCTTACCTCTGAAAACACTTCTCTAAGGGTTGGTAATGGCTTTCTCCCCAAAATTCTGCCCCTGACTTCATCCAATTCTGATTCCAGTCTTGCTAGGAATGAGTAAACTCTTTCACTCTCCTCTCTTTTCTGGAATTTGGCACTATCAGCAGGGCATTCTCATGTCTCACTATAGCACAAATCTAGTTCTTGCCATAGAGAGACTTCTTCATTGTAGAATTCACTCACGCCTCTTCCATCTTGCTTGATCTTCCATATTCGGTTTTGAGTTCGTATATTTGGGATGAGTCCTCAAAATCAAAATACATTTCCTTAATTGCTTCCCACATGTCTTTTGCTGTGGGTAAAAACATGTGGGGTCTGGCTATGCTTGGCTCCATGGCATCGATCAACCATGCCTTGACCAAAGAGTTTTCAGACTTCCACTGCGTTCGTTTTGGATCTCCTTCTTCAGGTGCCTTGGTTTCACCAGTTAGATAACCAAGTTTGCCCCTTCCATCAATAGCCAGTTGAACGGTTTCAGACCATTCTAAGTAATTCTTCCCATTTAATTTCGGGGAGGTGAGTAGCAGGGATGATGAGGAATAATTTGAGTTCTCATCATTCCCATCCGCTCCTTCTGCACCGGGGACACCGGATACGACACCGGAGGAGGTGGCTGATCTCTCTCCGACCATGGCTGCTGCTTTATAGTTCATCGTCGAGCAAGATTTTGGATCATCGCTCCGATACCATGTAAAGAATTTAGGAGGAAAGACTGGACTTTTATTATTAATTCCTTGATGATTAGCAGACTGCTATCACCTCTTTAAATACAAATCTGAGGAGGAGTTGGATAAGTACAAGACTCTATCTTATCTCAACTCAAACATAAAAACAAACTCCTAACAGCCTTAACAACTTCTGGCTGACTTATTTGAAAATATAACTCCCTAACAATAATAATTCATAATATCAAATAAAAGATAAAATAGTAATAATAATAATAATAATAATAATAATAATAATTGTCGAACTTCAACAATATCTAACATAAACAAGAAGTTAAAAGACAAACTGAGATATTCTTGTATTCAATTTTCACAGTTACTAGGTTTTCCATGATCAAATACATAGTAAGAAATCTTAAAATCCTGTTCCATTTCAGACATTTTTATAAAAGAGACGGATGTCTTTAAAGACATCTCAATAAATTTACCATTGCGGCATCACAGCCACGATCAACATTTTCAAAGTGGATTTTAGAGCATAGAATCGACTTTTCAACGGTCAGATAAATTGTTTTAAAGTTCGATTCTATGCTCTTCGAAAAGATCGATATTTTTTTTTCATGATGGGGTGTTACGGTAAATGTTTGATGGTAAAGACGTGGATTGTTGAAATCAACAGGTTCGCCTCTAACTGGAATAGACTCGATACGATACTCATCATCTTTTCTACAAACCAATCCATCCTTTTCATTTGGGACTTGTCTTGGTTTGCTGATAAGCTTCTCTCTTGTATTGTTTTTATCTGTATTTTCAACAAACACTATCAGAAAAAGAAGAAGA
Source organism: Gentiana straminea (assembly GCA_036785695.1). Lineage (NCBI taxonomy): Eukaryota > Viridiplantae > Streptophyta > Magnoliopsida > Gentianales > Gentianaceae > Gentiana > Gentiana straminea. The sequence continues at coordinate 9,726,029 of JAVUPR010000167.1, forward strand.
AAAAAAAAAAAACCCTTTTTGTTCTATCAACATTCCTCACAAGCAATTTGAATATGGGGGGACCTTTTACTTGCACAAGACACTACATCGATTTTCAAAATGCCGTCGATTATCACAGTCAATTTTTTTGAAAGTATATATATGATGCTACAGTAGGTTGAGTGTGGTGCCTTGAAGGCCCCTTTGAATATACATACCGTTTTCCCAGCAAAAAACTTGGTGTAGATCGACTTCAGCTAAGGACGAGTAATCAGCATCGATCGACTTGATCAGCCTGTTGATGATGAAAAGAAGAATGACATAGAAGCATGTTAAAAACGATATACCTCCCATAGCTAGTTTCTGAAGAGAAGCTACATATTTTGTATATACATGTTATGAATCGGAATCTAAATAATGTAACATCCCAAAACTTGGACTTAACCGTCAGACAAAAACCAACATCAAGTACTTCAGTTTCATATGCTTTCGGGAGTGTTCACAGTTCATATTGCCTGAAACAAGGTTACTACAATCTAATTGTTTTGTAAGTCTAACTACTCAATGGTGACAAAAAAACAGACAGAAGCATGAAGTTTTCATAATACCTCGTATATATAGATGGCCTAATCGAAGAAGCACGTTTCCATCACTCAGCTCCTGCAAAGAAAATGTTAAAAGAAATGCAAAATAACATTGAGCAAAAACTCTGTTGTGTTGTATAAAGTAAAATCACCTGGAGGGTATAATTAATGTAACATTAGGAGGCAAAGTATAGTTGGCCTCCATGGCTCCATGAATGTGGCTGTAGGCTTGTGAGAAGATCTCCAGTTTTCTGAGTTCTGAAGTATCATATTATAAGTTATTAGTACTGTCAACATTTATTAAATCTAATAGTTTGATCTCTTTGTAATTAAAATTCAGTCTCACCTCATGTGTGAATGCTAAAACAAGGGGTGAGTAGATTTCTTGTCCAGTTGTTCTGCGCCAACGTGACCCTTCACCTTTTTTATTAGCACTTATGTAGTAAGTTCCCCTAATCTGTACAAGATACAAGACAATTACTACACGGACACATACGCACCGGTCTCACTGCCACGTCATGTTGTGGTACGTGTGTAGTGTCTTTCTATTACCGTTTCATTAATAGATAGCTTGTGGATTCATACATTTTTAAGCATGATTAAGAATACTATAAATGGGCAGAAAATTTGTACCGAGAGTCCATGACAAGTAGTATTACTGTCCACACACACACTGTCTCGTTAAGAGGTTCGCCTACTCCTCTACCGTCATCATTGAGCATACGCCTGCATTATGCGTAGCACGATACATTCGATATGAACAAATTGTAAACAACACACAATTTAACCAATAATATAGTTGATGAGGATTATTAAAAATAGATGCTTTATTTGAACCTATGGAACATCACTTCTATCTGTCCATCCTTAATGCTTGAACCTCCGGTGGCTCGGCCCACCAGAACACTTAATTCAGGATTGTCATCAGATGCATAAACTCCAAGATTGAGTTGATGCCCTATGACTTGCCTGGTGGCTCCTCTTCTACTGAGACCGGTGATACTGATTACGTGGTTGGTTGTCTGCGTTGGTTGTCTTAGTCTGCTGTCTGATTAAGTCGTTTGCTGTCTGAGTATGCTGTCTGCCTGTTGGTCTTTATCTGTTGAAACAATGTAGTGGTGACTGATTTCCCCTACCCCGTGATTCCGTTTGATATTGTAGCACTCTGTTCTTTATGTTTGAATTTGGTATTTGCATGTTTCTTTTGGGATGTTTTAAAATTTGTATGCATCTGTTTTACGCTCTTGCTTTAGTGATGCAAATTTACTGTTGATCCCATGCATGCAGACTATGCAGTGCCCTAATCTTGTGTTACGTATTCCCGTCCTTATCCCGACTTTGGACGGCCTGCACCAGATTCCCCTTTTTCTGGGAGGACGGCGCACGCCACCCTTCCTCGGCGTAAGCCGGAGACTCTTTTGAGACCACACATGGCGTGCACCAGCACCATCCGGCCAGCACCATGACCATTATCACACTTTGGCATTATTTCATCACTTTTGTTGCTCGAATTGACTCCCATTGTTTTCCTAATTACTACTACTCACTTTCCATTGAGGAAAATGCAAGTTCGTAAGTGGGGAGTGGAGACGTAGTTAGTTCAACAACGGGTAATCTCTTTAAACATTTAAGAAGCACTTAACTTTGATCGTTTCCGAGTAAGTCGAGCATGACAAAACACCTTCTGATATGAATTAAGGTGCTGTGATTGAGAGAATAATTGCCTCAACAAAGTGAGCAACTGTAAGGAATTGTGAGGACATTTTGACTGCTTATCTTTAAGTGTAGTGTGAAATTTAAGAACGTATACTCTGATCTTGTGTTGATATTATTTTTTGTTAACATGCAATCATCAAACGTATACGATCTTTTGTTAACATGCAATCTTTTACGAAATTGTGTATGCTTACTTTCAAGTCGCAACTAGAACTTGAGTTTGGTACTCTTTTGAGATGAAATAAACGGTTACGGAATCAAAGTAGGGATGACGATTTTTGGCAAAACTTTGACTCGACCATAGCCAAATGGACTTCCCGTACATAAATTCCTTTCTGTCCCCATCTCAGCCTTTGTAGAGTGGCGAGACCCCACTCGAAACTAGCCATCATATTTAGCCTCATTATAATCCAACACTTAACCAATTTTGGTCTACATTCTCTTGACCTCCCGCAAGTGTAGCAAGTTTCTATGGATTGTGGGGGGGGTGATAACGGAATTAAGGTTGGATGACTTTAGTTGGTTCGAGTTGGGAGAGTGTTCTATCTTACAAAGTTCAGGATTCGAGTTTTAAAAAAAAAAAAAAAGGTCCAAAAATTCAATAAAGCTACCAAAAATCCAAAAACTCAATTCAAGTGAAGCTCAAATAAAGTGTAAATACCAAGAAATAAAGTGTGAGTCAATGAAGGCAATTTTGAAGCTCAAGTGTATAAATCCTAGGTGATGTAAGTTTCTAATTGGAGTGGCGGTTGATCGATGAGATGAAGGTGTAGATTCTTGCTATCTTGCTTTATTCTCTTTGATTGTCCTTTTTATCCCTTCGGTTAGCCAACTACCCTAAACTAAATGTTACAAGCCATTTTGCCAACTACCTGACCTAACTCTTTGACTCCGAACACCTAGTTAGTGGAGATTGGTATCACTCTTAAACTTTTAATTGCGTCTCGTGAGTATGTCTTGCATGATTTCATGATTGATTGCTTGGTAACAAGTTTGAAGAGTATTCACACACACACTCCACTACTCTTTTAGATTACAGTCAACATGTGCTTGTATTTCTGAACTCGTTGTGACACCCAGTTAAGTTTTTGTCCTTGATTTTGCATCATCTTGGTTTGTGGCTCTAGTTGTTTTGTTGCTTATTTGCTCGAGGACGATCAAAAGTTAAGTGGGAGTGGTTGATGTAAGTCAACCAGATGATGCATTTTACGATGTTTCAATCCCATTTCTTACGTGTTTATTGATGTTTTTGCATCAATTGGAGCAAATATTGTGATGATTTGGACCACATGCTCAAGTGTGTGTTACTGGTGATATCCAATAATGCTCAAGTGTGTGTTACCGGTGTCCGTAATTGCTCTATGTCTCCTCCTTGGTCTAAAGGACTCTAGACCTAATGACTCAACATGATGAAGCTCCAAGGTTGCATAAGTGAACTATAAACCCCAAATAAGAAACCGAGTTCCATTTAAGGTCGGTTTTACCTTCCAGTCTCCCCATCTCTTTTCCCACACCAAGAATCTCCGTCATGACTCATCAAAGAGTGTGTTTGCGAGTGCTAGATAGCTAGTCTAACACAAACATGCAATACAAATCAAATAGGGAGAGATAACAACACAAGATGCTAACAACAATGCATAATCATTCCCATTCAACTAAAAGAGATGCAAACTATCACAAAAACATCATCTTGGCTAGTAAGAAAACTAGGCACTCATAGCTATGAAATTCAACATGTCACTTATGGATTTCATATCTATGAACACAACTCAATAACAAGTAAAGACTAAGAATTTACCAAACCAGAAGCTATGAACTTCAAGAAAGGAAACTTGCATTCAATATTAAAAGAGCTCCAATGAAGTTTTCACCAAAAGATGACAACGTGTTCCAACAAAGATTCTAAGATCAAAACAAGTATTCTTAATGTTTACAAGTTGAATTGGAACCTAAGCTATGGTGGATTTTTGGCTAGAAGAGCCTTGAAGATGAAAGTGTCTCCAAGCTTAGGGTTTGGGGTGTTGGGTCTAATGTGGTTGAAAATCGAATGTTATGACTTAAATGACACATCTCCACACATTGAAGCATGCCAACGTCTGACCGGTGGTTGGTGGCAGGTGTCAGCTAGTAAATGCGTGCAGTGGATCTAATATTTAGGTTGAAGGACGCCAAAGGTCTGTTGGCGGACACCAAGAGTGTAGAACCTTCAATTTAAATTCCCATTGAGAATGGCATACGTCAACAGCTCCAAAATGCGATTCCCTGCTCTTTTATGCTTCGAATCGAACCGCGATCAAATACATGGTTTGACGCTCCATAATTTAGGCCTCCGAGCTCGGTAATCTGTGCTTTAAAACAAAAACACAAGACTACCAGGTGTAAATCCGATAACAAAACTTGGCCATTAGGGCCTAGATAATCGAAAAAATTATGGTTTTATAATATGTACTATTTACGCAAAATATACCAATTCAACACAAAAGTTGCTCGAAATGATACGAAAAACCACTAAACGTATAGGAAATGGGGATAAAACATCGTAAAATGTATCATCTTGTTGACTTACATCGTAAAATGTATCATCTCGCAATCCCTCGGGAACGGAGTGCACGTGGAGATTGGCCTTGAGATCAGTGAAATGAACATGGCCTAAGGGCTTGGTCAGAACGCCAGCCAGTTGGTCTTTGAAAGAAACAAATGTGACATTAACCTTGCGGGAAGCTACGATTTCACGGACGTGGTGGAAGTCAATCTCAATATGCTTTGTACGGGCATGGAAAACGGGATTGGCGGTAAGATAGGTGGCGCCAATGTTGTCACACCATAAGGTAGGAGCCTGAGGCTGGGGAACACGCATCTCACGTAACAAGACCGAGACCCATTGTAATTCGGCGGGGGCGTGGGAAAGGGCTTTATATTCTGCTTCCGTGCTACTTGGCAATAGTGAGTTGTTGTTTAGAGGGCCAACTGATCAGATTATCACCCAAATATATACAGAAGGCACCAATGGAGCGACGGTCATCAGGATCGGAGGCCCAAGCACCATCAGAAAAGGCCTGCAGTTGTGCAGAAGAAGAGGGCCGTAAGAGAAGACCATCAAATATCGAGTGCTTGAGATAACGCAAGATGCGTTTAACGGCAACCCAATGAGTGGTGCGAAGGGCATGCATGAATTTGCAAACTTTGTGCACCGCAAAGGCAATATCTGGGCGGGTGAAGCTGAGATACCGGAGTCCCCAAAAAATGCTTCGATAAATTGTAGGATCTTCAAAAGGTTGACCATCGGTACAACTGAGGCGAAAATTGGACGCCATGGGCGTTATACAGGGCTTGGCCGATTGCATATTAGCTCGGCAAAAAAGATTATGAATATACTTATGTTGGCTAAGGAGTAGTCCATCAGGAGTGCGGAGAGCCTCAATACCCAAGAAATACGAAAGAGGACCAAGATCCTTAACCGGAAAGTGCGAAGATAAATGAGAGATGGTGGATGTAACAAAAGACGCCGAAGTACCTGTAATCAAGACATCATCAACACAGATCAAGACAAAAATAGAGTCAGTCCCATGAGTATATATATATAATGAGGTGTCAGCCTGCGACGGTGAAAACCCATAAGTGCGAAGAACATCCGTAAAACGTGAGAACCAAGCTCGGGGAGCCTGGCGAAGACCATAGAGACTGCGCTTAAGCTTGCAGACATGGGATGGAAAGTCAGGGTGCTGGAAACCCTGTGGTTGCTATATATAGACATCTTCTAAAAGAAAACCATGGAGGAAGGCATTCTGAATATCAACCTGACGAATAACCCAATTATGTGAAATCGCAAGAGTGAGCAATAGACGGATAGTAACCCGTTTGACCGCCGGACTGAAGGTCTCAGAGTAATCAACACCGGATTCTTAGTGGAAGCCCTTTGCAACAAGACGCGCTTTGTAGTGCTCAATATGACCATCGGCATGGCGTTTAATTCGGAAAACCCATTTGTTACCAAGAACATTCATACGGGGAGAAAAGGGAACCAGATCCCAAGTATCATTGTGTACCAATGCATTGAACTCATCTCTCATGGCGTCTCTCCATTCACAGGATTTAAGGGCTTCAGAGAAGCTGGTTGGTTCAGTGGGTTGAGAAGTGATAGAAAAGGCCTTAGGAAGGGGATAACGCACAAAGTCATCAGGGAGGGCTTTTGGCTTGAGGGAGTGTGTCTTAGAACGAGTCACCATTTGATGAGGGTGGTGGAGTGGAGGGAGAGTCGGTTTCAGAAGGAATAGGGGACGGTGGAGAGGGAGAGTCCAGCGGAGAGGAGGTGGGTGAGGGAGCAGGAGAAGCAGCGGGAAGAGTAAGAGTAGGAGGAAGCGAGACAATATTATCCGGGGTTAAAGAAGAGGTGGTCGAAGAGGATGTATAGGGGAAAGAGTTTTCATCGAAGACGGCATGGCGCGAGATATAGATGCGGCCAGTACTAAGATCAAGACATTGTAACCATGGTGAGTGGGGCTGTAGCCTAAGAACACACACGTTTTTTTATCGGAAATCGGTTTTGTGATTATTATATGGGCGGAGGTGGGGCCAACCGAGGAAGGCATCAACTTCGACAAGAAGGGAAAGGCCAATTTGACGGTGTCGCCTCTCAATGGCACCATTTTGTTCAGAGGTGTGTGGACATGAGCGACGATGGTCAATTCAAGGAAGTAAGGTACGTATTTAGACGACGATATTCGCCGCCCCAGTCAGTCTGAATTGCTTTAATTTTAGCGTTAAATTGACGCTCAACGAGAGCACTAAACTGAGGAAAGATAGACTTCATATCAGATTTTAGACGCATAGGATAAAGCCATAGGAATTTAGTGTAATCATCCAAAAAACTTACATAATATTATTGCCATAAATAGAGTCTTCGGCACAAGGGCCCCATACATCAGAATAAACCATGTCTAAAGGACGCAACGAAGTAAAAGTAGATAAATGTAAAGACTAATGATGGCTTTTAGCCATTTGACACGCAACACAAATTGATGTAGGTGCAGAGGAGGGGGCCGAAATATTATTCTGACTCAAACAAAGACGTAAAACAAGAAAAGAACAATGCCCTAAACGCTGGTGCCACTGAGAGACATTGGAACGACCGGAGACAAGAGCTTGAGCAGGAAAGCGGTTGAAGGAGGTGGAGAAGTGGTAGAGGCCGTCCTTAAGGTACCCCATATGATGGATGCGGCCCGAGTAATCCTTCACAAAGAAATAATTATGGTGAAATTCGAAATAAACAGCATTATCTTTAGCAAACTGAGAACCGGAAAGGAGATTAGTATAGAGGGAAGGGGCAACGAGTACATTATTAAGAACATAAGAATTTGAAGACATAGATAAAAGAGAAGAACCAGAGTGGGTAATATTCAAATCTGTACCGTCACCAATACGGAACTTTGCGGGTCCATCATAGGCATCAACAGAGAGATTTAAATTGTGAGCATTATTGGTGGTGTGGTGAGTTGCACCGGTATCGGCAATCCAGTCTGAGGAGTAGGGTGGGGCATACGCATCATGGCGTAAGCTTGAGGATTTTGAGGGCGGGGAGGCGGATTACCGGGAGCAAAATTCGTATCAAATCGATACCAACATTCACGGACCGTGTGACCATATATACCGTTCACACAATTGACATTGAGGAGCACCAGAGGGAGGATGTCCTCGTCCACGACCTTTGTTAGGACTAGGCCTGTAAATGAGCCGAACCCTACCGAACCCTGGCAGGGTTCGGCTCGGCTCGGTGTGTTCGAACCTTAGGCTCGGCTCGGCTCGAAATGGCCGAGCCTTATATTTTCATTATTCGGCTCGGGTTCGGTCTGGTATTTGGGGAAAAAAGCTCGGCTGGGTTCGGCTCGAACATGTCGAACCGTTCGAACATGTTCGGCTCGAACTGGGTTTTAACAAAAAAATCAGAACATGTTCGGCTCGGTTTTAAAAAACATGTTCGGCTCGAAGCGTATATGAATTTATGATATCCGAGCCGAACATGTTCGAACATGTTCGGCTCGACCACCGAATATCTAATTTGTAAGGTTCGGCTCGAAGTTCGAACCCACGAAACGAGCCCGAATCGAGTTTTTTCGAGCCGAATACTCCGGATCGAATCGAATACTTAGGTTCATTTACAGCCCTAGTTAGGACCACGCCCCCGGCCTGGATTATGCTGAGAGTCGGAAGATACAGTCTGAAAATTGCCCGGGGGCTGCTGATAACCTGATTGGCCACGATTTCTGTAATTAGCGGACTGATTGGATGATGCTGCAAGATGGGCAAATGGAGACGACGAATCAGTAGCGGCCGGAAGAGGGGCTGAAACAGGCGGTGGTTGCAGGTGATTAATGCGAGCTTCGGTGGTGAGAAGTGCCGAGTAGACCTCATCGAGAGTAACATCAGCCCGTGTGGAAAGGATAGTAACAATAGAATCAAAATCACGGTCCAAACCTGCAAAATTATAAGCGATCAAGTTGTCGTCATGAATCGGATGCCCAGCCATATGGAGATCATTAACAAGATGCTTCATGGTCATGAAATAATCAGAGGCAGAGAGTGATAATTTGCGGGTAGACGCGATCTTGGTGCGGAGATGAACCAGTTGTGCTCTAGATTGCGAGGCAAAGCTGGTCTGCAGCGATCTCATATCTCAGCCGATGTAGTTGCGTGATACACCTGAGAGAGTACATGATCAGACAAGGAGGACGTTATTGTGCTTAAAATAAGGCTGTCTTGTTTCAGCCAATGCTCATACGCCGGGTTTGGAGAGTTATTTCCTTCGGTAACAATGGTAGAATATGGCGGCTTGAGGGTGCCATCGACTTATCCGAGCACACCTTGGCCTCGGAGATAGGGAAGGAGTTGGGCACGCCAGAGGGGTAGTTGTGACGTGTTAATTTCGTGATGTGGATCGTAGAGGATGGATTAAAGGTGGGATAAGCAGAGAGATTGGAGGGAGAAGGAGATGCCGCAATTGATGTCGGCGCGTAGAAGAAGTAGTGCCGGACATAGTTTCCGGTGGAAGAAAGAAGGAGAGGCTGTCGAGTTGGGAGGGCGGGAGGGATTAGGGTTTATGTGATTGAGAGAATGACACGAGAAACGAGTTCGAATGGCTCCGATACCATATTGAAAGTAATAATCGTGTTTTCAACTTTTCATTGATTGATAATTGTGTACAATGGTTGTTTATATAATAATAAGAGAAATTAATAAATCAGGCGACATTTTTTTTCAGGTCAAACATTTTCGACATTTTTTTTAGGTTCCCCGTCCAAATTTGGAGGGTTTCGTCCAAATGTAGTCAATCCGTCCAAATTTGGGTTCCATTTCGTCCCAATCCATTAACTGGCTAAAATGGACGGAATCCGTCTAAAATTTGGACATAACATCCAAATTTTGGACGGATTCCGTCCAAATTGGACGTTTCGCCCAAAATAAAGGGATAAAGACTCAAACGGCCGAAAATCTGTACCCTTTCATCCCCATTTTCATAACTTCAGGTACTTGCCATTTTTTTCTTAGTAAAGCTCAAAAACAACATTCTAAGATCTATTTCATCGCCAAAGAAACATGAAAATCTGATCCAACCTGTTAAACAGCTATTGAATTACGACATATTTGCTCACCCATCTCATATCTGTCAATTCCTTCAGTTTGACATGGAGGTTTGATCAATTTTGATTGTTGATACTGCTATTGCTGCTCAGTTTCTAGTTCATAATTTCAATGGCCTTCTTGATTTTGCTAAATATGATAATCTTTTGGTCTATGACCTTATTACAAGTCAATTATCACCATAGTCATACGCTTTCAAATTGGACGGTTCCGTCTAAAATTTGGGCGAAACGTCAAATTTGGACGGAACGTCAAATTTTGTCTAGTTAATGGATTTGGACGAAATGAAACCCAAATTTAGACGGATTGACTACATTTGGACGAAACCCTCCAATTTTGGAAGGGGAACCTAAAAAAAAATATCAGAAAATTTTTTACCCGAAAAAAAATATCTGACCATACAGTGGCCTGATTTATTAATTTCTCTAATATTAATACAATAAGGGTAGAAACGGAATCATAAAATACAAAATATAAAATCCTAGCTATGGCGGCTACTTGTGGCCAAGCTATCAGATCCGTCAATACCGACCCACACGATCTTTAGTATGTTTTATATATATATATATATACCTTATCTGTTTAGGACATGCTATTTATTTCTCCTTAATTGATAAAAGCCCTACATGTGAAGATTCTGAATCAGGTATGGAGTATCCTGAAATCGGTAGCATTCAGTTTGCCTCAACGATGCATCATTCCGGTATGCTCGGTAGTTTTACGATTTCCATTAAACCTCATGAGATTTAGCTTCTTTTCTTCTCTGATTTATTCTGTTTTCAATGCTAGATGATGACATGGACCTCTTTCAAACTGAGGATGACGATGACATGAACGTCCCTGAAAGTTATTGCGATGGCGACGAACTGGTTAAAATTGAGGACAAAGAATTGATGGGTAAACCATTTTGTCTATTTTAGCATTTACAAGTTCAATCTTGCCTCAAGGTTGACTTGATTTCTTTTATTTGCTTCATTCCTATTTTTAATCAGCTGAGCTCCGTAGAGAAGCCCGGAAACATAATGCCGATGACTTCCGCCGTGAATACATCTACGGCCCTAGCATAGGTATACACTTGTATCCTTTTGCTATGTCAATTTGAGTAATCTCATTTTTTCCCTTCTTCTTTCTGATTTATTCTGATTTGTATTTCTTCTTACATGAAAGAGCCAAAAACTTTCGTCTGGCCCGAAAGTGTTTTTCTGTGGATGGTAAGCCCTTTGTTGCTTTCATTTTGTTCCACAAACCAACCTAGTTTGGCACCTTGCTTAGATGTGTATGTATCTCGTGTGTATATTGTTTGATAACAAGGTCTTTTTGAAAGGCAGATAAATCATCTGGAATTGTATGGGTTGGCGTGCATGGGACGGACTCAATATGCGTGGTTACTAGGGCCGGGGATCTGGTTCGTCAGCTATTTTTCTTTCCTTCTTTCTTATGTAATGTTATATAACATATCTGGTGGGAGAAGGCTCCTCCCTTAATTTTTAGATTTCATATGTAAAGTATCACTCCTTTAATCCAGAATATGTACAGGACGTGACACGTGTGCGCGGCTTCTTAAAGCATCTTACAGTAGAGTCAGTTCTCCGCGAATTCAGGAAAACAGTAATCTCTGAACTCGAAGGTGTGTTGGATCCTTTGCATTCTCTCGTGTTATTATTGTCACAAATAAGTTTGAAGTGAATCCAATCTTCTCTATCCACTATACTTCATAGCTATTTTCTGTTAGTAAGGTTGGTTATTAGGCCGAGCTCAAACTTAACGTGGAAAAAAACGAAGGATAGCTGATAGTGGGGGAGGGGGGAGGGAGATAGTTAAATTGGCTGGTAACTGTTATGGCCTTTTTATTTGCAAGGAGTTTATGAGCAAACATTAGGGCTATCAAGCCACTTTTCTGGCTATGTGTATAACACACTTTTTTTTTTGTAACGAAACATCACTTGATCATAATAATCCCTTTATTCCCTTTATTTCAGTTCTCATTAGCATTCCTCACAAGTCGTTTTGGAATTCTAGATATTAGAATAACAGTGGTTTCTTTTCATTTTTGTAATAAAACGTTATTGGTGTGCCTTAGTATTTTTTTCTACAAAAATAAACTTTGTTTTCTTTGGAGATGTTGCTCGCATTATAGATTAGTCTTTCGTTCAACTTTCGGTTGATGGTTAACGCTTTGTTCGAGCAGACCTTGCAAGCCCGTATAGTCAACTAAGTGAATGCGTTGGCCATAGCATCCCGAAGCCTTTCGGTGTTGGTATGTTCGTAAGACCCTCTTCCTTTGAGGCTTTGGCACGTAACAATCTTCCGCTCATTTTTGCTTTTCCTAAATGCAGTTTCCGTGATTCTCGGCTCTGATCAGGTTCATAAAGAAAGTGGTCACGAGGTACTCAGCTAGCATCCATCTTTTTGGATGCCTTCTTTTGCTCTTTTTTTTTATCTTGATAATTATCTTATGCAAGTTATTTCATGTGTATAGAGTTACATTGGATATGTGTTGCATTTATTTCTTGCTTCTTGGGGAAAAAATTCAGAACCCAATAGCAGCATACTATTATTCATTGGCACCTTTCATCCACACCCTAAACTCTCAAAAGTAGATAAAATTGTGCAGAAGTCAGTATTGCTCTTTTATTTTTTTCTTTTCCTTTCTTTGTGCTGGTTCTTTGAATATAGTGTGAGAAGTAGAAAATTCCATGAGATGTCATAAAGAATCAGTCATTCAAAGATTGGGTTTTTTCTGAGCAATTTTGAAAGGACATATTTAGATACACCTTTCACGCCCGTGACTGTTAAAAAGGGAAAGAAAAGGAGAAAAAATCTCAAAAAAAAAAAAACAAAATCCGCTGTCTACCATAGGTTGATTAAAATAGAAACGTTGGCGGGATCCTATTTGTGTGCCATTATATTTTCTTTGTAGATAGACCAACCATTGCTTCACTGAAGCGTGCCACGTGTACTGGCTTGCTTTGCTGACGGCCTTAAAATTGAGCACTTACTCTTCGTGTTACGGGGCTTATATTTGTTAATGTTTCTGGTACTTTGTTTGTTTAGACATAATGCTCTGAGCTCAGTGGTAACGTTGACACTCTTTACAGGCCTCAAGTGATGAGTATGAGGAAGACAAGGTCATGAAGGTGATGCCGGAGAAAGTGGAAAGTGGAAAGGTAAACAGAAATCAACATAACGGGATTTTTTTTTATATTGTGAGCTTGTTCAAGTACTGAACAGTTATTTTGAGCGCTTTAATGATTGGCTCAATGATTATTCTCTTCGTGTTACGGGGCTAATGTCTGTTTTTGTTTTTGTTTGTTTGTTTGGTATGTTGGTTTGTTGGTTTGTTGGTTTGTTTAGACATGATGTTCTGAGTTCACCGGTAATGTTGACACTCTTAACAGATCTCAAGTGCTGAGATTGGAGACAAGATCAGAAAGTTATTATGGGAGGAGCGGAAAAGTAGTCTGGTAAGCAGAATCAACATAACATGGGACTTTATGTATTTTGTGAGCTTGTTCAAGTACTGAAAGGTTATTTTAGCCTAAACTTCCGCTTTATGACTCATGATGTATATATCTTTCTTTAAATTTCTAATATCTCTCTAGCATGCCTAGTGTCTGATTTTTATGTAGCACATGTTACCCTAACATCAACGTATCAGCGAATGCAACCACTTTTAATGAGATAATTATGAATTTTGCTGGACATAATACACTTAATAACTTTAGTATTGACTTTTGAGGAAAGAGGAAATTAATTTCAATATATTTGAATGTTGGACAGAGTACGTAGAATAGAACGACTAACCAAGGTAATCTACAACCTATGATGCATTGTCTGGTATCGTGTTCCGCACCCGATACATAGCTGACACAGATTTGCATCAAATACTTAGGATACACACCTACTTTTGGTTTGCCTATATATTCTCCTTTTAGATAGAACATTTTATCGCTGAAAACATGCCACCTGTTGAATTATGGCCTTCCTAAAATCTAGTAATTTTATTTTGACATGTTAATGCTGTCTCTCTCTGCAGCACTCTCGGCGACTATTGCTGGATATGATGAAAAAAAGACCATAAAGTTTTTACAGGAGCAAATGGGAAGGGAGACAAATTTTAAGGTAAACGGAATCCTGTCACTTGGGGAAATTCTTAATTGTGTGAGCTTCTTGAAAGGTTATTTTGGCCTAAACCGTCAAGTATTATGATTCATAATTTTCATTGTTGCATCTTTCTTTAAATTTCAAATATCCCTTTAGTATGAGTGGATAATACTCTCGTTAGCTTTAATATAGGGTTGTTCTCATTATTTATGTAGCGCATGTTACCTCAAAATCAATACATCGGCAAATGCAACCATTTTTCAATAATACAATCGATAGCTTTAATATATAGAGAAAAGGGGAAAAAAGTATTTTCAATATATATGAATCCTCGAATGAGCACATCATTTTATAGTAGATTAGAACAACTAAATAAGGTAACCTGCATTGGCTGTAGAATAAATCTCAATAAACCCAATATCGCCCATCCTCTAATGGTTGTTTAAATTAGAAACACTGGCAAGATCTTATTTTTGGTGTGCCAATATATTCTCCTTATAGATATTACCATTTCTTCAATTGTAGTGTGCAACCTATCGAATGATAAGAGCTTTGCTGCCGTTTAATGATTATAATCTTCATGTTATGGCACTTCTATTTGTTTTTGTTTCTGGTGTTTTTGTTTGTTTGGTTGTTTGTTTTGACATGACGCTTTGAGCTCACTAGTAATGTTGGCTCTGTCAACAGGCTTCAAGTGCTAAGTATGATGTGACAGAGGCCACCAAGTTTTTACAGGAGAAAATGGAGGCTTCTACTGTGGATGAAACCGTAAAGGTGAGTGTGTATTTGTGTGAAAGGTTATTTTAGGCTAAATTGTCAGCTTCAAGATTCATAATTGATATTCTTGCGTCTTTCTCTCCAATATGCTTGGTGTTTTGTTTTTTTTTCCCCCCTTTTCCATAGATATATCTCTGAAATTAGCTTATTTGTGGAGTGGTTAATACACTCGATAGCTTTAGAATCCCATACATTATATAGCTTGAATATCACAAAATGGAAATGGCTAAGACTGTTGTTTAATCATATGAGCCAAAATGAACACAATAGCTGTGTCTACCGAACCATGACGAAGTTCCTAGAATTAAAACCTAAATGGATTACCCTTTGCTTTTTTGCTTACTTAAGATGTTGGTTAATGTCCTGATTATTGTTATTATTATTTTGGCAGACTGCAATTTCAGCTTTTCAAATTTTGTTCCAAAATAAGAAGTTCAAAGACGAGGAGATTGAGGTAAGTTTTGGGAGTGACTCTTTCTTTAAACATCATTTCATCCACCCTACCACCTTTTCTTCTGATCAAGATATCATTTATTTGTTACTATGAAAGGGATTTCACTATTCATTAGGGTATTATCTATCAAAAAAAAAAAAAAAAAAAAAAAAAAAAAAGGTAAACCCTACCCCCCGAGGGTCCCCACTATTCATTAACTGGGAGAGGAAATTCGCCCCTTGTGGGTATTATCTGTCACACTTTGTCTGACATTTTGCTGCTACTCCGGTTGCATTAATAATCATCGCAGTGGAAAAGCAAAAATGGCACAAGCCGCCTTTACTGAGCAAATCAGTTAACAAATAAGACAATTTTCAATGAGGTTACAAATTAAGAGCTGTGTGATGTGATGTTGTAATGGTGTCAATTTGATTTTTTTCTGCTGCTTAATGGAGGAAAGAGGAATTTGCTGCTGCTTTTTTGGGAGAACATTATCTCATTCATTATCTCAAAATGGAGAAGAGTGTAGAGAGTCTCAAAAAAATCTTATCTACTTTCCTATCATTATTTTGTATTTGCCTAAATGAATGTTCTATTATGACAAAAGAGACTAAAGAATATATCTACAACAACCTTACTATGGTTGCTCTAAGTAGTCTTGAGATTTGGTGTGCATGGATGGATGTGTATGATCATTCAATTCAATTAATTATTTAGGGCTTTATTTGGTACGATATTCAAAGTCTCTGTTTTGCATTGCCTATGATCTTTACCTACCGATAGTCTAATTTCACTCTTTTCAGGTTTCTGTCGCGGACCCAAATTATTTCTTTTCTTCTACGGACATCAATTACACAGATATGTATGTAAAGCATTTGGTGGTGAGCGACATTGAGGACCATTTGGCTGCCATAAACGAACCAGGTAGCGAAGGCAGAGGCTCCCGGAGTGGAGGCCCGAAAATTGACAAGGAATTGGAGATGAGTGATATCGAGGAGGAGGAGCAGGAACATTTAAAACAATCCAGGTAACGGAGGCTCCTCTACCGGAGGCTCGAGTAGCGATTAAAATGACAACTGTTATACGTTTTCTTAAAGATCTACTTTGTGGACCATGAGCTCCACTTACCTCTTTTGGACCTTAACTTATTAACCATCTCTTGAGCCAAGACTATATTGTCAGCTCTCTGTCCACTTGGGTGTTTTGTCACATATATATACAATTGAAAGAATCAACCCTACTAAATGCTTAAACCGAATGATGTGATTGCCAAAATCACGCTATACAATATTCTCCTACTAGAAACAAAAAAATCTTCTCAGATTATTCTCTATTATAAACTACACGATGAGCTATATGTAGAACTAACTGCACTACAACAAGCATATAGTACTTACAGTAAATTTTACTTCAGCATGGTCTTTATCTTTACAGATTCTGATAACCTGATAAATAGTAATAAAAATAAAGTTATTGTCCGTATAAATTGAAACAGTCAAAATGAAGATAGACGAAGACCTGATAAATCCATGAGCTAAATTTCTGTTGAATTTCTTCAAAAAGTGGGGGCCGCTGATAATTTTGAACTGAACCTGTAGTTTAGTTATAGTTATGGTTCTAAGTTCTAGTAAATTGTTATCAGTTGATAAATACTTGCTATGTTACAGCATGCATGTGTCTTATCTTTCCATTAAAAAAGAGAGACAATGGGTTTAGGGTTGAAAAAGAATGGACGTAATGTGATTAGAGCAAGTGATAACTCCTCAATAAGGAGTCTTTGCAGTAGAATTTCTCGTTAAAAAGTGGTTGTTGTTATCTAGGTGTTAGAACTACATACCGAGTTTGAAACAACTGTCGGAGGAGATCCATCTGGTCGGAAAATATATGCACCAGAAGCCTGCAATTGAATTCATATACTTTGATTAGTCAAACATTCAGAGAAGGATCAAACTGTAAATTCACATTCAGTTCATAGTGAACACTTACCTGGGAATCAGCAGAATCTCCAGGACTGGAAGCATACCATAGATACGGCTAAATTACAATTTTGGTCCTCTAACTAGACACGTTTTTCGATTTTGGTCCTGGTTTTTCTCCAGCGACAATTTTAGTCCTGTAAGTGGTCTTTTTTTTGCAAAAATAGTCCTGAATGCCGGAAAGACCACTTACAGGACTAAAATTGGTTGTTTCCGGCGACAATTTTAGTCCTGTAAGTGGTCTTTCCGGCGACAATTTTAGTCCCGTAAGTGATCTTTCCGGCGTTCAGGACTATTTTTGCAAAAAAAAGACCACTTACAGGACTAAAATTGTCGCCGGAGAAAAACCAGGACCAAAATCGAAAAACGTGTCTAGTTAGAGGACCAAAATTGTAATTTAACCAGATACCCTTGTTGTACTGGTATATGGACCTATATCATCGACAATTCGGTGTTGATTAAAAATGATTTGTATATCATTAATTTAACAGAATCTTACCCCTGTAACATCGTTAGACATATGTGTCAGTTGTCCAGATACTAATGAAAAGGTTAATTTCAAGTTTCCCTGTCCAATAACTACAGTTCCATTGTGTGGAAGATCCTTCAATGAGCCAAATTCTCCTCTCTTTTTTTTTTCCTGCACATTTAGCAATATACAAGTGGATTGTACGCCACAACCACCTTAAAAAGTTGCACACAGATAATTCCAAAACGATAAATGCACTACTTTCACAAAACCATCATCTACAGTTGCGTAGAAGGTGTCTCTACAGCTGTGTGTGTATCATTCTCTGATATTATTGACGAAGAACGATATATATAATGAGTGAGAAAGAATACCAAGCTCTGCCCATCAGCGATATCTTGCTCGGTTGGGGGACAGTAACTTATATTGAGCAATCCACACTGTTGGATGAAAAATAAAAATAGATAAAATTAGTCATTATGTTTGGACTATAGAATTGAAAACATTCTTTGGAATAGTCAGGTGTTTTTATATAGTTCAATGGATAAAAACACTTTTGGTCCTTTTATCTTTCACGGTTTTTTCACTTCTATCCCCAACGAATCATTTCGACACTTCTAGCCCTCATCAATTGATTTTTTTTATATAACCATTTCAGTCCATTTTCACCACGTGTCAAGTTTTTTATTGGTTGCAGCATACCTTACCTTTAATGTTGACTGTTTGACACGTGCAACTTTGGACTGAAAAAGTTACAAAAAAAGAATGCAAACAAGAAGGGTAAAAGTGTCAAGATGAATATTGAGGATAGAAATGCAGAAAAATCGTGAAACAAAACGAACCAAAAGTGTCTTTTATCCTTGTAGTTCATTATGAAGACGGAGAAATATAGAATGCAGCAACAATGCAAATAATCAATTGACTTTATATAACGGAAACATGAACAAATGAAGCATCACCCGACTAAAAGTTGATGCAGATACACTGAATTGGCTGCTAAAATTTGATGTAACCAGGTACGATAAAGCAGAATTAACAACAGTTTCAGCCTGTAAAACTCAGAATTTAGAATGCCCCTGCAAACATAAAATCTACGAAAGAGAACTTTTGACCCCGGGAACGGCCTCAACACACTTTGCCAAACCGGCACGAGAATTCAAAATGCAACAAAGAACCTTACCTCAGAAGCTCCTATTGCCAAACGTTTTGCATAGCATAGTCATTATGTATAGACATTTCTCCGTGCAACCGATTTCACAGAAACTTCTCCAATTTATTTCTCAGCAATTTTTTAGTTTTCTATATGACAAGCATGTATAAGTATAGAGGTTCATGCATACCCACCACGTAACAATGAACTCAAAGGCCCATAACGACACTGAATAAATATAGAGGTTCATATTGACCACATAACAATGACATCCATGGTTAATAAAAGTTTATTTGAAGACACTGAAATCTCGAGGGTCTTCGGCATAATTTTTTCTTCTCAGAGGCAAGAATTGTGAGTGCATGCCTAAGCCGATAAATATCCCCCGTCCATAAAATCTAAAGATCTCAGACTCTGTTAAATGCGAAGTTGTATACAAGAAGTAATGGTCAAACTTGATCTCTGAAATAAACAAGTTGAAAGAGAAACTGACATATATAAGAACTCAGTTTTTCACAATTAATAAGTTTCCAATAATCAAATACATAATTTTTGAAGAAGAAAGGTTAAATTTTTGTTCCACTATAGGCATTTTTATTATACATTAGCATTTAGAAAGAAAATGTCACCACACATACAACCAATTTTTGAAATCGGCTTTTCGACAGTTGATTACGAGGATCGAGTCGATTGATCTAAATTCAATTCTCAAAATATCGACTATTTCACGATGTGATTTTACGGTAAATGTTGGACATGGCATTGTTTTAGAAACTCAAGAGGAAAGTTCGAATCTCCATGGGGCCCAGATGCACAATAGGGTTGTTGAAATCAACAGGGTCGCCTCTAACCGGTATAGACTCGGTATGATACTCACTACCTTCTACATACCAATTCATCTTTTTCATTTGGGACTTGTCTTGATTTGCTGATAAGCTTGTCTCTTGTATTGTTTTTATCTGCATTTTCAACAAACACTATCAGAGAAAAAGAACCCCTTTTTGTTCTCTTATAATTCATCAAGAATGATAGTTATAACTTATCACAAGCAAATTTGAAGATGCGTACCGTTTTCCCACCAAAAAACTTGTGCAGATCAACTTCAGCTAAGGATGAATAATCAGCATCCTCATTAGCCTGTCCATGATGTACAAACAAATTGTTTTTATCTAGCTACTCAATTGTGAGAAAAGACAAAAAAAAAGAAGCTCAATGCATAAGGTTGTGTTTTTGTAATACCTCATATAGATGGCCTAATCGAAGAAGCACGTGTCCATCACTCAGCTCCTGCAAAGAAAATTGTCAAAAGAAATGCAGAAAAAAAAAAAAAACATAGAGCAAAAACCGTGCTGTGTTGTACAAAGTAAAATCACCTGGAGGGTAATCAATGCAACATTAGGAGGTAAAGTATAGTAAGCATCCATGAATGTGGCTGTAGGCTTGTGAGAAGATCTCCAATTATCTGAGTTCTGAAAGATCATATTATAAGTTATTAGTACTGTCAACATTTATTCAATCTAATAGTTTGATCTCTTTGCAATTTAAATTCAGTATCACCTCATGTGTGAATGCTAAAACAAGGGGTGAGTAGATTTCTTGCCCAGTTGTTCTGCGCCAACTCGATCCAGCACCTTTTTTGTTAGCACTTATGTAATAAGTTCCCCTAATCTGTACAAGATTCAAGACATCAAAACACACACACACACAGAACAGCGTTTTAACTTGCAGAGATTAATGAAGTAAGGAACTTGAAACAAAAATTGCATTAATGTCAAGAAAGTACCATTGACACCAAAATCGTCTAGTTCTATTGTCTGATGCATCATAAAATCGAAACTACACTTGCTTACAACACACACACACGCACTCAAATAAGCACCGGTCTCACTGCCACATCATGTAATGGTATGAATCATGTCTTTCTTGTAGTGACAGTATCATTACCGTTTCATTAATAGAATGTGGATTCATACATTTAAGGATGATTAAGAATACTATAAATGGGCAGAAACATTGTACCGTGAGTCCGTGACAAGTATGACTGTCAACACACACTGTCTCATCAAGAGCTTCGCCTACTCCTCTACCGTCATCATTGAGCATACGCCTGCATTAAGCATAGCAAGATGTATTCAATTTGAATAAAATGTAAAGAACACGCACTTTAAACAATAATATAATGTATTAGGGTAATTAAAGTTAAATGCTTTATTAACCTATGGAACATCACTTCTATCTGTCCATCTTTAATGCTTGAACCTCCAGTGGCTCGATCCACAAGAACACTTAATTCAGAATTTTCATCAGCTGTATATATTCCAAGATTTAGCTGCAAATAAAAGAAATTAGAAAATCAGAACACAAAATTTCAGTCTGCTGGCCTAATTCTGTTGGTTTGCGTATTTGAGTAAACAAGAAAATTACCGGATAATAGTTCCCGGCCACTGGTTGGGTAACCTGAAGAGACCAGTCAGGTCTATAATCTCGGACCTGAAGAAAAACTCAATTTAGATCATGTTAGATGATACAACTTCCACCCCGTTTTGTCTGTCACTTAACAGAAACCAATGTAGTATCAAATGATATTGTTCTCATTCCAACTCTTTTGTCGTTATTTATTGTTAGAATAACAGCATTTAGTGACAGGAGAAAGAGAGGATAGTACAAAATGACAAAGGTAGTATTACTAATAGTGAAATGGAAAAACTAAGCGTATGAATACATTACCCGCTTGAGAAAGTCTCTTCCATTGGAGTCAGTATAGAACACTTTGTTTGTTGTCAAATTAGTAGTTATTTGTGTAATCACCTCTTTTCCAATACCATCATCAGTAGGAATCGGGCCGATCTTCATATTAAATATATAATTTGTAACTCCAATATCATTAAAGCTGCATTTTTTAATTCTAATGCACAACAAGCATATAGTACTTACAGTAAATTCCACTTCAGCATGGTCTTTATCTTTATAGACTCTGATAACCTGATAAATCCATGAACTAAATTTCTGTTGAATTTCTTCGAAAAGTGCGCCACTGACAACTTTGAACGAAACCTGCAAACAGTTTAGTAATAGTTATGGTTCTAAGTTCTATAAAATTGTCAGTTGATATATACTTGTTATTTTACAATGTGTGTCTTTATCTTCTATAAAAAAAAAAGGAGATACGATGAGTTTACGTTCGAAAAGAATGGAACACGTGTCGTAATGTAATTGGAGCAAGTGATTACTCCTCAATAAGGAGTCTCTGCTGTAGAATTTCCAGTTAAAAAGTGGATGTTGTTAATTTGTTATCTAGGTGTTAGATCTACTTACCGAGTTTGAAACAACTGTCGGAGAAGATCCATCTGGTCGGAAAATATATGCACCAGAAGCCTGCAATTGAATTCATATAGTTTCATTAGTCAAACATTCAGATAAGGATCAAACTGTAAATTCACATTCAGTTCATAGTGAACACTTACCTGGGAATCAGCAGAATCTCCAGGACTGGAAGCATACCATAGATACCCTTGTTGTACTGGTATATGGACCTATATCATCGACAATTCGGTGTTGATTAAAGAATGAGAGTTTCATTAAAAATGATTTGTATATCATTAATTTAACAGAATCTTACCCCCGTAACAACATTAGACATATGTGTCAGTTGTCCAGATACTAATGAAAAGGTCAATTTCAAGTTTCCCTGTCCAATAATTATAGTCCCGTTGTGCGGAAGATCCTTCGATGAGTCAACTTCTCCTTTGTTTACTGCACATTTAGCAATTTACCACAACATGACAATTAACAAAGACTTTCGTAGTAAATCTTTGATTAGTTTATGAAATCGAGACAAGTAAAGTTTAAGGACCTGAATGAGATGATTTTGAGATGAAGTAAGTATTATAACCAAGTGGCGGTACAGATGCTTTGAAGATGAGCCAATATTTCGAAGTTCGATTCAATTCGGCTCCTCCTACGTATGCCTTGACATAGAAGTTTCTCAAGTTGATTGTAACCTCATCCAGCTCTACATATTGACTCTCGACTTGGAATCCAGAGGAATCTTTAACCACAAGATTTGAATCGCTTACCTGTCCGTAAAGTATGTACAATGATGTCAATTTGAATGGCCTAATTAGAAAGATAGTTGATAATTTTGAAGAAGAACATCCTCAAAAGATGCAACTATTGGTTCATTTTAGTCTTTGCAGTTGTTTTGCAGGAAAGACACGGTTTTCTTAGCATCATTGTTAGGATGTGGGCGTTTTTCTGTAAACACAAGAAAGATTTATACTCACTGGAATCTTAATAAAGTCGGTACGCTCCCATCCAAGTGGATTGTATGCCACAACCACCTAAAAAAGTTACACACAGATTATTACAAAACGATAAATGCACAACTTTTACAAGTCATCATCTGCAGTTGCGTAAAAGTTGTGTCTCTACAGCTGTGTGTGCATCATTCTCTGATGTAATTGACGAAGAACGATACAAAATAAGTGAGAAAGAATACCAAACTCTGGCCATCAGGGATATCTTGCTCGGTTGGGGGACAATAACTTATATTGAGTAATCCACACTGTTGGATGTGAGAGAAAAAATAGACAGTATTAGTCATGTGAATTAAAGCAAAGGTGTGGAGAGTAGAAATGAAAACATTCTTTGAAATAGCCAACTGCTGTTCTATAATTTTTCTCAAAGAAATTTTATTGTTTTAATCAAAATGAAAAGCAAAATACAATCAGGCCAACCTACCCGCCAGAAGAACATAACCCCGCCTCATTAAAACCTTTTAGTGGCAAAACCCAGGGGGGGAAATCCAGCAAAAAGAATGAGAAACATGCAGAAGTTGAAGCATTTCACCTGACTAAAAGCTGATGCAGATACACTGTATTGGCTGCTAGAATTTGACGTAACCAGGTACGATAGAGCAGAATTAACTACAGTTTCAGCCTGTAAATTTACGAAAGAGATGAACTTTTTACCCCCAGAAACGGCCTCAACACACTTTGCCACTTGGGCAATACCACATTGGCACGAGAATTCAAAATGCATTTAAAGTAAAAAAATTTAAAGCATACAAAGAACCCAAACCTCAGAAGCTCCTATTGCCAAACGTTTTGCATAGTCATTGGTTGTATGCTGTTTTGCTGTCCCGCTTACAGCATCGTGGTGTTGAGCAAGTCCTAAAGCATCTCCCAAACTGTGAGTATTGGGACCTGTATTATTCCTTCCAATCAGAAATTCCAGTTGCCGAGCTGCCTGATTTCATCAAAACACGTTTGTTAAAGCATATGCAATTTACTGCACCATAATCATAAACAAAAGGAGATATAGATTGCCAAAGATACTCAAAACATTGCTAGCTAATCCATTTTCAAAGTTAATCTATAACTTGTGATGTTATTTCTGCATCCTACCATGAAAAGTAGAAGGAAAAAAATCACCTGATAATATCCACTTAAGAAGCGAACGTATCTTTTCAAAGCTGGGCGACTGGTAAAGTAACCAGTCCAATATGCATTTTGGTTGTCAGCATATCTAATATGGACAGAAACGCATTTTAATTAGTAATTATTAGTGTATATCTCTTGTAAAGTTAAGGGCGATACTTACGGAAAGTAGTCATCATTTTTCACAGGCCATGTTTGATTAGCTGCATTTTTCGCGTCTGTATAGAAAGACGGGGTAGAGTACAATGCATTCACTCGACCATCCTGAAATAATAGGTTATAACCATGTCCTTATCATACTCCAAGCCAAGATCCAATTATTAACAGAAAGCTAAATTGGAATGGAATGCATTTTTACCAGGTTGACATAGTGAATTAATTTATCCATTTCCTTGAACCAAGACTCGGCATACTGATATTCAAAATCATTTCCCATTGTCCACATGATATGATTTGTGCGTGTAACGTTAGCCTTCATATCAAGAAGATCCAAACCATCATTTATAATGTAAACAACTTTGGTTTCTTGAGTCCTATAAATATGAAAGTAAATGAGCTTTACCTGATTCATTGCAGCATTGATGAAATCATTGACTCGTTGATCGACGTTGTAGTCAAACAAGAGATGATTATCCTGCACTTTCAGCAAACTTTATTAAGCAATCTTGTAACACTAAAATGATTAGACTTTTGCTTATTCATGATATATAACCTGGACAGGAACAAAATCACCGCCAATTTCAAATTCAAACCCGTCTGGTGGGCTATAATGTACAGGAAAGGTATTAGCAAATATCTGCAAAAGCATCCAAAGGTTTAAGTCAGCTAAAACATGAAAATTTTGAATCTTTTTACGCTTTAAAAAGGGAACTATGCCAATAGAGAAGTAGACCTGAACCGAAGAACCAAAAGTTTGAGACCCGCGCCATACAACTTCAAGATTCTTATTAGCACTACGTTGCGCTCTGTCTTGATAATCGATCCGTGCAAAGTGAATAGAATCAAATCCTAGCTGTTAAAAGAATGATTATGTTGATTACATGACTACAACGGGCAAGAATTCTATAACTTACAACCAAATCATGCATCAAGGACCGTTAATGAGAATACTAAATTTGCTTCTTTCAA
The DNA here is from genome assembly GCA_036785695.1 of Gentiana straminea. Lineage (NCBI taxonomy): Eukaryota > Viridiplantae > Streptophyta > Magnoliopsida > Gentianales > Gentianaceae > Gentiana > Gentiana straminea. The sequence continues at coordinate 9,751,418 of JAVUPR010000167.1, forward strand.
TAAGGTCTGTATCTTCAGATGAAAAGAAATAATGAGATAGATCAATCTTGATGTAATGAATGTTGACTTGTAGCTGACCAGTTCTTTGCATATAGAATTACAAGTGAAACCTCAATTACCTCAGTTCCAAGAAGATACGCCTGGACTGCAGAATGACCGAAAGGATCGATCTGCCATCCAGCACGAGGAGTTACATTGAAATTAGTCTTGATCAAATTATGGCCAAGAGTTGTTTGATCAATCATGTCTATGTAATGAGTGGCTGCTTCATCATGCATGCACCATCCACCATTTCTGCATCCAAAATCTCAAGTTAGATTCATGTTCATATAATACCAATATACCATAAATTTCTTCCACGAGGAAAAGGAAAAACAATAAGAATCACACGACCAAAGTACGTAACATACACAAATTCTAGCTGTCCAGAGGCCACAAGCCCTTTAACATTTTCCTGAATATCTGTGCTTTGGGTTTCCCACCATCTTGAGAAAAATGCCTACAAGATACAACAACAGTAATGTCTCTATTCCTGACAGGGATTTCTGAAGGCAAACTTGAAACAGTATGCCTGAAAAGTCGAAATTCTAAAAAAATATGGTCTGTTCTGATAACAATTGAATTATATGCTTTCAAGAAGCATTTTCATGGTAAAATTCTACTAAATCATACACTCCCGATGTTATTAAAATGAAGCATATTTGACAGATTCTCAACTTTTTAGGCATATTTTTACAAGTTTCCCTTTCTCAAGAAGCAAAATTTGATGCATCCCTGATTGAATCCGTGTAAGTTTTTTGAATTGTAAATTATTTCATTGATACATACCATTTCCACATAGACAAACTTTCTATTCGGGTCACGGAGCAGGGAATTGACAAGTGAATCCAGTACATTTTCCACACATGCTTCCTGCATCATCAATCGTCAAAACATAGAGTTCAATCATCATTCATCAACCTATTTACTATAAGGGCGTCTTTACCGACCCCACACCAAATCTACAGTATCGACTTTCCACATGTGAATTGTCACAATTGACCATGTGAAAGTGGATTCTTAGCTGACTTTCTTCCCTAAGTTGATTGTTTTGTTTCAGTGTGGTGTCAAGCTTAAAAAGACTGTGATGCCACTAAAGACGTCTTTACTATGACCATCATTCATGGAATCCATATAAAAAGAAAATTCCTAGTCATCACTCATCACAAAAACAAAAGCAACTGTGTATCATACAAAAATCTAAAAGGGATGATGAAACAGAAAGATTGAGACCTGAATGCTGCTGTTTGATCCAATGTAGTACTGATCAACGGTCTTTAACCATCCCACATCATCATGCGTATGAGGAACTAAATGCACATTCAATTTGTCTGCAACAATGCCATTCCCAGTATTGTACTTCCAATTGGCGCTAACTCCAACAATCCCATGTAACAAAATAGCAAGAAATGAAGCAAAAACTATTGGAGGGGTTGAACAACATGAGAAAGTTTTCATCTTTAGCAGCAAATTGATGAATCGCTTGAAGGGTTCCCATCTCCATGCATGTATTTAACAATTGAAGGAAATGCGACGGTTGCAGTAAAGGACAATTGAGCATAATGATTTGGACTCTAATGTTGGATTGCCGGCGGGGATTTATCGAGCATTAACTTAGTGTTCTTGATTTTTCTTGGCTGGCGTCGGTGGGCAGTTCTACCTTGACCAATAAACATATCCTCACATAAACGAACGACGGCAGTTTTATGGTGATCCGGACTCACCATATCATATTTGAACAACTAATAGAAATTTTTAAAGGAAGGGTAAATTTGTAAAAACTGGACATATATATTTTACACAGTTGAGCCCACCTATTTTTGTAATTTTCTATTGGTCCTGGTTCACCAAGTCCATACTTGATCCAGGACCATAATAAAATTTCCGAACGAAATACTACATCCTCCGTCTCATAAGTCATTTTGCTTCTTTAAATTTATCTTACAATATAAGTCATTTTTTATAATCAATACAACATTTATTACTTTTTTTTTTCATTTTATCATTAATTTATAATCAATCTAACTTTGATTATTTAACGACCACTATATTAATGATACTCAACGGATATTTTAGACATTTAACTTTCAAATCTATGATATTTAACCTTCAACCACTTTTATATTTAAATAGTTTGAATCAAGTGTGTGCACGGTTTTTTTTAAAGATAAATTATGTATACAAACACTTTTTACCCTTAAGGCATTCTTATCAGATGTTTCAAATTTTATCTCTAAAATAATATAAAATAATACATATCCATATTTTATAACATCTCAATTCAAAAACCTCAACAACAGCATCTCTATCCTTATCCCTATAGCATTTCAAATAATATTAAATAATACATATTCTACCTCACAACCCTATTTATATATATATTAAATATTTATTATTTCACTCCAGCAGCATCTCTATCCTATGATTTTTAATAATTATATATGTTTAGGGCATGAATAGTGCATCCCTAATTGTGGGGATGCACTATTCATATCTCTAAAAATAAATATTTGTTGTGGAAGCTATTTTGGGGTAAACTCTATTTTTATCTTCATTTTAGGGATAGGGCACCATATAGGGCTTCTGCTACGAATGCCCTTACTTTCTGAGGTCCATTGGGTTGTTATGTTTTCTTTTTAAGAGAGGGGGAGTGATATATTTGCTTCTGTTAACATTATTTTTACACCATCATCATCTCACCATATATTTTTTATTTGGAATTTTTTTAAAAAAAATTTGAAAAAATCACAACCACAAGATTGTCTAGGTGTAAACATTGCGTAAATTTGAGGGAGTAAAACCTATCATTACCCTAAAGAAAATAATATCATGTATATACAAAAGAGAAATGTTACGGCCACAATGGTTCTCACAACGAGTTTTCAGCCTAAATTTTCAACTTAGGGCTATAATCGTTGTGGGTGTAGCATTTCTCACCATTTTATACATTTCTTATAGAGTGATGTTACATGCACAATGACTGTGACACAATAAATGACATAACACACATTTGATGTAGTCCCTTTTGATTATCATGGCCCAACATAACTATTTGTATGTGCAAAAACGTGTTATGTCATTAGTTAGGTCACAAACGTTTTGTCTGTAGCATCACTGAAAATACCAATTTTTTGAAGGGTAAAGGTACGTGATTTTATTAGGCCAAACCGGCATTGCAAGTGTTTACAACATCAGGCGGGGTGGTTCTCCAAACAACTTAGCTCCTTACAGACAGACATGCTTGGGCTAAAAAATGATGTAGCCTATTGCCAATGTGATTTATGAAAGAAAAGGAGCTCCATAACAAAGAGGGAAATTAGCAGCAATGACGAACTCGTTGGCTTCTTGTTTCACGTTTGATATAATCTTCCTAGACACTTGGCGTTTTTATTATCGAAAAGCCAAGCACAACAATCTTTAATTTCAAATGTGTCATAAGATGGTGATAGTAATGGCCACCTTCTCTATGTCGCCATTATCTAAAAGGTGGTCGAGGAAGCTATATCCCAACTCACCGCAAGAGCCTATTTGACGAATTGACATCCAGAGCCTCCCAAATGTGAATAGGCAGTGCAAAGGGCACTTCATGTCACTCATGTGGCATTTTCCAATGAATTTTTTGTTTTTCGTCAATTTCACCTCAAAAGAAACGTCTGATCACTATCTCAACAGGGGATGATGGAATGCGAAAGCACAACATTATATAAGTCACAATAGTGTGCATGATATATACTTTTGATAAGAATCTTCTTCTCGGCAGATAGTAAAAATTTATCTTTCCAACCACTCAATTTTTTTTTCAAATCTAGCATGGCATCCCATCCAAAACTACCAAAATTTTCAATTTATATGTTCTAATCAACGGTCAACACCCCTCCAACGGTGATAAACTTTTGCAAAGGTTTAAAACTTTTTCCCACCCTCCCATTGTAGATGCCCTTACCATGTCGACCTTCATAGTTTTCGGTTTTGTAAATTGACAGGTTTAATTTTAAAAAATATCCTCGATGATGTCTACACTTAAAATTAAAAATAACTGAGGAGATGATAATGTAACTCTACTTTAGAAGAAGGGGAAAAAAAAAAAAATAATAATAATAATAAATTGAAAAAATAAATGTTTAACTTTTCTTCGCATGTTGTTTATCGGTTGTAGATGAGATGAGCGTCAAAAGTGGAATATCAATTTATGAAAACCTTTTAGTTCAATGGGAACAGTTTGTAATCATTGAATGAAGCTTTATCCAACAAAATGAAAACAAAAAAGCAACGTTGAACGATATAAACCAACGACAAGTGGCGAATGCAAAAGCAAAAATAAAATAAAATATTACTGCATGTTTTGAATTTGTACTTTCGATCAACAACAACTGGCAAAATAAATTAGTGATATCTCCATTTCAAAATAAGTGTCTAAATTTTAGAAAACAATTGTCCTATAAAACGGGTTACTTTATTTAATATTTATTTTCTAAAATAACATTAGACCAACATTTATGTATGACACTTATTTTATATCCAAAACAAATATTTATTATTTGTGATGGGGTAAATATATCAATGTACTATAAAACACAACACATTAATTACATTTTTTAATATGTATGAAAACCAAAAAGATGACACTTGTTTTGGGACCGATGTAGTACGTTATAAACAAAGGAAATTAATTGCATGTATTGATTGTTTCTTTGTTTTCAATGACTATAACAGTCTCCCGCCAACCTGGAAATATGGTCGATTAAACTGGGGATATAAATATACGGAATTCCAGCTGCCAATTATGAACCTCATTGACTTCATCGTATTAAATATTTAAATTTATCGTCATTGCAAGTTCCAACTGCAACAAACAAATTACTACAACAAAACAAAAAAAAAATTTTAAAAAAGGGTAAATTCAATAAATAGTCTCTTGATAATATTTGTGTACGTTTTCCATAACCTTTCATTTGCTTTCTAACGGGAAAAATATTTGTGTGGTGTCTCCATACGTGTGGAGCAACCATAACCACGCAGTTTCATTCTGTATTAAAATTGTGCGGTTCTGATCGTTTCACTCATCATCTCAAAATACACCCTACATATAAGTATTCAAGGGCAGACCCAAAGCATGGACTAAAACATTCTTAATTCAGCCCACCCGAGTCCCGACGAACTCGATACAGTTTATTAACCCACCCCAGATTATAATCCTCGCTCCACCCGTGCAAGTTTTTTCCTCTTTTTGGACATTATTATTTATTTTTATTTTAAATATATTGATTAAACAAATGTATGACGGACAAATAGAGATAATAAGATACAGTAGATCATAATATTTTTTTTCATTAAGTCATTAATTAATGGTTGGCTGCATATTTTAGCGCCTGCAAAAATGGATCATCAAATTGCCTCTCACGTTATCTTTAAAAAAATGGCAGTCAAGATAGGTGTGTATAGGCCAAGGCCATGGCCATGTCAATTTATTTCAATTTACTTTCCCCATTTTATAGTGAAACTATACTATCTTCACATAAAATCAGGATATTTATCGTTAGATGCAATTAAGTTAATATTTAGAAGGCCAGAAAAAAATAAAAATCCATGATTAGCAATACAGTCAGATCCTTTTAACGAATTCTCTATGTAACAGATGCATCAGATTTTCTATTTTATGTAATACAGTAAATATAAAGAAAAATTTATAAAATCGAGATAAAAGTAGTGATGTAAAAGAAATTTATAGTTCCACTGAAAAAAAAAAAAAATATAGTAAAAAAAACAAAATATATGTTATTTTTTCTATTGAAATCTCTAAAATAAAGCCCATTTTTTTCTTTTAAATAAATGATATTACGCATTTTGTGCAAAGGATGTTTTGCTCGTAAAATGTCACACCATTAAATAGGGGTATGAGGAAGCTGAATACCCATTTCATTGACAGGTTGAGTGATCCAAGTAATTCCAGCTGCCAGATTGGCCGGTGGTCTGGTTTCGGCCCGTGTTTGATCCGGAAACAACAACATGTTTCTTTGAGCTTCACAAGACTAAGGATTGCTAGTTTGACTGACTCGACCCGACTAGACTGGGTTACAAAAACAAAAACAAAAGAAACATTGATTCACACGCTCAAGGCGGGGGTGGGGGTGGAGAGGGGAACAGAACTAGGGTTCAACAAAGGTTACTACATTCGATTACAAGGCACTCATCTAGCATTTGCCTGTCCTATGATTCGATACGTATTCACGCGACTGGGGCTATAAGGTGAAAAACGGCTGCCAAGTTTTTTAAAGTGGTATATTCGCAAGCCATTATTGTACGCGTAAATGCATGCGAGTCTTTACGTTGTAAAAGCAAAATACACGTAGAGATACGGTTCTTCTTATACATTAAACCAAAGCAAGGTTTGGCATCATACGCCGCCCGCCTTCTTCCATTAATCCACTATTTGCTGTCATCTTCTTCCTTAGGGGCCTTGTCGGTCTCAGAATCACCCTTCCCATCCTACATTATCTCATCAAAATATTAATATTAGATCAAACAAACGGGTGTTGTTCACAGCCAGAATTCAGAACACGAGTTATGTGTGGATATGTGGGCATGAGTTATACAGATGTGGGATTTTTTTTTATAAATTATACGATATATGTGTCCTAGTAAGGTAGCTTCCTCAAAAACATCGAATAAATACGTTAACTAACCTCAGACTGATTTTGCATGGATGCAAGCAATTCTTTGACACAAGGATCATTAAGGTCAACACCTGGAAGCTATATAAATATTACACAAAAAGAAAAAAAAAGAAATCAGAACTTGTGTTTATTGATTGTTTAAAGCCAGTAATAATGAATTCATTATAGCACTCATCATCTCAGATGGATGATACAATCATTAATAACAACACATGCCAACTTAATGTTCGTCTCAAACTTACTGAATTAAGGATAGACGACACAAGATACTGGTCAGCCAACACCTTGTTCATACCAGCCTGGTTTGGCGTATCGTTTGAAGAGTCCTGAAGAGATAGTTGAAGGGCTACAAGCAACACACAAGGAAAACAAGATACAAGAGTCCAGGCGTAAGGATAATGTATCCACATCCAACATCTACCGAAAAACGAAAAACCATAGGGTGCTTTTGCTCCAAAAATAATTCAGTTTATTCACACCACTTTTTTTTCATCTACATAAAGGCCACAAAACATGATACAAGAGTCCAGGTATAAGGATACTGTATCCATTCAACCTCCAATGAATAACAAAAACACAAGGGTGCGTTTGTGCACAAAACAATTCAGTTTATTCACAGAACTTTTTTCATCTACATTAAGAAATTTTGTTTCCCTTACTTTTCTTCTCAGAACTGAACAACACAGCTTTACGCATGATTTTTTTTTTTTTTGTAGGAATAAAGCTAATTTTCTCCTCACATTGCACAGCATCCACTTTATTTGACACGATACCCATTGCAATTCAAACAACATCTTAACTGAAATTTCTTTACAGAACAAGAATAAAGGCGAAATATATCGTTTTCAAACAGACCCATTATTGCTATTATCCTATTTTTGTGGCATTCAATCTATGCAAGAAAAGAGATGTTAGGAGAGGGTAGGCCTAAGCTCGGTAAGCCCTGACAGTTCCCAAAACAAACCAATAATTCAAATTAGATTTTCCACGTTGGTGATGTTTCTTCTCAGATTAAAATCCACAAGCCGTAAAATTAGAAGCATATAAAAGTGTGTTGCGAAATCGAATGCTTGCACGTATGGGCTAAAAAAGCACTGAAATTTTCTTTCGGGTAGCTAGCCAAATGAGAAAGCATACCCAATTGGATATCTTCATCATCTTCAGCAGCTTCTAGCATATCAATGTCCTGTGTAACACTTGAAGAAGCACCATCCTTTGACATTGCAAGCGCCCGCTGTAAAAGAAAAATCTCATCATCCAGCACAATAATGTAAGGCAACTCAACAAGTTGACCATAGTGTTATATCATATGCGGAAGACTTTTCCCTACACCTACATACAACGTTGATGCACAAATTGAAGGGTAAAAAAAGAAAGTCAAACAACACCCATTTAAATGAAGTACAGGTTCAGACAGCTAAATGTTATAGAATCTAGTCTTGAATTAATAAAATCTGTTTTTTTTTTCCAGGAAAACAAGAAGCCAATGACATATGATTTACCTGAAAACAAACAGGATACCAGCTAATTATTCCTTGTATTCTTCAAAATTGATGTACAGACGCAACAATACTATCCGCAATAAGCAAAGAATTACTCTTGACATTAAAATCTAAAGAATAAGACAGAGCAAATCCTGTCTAAGAGCATTTAGCTGCTTCCGTAAAAAAAGCAGCCGGGGACATGAAAACATTTGCAAGGCTTAATCGAATACAATAATCATTGTCAAATAACAATGCTGGTATATCCAAACTACTAGACCTTTCACCACATAAGTGCTCTTTATCCTTTAACATTCGCAGCATTTGACAGTAAAACAAAAGGATGGCAAAAAAGAAGGGAAACAAAATAAGCCAAAGATCCAGATGCAACCCTGAATATGATGATAAAACAAAGTTGAAGAGCAGAGAAGGATCAGACTAAATTGGTAAAGCTCTTGCAGAAGTTTCAAAAGACTGGCAGCTGGATATCTGGGCTAAAACGTTTTTTCATATGCAAGATTGTGTTAAATAAATAGTACTATAGTAGGGGCTGGGGTTGGGGCTGGGGGGGATTTATTGTTGTTTATTAGAAAAGCCTAAGCAATCTCCCTAATAAGAGAGAACTAGTCACTAAAGAGGAAAAAGCTAACTTATCACAACTCCTAGAGTGCATATTTCTCCACCAATGATGATTTGATGGTTCAAATGATTCGGTGTCCAGACTAATGGAAGGGGGAAAAATGTTCAAACTACCAATCATTTATAAGTTTACACTGCGCAAACAGAGACTACTGAAGACAAACTTAAGTGAGATCCCGTCATGGTAAATAAGGACAAAAATCTCCTAGGGAAGTCCAAACTCCAAAATCTACAGAAAACACGGTAATGATTGCATGGTAACTAGCATAAAAAGTAAAGATACATACAGCTAAATCACCATCCACATCAGAAGTTTTATCTTTGACACTTTCAGCCATGACTACATCCTGGGAAGTGGATTGCTGCTGATCTACATTTTCATGTTTTGCAGCTTCTGCTGCCTTTTTGGCAGCTGCTTCCTGCCTAGCTCTCTCCTCCTCCATTGAAACTCGAAGAGCAAGAGCAAGTTCAGGATCCAAGTTAGGATCCACTCCAACATCAAAGCTCGATGAACCACCACCAGCAGCTGCAAAGCCGCCGCCGCCACCCTCTCCATCACCAGTAAAAATTGTACTACTGCCAAAGAGTAAGAGAATATTACCACCACACAATTCCCACTGTGTTCAGAAACAAAATGAAATGTATATACTACATAGCATTAGAAACCTTATAAGAACATCAGAAAGAGCATTTGGACCGGAAGGAACATGAAGAATATGGCTGCTGTCATTGTTGTTCACAGCAGCAACAAGAGCCTCGAGCTTTTCTGTCTTTTCAGCATCATCTTCCCCAAAGTTAACAACATCGAGAGAAACACTATTCTTTTTCAATTTTCGTCCAATCGTCTCCAATACCTTTTTGTCATACTTCACTGGACTGCAAGCAAAAAGCAGTTAAACTTTTCCAAGGAGTATAACAAAAAGTGAAAACAGAACTGAATGACATGCAAATTCACCTCCCAGCAAATAAAATTATGCGTTGCTGTTGTCTTTTGTTTTGCCGATGCTTGAGAGCCAGCTGTGCAACTTGAATGCTGACGGATAGGTCCATTTCACCACCAACATCAAGACCTAGATTGAACAGGAAAATTTGTACATTCTTTAAAACAAAATGAATTGGAAGGAGAGAGAAAAACCATAAGCATATATGATGTTATAATTCTTAGGAACTTACTATATACATCAAGACAAACCAAATGCAATCAATCTTAAGACCTAATTTCCCACAACAATCAATATCCCCAAATCTTCAACTATCCTAAAATTGCTGAAAAGAATTCTAAAGACTTGTTTCTGTTGATTTTACCTTATCGAGCCTGAAGCCAAGCCACAATACATAAAAGAAAACGAGCTAAAATATTAAGTAAAAAAAGATAAATGAACAGCCCAATGGGAGGAGGAACAAACCGTGCATGCAACCTAAAATTTTGCTCAGATCACTGGTAGGAGTCACCAATACACGAACCCTTTTTCCTGCCATGGTCAATACTCCTACTGTATTTTCCGGGTTTGACTGCACATACCGAATCGATAAGCTAAAAGAGATAAGAATATAAATCTTCTTAAATGAACGGAAAAAAAAAACATAAAGTAATCAACCTGAGTTTTAGAACCACAGATGAGGTTAATGGCGTCGGCTTGAGCTAGAAACCGAGTCGGGGAGTAGTCCCCGTTACGCATCCAATCCGAGTTGTCAATGCAGATCATTGTTGCCTAATAAATTAAAACAAGGGAAACGAGAAAGAGAAAATAATTCAATGAAATTCACAGAAAGAAGTAAACAGACCATGGAAGAAAAAAAAAATCTGAGCTTTAAGAAGATTAATTAAGGGCTTCACCTCGAGCACCATTGCAGCTGCTTAGAAGATGAAGAACAAGATCAGGCAACTGAAGACAACTTAAAGTTTGCCGCGATTAATATTCGCTTACTAGGAGAGGCTATCGGAGACCGAAATAAAATTGGTGAAGAAGCAAAGGGCTAAAATTATCCAATTGTTCAATTCTGAAAAATATTTTGCAAAATTAACTTCCAATCGTTCAACCGTTGTTTAGAAACTAAATTGAGTATTAGCATCAAAGTCTCTCTCCCCTATCCTTAAAAATACAATTAAAATATACATATCGCTAATTTACAGTAATTAAATGTATATTATTCCACATCAGCATCTCTATCTCTATCGTTACACCATTAATATTCATTTTATCTATAAACAATTTTTTTAAAATTATTTTTTGTGAGAAAAAGAGATAAAGAATGAATAAAAAATCGTAGAGTGAAAGCTACAGTACCACCCTACACTTGGGGTGACACTGTTCATGGTCTCCATCGTAGGGAAAGGATGAGGAGGTTGATGGAGTGGATTTTTGGTTGTATCCCTACATTTTATCTGTATTGTGAAGATAAAATATGATGTAGAGAGTTTGATGCTATTGCTTTATAGGTCCTAAAACTAAATCACAAGTTAAGGGATCAAAAGTGTCATTGAGAAAGATAAGGAGTATTTTAGAGACAAAGATAGAAGATGAGGGACCAAAAATTTTAAAACTCCGTCACTAAATTGTCTCGGACATTATATAACTATTTTTTTAGGAATATTATAATTACTATATATATGATGTCACGAAATTATTATATATATAACACGAACGCCAGTAACGATGAGGGAACGAGGTTTTTTTTAAAAACAGGTTTGTACACATTCATCATATCATTTTATTTATGCTCTTTCACATAGCATAGAATGTGTTTGATGAAAGATAAAAGAAGAATGTCTACGTAAGTCATAAATTCGATGCTCCTCTGAAACGTCATGTTATAGAGTTCTAAGCCTGATATTTACTTTTGAATAAATGTCGGTCTATACATGCACTATTTGAGTCAAACTCCGGAATAGTAAGACTTGTGGTGTTGGGAGTAAAAAGTGGTGTGTCAATAGAAACCCCGTTTTTTTAGTGTTGATTATTATTTAACCAATAGGGAAAATAGGTTTTAAATCAATGATGTAAAATTGTGTTATGTAATTTTTTCGACCGTTTTATTGAGAAAATAGTACTCGTGAAGTGAAATAGTTAATTCATACTAATTGTATATATGTACTCAGTACATCGGCCTAGTGGTTAGTTAGGTTATATCTTGACATGGAGATCATGGTTCGAGTCCCGCTAGGAGTATAATTAGGGTATGTGTAACGTTTCGTATTCGGAAAAAAAAAGGAAAAAAAAAAACTAATTGTATATATGTAAGACTAATAATACTCTGAATTCAAGTGTATATGTAAGACTAATAATACTATGAACACATAAATATGAATTTTCGCCCAATATTAGCCGGGTTTTCTCGATTTGCATTCACGAAATTGAGAGACAGCATCTATTTTATTTTATTTTGTTGTATTCCAGTGACAGTGTGACCTACCACGTAAGGTAAATGAGACTAGTTTATTCATGCATTACATTAAATAATTATATCATTAAAAGAAAAGAAAAAAACGAAGTAGTTTTTTTTTTCTTCCATGAGAACATTTTCGGAAAAACGAATCGTTTTATACTTGTCATGCCTAAAATCCAGAACTACGGGTCTGACAAAACTACTTGGGAGACTATTTAGTCCAGGGGCGGACACACGTTAAGTAGGGCGGGGTCACGTGACCCACTCAGATCCGGGAATTTTTTTAAATATTAAAACGATATAGTTTTGCTGTTAAAATATGTTATTTTGCCGTTAAAATGTCGTTTTAGGCTTCGATTACCCCACTAGAACAAAAAATTTGACAAAAAATGTAGTTTACACTTTGTGTGACATCACTGTAATAAATTTCTGGATCCGCCTCTGATTTAGATTTGTTCTTGTTTGGCCTAAAATGATTATCCTGAGTTACCGATTCAATAACTCCTCCCATCCCATAATATAAGGCTTTTTGGCTTTTTAGTGGTATCCAAAAATATAAATCTTTCTCATAAAACAATACAATATTAAATGCTATATTATTGCGGGAATTATATAATTATAATTATGATTATTATGATGTATTTTATATTTAGTAAGTTGGGGGCGTAGTTGGAATTTTATGGGACGTAGGGTTCCCTATATTGATGTATAAATATCCAATAATGGGGAATGAAAGGAAGAAAATTATTCGAGTGATCAAATTTGTAATGGTATCAGAGTCAGGTTATTGAAAAGAAAAGAAAAAAAAATATAAAAGAAAATTGAAGAAGAAGAAAGCCGACTCCGGAAATAGAAGAAGAAGAGGGGGAAAAATAGAAGGGAAAAGCTTCGAACGGATTATTCTCAGCAATCAAATTTCTGAAGTCACCTATCTGATTGTAGAAGGGACAGATAAATAGGAGGAAGGAAAACAGTCGAAAGTTATTGGAAAAAAAACCATGATCAATACATCAGACTTTGAAACAGGACGTGGACAAGGAGCAGTCATCGTGGCAGCGGAGAATCGAGCCGATCTAAGCTCAGTTCGAGCAAACAAGGCAACCGTGGATTCAGCGGCTTCGAATTCCGGTGGACAGCGGCAATATGGGACGGCCGAACAGGCTGGTCTCTCGAATTTGACTTCGACACAGTGGCAAGGAATACTTGACACTTTGAATTTGGCCAAACCCAAAGATCGTTTAACATGTGAATACTCATGGATAATTGATATAGGAGGTACCCACCATGTGACGAGGACGTTGAAAAATCTTAGAGAAATACAGTTAATTGAGAAGTGTACGGTTGGACTTTCGGATGGTAGGACCTCGCATGCAACTTATGAAGGAAGTGTTAGTTTGAATGGAGGATTGAATCTTAGAAACGTTCTTTATGAGCCTAATTTGGCGTGTAATTTGCTATCTGTGACACAGTTACTAGATGAATTTGATTGTCAGGTTCAATTCACTCCCACATTGTGTGTTATGCAGGACCGAACGACGAGAAGGCTGATTGGAGTGGGTGAGCGCGAAGATGGACTTTTCTTTTTCCGGGGAGTTCCACATGTGAAGGTTATGGCTATTGGTGGGAAAGATTCCATGGATCTATGGCATAAACGGTTGGGTCACCCTTCAGAGAAAGTACTGAAACAACTTCCCATGGTAAGTGAGCCTAGTTCATTGAATAAAGATGGGTGTGACGTTTGTTTTCGGGCTAAACAACATCGGGAAAGTTTCCCACGTAGTGATAGTCGGGCTAGAAGAATTTTTGAACTTGTGCATTGTGACTTGTGGGGACCGTATGTGACACCTTCTACATGCGGGGCCTCTTATTTTTTGACAATTGTGGACGATTACTTTCGTTCTGTGCGGGTGTATTTACTATATAACAAATGGGAAGTTGAGACTATTTTTTTGAATTTTATGGCGTTGATTGACCGGCAATTTAATGGAAAAATTCCACGTGTTCTGAGTGACAATGGGACAGAATTTAAACGGTTGCTTCTGCATTTTCAAAAAGTTGGAATAATTTCTTAAACATCCTGTGTGGGAACCCCTCAGCAAAATGGTAGAGTCGAGAGAAAAACATCAACATAGTTTGAATGTCGCTAGAGCTTTGAGGTTTAAGGGACACCTTCCTCTTAAATTTTGGGGGGGGGGGGGGGGGGGTGTGTCATGACAGCTTGTTATTTAATTATTCAGACCCCGTCCAAGTGTTTTAAACTATAAGACACCATATGAATGTTTGTTTGGTAAAACCCCGAGCCTTGATGCCTTGAGAGTTTTTGGATGTTTGCGTTATGCACACAATTTACGACATAAAGGAGATAAGTTTGAGAGTGTGAGTCGAAAGTATTGGAATCAAGTGTTTCGTAGTTTCTTAGGGTGTTTTATATAGGGGACGATTAATCCCTTTCCTTGTCCTCCAAGGATTCGTACTTTTTGCCCCTAAAGATAATCGCATGTGTATCCCTATAATTTAGGGATAATTATGGACATGTTTAAACGTAAGGATCATAATCTTTATGATTCAGGATTCTTGCCATATTTATCTTTAACTATAAGCATGTGGGCTAAAGGTCGGGGGTGCTCTGTCTGACCTGCGTCAAGCCCCCGGGGCCTCTATGGCCGAACTGTGACAGCTCCTCTTCACCAGGCCTTAACCGACCTGCGGCGCCTATTGGAGGTATTCCTGCCGATCTCCCACTTGGGGTAAAGACCTACCCTTGGGCACGTCTTTAGGGCTCCTGACCCTTAAGGTTCGCTCCTCATCTGCCCTTTATTTATTATATGATTATTGAGAGGATGACACGTGGCGCAAGTCGGGTCGGCCCTCATCATTCTACTAGCTTAACCTTGTCTTAATCTATTTCATCATTCTTTTTTCATCCTATAATAGAAAAAACTTAAGTTCTGCTCATTCTAACATATGCTCCGTCAGGCAACAGCTGTTTTTAAAGTTTGAATACGGTTTCCCAACGTCACGAAGTATATTAATATTGATTATGTGTTATTTTATGGATTTACGTGAGAAATGACACATCTATCCCCGGAAACAATAAGGCGACGCCTTTTCAGGGATGTTAGTCTAATATCTTGAGGACTTGTCTCTTTTCAACAAAAAAGTGTAAGAAGTCAAAACAATTGCTTACGTATCCTGTTGATTATTCAGAAGTCAAGTCTCCGTAGTTCCTTAAGGGTTGCTTATATAGAGGACGTCTCGTCCAAAGCCTTGTTCAACAAGGATTCTAATTCTTGATCCATAAAGATAATCTCGTGTGTATCCCTATAATTTAAGGATAATTATGGATAGTTTAAATATCAAAATCAGAGTCTTAATGTTTGATCAATTATCTCATAAGCATGTGGGTTAATTATCATATAAAGAAGGCTTTGGCCGACTTGCGTCGAGCCCCCCAGGCCGTCTCGGCCCGAACTGCATTGGCCCATCTCTGTTGCGACCTAGCCGACCTGCGGTGGTTGGATCTGCCCTTAGGCGTGAAGTGGGGCTCCTGGCCCTTAATGTTATAGTTTTTATGTCTTCATTTAATGTTTGATCAATTAGGAGATGACATGTGGCGAGGCTCTGTTCAACCCTCATAAGATAAAATGTGTAAATTTGCACGGGGCGTGTTTTTAGAACGTGCAAATTGCATGTGGCGTGTTTCTACCCCGTGCAGAATTGCTAATGGCGTTACTCAACCCGCGTAAATTTGCACGATCTATCAACGATGGAAATGGGGAATTTAAAAATGCAGGCTTACATTAATTTGAATGATCCGCCCGTGCAAATTTGCCGTTTTAGATACATCATTGAAAATTTGTACATTTTAGATCCGCCTCGTGCAAATTTACACGGGGTGGGGGCACGCACCGTGAACATTGTGATTTGATGAAATGTTGATGAAACTGGGGAGATTTGCACGGGCTGAGTCAAATCCGTGCAAATTTGTATGCTTCTAGTGGTGTTTCTCATTTTTGAAATTACATGTGCCCCCGTACAAATTTTTCGTGTTAGACCTAGCTTGTAAAAATTCGCACGTGGTAACTAAAAAAATATCGGGTCTGACACGACCGGGAAAAAATAAATCGGGTCCCTTTGGCCTAATGGTAAATAGTTTGAGTGCTTTAAAATGACACCTGAACCTTCCTATGGAGTGTGAAGATTCGAACCTCGTAAAGAGAGACTTCTTTCAATTCATTGGTATAATAGTAAACTCACGACTCTAAGCCATTAGATTAGCTGATTAATATTTTTACTCATCCTGAGAGACATGTAGGGCGGGGATCATCGTAATTAGGGTTTATATCTCTTCTCTTCTTATATCTATAGAGTGTTAAGACTATTTCCAATGGGGAACTGTATCAACACTCTTAACAATATTTTACAGTTTTTTGATTCACTCAAAACCTACAATGGATCACTTTATTCACTCTATATCCTTAAAGTACTCTACCCATCACCGGAAATTACAAGAGCATGGTAAAGTGAATAGTGGTCATTTAAGTGGGCCATGGAAATAGTTGCTTGAATTAATTTAGCAGATCTGTTTCATTTTTTTTGGGAAGGGTATTTGTTTCATTTATACAATATTTTCGGACAAAATTGATATTTTCAAAAAAATTATGTTGATTTATTGCAACAACAACTAAAAAAAAAAACACTATCTGAGTCTCATAAAAAGTGAACATTTTTGAAAAAAATATGTTTCATAAAAAATGTCCATTTAAAAACTAATACATCATTTAATATTTTTTTCTAAACATACTCATAGCTTAACATTTATTGTTGTATGTTCATTTCATATTCCAAAACAAATATTAATTATAAGATAGAGGTATAAATGTCTATTATTACTAAAACACAACACATTGATTGAGTTTCCATAAATAACATCATTTTTTTTTAATTTTGAGTAAGGAATATATTGTAAAAAATGACATGTGTTTCCATAAATAGCATCCATTTTTTTAAATCACATATGATATTTTTATGTTTCAAATATAAAATATTTTGGTACTACTGTACAAAATATAATTATTTTTATTTGAATTACCGTGAGAAAATAGAATGTACCAAGATGGAAAATGAATTGGTGTTTAGGTTGATAATAAAAGAAAATGGATTTTGAAGTGTTGTTTTAAGTGTGCTTATTGGAGTGAATGTTTTTTTAAAGTGTTGAAAATGTGTAACTGGAATGAAAAATGATGTATTTGGAGTGATGTTTGGAGTAACACCACTGGAGATAATCTAAGAGGGTGAGCCACAAATTGGCCACGTGGCAGTCTCTGTGGCTGAAACGTGGCACCTTTTTTTTTTTTTTTTTTGTAAAAACCGGAATTTCGGTTAGCGTTGTATAGAAACCGAAATTTTTTGTTCGACTCTCCGTTACATAAACCGAACTAAAGTGTATATATTTCGATACGGTTCATTTTTAGTACCTCCAACAGACAGTGCGGATTCCGTTTTAAATTGTAATCAACCGAAAATTTTCGATTCGATTTCGACACACCAATTGAATAAAGGGAAACTTGAAAAAATATGCTTAAAAAGTAAATAATTTGTGTGATATGCATCAAAATAATAACATTTGAAAAATATGCCTGAAAAGCATTTCGTTACGTATTCGCTACCGAATCGCTACTAATTGCTTTACAGGCATATTTTTTAAATGTTATCTTTTAAGGCATACCACACAAATAAACATCTTTTCAAGCATATTTTTTCAAGTTTCCCTTGAATAAAACCATGTATTTTTTTTAATTTCGATACGATTCAATTTTTTTTCCTTTTTTAACAGCGGTTTTTTTCCCCTTCGGTAAAAACCGGAATTTCGGTTACCGTTGTATAGAAACCGAATTTTTTTGCTCAACTCTCCGTTACATAACCGAACCAAAGTGTATATATTTCGATACGGTTCATTTTTAGTACCTTCAACAGACAGTGCGGATTCAGTTTTAAATTTCAATCAACCGAAAATTTTCGATTCGATTTCGGCACACAATTGAATAAAACCGTGTATTTTTTTTTTTTAAATTTCGATACGATTCAATTTTTTTTCCCCTTTTTTAACAGTGGTTTTTTTCCCCTTCGGTAAAAACTGAAATTTCGGTTAGCGTAGTATAGAAAAACCAATTTGTTTTGTTCGACTCTCCATTACAAAAACCGAACCAAAGTGTATTATTTCGATACGGTTCATTTTTAGTAATCCAATAGACAGTGCGGATTCAGCTTTAAATTTCAATAAACCGAAAATTTTCGATTCGATTTTGGCACAACAATTGAATAAAACCGTGTTTTTTAAAAATTTCGATATGATTCATTTTTTTTCCGTTTTTAACAACGGTTGTTTTTCCCTTCGGTAAAACCGGAATTTCGGTTAGCGTTGTATAGAAACCGAATTTTTTTGTTCGAATCTCCGTTACATAAACCGAACCAAAATGTATATTACGATACGGTTTATTTTTATTACCTCCAACATACAGTGCGAATTCAATTTTAAATTTCAATCAATTGAAAATTTTCGATTCGATTTCGACACAACAAGTGAATAAAACCGTATATTTTTTTTATATTTTGATACAATTCATATTTTTTTTCTTTTTTTAACAGCGGTTTCTTTTTCCCTTCGGTAACAACTGGAATTTCGGTTAGCGTTATATAGAAACCGAAATTCTTTGTTTGACTATCCTTTAAATAAACCGAACCAAAGTGTATATTTCGATACGGTTTATTTTTATTACCACCAACAGATAGTGCGGATTCAATTTTAAATTTCAATCAACCGAAAATTTTCGATTCGATTTCAGCACAACAATTGAATAAAACCATGTAATTTTTTTTAATCAAACGTGTATCGTTAGTAGTTTGTGCAAAAGGGAAAAAAAAAAGGAAGACCGACGGATTTGAAGTTCTACTGTGTAGTGTACTATGGAAGAAGAATCAAGTTTAGCTATAAAATACAACAACAAAAATATAAGGGCAAACAAATATCCGCGTCAAGAAGGTGTGCCACATGTGACCACGTGGACAACACATTAAATATTTTTATTATTTTGAACAACATAACATCGGTGGGACCGTTTGCAGTACGAACGTCACTAAAATTGACGTTGAAATATCAAATCACTTTTTTTATTCAATAGATCGTTTGACACGTGCTTTTTTTTCCCCACCAAATGAATGAACACAAGATCAATGACGTATTCATTAATGATAAGAAAGATAAATGTCGTATAGAAAATGAGAGAAACACTTTTCAAGCATATTAATGATCTGGAAGCTAAGGCGTCCCGGAAGATTTGACCGTATAGTTATGGTCCGCTTATTGTTTTTCTATAATATTCATTGCGTAAAGTCGAAGCTAAAGTGATCGAATTTATGACATTGTTCCCCGATACATCATATTGTAGTTTATTTTGTAGATGGAAACTCCCGATAGGGTTGGAAGAGAGGTGATTCACAATCTTCACGTCTTTAAGAAAGAACTACCTCTTGGAGAGAATCAAGGACTGAGCCAGGATTTTAATTTGGGGTGAGCTAATAGACAATATCGAGTTCGTCGGGTGGGCTGGATTAAGAATATTTTATGGATCCGACTAGACTACACATATTTTTTCGTGTAATATTTTTTTGTCCGGGTGGGCTTAGCCTCCCTAAATTTCTATACTAGCTCTGTCCTTGGAGAGAATGTGATATATTTCTCTTGCTCTTTTTGTCTTGTGCCTTGAATTTGTTACGGTTTAAGCTTACGCGGTTTATTTCACGTTGGGATCTATTCTTTGATACTATCGTTTGTAACGATTTATGTTGGGTCCGTCGTGCCTTGCACGGCTCACGTTCACTAGTATAATCATAATAAAAAAAAAGGCGACGTGGCCAGTCTGGTCGGGGTGTGTTACATCGATATATATGAGAAAAGAGTAGTTTTATGGTGGTCCAGGACCACCATGTCATACTTGTCCTCCAATAGGATTTCTTAAAAGAGGGGCAAATTTGTAAAAGCATGTCATTTATATTTTACACGGTGGGTTCCGTGTGTTTTTTCTGGATTTCTATTGGTCCTGGATCACCAAGTCATATTTGGTTCAGGACCACCATAAAATTTCCGATGAGAAATAGATAAAGATATTAAGGAGACGCATCCCTTTCTCCGTTTTCTTTCGCGCGTCTCTCAAATACCGATGGAGATGGATCCTGTTCTCCAATTTCTACCGAGAGTAGGATCGAAAGGTACCACCTGATATTTTATATTTTCTCCTTTAATCATGTGTTTTTTGATTACCTGCCCGTACGAAGCTTAGGATGCGTTAATTTTTATTTTTTTTATTTTTTATTTTTTGTGTGTGTGTGTGTGTGTGTGTTTGTGTTTTGAGGAGATTACTTCTTTTTCTTTTAAGGATATGTTTTTTTCCCCTCAATATAAGCGATATATCTGATAATCGAAATCAATTTTGCTTTTGAATTAGGTGTAGAAAATATAGGCCTAAGCCCATATAAAAGTAGGGGCCTCATTCCCAAAACCTAGGTTATGAGGTGAGGGTATTTAGGTTTATCTCATATGATTTCTCTCTTATATATGAGATACATTGTAAGCATTATTGATCAATTCAATAAAACATCTAGTTTGTGTCTTCCGTATTGCGTGTTCTGGTTTTCTTCATGGTATCAGAACAGGAGCAGGGGGTTCGAATGTCTTAACATTGGCAAACCCTCGCCCGATCCTCTTCTATTTTTAATCAAAGCATTTTTTTTCATCATCACCGCCTTTCCTGCATATTTGTCGATCAGTATACCTTAATTTGCGTCAAAACCAAAAAACAAAAAAAAAAAACTATTGTTGATATGAATGAAGGAAAAAAAAAAAACAAAAAAGCAAAAAAAAAAAACCTCAAGTTAGTCCAGCGTCCATTCTTTTCTAAACGTCCATGTTCAACCAAAATTTCAGATTTCCATTTTATGAGTGATTTGTTTTTTTGTTGCATGAGTCCATAATGTTATTTAGTTATTATTCATAAATAAATTAATAAATAATCTCAGATATAGCATCTTTTTTTTTTCTTGGCATCCATTTTATATCCATTTTCATGTAGATGCAAGTCAAGAAAGACAGATCCCTTCGTTAAAACTTGCAAGCCGGAGAGCAAATATGCGGGCGAAGAAAATTGAAAAGTTTTTCGACAACAAAAAAAAAAAAGAGCCACGTGCTGAAAGCCAAGAGCCAGGAGACAAAAGAGCGTGGGTGTCAAAAAAGCCGTATCATCATCTTCGTTGATTGACAAACGTTGCCTCCAACCCGCCAACATTTGACGGAGGGTATTATATGGAAGATAAAGTTAGAAATACGAATGGAGATCAAAAAAGAGATAGATGATATATGGTCAAGATAAATTAGATTTTGATAAATTAGATTTTTGAATAAGAGATTATTTATTTGTTTTATTTAAATTATATTTGGATAGGTATTTAGGTTTATCTCATATGATTTCTCTCCTACATTGTAAGCATTATTGATCAATTCAATAAAACATCTAGTTTGTGTCTTCCATATTGCGTGTTCTGGTTAAAGTGTCACAGATTGGGAACTTGTGGTTGTTTCACCCACCATATTAAGAGATGGACTTCCCTCACCTCACAACCTAGGTTTTGGGGATGAGGCCCCTCCTCTTATATGGGCTTGGGCCTATGATTTTCTACATGGTATCAGAGCCACCCTTTATTATGCAAGTGTTGGGCCTCTTTGTTGGCCTTGAAAATGCCCAGGCCCACACTTGAGGGGGCGTGTTAAAGTGTCCTACATTGGGAACTTGTGGTTGTTTCACCCACCATATTAAGAGATGGACTTCTCTCACCTCACAACCTAGGTTTTGGGGATGAGGCCCCTCCTCTTATATGGGCTTGGGCCTATGATTTTCTACAGTGCGTGCGTTTGTTAAATAAATTAAGTAAATTATCATGGAAAAAAAAAACTTTAATAAAACATCTATGATTTTCTTTTTGGAATTCGATCTCTCTCTTTATTTTGTTTTAAGTGCAGGTGCAGAAAAGATCCAAATAATCGGAGGCTGATATTCCAATCCAACAAAAAAAAAAAATACAATCAAAAGGCACATCGGAAGAGCCAAAATACGTGCGCCGATGAAGTCAAACTACACACTAATGGACTTCGGATGACCCGGAGTGGAGATGCCCTCCAAATGTATTACTACTATGGACTCCGGTAGAGACGCAGAGACGCTGGAGTGGAGATGCCCTCCAAAAATACCACAACTATGGACCTCGGAGGAATCTTCGAGATGGAGATGTCCTCCAAAAACAACATAAATACTAATGGACTCCGGAAGACCTGGGGTGGAGATGTCCTCCAAATTATGCCCTGACAAACTCAGCCTCCAAACCCGGCCTTATTGAGGGAGGGTAATAGAAGACGAAATTCGAAGAGATAGAGATGGATCTCAAAAATGAGATAAAGTTATTATATTGTTAAATTTAGATACATTGTTAGAATAAAAGATTATTATTTTATATTGTCTTAGGATAAGATAAGAGTTTTATATTTATTTTAAATAAGTGAAATTATCTCATTTATTTCCTATATAAAGGAATAACATTGTATTATTTTTCATCAATCAAATAAAACCAAACAGTTCAGAGTTTTATATTTCTGCTTTGTTTTGTTTTTCTTCATCAGGTAGGGAAATTCCTGAACGTGGTAGTATCCAGATGAAGAATCCAGGTATGCTTGGTAGTTTTAGTGCTTCCATTAAACCTCATTGACGAGGTCGGATTTCTCCGGATAGAATAATAGGGTTAACGGGTCTAGTGGTAGCTCTCCGGTCACCGGTAAACGCCGAGCTGGATTAGGGATGTTGATGATAATATGACTGAACTTGAGTTGTTCTCAAGCTGCCTACGTATCCAACTATCGTATTGGAATCAAGTCGGCCGTAGTTCTTGTAGTGGTTTATATAGGGAGTCTAAACCCTAATTTTGCCATATCCTTCAAGGATTCGGTTAAAATTAGATTGATACGAATCCCTAATTATTAGGAGATAATGCCTCTTTTATATTTAGTGCTGAATCAGAGTGAGGCTAGATTCATTCTCCACGTTTATCCTTACTTTATGAAAACGTGCGCATAAATGCGTGACCGCTCGGGCCTATTGGCCGGATCAGTATGGTCGCGCTCTGTGCATACTTTATAGACCGACCGTCCTGCGGTGGTTAAGATTGGGGAGGCTGCTCGCCCTCAGGGTCTATGGTGGACCCTGGTCGGACTTCCCCTCTCTGGTCGGGAGACTTTCCCTACTCCACTTGAGCTTAGCCAATACTTGTGTGACACGTGGCTTTGGCTGAGCCGACCATCGTCACTCATAAGACTTTTTTTTCATCTAATCTCTGATTTATTCTGTTTTGAATTAGTCAATATGCCCCAAGGTAACACGTGCGAGTCGTGCGAGTCGGGCTACCGCAACAAGCATATAGGTTTTTATGAGGTTGACGACGATTATATTGGTAACCATTTATCTTTTTTTTTCCCTCTAAGACTAGTTCAATCTTGCTTCAAGGTTGATTTGATTTATTTTACTTCCTATTTTTAATCAGCTGAGATGCGTAGAAAATCCTGAAAAAATGATGCCGAATTCTTCCGAAGTCAATACACCTTTGGCAGTAGCATGGGTACAATTAAATCCTTTAGCTATGTCTATTTGATCTTAAAAATTGTAATATCAATTTCTGTGTTTGTGTTTCTAATTTATTATGATTTTTATCTTTTACATGAAAGAGCAAAGAACCTGCATCTCTTCCCACGGTACTTATTCGTGGACGGGTAAGCCGGGATTAGATCACCTGTCTAATTTGTGTGTCTAATTTCGGTGTCTAAGTAAAAACGACGTCGTTTCATGTGTGTTTTATTTTTTGAAGAAAATAAAATAAAAACAATAAACCCAAACCAAAAAATGAAACACACATGAAACGACGTCGTTTTTACTTAGACACCGAAATTAGACACACAAATTAGACAGGTGATCTCATCCCCGGGTAAGCCCTTCATCGCTTTGATATTCTTCCACAAACCAACCTTGGCATTGGCACCATACGTGTCACCATACTTCAAAGCGACTTTCAAAAAGGTTTATTAAAAGTTGAATATATATACCTTGTAATCGACTTTTAAAAATTCCATTTTTGAGCGTGTTGTTGTGGTAGGTGATGCCTCAGTAAGTTGTGTATGACGCATTTAAAAACCCTCCATATCTTTATGTATCTGCTTAGTTTTGAATTTACTTTCTGTGTGCATACATATATATATG
This sequence comes from Gentiana straminea, assembly GCA_036785695.1. Lineage (NCBI taxonomy): Eukaryota > Viridiplantae > Streptophyta > Magnoliopsida > Gentianales > Gentianaceae > Gentiana > Gentiana straminea. The sequence continues at coordinate 9,775,988 of JAVUPR010000167.1, forward strand.
TATGAATATGTATATGTATGCATGTATACGTACACACATATGTATACAGACATGTATTTGTGTGTACCGTTTGATTACATGGTCTTTTTGAAAGGCAGACCGATCTTCCGGCATCATATGGGTTGGTGTGCATGGGATGGACTCGATTTGTGTGGTAACTATGATCGGAGATCTGGTTCGTCAATTATTTCTTTGTTTATTTAGTGATGTTATTTTACTTTTTTTTTCTAGATTTCACATGTTAAGTATTACTTCTGTCATTCATAACATGAATAGGACACTAAACGTTTGCGCGGATGGTTAGAGAGTTATTATAGTTATGAGAAAACTCTCCGCTGTTTCCGGAAAAGTATAATCTCTGAAATTGAAGGTGTGTTCGATTCGATTCGATCCCTTGCATCATCTCGTGTTATTGTTGTAACGACTAAGTTCGAAGTGTATCCAATTTTATCTATCCACCATACTTCATAGTTATTTTCTGTTAGAATGGTTGGTTATTGTGCCATTGTACGGGGATACACATGGCATACGAACAAGAAATTCATTTGTGGGATGTATGCTGCCAGAACAGTACGTAAAAGCTGAGTTTAAACTCAATTTGGAAAAGGCAAGGATAACTGATAGTACGGGGGGAGGTGTTAGGGCTATCAAGCCCCTTGTTTGTTTGTTTGCATGCGTACAACACATTTTTTTGTAATGAAACATCAATGGATCATAATAATCTCTTTATTTGAGTTGTTACATTCTAGACAAGTTCTTCTTGAAACTATACATATGAGAGTAACAGTTTGTTTTCATTTTTGCTCTGAAACATTATTGATGTGTTTACAAAAGTCCTTTTCTTCACAATAAACTTTACTTTTTTTTTGGAGATCTTATTAGTATTATAGTTTAGTCTGTTGAACCTGCGATTAATGGTTAGAGCATTGTTGGAGCAGACCTTGCAGATCCGTATACTAGTACACTGCATCAAATGTATGGCCAGAGAATCGAGAAGCCTTTTGGTGTTGGTATGTTTGTAAGACCCTCTTCCTTTGACACGTAACAATCTTCCGCTCATTCTCATTTTTGCCTTTACCTCATGCAGTTTCTGCGATTCCACTCATTCCAGACACTAATGAGGTTCATAATCATAAAGAAAGTGCTCATGAGGTACTCGGCTAGCATTCATTTTCTTGGATGCTTTCTTATAGATTTACATTGGTTATGCGCTGCATCTTTGTCTTGCTTCTTGGAGATAAGATTGGGAACCCATTATTATCTTTCAGTAGCAATAGAACCCATTCATCCACCTAAAACGCTCAGTATAGAAAATTATTCAGAAGCCATAATTTCTCTCCTTTTCTTTTCTTTTCTTTGTAATTGTTCTTTGAATATAATGTGAGAAGTGGAAAATTCTACGAGTGATATCATTAAAGAAATGAATCATTCAAAAATTGGGTCTCTTATGTTCTGACCCACGCCGGAACCCTTAAAAAAGGTGGAAGGGGGGAAGGGGTGAAAAAATCTTATTAAAAACAAAAAACAAAATTGCCTCTCAACTACTGGTTGGTTTAAATAGAAATGTCGGCAGGATCTTGGTTTTGGTCTGCCAATATATTCTCTTTGTTTGCTTCACTAAAGCGTTTGAATGATACTAGCTTTGCTCTGTCGACAGCCTTAAAATAATTGAGCACTTTAATTTGTTGGCTCAATGATTGTTCTTTTCGTGTTATGGTGCTTCTGTTTGTTTTTGTTTCTAGTATTTTTCTGTTTGTTTAGACAAGACAAGACAATGATGTTTTTGTACTCTGAACTCACTGGTGATGTTGGCACTCTTAACAGCCCTCAAGTGATGATCGTTTCATAAAGATGGCGATGTTACTCTTGGATGGATTTGTAAAAGAGGTAAATGAAATCAGCATAACGTGGGTAATTATGTATGTTGTGAGCTTGTTTAAGTAGTGAATTCGTAATTTATATTCTAGCATCTTTCTCTCAATTTCTTATGTGTTTATAGCATGCCTAGGGTCTTGTTTTTCATTTTTTACGTAGATAATTCTGAATTTATCTTTTTTAATAGTGGTAATACACTCCATAGATTTTAATATATTTGAATCTTGGACAGAGTAGTATACTAGAACAACTAGGGTAACCTATAATGGCTAGAGAATAAATCTCAGTTAAACCAAAATTGCCAGCCACAATAGGTTGGTTAATATAGAAATGCTGGCAGGATCCTCTTTTTGGTATGCCAATGTATTGTCCTTGTAGATACACCATTTTGCCGTTGAGAGTGCACTACCTGTTGAATTATGGCCTTCCATAAACCGACCACTTTAATGATTGGCTCAATGATCATTCTCTTGGTTTTTTTTTGTTTTTGTTTTTTTAAAAATTTTATTTTATATCTATCAGTGAAACTGTCCATAGGTAAAGGAAATCAAATGATGTATTTTGTGAGTTTGTTAGATATGATGCGTTGAGCTCAATGGTAATGTTGGCACTCTTAACAGGCCTCAGCAAATGCTCCTGCGTGTGATAAGAAAAAGGCGACAAGTGCTAAGCCTGATGAGAAAAAGGCCATAGAGTTCTTACAGGAGAAAACAAAAAGCGGCTTAGCTTTTACCGTCAAGGAAACTATTCAGGTAAAAAGGAATCAACCTAATTGAGACATTATGTATTGTCTGAAAGGTTATTTTAGGCCCTTTCTCTTCAATCATTATTATTATTATTTTGAAAGCTTGAATTTCACAGAATGGAAATGGTTAATATTATGGTTTGATCCAATGTTCTAAAAGACTCTATACATTAGTAGGTCAGTGAGGGGGCGCCGAGCACCTAGATGGCTAGGAGGCGCCTAGGTTTTGTATTTATTTTATTTTATTTGAAGTAATAAGCATTAAGCAAAGAGTCCGACTGGACCCGTCCATGACCCTACCTGCCCAGGGTATCATTGGGCATTACCTAAAAAGGACACAATAGCTGTTTGACCATTCGCTAGATGAGTGAGTTGAAGAGTATACTTAACCATAACGAAGTTCCCTGAATAAAAATAAAAAAGGATTACGCTTGTTTTATGTTTAGTACTTAAAAATCCTTATTATTAATATTATTGTTGTTGTTTTGGCAGACTGCTATTTCTGCCCTTCAGCATTTGTTCCAAAAGAAGTTCAAAGCCAACGAGATCGAGGTACTGTTTTTGGAGTGATTGTATTCGTTACATCTCTCTTTAATCATTTCATCCACTCGATATGAACGTACTTAAACCACCCCCCACTTCTTCTGATGAAGATAGCATTAATTTGTTAACATGTTGAAGGTAAATATCCTGCCTATTCATTGGGTATCTGTCACACTTTGGCTGACATTTTGCTACTACTCCGTCCGGTTGCATATCAAATTAAGTCGATAAATAAGACAATATCCTATGAGGTTACAAATTTTAGTATTGAGACATGGATGTGTATGATCTTTAATGTAACTTTACTTGTCATGGACCCCATAATATTACAAACACTGTTTTGCATTGCCTATCAGCTTTACCTATTGATGTCTAACTAGTAACTTCACTCTATCAGGTATCTGTCCTGGACCCAAATTATGTGGTCTATGGCTGGGAAGCCGAGTACAAAGATATACTTGTAAAGGAATTGGAGACCTGTGAAATCGAGCACCATTTAGCTGTCGTTAACGAGCTAGGAAGCGAAGGCTCGGGAAGTGGAAGCTCTGGAAGTTCGACGATCACCTTTGAGAGTAGTATGGTAAGGTCTGGTTTTATTTAGAGGAATTCAGGGACATCATCGATTGAAGAATAATTCTGGGACGTTTGGGTGATCGAGGCTCCTCCCTGATCTCCTTGCTGGTTATACCCGTACTTTCATGTCAAGCTACTGAGCTTGGCTCGCCTTAAATGAATTGATAATGATGGAATTAGGTTTTGGAAAATTCTCTGGAATCTTGATCAAAACCGACTCTCGATGCACTACTGTCTTCTGTTAAACCGTCTCAACTTTTTGATTTTTCAAACTTAAAACATTAAAAGGGCTCTATGAAGGAAATTTCATCTGATTGCAAGTTATTTTTAAGCAAGTACTCCTAGCTAGTCCGTATAGCACGTATGGGATCATGATAGCATATGCTATGAGATTTGTTTTAACAAAAAGTTGTGAACTGCTTAGTTTTGAGTAATCAAGTTTAATATCTTGATGATGATTTTTCCTCCAAGGAGTTTATTCTTCATGTATGACTTTTACATTTTGCCTCTTGATATACTGTACATACATACATACATATTTTTGGCTGTCTTTGATATTGTTATCTTGGGATATGAAGGAATGCATAAGATGAAGAGTAATGATGTCAGTAATTGCGAATCCACATTGCGCAGGAACAGCAGCTAAAGATGGGATGGAAGCGGTTTGGAATGTTTGTTACAACGATACAACGCCGTTTGAATATAAGCTATTTTTTCTAACATAAACATTAAAAGGGGTCTATGAAAAAACATCTCATTTGATTGCAAGTTTATTTTGGCAAATACGCGAAGGCTTGAAGCTAATCATTCATCATTGAGATTGCAACTTTCCATAGACAACAAAATTGTCTTCACACCTCTTCTTTACTTGAAAAAAACTGAAAAGCTCTTCAACATTTTGTCGGGTAGGGTGGGTGGAGGGACAAGAAACTGAAAAGCTCCTTACCATTATGTCGGGTTGGGGTAGAGGGCCGCCCTGTGAGCGAGTGAAATCACCTTTTTGCACCAAAAATACTGAAAAGCTACAAAACCACTATGCACACACATCATTTCCCTTGGTGCAAAAGGCGATATCTCTCGCCCATAGGACCCCTCCATCCCGACCCGACAGAATGAGAGAGGTAGACACATCATTTCCCAAGAAATCATTGAATGAATGAATAGTTGAATACACACTTATAAATTCTACCTATGTGGCCTCATCTTATAACCACTAACTATTAAATTGAAAATACAATTCGGTTTAAGAAAGAACATACGAACATAGCCATATTTGTCCTTAATCACATGACCTTTGGATTAGATAAAATGTTGAGAAATCTCAACCTCAGGGCCGCCATCAATGGAGCTGGTGGTAGCGGAGGAAGGCCAATAATCTCCATTGATTGCAGACTTCCTGAAGAATACTTCCTGAAGAATTCAATGCAATCAGCGACAGCTTCACTGTGATGAGAATCATACTGATGATAAATCTTATAATCATCACTTGACCGTCTTTCATGGCTGCTGCTGGCGGCAGCGGTGGCGGTTTTGGAAAGTGCTGAAAACATAATCAGCAGGAAAAAGCTTCCTGGAAGGCCGGAACCGATCAAGCAATGAAATTGGGTATATTGGACGGCTGGTTTTTCTGGTCCAGCTATCATGCTGGTTTTCATCCTCGGCATACAAAAATGGCTACCCATGATATTGGAATTTCTTTTCTGTGTTTTCTCCATGTTTGTCAATTTGAGTTTATGATTGAGGAATCAAAATGATGGAGTTTGTAACTTTGTATTTAAAAGTGTTGGTGGGCGGTATGTGGAGTTTGTCTTTCCTCACGAATGGCTTGAATCACTATAGAGAGAGAAATGATTTTGGCCTCTTTTTTCTGATGGAATAAACGAAGTTTTATTAATCAACCAAGTCTACTAAACAAACGGAAAAAACATCATTCGGAGGCTGAGAGCCCAAGACATGACACCAAGGCTAAGAGACCAAGCCTAGAAAATAAATGCGTCGGGACATTACTAGCCCGTGTAACAAAAGAAAACTGCATAGAAGAAAACCGAAGCGTCTCAGACAGGCAGTCCTTCCGCAAGCACACTATAGGAGAGAGATCTTCCTTCACACGCAAGTCAAGCAGTCACTTTCCACAACTAACGCATCAAACCCATACGCTGACCTTCCACGAGTGCCAAAAGAATAGCTTGCATCTCCAATAAAACAACTTCTCTATCAAGGTCAAGATGAAAAGAGTAAGCCGTGAAATGATACGCTGATGGTCCCGAAAGATCAAACCTACCCCTGAGGCCGACGGGGTGATTGTACATCCACAATGCACTTGTACCCCCTCCACCAGAATCTGCCACCGAGCTTCTAGTGGCGGGCCCACGGAAGGACGGGTAGTTTCTTAAACTATTGATTGATATAATCGTTAATAAAAATATATTGTACCAATGGTTTTGAATTTGATTATTGGGGTAGGGTTAATGCTCAACACTTACATACGCTTTAAAGAATAACATAATACATTTTCACATCGATAATAATTTAGAATCAATTAATATACATAAATTATGTTATAATTAAATATGAAAATATATTGTCTCATTTGTTTTTGTCAAAACGATAATACTAGTTAGGGAAGTTAGGCATAACATTAGTCATGTCCATAGCCCCTGGCCCATAGCCTATAGCACATGCCGTGTTCTAACAAAATGACTATAAATAAAAGGTTTTTTTTTTTTTTTTTATAGGAAGAATATAACAAAATGTTATAATATAATTTTTTTGATAGATATTGACACCTATTTTTTGATTATTTATCAGCGTCACTAACGTTGATATTAAAACACCTGACATTGCTAGTGAAACACCAACGTCAGTGGAAAGTCAGTGACTGACGTTTCTAAGTTGTGACACTTTTATAAAGTAAACGTCGGTGCCACTGACTTTCGTTGTTGTACACCAACGTCGGTGTCGGTGTCACTGACGTTGGTTTTCAATAGCAACATCAGTGCCATTGACGTTCTGTTCATAAAAAAATCATCGTAGTGCCTGAATAATTTTTTGTGGTAACCCGAATACAAAATGGTTTTTTCACCATAAAATGGTTTCCTATGTAAGAAAAAACAAAACAAAACAAAAAAAAAAACCAAAAACAAAAAACAAAAACAAAAACTTCTTCATCTTTTCCATTAATTCTTTTGTTACATATCATGATTTAGTGTGTATACAATGCAATCTAACATTTTACTTGAAACAAAGTTTACTACTATGTATCATTTCAAGTGAAGAATGAAGATATGCATCTTTTGCACCAGACTGATTTCTACAAAACCTGCACCATTATAAAATAGATTTTTCTCTTTCTCATTCTTATTCTTTTTGTATATAAACACGCAGATCATATCGTTTCGTTTTGACGTAGATTGACGTAGATTCTGTATATATATATGTTGCACTTTTGATGAACACGAGCAACGGAAACGTAATCCGAAGCAGAATATGTTCTCGAGTTTTCTTCCACTTCAAGAGAATGATCTTTAAACGAATCAGGGAGGCCATCGTATAGTTTAAAGCTTTTATACCAGTCACTTGAAGTGATGTACTGATCATCTCTGCTGTACACATCATCAGACATGGAGTTTGAGAATGATCTACGAAAAGCAATGCTATCTAATTCATGTATCAACGATTCCAAGGAGGCGACGGCTCTTTTACTCTGTCCTTTTCCAATGATTGCTTTGTCTCTCCATCCATGAAGCGATTTTCTTACACTTTCTGAGATTATGAATTTCCTGTCCCATCTGCAATGAAATCAGAACGCGTGTTTTGTATTACAATGTAAGAATCAGGGGGACATGAACACGAACCTGAGCAACAATAACATAGAGAGGGAAGGTGATGAAGCTGCACCAAAACTGAGTCACAAGCCTAACAAAGAACAATTCTTTTTTGGTGACAATGCTTAAAGAAAAATGAACTGATTTAATAATAATATTGTTAAGAACATAGTCAAGTCATACCCGAATGTCAAACGAATGACATGAAAGGTGTGGTTTTGTGTGAAACACGATGATCCCCGGATTTCCCACTGTAATCAAGGAATTATACATAACGATTGATATATATCAAGTTGTATACTAAGAAATTTATACTGAAAGAAAAAACTGGCACAAGAAACACAAAAAAGGGATTTATAGTTCTTACCAATGACCAAAGATACATCGTCATCTCAAAAGCAATCTGCAAACCATTAGAGATCAAAAGACGAATCATTCAAGACGTCTATCACTCAGACAACAACAATAACAGTTTCAAGCATTTTCCTTAGTGTAATACTTTTTTGTTTTGTTTTAAGGTTGTCTTGGAATGTGAGCAAATACGTATTAAAATCACCTGGAATGTTATAAAATGTATCAGGTGTAGAAGAAGTCTCGGGTTCTTGAACCAGAAAAGCTCGTCCTTTGGTGTGTACTGGTATAATCCGGATTGTGGATTCATTTCCTCAATATCTGCAGCTAGACTTACAATAACATGATGTAGTTTGGTGCCTATCAGAAGGACCAACTTTCACCCAAAATAGAAAAGTTGAGGACTAATACGAAACAAAGAGAATTTGCAAACTGTATGACAAAGAAATGTAGAGACTCACAATGGATGGAAAGAAGGAAATCCAGAAATACACATTTGTTCCTGAACAAAGAGCCAAAATGTCGTGTTTTCATGTTAAGGCCCTTTTTTTAATGGGCTACAATCAAAGGCACCACATCAAATCTACTGTTTTTGGCACCACAGTACAAACGACTATTGAACAGTCGATTCTAACGCTAAGAAACGACTTTCCAGTGGTTTATTCTCACATTCGACCAGATAAAAGTCGATTCTACTTTCATCGAGTCGAGATTGTTTTTAAGGAAATTAGCTATATTAATCCCAAAGCTGCTTGTTCTAATAAATTGTTTTAAACACACAAACACATTTATAGCTATATTAATCCCAAAGTGAGAGTGATGCTATCTAAAAATAAATAAAGGTACCTAATGCCGACAATGTGTTCAAATTCGTCTTCCATGCTCCTAAACATATAATTGTGGAAGTTGTATGTTACAGGTAGTTGATGAGTCTGCAGTGAAAATCAAGTCATAGACAGGTAAGAAAACACGAGGACTTTGGTGACAGAATTCTCAAAAGGGATTCAATCAAAAATGATGTAGCAAAAATTAGAACTTGGTCTCCTCGTAGTAAACCGAAACAGAAAAATGAAGGAGAGACTTACTGTGATGAAACCTTGGCGCAAAGACAAGTAATCAGCTTGATCGATTGTATTGAAAAATTGACGGACAAAACAAAACTGGACATAAAATTGTGTCTCAATTTCATATTATGAGGAACATTAATTCAAGAAGAAGAAAAAAAATGCATCAACTCAAGCAAGAAGTTTAGTTTACTGCCCTAAAGGCGCAGTTATGCCAGAACAAACATTGTGATATGAGTCAATTCCAAAACGTGACATTCTTTCCAGCATTAAAAGTATTACATTTAATCCATAGGACAAGATCATAAAATTGGTACTTACAAGCCAAACAAGTATTGCATTATGGCTCCATGGATGAGAAGTTTGCGGGAAACAAACGACGATGGATGTTTTATTCTCTCACTTGCTTCTTGTGTATCTGGATCATGATAACAAAGGAAAACACGAGATCACACCGGTAAGGGACTTAGAAATACCAAGAAACATGTTGTTAGGAGAAATTCGGATGCAGAGAGTCCACACTGTGGAGAACAACGTAAAGGTAAAGACACACATGCTTTTACATGTATATAACAAAAAGCACGTGAACTTTTAAGTGCTTTTATGTGTTTTCTGCATTGCATACGCTTCATATCAGAATTTCATGTTATGAGGAGAACCGAAAGAAATGATAGAGAAAGAGAAATTCCGTACTATGTGAGCTCTTAGTAGTATTTGACATGGCTTGGTTTTCTCAAGAATCAAGATCTCCAGCTGTAGAGCTACAAAGCCATTAATGTGAAAGAAAAAGGGTAAAATCGTCAACAATTTATTGATTTGACGTCTCTTGATACAATTTCTTGCTATATCAACCAATCTGCCCACCCCTAAACGATCAGCATGTGTAAAATCTTGAATTGATATTGCCAACATGGATGTTATGTAAACTTTCAAGTTCATCTTTAACATATCCTTTCTTATTTAGCACAATGTAACAAGCATCCACAAGTGTAGTGGTTAAAAAAGGTCCCTTTAAAAGGGGGAATTCTACTACAACGTGTCTTTAACGAGGAAATCCACTTGCAATCAAAAGTACAACATCCCATGTGCTAAGATTTAGGGACAATAATAAAAGGTACCAAGATATGTACCCTAGCAACTGCGAGAGCAACCGCCATGAAGCTGTAAACAAACATGAGTAGTTCCCAAAACAAACAAGAAACGATGGAGCTGCTCTAAGCTATGGTATGAAGCTAGTGGTTTGCGTCCCTATAACAAAACAAAATCTTTAAACGTAATCCACATGTCAATATATAGATAATAAACACGAAATAACTCATGTCTTTTACAGCATTATATTTGGTACATCCAATTCAAAGAAGAAATACATAAATGGCAGCCATAAATAAGTAACTCTTAGAGAGAAAATTTACCGGAGGACAATAATGTTTATGTTCTACTGGCAACTTAGATGAAGCATTTGAACCGTCAATCCTCAAACCAAGAGAGTGATGTTGAACAAAAGGAGGCCTATTGAGGGTGCAAGCTATACACTTATTTTTTGCCTTTATGCAAGCTATACACTTTACAGCTTCATATTGAAAGCTTGAATATCTCTGTTTTGGCAGACGGCAGTCCCGCAAGCGCTTGGCTTCCACAACCTCAAGACAATTTTGGTGTGTTAGCTGTGGACTCGAGGATATCGGTGGTGAGAAATGGGGTAAGGCAACCCTATACCGACACTCATGACAAATTATTTGAGGTGGGCTTTTTTAGCGGGATCCGGATATTCAGATCACATGGGTTAAAACCCGACTTCAGCAGAGAGATGTAATGCTGGCTAGGGAATCGGCTCCTGATATCCGGTTTATAGCCAACATGTTGCCTTTTATGCAACTCGGGCCCTCCATAATGTACCTGCTGATCAGAAAAGAGATACATACGAGTGGAAAATATTTGATCCAGTGGGCGCCTTAATTAGGTAGATTCTTTCTTGAACTGCAAAGGCTATTAATGATGGGTTCTGGAACCGCTGGGATGAGTGAGTTTGTAGAAATTAATCGTGATAATATACCAAATGTCGGACATCTATCTGAAACCGACGCCGTGTACCTGTGTTTTAATGCCATCAAACACGTCATTCAGGTGCGACATCCAGGCAGCGGTGGTGACATAAGGGGTCCTTATTTTAAAGGATTTGGATGATGGAGTTCTTCGCTTTACCTTTGGTACGAGGGTTACTGTCTTACACATGGTTGATGTGTTACCTTCGGGAAAAAATAACTGTTTGTTTTCTTTGTTTTCGGTCATCACCTTCTTTGTCTGTTCTATCCGGTTTCAACCATATACGACACAAACAAACAAAGATCGTAGATGATGTCTTTGCTAGCCGTCTTTTTATTAGTCTGTAGTTTATTTTCTCCTATATAAATTTTTGCCCTCTCCGTGAGATTTATTGTTCCTTAAGGGTGGTCTAATGACGAATCGTGTTGAATAGACATTGATTTATAGTCTTCATTTTTGTGGGGAACGATTCGTCATTAGACCACCCTTAAGGAACAAGGAACAATAAATCTCACCGAGAGGGGCAAACATTCATAAAGAAAAAACTTATAGAGGAGAAAATAAATTACAGACTAATAAAAAGACGGCTAACAAAGACATCACCTACGATCTTTGTATGTTTGTGTCGTATATGGTTGAATGAAACCGGATAAAAGAGACAAAGAAAGGTGATGACCGAGAACAAAGAAAATAAACAGTTTTTTTTCCCGAAGGTAACACATCAACCATGTTTAAAATAGTAACCCTCGTACCGAAGGTAAATCGAAGAACTCCATCATCCAAATCCTTTGAAATAAGGACCCCTTATATCACCACCGCTTCCTGGATGTCGCTGTACCTGAATGACGTGTCTGATGGCATTAAAACACAGGTACACGGCGTCGGTTTCAGATAGATGTCCGACATCTGGTATATTATCACGATTAATTTCTACAAACTCACTCATCCCAGTGGTTCCAGAACCCATCATTAATAGCCTTAGCAATTGCAGTTCAGAAAAGAATCTACCTAATTGAGGCGCCCATTGGATCGGATATTTTCCACTCGTATTCGAAACCTCCCGAGTACGACGAAGCTGGTATCTCTTTTCTAATCAGCAGGTACATTGTGGAGGGCCCGAGTTGCATAAAAGGCAACCATGTTGGCTATAAACCGGATATCAGAAGCCGATTCCCTAGCCAGCATTGCATCTCTCTGTTGAAGTCGGGTTTTAACCCATCTGATGTGATCTGAATATCCGGATCCCACTAAAAAAGCCCTCTCGTGCACCTCGAATAATTTGTCATGAGTGTCGGTATATGGTTGCCTTACCCCATTTCTCACCACCGATATCCTCGAGTCCACAGCTAACACACCAAAATTGTCTTCCCATAGAGCAATAACTGAGGTTGTGGAAGCTAAGCGCTTGCGGGACACTACCGTCTGCCAAAACAGAGATATTCAAGCTTTCAAATATGAAGTTGTAAAGTGTATAGCATGCATAAATGTATAGCTTGCATAAAGGCAAAAAATAAGCGTATAGCTTGCATAAATGCACACATGTCCATCCACAAACTGTAAATGCAAAATAGAAATTGTTCCAGACAGACTTGCAACAGTTAGCGTTTATAAGTCCATAACTTGATATCAATGTTTCAAAACATGGTAAATGAAATCTAAACAATGAAGACATACCTTTTGAGGATCAATGCCCAGATAAGTGGAAACCTAATGGTGTTTCATCTCTTCAGTAAAAGTATCAGTCCCCGGCTTCCTCGAAATTCTCTCCAGATACTATAATTATGCAAAGGGAATAAGGGCTAATCAGGTAGCACACACAAAATTTTCCATGAACTGCGAACCCATAAACTTCCCCACCACTTGGCTAAACAGAGTCTCAATGAGAAGCACTTAACTGTGTATAGTAGGTCCATCTCGTATTAGTACCATTCCACTCTATTAGCCTAAGGGCATAGTAGGTCAATTTCATAGCACTTCCCCAATTTTATTTTAAGAAACTAGACTCCGCCACATACTGATAGCATAGAATGGATAGAGACTACTAAAAGACAAACTTATGTTTATGAAAACTCAAAACCCAAGTCAACAAAGTAGCCAAGTGTAAAGACAAACTCATTTTCCACACAAGCCCTAAATTCAAAGCTGAAGTGATAACTAAGGCATATTGCCGATTGGTGACAAACTGTTTTTACTTTAAAGTAAACAATTCAGTATACACAACAAGTAAAGCATGCATATATGATCATCTAATTTTCTTTTATGCCCTTATTCAATCACTTGTGAAACACATATAGATCAAAAGTGGAAACCCTTTGAATAAAAGCACACACAGATAAACAATGAATCGCCATTACCTTTGCAAGTAATGTCTTGCCGGTTCCGGGCTCACCATAGAGTATAACACCTTTAGGTGGTTTGATCCCGATATCTTCATACAATTTAGGGTGAGTTAAAGTAAGATCAACAGCTTCCTTGATTTCCGGACTCTGTGCATCTAATCCACCAATATCAGCATATGATTCCAAGGCAGCCTTCTCTACTTTCATTACCGATACCATTGGGTCAACTTCATCTCGAAGAACCCCACTACAGAAAGCACCTGGCACCAGAGTGTTGCATATGAGAATCTAGCAATTACCCCTTCTCAAAATTTATCTTAAGAGAACTATTACAATTTTCTAGAAGTAAACAGAAAGAAACAAAACGATGAGTTTATTCTGCAAATCCATATGCATCTAGATTTAAGCAAGAGAGGCATTTGTATTACTAATGCTCTCAACAGTCTACACGTCCACATAAATCCAGGACAACTCACTTAGGATCGACCAATAAGAATAACAACTGATTTGGCAATCTATATTAGAAATTTAAAATTACACGGATATAAAGGCAATGATAATAGGCCATTGCACCCCAACTCAACATCTTTTGCGAATCCCTGTTGGAGAAATTGTCCATTAATGACTTAGTGGGTTAGTGGTCACTTAGTGGTCATAAGTGCTAGTAGTGGCCATTATTGAGGGTTAGTGGCCTTAGGAGTGGGAGTTACTTTTTCCACCTATATAAACCCTCTTTGGTGGAAATGTCACAACACAAGTTTTTCCAAATAATACTTTTTCCATCTCATATAGTAGTTTGTTTTTTGTTGAAGAGATTCTCAAGCACCAAGAGTTCGTTGAGTTCAGAAGCTGAAGTACCTCAATTCTGAACAGGTAATTGGGTTATCCTGGGAGACAAGTGCTAAACCGTGGGTACCGCCGGAGCATAATTGTCTTAAGGACAGAGATTAGCTCGTCCCGGTTACATATCCTTGTTGTTTTTTCTTTCTGTTTTTCCTTTCTGTTTGTGTTAGTCCAGAATATAATAAAATTGTTCTTCATCTTTTCTGTTCTTTATTTTTTACTTTCGCATTGTAATACTTTGGGTATAACAATCCCTACCCCTGTTTACAGACCTCCCGGCAGGTTCAGCAAAACAGTCTATAATTACTGATCACATTTAAACAAAGAATGTACAAAACTATTACTACCTCAAGGTACAGCCGGGGCAATGTGGAGGAATTTCGATGGCATGATTTTATCATCGATTAGCCTGACAAGTTAATAGACAAACATCCTAGTTAAAATTACAGTCACCTCATGGAAGAAAGACAATTGAAAACAAATTCTTATCTGACCTACCTCATTCCAGAATCGAGCCACTGCTGCTCCAGTTCATACAATTCATCAAGTTTATCTCTAATTACAACCAACTGTAGTCTGTAAGGCACGCAAGTAAGTACATTGTATAAAAAATTTGTATAATCCAAAACGACAGGAAATAACAAAAACCTGTTCCTCCAACACCGCCGGGCTGAATCTGATCGAGCCTATAAGGAGCAATCTCATTCTGTGTCGCTGCTTCCAAATTCCCTGACTCTTGTGCAAATGCTTGCAAAACATCCAGTGGTACATCATCCGAAAACACTGAAACAACATTGTCACTTCACAAACAATTCACATATAGGAAGAAGAACAGCAAGAGAAAGAACAATTACTTCGATCGCTGAACTTTCTAGCTCGTGCAGCCATAACTTTGGCCAGTAGCTCGAAGTTTTGCCTGTGGTCACTCATGGCTGAGGAGGTTTCAGAAACCGCGTTAGCAGAGAACCCCCAAGAAGGTGATGACCCGTTTTTACTTTCTCTTTCTCGGTGAACACCCAATCGGAATGATATGCTGTGATCAAAATATTTGGGGAAGTTTTTGTGTGGAGTGTAACTACGTAGGTACACACGACGTGGCACACCACATACCACGCGATTTCATTCTACATCAAACTGTGTGGTTCTGATCGTGCCACGTCGTGTACCTACGTAGGTATACACTACACAAAAATTTCACGTGATATTTGTCTTACTACATTATAGAGAATATTTACAGGATTGTGGTAGTACAAGTTTGTTACGGGATTGTGTTTAGGTGAGTTTTATTGACACACCATTACAGAGAATAATACAAGTTTGTTATGGGATTGTGTTTAGGTGAGTTCTATTGACACAACATTTTTTATTATTGAGATTCATTATTGATTATTTTTTCGGATGAAAAAAAGGAAAATTTTATACTACAACCGTTGTATGAAGGTTGTACCAAGTGACATACATTACAATCACACGTTTCTAACCCTACACACGACAAAAGTGTATTATGTGAAAAAGAGTAAAAATGAGTGGCTCTAATATATGTTATTTGATATAACTTGATACAACCGTTCTACCATAAAATCTCTCAAAATACGCCGGTGACACTAACGTTGCTATTCAATATCAACGTCAGTAGAAAACCGGTGGTCTAACATTTCTAAGTTGTAATGTTTTTTTTGACGTAAACGTCGGTGTCACTAGTGTTGCTATTGAACACCAACGCCAGTGTCGGTTTTCAGTAGCAACGTCAGTGCCGCTGACGTTTTGTTCATAAAAAATCATCGTGGTGCCAAAGTAATTTTTTTGTGGTCCTGGAGGTAATGTGGTGCCAGAAGTAAAAAGAGATGTGTCAATAGAACCCCCATTATGTTATTCCATGTGTATTATTGGAGCTGATATTTTTTGTGACAGTATGTAAGTTGAATCACAATTAAATTCTCTCGAAAGCTTTCTAGGTATCAGAGCGAATGGAGCCCCCCACACAGTGGCGGAACCATGAAATTAGTCCGGGTGGTCTTGGTTTTACGTTATAAATGTAATATTCCGATTTTCGGGAAAGGGCAGACGTGTCATTTTGCGAAAACGAAATATTGGGTTCGGTTCCTTTTATTCAGAGTTTAAGTATTTGTTAAATTATATATGTATATTTCGAAATATATATATGTATATTATAAAGGAAGATAATAAGATTTTTATCCTTTTTTTGGGATTTATCTTATTATAAAGGAAGATAATAAGATCTTTATCCTTTTTTTGGGATTTATCTTATTATAAAGGAAGATAATAAGATCTTTATCCTTTTTTGGAATTTATCTTATTATAAAGGAAGATAATAAGATCTTTATCCTTTTTTGGGATTTATCTTATTATAAAGGAAGATAATAAGATCTCTATTTTTTTTGGGATTTTCTATTTAAGGAGAATAAATCCCCACAATTCTTATAACCTATTAGAAATCGATTTTTCTCCACCTCCATATACTCTCTGCGTGTGTGAGCCAAAAATTAGAATTTGAGAGTTTTTCAATCGGTACGTTAAAGCAATTCTTGACGGTTTTCGGATCGAGTAGAGCGCCGGAATCGTTGTGAAGAAGGCAACGTTTTGATTGCGAAAGTTTAAGCTTTGATAAGAGAAAGATCGGTTTTAGGCGCTTTGTTTCTCCGAGTTTTCTTTGTTGGAATAAGCTTGCTAAAGGTAAGCTCTTCCTACAATCTAATTGTGGTTTATAGTAGAATAGATCATGTTTTGGATGCATATTGTATCAAGTTTTAAGCTTAGATGATGTTTAAGGATTAAGTTTTGTTTTGGATCTTAAAAGACATGTTTTCTACTTGTTTTTCCGCTATAATTCATGTGCAAGATGTTTAGATTCGAGTAGAGACCGTTAAGGGTTGGAAAACGAGTTTTAGGGCTTTTTTTGCGTAGGATGCGTACGCATTGGCTAGCAATGCGCACGCATTCCCGATGCGAGATTGCTTAGAATAAGTGCGGCGGGGATGCGCACGCATTCAGAGTAATGCGCACGCATTGCCCCGAGTTTTCTATATAATGTTGTTTTAAGCTATGTTTTGAATTTTAACTTAATTCATGATTTAATAACACTAATTAAATATGAACAAGCCCCGCGAGTTTCGATTCGTTCGGTTAAAACACCGAATGTACTCTTAAAGGGAGTTGAAGTTCGGATCCGTCGGAAGGGCATGAAAGGGCTTGTGCTTTGATGAACTAGGGTTCATCAATGTACGTGTAATTGATAGGATGTGATGTCTAGTTGTATAAGTGAGGGAGTAGAGCCGATAAGGGAGTATTATTCGAAAACACTTAGGTGACTAGTTAATTCACATTAATAATTACATAAGTGTAGTAAAAGCTAAAACGTCATCTATTCTTGGTTAGGCACCGATTCAAATCGGCGATGTGATACGTTCATAAAAGGTGGACAACACTACCGGCTCAAAAGGTGAAGGGTAGTGGAGGAAATCCATCGAACGTATATGCATACCGGGGAGATCCCGGGACTACCGGTGCTAATCACCGTAGTTGGCAAGTATATCTCGTGGTGGAATTTTCACCATGCATTGTGTCCTTGAGTAATGATGTAACAAAGATAAGCTAAGTTAGAAACGTATAGTCACGACGTGTCGATGGGCATGTAGTGAACCCTAGATCGAGTCGGTCTCAGTAAGGCAAATCTTTTAATAATAAACCTTAATTATATTGTAGCTTCTACTTCTTACTTTGTACATTGTACTTACCTCAAATGCATGTTTATTTATGTGTTTGGGGGAGAGAAGACGAACGAGGTAAATGATGAGTTCGAGGAGAACTTTGATGACGACGTTTGAGGACGCCGGAGTTGAAGACTTTGATTAATTATTATTCATTTCTTTATTTATTTCCTAGATTTGGATTATTATTGGATTTTGTAGTTTACTTTTAGTACTTTGGAATTCGTCTTGTTTTGGGATTCGTTGGTTTTGTTTCGGATGTAATAACTTTACATTTCCTTCTCTAGTTCTTGAATTTCTATTATGAGATGTTTGAAAAAAATTACCCGAGTCTTTTTAGCTTCCGTTTGCTTTTATTTGATACGACGTAGTAGAGGCTTACGTGTAATATTATTTATTTAATATTATGCGTGCCGAACGTTTCGATTTCCGGATAAGGACTCGGTGTCCGGGAACGGGGCGTTACGGTTGGTATCGAGAGAAGCGTCTTTTAGGCTTTCTTTCTATTAAGATAAGTTCTCTTTAGACCTCTTAGTAACGATTTGGTTTTCGTTGATCATCAGGATGGTGTTCACGAGAACCGGAGCGGGTGCAGAAGCTTCAGGAGTACGTCGAGAGAGTCCTACGCCAGTTGTTAGAGGCGGTTTCGTGAGGCAGAATCCTTCACCTCACCCGAGCCCCACTCCACCCCCTCATACTGCAACCCCTACACCACGATCTCAGCGGAGTTTGTCACCGCGACCTCATCAGAGCAACACCCACAATGGCATGTGGGAAGTTCGGTTCGTTTTCCTTGGTAAGTGACGTTCCAGTGGGTTTAGTACCGCCACCGCAAGTCACCCTCCACCAAGGTACAACTACATCTATGGAGAACCGGGAGAAGCACCTATACGAGTCACCGTAGTGGGAGACATTCCACCGTCTACGTACCCCCAAAGCAACCTAGTATCTATCCCCCCAGCGGTGAGCTACCCTTCTCCACCAAGTGTTTTCTCATCGCAAGCATCGGACCTTTTACCCTCCTCCAGGTGGGTCATACTCCCCGACCCTCGTACCACCTCCACCCTGTTTTGACCATCAACAAGGTCTTGGTTACCCACCCTACGGTTTACATCAACCCCAGTTTCAACGACAAGAGATACCTTTTGAATACCCTCCAAGTTTATCCACAAGCCCCACCAGTTAGACCGGCACCTGAGCAAGCACCACCGATTGATTGGTATACGAGATTAAGGAGGAACAAAGTTCAAGACTTCTTTGGGAATGTCGAGCATTCGAAGGCCGAAGAGTGGATAAGGAGTTTTGAGAAGGCATGTAGGAACATACATGTCCCCGAGACCGAGATGGCACGGTTGGCGGTTAGTTTCCTTTTGGGTGCAAATTTGAAGCATGGATAGATGCTATACGGAAGCGATAATGGTAAAGTGACGGATTGGGAAAGCTTTAAGGCAATGTTCTATAATGAGTATTTTCCAAAGCAACGGTGCGGACGGACATGGCAAGTCAATTTCTAAAACATAAGCAAGGTAATTACATGACAAAGTATCACAATACACCAACAAGTTTAACGAATTGGGAAGATTCTACCCCGAGTTGATGAAGGTAGAAGAGAGGAAGATGGCCCTATACAAGGAAGGGTTATCGTATCGATACGATACCGGCATGTTGGGTTTCACGGCCAAGAACATGGCCGAGTTGTTGAATAAGGCCTTAGAGGTTGAGACATTCGGGAAGAAGGCCACCGTTGTTATCGGGAGCAAGAGGAATTTTGGAACAAGCCGGGGCAATAGCCGGGGAGCACCCCAACAAAATTTCAAGAAGACAACGGCCCCTACAACGAGTAAGCCACCCACCGGAGCACCTTTATGCTCTAAGTGCAACGAGGAATCACTCGGGTGAGTGTAAGGCTAATACGGGGAGGCTGCTACTACCGTGGAGATTTAGGACATTTTGCCAAGATGTGTCCCACGAAAGGGAGTTCGAATATTCCGAAGCAAGGAAGTGGGAAAGGCGGCCCAAGTCGCCCGGTTCGAGTCTTTGCGGTGGATGCCGAGATAGCGAGAACCGGACGATAATGTTATTTCGTGTACCTTTTTGTTTAATTTAATTTATTTGAGTACTTTTATAGCACGATTTAAATCATGTTGTATTTGTATTTAAATAAATGAATTTACATCCTAGGTACAATAATATTAGACAACTTAGCGATTACGGCGTTGTTTGATACGGGAGCGTCTAATACTTTTGTGTCAACTAAGATAGCTAAGAAGCTTAACTTGCCAATGGAACCTTTAAGAAATACTTTGGAGATAACAACACCTTTAGGGAAGGTGACTAAGGTAACCAAGTTGATACCCCTGGTAGAGGTTCGAGTTGGAAAGTATTGTTGCAAGAGTGACTTTACGGTTTTGGACTTTTCGGATTTTGATGTGATTCTTGGAATAGATTGGCTATCCGAGAATTTCGTCCACTTGGATTGTAGAGAAAAGAGAGTGACCTTTAAGATACCGGGAAAATCGAGATAAGACTTATCAAGGTAACATTTACAAGCCTAGTAAGAAGCGTCACCCTATAATTTCGGCGGTTAAGGCTATAAGGGCTTGTCGAAAGGTTGTGAAGGCTACTTGTTGTACGCAGTTGATGTGGAGCGAGGTAAAACCTAAGTTAGAGGAGACCCCTGTAGTCAAGGAATACCCCGAAGTGTTTCCAGAAGAGTTACCGGGAAACATGCCGGATAGAGAGATAGAATTCGAGATCAAGTTGATGCCAGGAGCGGCACCAGTTGCTAAGGCACCCATAGAATGGCACCGGCTGAATTGAAGGAGTTGAAAGCACAGCTCAAGGATATGCTTGAGAGGAATATAATTCAGCCTAGTACTTCGCCTTGGGGAGCCCCGGTGTTGTTTGTTAAGAAGAAAGATGGTAGCGTGAGGATGTGCATAGACTATCGAGCGTTGAATAATCCGACCATCAAGAATAAATACCCTTTGCCGAGGATTGATGATTTGTTTAACCGGTTGCAAGGCAAGAGAGTGTTTTCTAAGATTGATCTTAGATCAGGATACCACCAGTTGAAGATCAAGGTAGCAGATATACCAAAGACAGCTTTCAGTACGAGGTATGGACATTATGAGTTCTTAGTTATGCCTTTTGGACTCACTAATGCCCCATCTGCATTTATGGATTTAATGCAGCGTGTTTTCATGCCATACTTGGATAAGTTTGTGATAGTGTTCATAGATGACATCCTTGTATACTCCAAGGATGAGAAGGAACATGAAGAACACTTAAGGATAGTGCTAGATACATTAAAGGAGAACCAGTTGTATGCCAAGTTCTCGAAGTGCGACTTTTGGTTGAATCAAGTGAGTTTCTTGGGTCATGTCATTTACGGAGATGGCATCAAGGTTGATCCCGCGAAGATTGAAGCGGTTGAGAAGTGGTCCGGACCGACTACCGTTTCGAGAGGTTAGAAGTTTTCTCGGTTTGGGGCTATTATAGGAAGTTTGTACAAGACTTCTCAAAGATAGCTACACCACTTACCCGGCTCACTCAAAAGGATGTGAAGTTCGAGTGGACCGGTGAGTGTGAAGATGCTTTTCGACGTTGAAAAAGAGGTTGACTACAACCCCGATTTTGGCGATTCCGGAGATCTTTGATAATTATGATGTCTACACGGATGCTTCGGGACAAGGTTTAGGTTGTGTGTTGATGCGGGGAGGGAAGGTAATTGCTTATGCATCCCGACGAGTTGAAGGTGCATGAGAAGAATTACCCAACACATGACTTAGAGTTGGCAGCAGTAGTGTTTGCCCTAAAGACTTGGAGGCACTACCGTATGGAGTTAAGGCCAGGATCTTCACCGATCACAAGAGTTTGAAGTATTTCTTTACCCAGGAAAATCGAATATGAGACAAAGGAGATGGCTGGAGTTCGTAAAGGATTATGACTTGGAGATTCGGTATCATCCGGGTAAAGCAAATGTAGTGGCGATGCCTTGAGCGAGAAAACCGGTGTTTGCGTATCGGGTGTTGAAGACGTTGCGTAAAGGTTAGATGGGTTGAGAATCCGAAGCTTTGATCGATTGAAGACCGACAGTTTATGGCACCATTGTTAGCAAGGTCCGAGTTGATGGATGACATTCGGGAAAAGCAAGATGAAGACCCGGTGTTGGTTGACTTGAAGCGAGTTGCAAGGGAAAAGCCTACGGTTGGATATGTGTTAGATAAGAATGGCAATCTTTGGTACCGGGATCGTTTGTGTGTGCCTAAGGTTGGTGATTTAAGACAGAGAGTCATGGAAGAGGCACATAGGATTGCTTTCGCAGTTCATCCGGGAGCTACCAAAATGTACGAGAGACTTGAAGGAAAGGTTTTGGTGGCCCTCGATGAAACCGGAGATAGCCAAGTTCGTTGCGAGTGTGATACTTGCCGAAGGTTAAAGCGGAACATAGAAGACCGGGAGGAATGCTTAAGCCATTGGATATCCCGAGAATGGAAGTGGGATAAGATCACTATGGACTTTATCACCGGTTTACCTAAGACGAGAGGCGGTAATGATGCGATTTGGGTGATTGTGGATAGATTGACCAAATCCGCTCATTTCTTACCATATAAGGTCGATATGCCCTTGAAGAAAATGACGACACTATACTTGGATAATATAGTGAAGTTACACGGAGTACCTATCTCGATAGTTTCGGATCGTGATTCGAGGTTCGTCGATCGGTTTTGGAAAAGTTTACAAGCGACTTTTGGAACCAAGTTGGATTTGAGTACGGCCTTTCATCCTCGGACGGATGGACAATGCGAGAGAACCATCCAAACACTTGAAGATATGTTGAGAGCTTGTGTGTTGGAAGTAGGTGGATCATGGGATGATTACCTACCGGTAGCGGAGTTTGCTTACAACAACGGTTATCATGCAAGTATTGGCATGCCACCGTTTGAAGCATTATATGGAAGAAGATGTAGAACACCGCCGTTTGTTTTGGGATGAAGTCGGGGAAAGACAAATCACCGGGCCGAATTGGTTGAGCAAGCTAAAGAAAGGGTTCGAATTTGGTCAAGAAGAATCGAAGGCGGCTCAAGATAGACGAAGAGTTGGGCGGATGTTAGAAGGAGACCTCTTGAGTTTGAAGTTGGTGAAAGAGTTTACCTACGAGCTTCACCAATGAAGGGAGTGAAACGTTTTGGACAAAAAGGAAAGCTAAGCCCCAGGTACGTTGGACCTTTTGAGATTCTAGAAAGAATTGGACCTTTGGCTTACGGACTCAAGTTACCGTAATCCATGTCGAGAGTCCACAACGTGTTTCATGTCTCAATGTTAAAGAAGTGTTTGACCAAAACGGATATTGAGACTACGTTGATCCTGGAGGGTCTCCGGGATAATCTTTCGTACGATGAGACACCGACCGAATTTTGGACCGGAAGGAAAAGATGATTAAGAGACGGTTGATTCCTTTAGTTCGGTGCAATGGAGCAATCATTCACCGGATGAAGCTACTTGGGAAGTTGAGGACGATATGATCGGCGAGTTCCCGATTTTATGGACTTACCGGGTATGTTTTAAGTTTCGAGGACGAAACTCCTTTAAGGGGAAGAATGTAATATTCCGATTTTCGGGAAAGGCGGACGTGTCATTTTGCGAAAACGAAATATTGGGTTCGGTTCCTTTTATTCGGAGTTTAAGTATTTGTTAAATTATATATGTATATTTCGAAATATATATATGTATATTATAAAGGAAGATAATAAGATCTTTATCCTTTTTTTGGGATTTATCTTATTATAAAGGAAGATAATAAGATCTTTATCCTTTTTTTGGGATTTATCTTATTATAAAGGAAGATAATAAGATCTTTATCCTTTTTTGGGATTTATCTTATTATAAAGGAAGATAATAAGATCTTTATCCTTTTTTTGGGATTTATCTTATTATAAAGGAAGATAATAAGATCTCTATCTTTTTTTTGGGATTTTCTATTTAAGGAGAATAAATCCCCACAATTCTTATAACCTATTAGAAATCGATTTTTCTCCACCTCCATATACTCTGCGTGTGTGAGCCAAAAATTAGGGGGGTGAGAGTTTTTCAATCGGTCGTTAAAGCAATTCTTGACGGTTTTCGGATCGAGTAGAGCGCCGGAATCGTTGTGAAGAAGGCAACGTTTTGATTGCGAGAAAGTTGAAGCTTTGATAAGAGAAAGATCGGTTTTAGCTGTTGTTTCTCTGAGTTTTGCTGT
The DNA here is from genome assembly GCA_036785695.1 of Gentiana straminea. Classification (NCBI taxonomy): domain Eukaryota; kingdom Viridiplantae; phylum Streptophyta; class Magnoliopsida; order Gentianales; family Gentianaceae; genus Gentiana; species Gentiana straminea. Next base: position 9,800,160 of record JAVUPR010000167.1, read on the forward strand.
TGGAATAAGCTTGCTAAAGGTAAGAATCTCTTCCTACAATCTAATTGTGGTTTATAGTAGAATAGATCATGTTTTGGATGCATATTGTATCAAGTTTTAAGCTTAGATGATGTTTAAGGATTAAGTTTTGTTTTGGATCTTAAAAGACATGTTTTCTACTTGTTTTTTCGCTATAATTCATGTGCAAGATGTTTAGATTCGAGTAGAGACCGTTAAGGGTTGGAAAACAGGTTTTAGGGCTTTTTCTGCGTAGGATGCGTACGCATTGGCTAGCAATGCGCACGCATTCCTGATGCAGGATTGCTTAGAATAAGTGCAGCAGGGATGCGCACGCATTCTAGAGTAATGCGCACGCATTGCCCCAGTTTTCTATATAATGTTGTTTTAAGCTATGTTTTGAATTTTAACTTAATTCATGATTTAATAACACTAATTAAATATGAACAAGACCCGATTGAGTTTCTGATTCGTTCAGTTAAAACACCGAATGTACTCTTAAAGGGAGTTGAAGTTCGGATCCGTCGGAAGGGCATGAAAGGGCTTGTGCTTTGATGAACTAGGGTTCATCAATGTCCGTGTGTAATTGATAGGATGTGATGTCTAGTTGTCTAAGTGAGGGAGTAGAGGCGATAAGGGAGTATTATTCTGAAAACACTTAGGTGACTAGTTAATTCACATTAATAATTACATAAGTGTAGTAAAAGCTAAAACGTCATCTATTCTTGGTTAGGCACTGATTCAAATCGGCGATGTGATACGTTCATGATGGGTATAAATAATTCCACCACCTCAACAGTAAGGGACAACCCACTGCGGCCACCCTCCGGCATGACAAGAGAGATCGCAAAAGGGGCGGCCACTGTGTCTCACCTCGCCGCGACTAAGGCATTTGCGGTCCCAGGCAAGTACAGATCCTGTGAATCTCATCCAGGCAGGTCAAGAAGGGTCTCCGGGGCGGCGAGGCCAGAGAGGGCTTGCTCCTTGCGACCTCAGAGAGATGGCCGCCGATTGATCCAGATCTTTCCCCCACTTGTAGCTTAGATATTTCGCCTTGCTTAGTATCTAAGTAAAACCTAGCTATTAGTAAAATATCTAATAGATTACTTATTTCCTAAGTTATCCACCTCTATAAAAGGGGTGGTCATTGTAAACTAAAAGGATAGATGAGATATAAAAAATACACACTATACTTGCAAGCCAAAGCTCTCTCCATTCTAACTCTCTCCATACCACCACCCGCCGGAGTAACACCACACCTTAAATACGACGGATATCCACCATCCATACACCGCAAGGACACCCGTGACGATTTAGACATCTTCAGTTGGCTCCGTTACCGGGAAACCGATTGTGTAAAAAATCACCTAGAGCTCTTATCAAGGAGGAGATAATCTTACAAAGAAAGTCCTCAAACTGCCTTTATTTCTTCCCTTTACCAAAGAAATCGCTCAAAAGGCCACCCCGCAGAGATGGCCGGAAGTAAAGGACATCTAACACCCCAAACCCCTGCAAAAGGTACTATGCTACATCAAGCTCGTGGGGAAGGCGCAGGAGAAACGCTAGACAATCTCCCTGCAGAAGGAGAAGGATCCCAGAGAGGGGTCTTAGCACCTAGCGATGCTCGAAATGTCATTAATCAAAAAACCAAGTCGAAAGAGGCTGTTGTTGCCCTGGATGGAACTCGCAGAGAGAGGTCACAGCAAAGCCAAAGATCGATCCCAGAAATACAACCGGGCTTTCAGGAGGACCCAGAGGTCGCCGAGATGAGGGAATACGCCAGGTACGCTGAAACTATGTATCTCACCAATTCCCGCCTGGTGGCTAAGGGCCAGGCCCCTATGACGATTCGACCCCAGAATCCTCCCAGAAACGAAATCCCTCTTGCGGTCGCAGACCAGGGCCGCCAGAGCCAAATTCAGCAGATCGACGTAGAGGAGAGCGTGCACTCTTCAGGTCGCAATGGACCGAGGAAAGAAATTCCACGAACCTCGGCCCCCCAAGATCGCGACCATCAAAAAGGAAAGAGGATCGACAAAGGGTCCGCGTTTAATAGGTTGGGTGAGAAGGACAAGGCCTTAGCCCCAAGTCGTCTCAGCCTTCCTAGAGAAGAGATGCCCATCCAACAGGATAGACACGCACAAGATGCCCGCATAATTATCAGGGAAAAGAGGGCCCGCCAAGAGGGATCACGAGATCATAGGGAATCAGAGCGTAGAACGGAGCGAGCTGATACGCAAGCACAGTCGCGACCCAGAATCGACCCTATTTTGGCGGAACAGATGGAGGTAATGAGAAAAGAGCTTGCAGAATTAAAAAAGTCGAGGCCCGTCGAGAAAGTCGCCCCAATTTCGGGGATCGACGTACTCGCTAAAGGGATTACCGAAACATTGCCTCCCGGCGAGAGAAAAGGTCGGTTATCCCGAGTTACAACTATTACAATGGAAACTCATGCCCAAACGGCGGCTCACCGCGTTCCGGGGTCGCATCACCCTTGCTACACAAAATAAATCCGCCCGGTGCATCGCATTGGTTGGCGCATGCGGGATAGGGCTGCGTCCCGGATACGCGGGCTTCCTCGCGGCTCGGTTGAAAGTTGGGAGGATTTGTCGGAAAAGTTTGTCGAGAGTTTGAATCGGCAAGCAGACCAAAGAAAACCATTGAGGACCTATATGAGGTTCGTATGGGAGGGCATGAATCCGGAAAAGAGTATTACGAACGGTTCGTCAGAATATATGATCAAACAAGGAACATTCCAGACGATGCGGTCATAACATGTTTCCTCACCGGAATCGCCAAAGGCCCGATGAAAACCGAATTCAATCTGCGGCCCCCAAAGCGGGTCTCGGGGAGATGTTAGAAAGGGCCGAATGATGGGGGTCGGCGAGGCGCCATCGCGGGGAAAGCAAAGCCTAAGACAGAGCCACGTTCGCCGAAGGAGGATCGCGTAGATGACCGTAAAAAAGAAAAGGGACGAGATACTAATCGCGATCGTGAGGTAAAGAAGCCGTACAAATTTAGCGAGGATAATTTCACCCCACTCAACACCAAAGCATCCCAAATCGTTTGAAATTCGTGAACATTTCGACGGACCCAAGCCTATGAGGGGCGATCCCGATAGCCGCGATAAATCCAAATACTTTGCGACTATCACAAGGACCATGGCCACATCACCGATGAATGCTTCACCCTAAGGCGCGAGATAGAAAGGCTGATCCGTGAGGGACCAGCCAATAAATATAAACGCGAGGGGAACAACACTCCCAGTCAGGGACGCCAACCTCGCGTCTATCAGAGAGAGGTTCAGGTCATCCACGGGAATATTCCCAGCAACCATCAACTGAAATCTCAGATAAATCAAATCAATACCCGCGGCTTCGAAAAGCAGATTGTTTTGGGAGAGAATGAGAAGGGAATCATGTTCACAAAAAGCGAGCTGACAACAGTCAATGGCCCTATGGAGATACCCCTCATTCTAAAGGTGGGGGTGAACGACAAGCACGGCGTCAACCGAGTAATGGTCGACACAGGGGCCGGCCGCGACGTCATCTATTTCGACTGTTTAAAACAGATCGGATTCGGGGAGGCCAAGTTAAAACCCTACCTTGGGGTCCTCGAAGGTTTTACCAACGATACAGTACGGGTCAAAGGCACGATCGACCTCAATATCATTTTGGGCGACTATGAGCCCTGTAGAACGGAGATAATAACTTTCTTGGTAATCGACCTGCCCTCTTACTACAACATGATTTTGGGAATCCCAGCTATGAAGAAGTTCCAAATGGTGGCATCCGTTCCCCACCAACGGGTCAAATTTCACGTAGGGGAAGAAGTTGGGGTCGCCATCAGCCGACCTGGAGCTTTCCTCGACTATATGACCAAAAACAGGGTCGATTCTAAGCGACCCCGACTGGATGGTCTTAACACGGCTACGAATCAGATTGCTATGATGAAAGAAATCTCGGAGAAGGCCGTAGAGGTAGAAACGTTGCAAGTTCGGGACGAGCCCGATTTCACTGCCGAAGACGAGTTGATCGAGGTTACAATAAACGACAAATATCCCGATCAAAAGATAAAAATAGGATCGAGGACTACCGAGGAAGAAAGGGAGGAACTGATCGAGCTTCTGAAAGCAAACTTGGACGCATTCGCCTGGGAGGTAAGCGATATGAGAGGTGTGGAATCGGAGGTCGCCTTGCATAACCTGAGTGTCGATCCCAACTTCAGGCCAATACGACAAAGGGCGCATCAATTCTCTACAGAAAAGGAGGTCGCAATAAAAATTGAGGTCGAAAAACTTTTGGCAGCAGGCATAATCAAAGAACTTCAATATCCCACCTGGCTGGCAAATGTAGTAATGGTGAAAAAACACAACGGCAAGTGGCGGATGTGCGTCGACTTCACCGATCTAAACAAAGCTTGCCCCAAGGACCCCTACGCGCTCCCTCGAACAGATAAAATGGTGGATGGGATCGCGGGTTTTGAAACCTTAAGCTTTCTGGACGCCTATTCCGGCTACCACCAGGTCAAAATGGCCGATGAAGACAAGGAGCTGACGGCCTTCAGGGCCGCCGGCGGGCTATATTACTATGAGATGATGCCGTTTGGCCTAAAGAACGCAGGCTCAACCTATCAGAGAATGGTAAACAGAGTTTTTAGCACGCAGATAGGCAAGAACATGGAGGCCTACGTTGATGACATGGTCGTGAAATCAAGTCGCCAAGATCACTTGGAGGACCTTCGCGAAACCTTTGCAAATGTGAAGAATCACTCGATGAAACTAAACCCTACGAAATGCACTTTTGGGGTCCAGGCAGGGAAATTTCTGGGCTTTATGGTAAGTCAAAGGGGGATCGAGGCAAATCCCGAAAAAATCGAGGCCCTGGTCAACATGAGCGAGCCTACGGTATTAAAGAAGTACGGCGGCTCAACGGCGGGATCACGGCTTTGGGTAGGTTTGTCTCGAAATCGCAGAAAAGAAGTCCGCCTTTCTTCAAAATTACGAAAGGGCCGGTACCTTCTCTTGGACGGCGGAATGCTCCCAGGCATTTAAAGACCTCAAAGAATACTTGTCAAGACCGCCGTTGCTAACCTGCCCGAGGCTCGGGGATACTCGTTTTTATATTTGGCGGCCTCGAGATAGGGCCGTAGCCGCAAGCACTTGTAAAAGAGGAGGAAGGCTCGCAGAAGCCAGTTTTTTATGTTTCCAAAGCTCTAAGCCCCGTTGAAAGTCGTTATTTTAATATAGAAAAGTTGGCTTATTGTGTTGTTATAGCTGCCCGCAAATTAAGGGCTTACTTTTCATCGCACACCATCGTAGTGTTATCAAATGCATCGCTAAGACAGGTTCTTCACAAACCAGACCTGTCCGGTCGATTGCTCCGATGGGCCATCGAGCTTACTGAGTTCGATATCCGATATGAGCCCCGGAAGGCTGTAAAGGCCCAAGCTCTCCCAGATTTCATAGCAGAAACAAGCTTCAACGACGAGGTGAAAGAGCAGCTCTGCTCCGAACGCGACCAAGATAGGGTCACCACAGAGGACGAGCCTATCAGGCCAAGTCACTGTTGGCAGCTCTACGTTGATGGCTCCGCTAATCACAAAGGGTGTGGCGCGGGAATAATCCTGTTAGAACCGGGCACATCAGAAGAAATTGAGCAGGCTCTGAGATTTGATTTCACCGCCTCTAACAACCAGGCCAGAATACGAGGCCGTCATTGCCGGGTTGAAACTCGCCAAAGCCATGAAAGTCGAAAATATACAAGTATTTTGCGACTCACGATTGGTGGTGAATCAAATCAATGGGTCATATGGCATTCATTGCGAAATTTTACAAAGGTATATTAACCTCGTCAAAAGACTCGAAAGCGACTTCGCATATTGTCAATTCAAGAACATCCCTCGAGAGGACAATCATAGGGCGTACTACTTATCCAAATTAACCGGCGAAGACGCATCGTGCGATCCTAGCATCATGGTCGAACACCTATCGGAGCCCGCCATCTCCCGGGACGAGATCATGGATTTCCAACCCAAGTAACACTTGTTGGGTCGACATCATGAAGTCTTATATTGAGTCGGGAGAGCTTCCCGGCGACCCTTGCGAAGCTAAGGCCTTAGTAAGAAGGGCCGCAAGATATACGATTATGGACGACGTGCTTTACCGTCATTCATTCTCGAAACCCCTTCGCGATGCGTACGACCCGAGGAGGTAACGGGAATCCTAACGAGCTACATGAGGGAATGTGCGGCGGCCATCTCTCCAATCGAACACTAGCACGAGAAGGTACTCCTAGCCGGATATTATTGGCCGAAATTAGCAGAAGACGCCAAAGCTTATACCAGAGCATGTGATGCTTGCCAGAAGTTCGCAAGTATCCCCGAGGCTACCCTCGTCGAACAAAGCATAGTGGTAGGCGCTGGCCTTTCGACATGTGGGCGATCGACCTCATCGGACCCTTGAAGAAGGGTCGCTCGGGTTGCGAATACGTGGTCGTCGCGGTGGATTATTTTACTAAATGGGTCGAGGCTAAGGCCTTGGTAAAAACCAATACCGGGGACATAACATACTTTTTGCTCGATCAAATATGGACAAGATTTGGTGTTCCAAGAGTGATGGTTTCCGATCACGGACCTCAATTCGAGACGAATTCGACAGATTACGTGAGGAGAACAATGTTAAACATTGGCAATCATCCGTGTGCTACCCGCAAGGAAATGGGCAAGCCGAAAATGCCAACAAACAGTCCTAAGTGTGTTGAAAAAGAGCCTGGGTGAGAAAGCGGAGCCACCGGCCGGATCACCTTCCGGCGGCTCTATGGGCACTCGGGACGTCGCGAAAAATCACAATGAGGGAAACTCCTTTTGCTTTAACATATGGATCCGAGGCTATGGCGCCGTGGAAATGGCCTTACCAAGCCCTAGGGTCGTTTTTTACGGCGAGGTCAATAACACGGCGGCGCGTAAACTCGAGCTTGATCTAGTAGAGGAACGGCGCATCCGGGCATACGGTCGTCTAGTCAATTATAAACAGCGGCAAAGCGTCATCACGACAAACGTATTCGCAATCATCACTTCGCCGTCGGGGATTACGTTCTACAAAAAAGACAAGCCGCGGGCCACGAAGCAAAAAAAGGAAAGCTATCGGAAAAGCGGGAGGGCCCTACGGATTTCGCGAGTTATCAAAAAGGGGACGTACATGCTAAGTGACAAGGAGGGCCGCGAGTATAATAGACCATGGCATGCGGACAATGCGAAAAAATACTATATGTAACAAGCCAATTCAAATAAAGTGTTCTTTCAAAACTGTATTTACATTCTTGTCTTTCCGTCATCATCATCAAAAAAAAAAAAAAAAAAAAAAAAAAAACGATGAAAGGTTTTTTCAAACATATCGATCAAGCCTGGACAAACTTCCATCAACTGCAGGATGGTTATCTTCCTCCGATCACATGTATGGAGGTCCAAAAACGACACCACGCTTGCAAAGGGCTCCACCGGATAAGTTTTTTCAAACATATCGGTCGAGAGTATGGAAGGGGACCACGGCGCCGCCGCATAATTTGGTTATCGGCGATGCGAAAGGCATGCGGCGACCAGTACCACGGCGACCTTGAACCACCGAGCACGCATATCTTAGTACCTCGCGATGGATCAACACTCCCCAGTCTATATCCACTCGATGGTCGCGAATGGCGTGCAGAAGGAGCGCTTCGCTCTCACTAACAACATCAGCATCGGCAGAGATAAGAGCGTGGGAATTTATAAACTTCTTCCACTCACGGTCGGCTGCGAGAGAGGTCGGACGCGATCACTCCTAAAGACCAAACCCGCTGGTTCTCGGGGAACAGCTCGCACATTGCAATACCTAGACGAATCTGCCTATTTTCCTCATCCGCAAGGTCCCAGGCGATCTCATAATGGGAGGAGGGATTTATGGCGGGTATGTTAAAAACTTGGTTAATTCTCTCCGGAGTAAAGATAACGGGGACACCCCGGAGAGAAATGTTGCTCACAGTCCCGCCAGGGGCTACCTCAGACAACACGGAATAAAATTCCCGTATCATGGTAACATTAACCGCTCCCAGAGGCTCAGCAATAAATTCCCACCGGCCCCGGAAATCCGAACGCGCGGCATGGAGCCGTCTTCTATTCGTTGCTCATTTAAGCCCCTCTCCCTCATAATATCACGCCACTTAAAATAATCCCGAAATAATCCTTGGCTACGGGGAGGCGGTGGTGAAAAAGGGAGAAACATCCCGGATAGGACGAGCTTTCCATATCCGAGCCTGGCTGCTTTCCCCTGGATGAGACATAGAATCGGGGGATAAACGGTAAAGAGGATAATGAACAATTGAGGGAGAACGATTGAGGGAGAAAGAAAGCAAATTCGGTACAAAGGCAAGAGGTAGAGTGAGTTCCAAAGTAACCCCCTTTTTATACCAGAGAAGGGGTATAATCAACGGTTGGGATTAATCGGATCCTAGGGCCGGATATGCAACCGACCCGAAAACCAAGGCAACGGGAGCGCCGGACCATAAAGAGACCGAAATTTATGGCTACGATTACAACCGACACCTAGTCATTAGGGGTCATAACTCGCGTTAATGACACGGTCAAAGGCGCTCTAACAGCTCTATCTTCCGGCAAAAGCACGCTCTCAATAAGGCCGCCGAAACTTTGAAAAATTAGCGACGCGTAGCGACTATGGTTAGAACGAGACGACGACGTTTCATGACTGCTTGACGCTGCCAAATTATTAAGCAACCTCGCACAAATCACAGCCTCGCGAAAGGCCGCCAGATCGAATCAGCGACAGGAAAAGCCAAGTTTTATAAATTGAAAAAATGCAGAAAATAAATTGTCAAGATATTACAAATCAAGATTCAGTCAAATCACAAAAGTAAATAGTCAAAGTTACAAATCAAATTTTCAAAGAGCTCGCAGAAAAGTCCAAGAAATCTAGAGAGCATTCGGAGTAGGCGGGGTCTTTGGTAAACTAGTCGCCTTGCTCGGAGGGCGGAGGCTTCTTCAACATCTCAAAGTTTACAGATTAACGGGAGCGGGATCCCAAACGGGCTCGCCGCGTTTAAGCCGTTCGGCCCGAATCGAGGTAACGAGCTCGCTTGCATAAGGGATTTCCGGGTGAAAGACCACTAAATCGGGATGACCTTGATGCGTGTTCACCCACCGCAGCATATCTTCCAGAGTGATGTGCCCCCTGCCTCGATCGGCCCAGATACAGCGAGCTAGGTGACTAAAGCCCTGGTCAAAGCTATTCTCTATAAGGTCGAAGAAGTCATCCGAATTCTTGTGGCGCCGACGGCCCCGAGACTTGGCCTCCTCGACGGCCTCGGCCGTTTTCTTCGCGGCTTCCTCAATAGCTTTCTCGGCAGCCTCTTTGGCGGCCGTCTCCGCCTCGGCAAGCTTAACCCTCAACGCGGCGATCTCCTCCCCGCGCCCCCGCATAATCCTTTGTCAAAGATGCAACTTTCTCATTGATCTCGCATCTATTTTAGAGTGCTCCTCCATGATTGCTTTCATCTTCTCCACCTCGCCGGCCCGCATGCTTAGCTTTCTTTTCGGCGGTAACCCTCGCCTTATCGGTCGCTCCCACCGCGCCGTCACTTTCCTCACCTCTCGCATCGCGCCTCTCGGCGGCCTCAAGGCCCCTGTTTAAACGAGCACCGAGCGTGGAAAACAGGATAATTAGCAAAAAAAAAAAAAAAAAAAAAAAAAAAAAAAAAAAAAAAACGCGGTCTTACCAGAGAAGCGCAATCCCGGCGGCCGCTCAAATCTCTCGATTTCAAAGCAATCTCATCTTGAGGCGGAGAGTCGTCTTGAGCCGCAAAGCGGGCCAATATGCCCCGGCCAATCTCCGCTTGAACATGATCAGGATAACCGAGAGGGATCGGCCCAAGAGGAATCACATCAGCAATTGCTTCACCAACCCGGCGAGCTTTGGATAAGTCAAGATCCTGGGTAAAGCTCGGATCCAACCATGGGCCTCTTTCCCGCAGTAACCTCGAGGCAAAGTTTTTTGTGGCAGCGTCTCAGCGGGTGCGCTCTTCTCCACCGGAGTTTCAACCTCTTTAAGATGCGCCGGGCTGGGAGCGGACCGTTTGGGTGGGCGATCATCCTTCGCCTTCTCTGGTTGAGATCGCTTCACGCCGTGCGACTCTTTAGTAGGGGGATGAGTCTTTTTTGAGGCACCAGCCTGACCTGGGCCCGCAACAAGGGCAGAGGAAGTCGCAACAAGGGCAGAAGAGGTCGCAGCTTCCGGGTTATGTGTCTCTTCGACAATCGAGGCGTCTACAGTTCGGGGCACCATCCCTAGAGCTTTCTTCAAAGCCTCCTGTCGAGCACTGGCCGCTTTGTCTGCCTCCGCATTAAGCTTGTTTCGGTAAGCCCTGCGAGCATTTGGATCCATACCTACAAAAAGAGAGCGGTTTAGAACCCAGGAAAACAAAATGAGCATTTACAAATAAATACAAGTGGACAAAGAAAGTTACAAAGCGGCCTAAGTATAGGGTCGCCCCCACATTCCAGGCACTCAGAGGGAAAACATTTGTTGATATGACAACCCCCAATCCAGTCCGGATCGCAGCTCTCAGGACCCATCCGTACCATGGGCGCGGCATTCCCTCTGCCCACCAGGCCCGCCATACATACAAAAGGCTCGGCCAGATCAAGAAGTTCAACCCAGGAAACATTTCTCCAAGATGGCGCCGCCCCGTCCGACTGAATTAACGTCATCAGCCCCTTTACGTAGCGCCGCTCACTCACAGGGGGGTCAAAGATTAAAAGCGTGGATTTGACTCCACGGACTCCTGCCCTAGGAAAAGGCCAGCCTACCTTCGACTCGACTTTCAGTACCCGCTGCCCCCATTTGTGAAACTTATTGGGAAGCGGGAATAGTAGGCGGGGAGTCTGCGACCTCAGAGAGATTTGTCCAGGAATAGGCGTCCCACAGAAGGAATAAAATTGCCCCAGTAAAGTTAACGTCGGCTCGATCTTCAGAATCCGGCACATAACGATGAAGGCCATCAACTGGATAATAGTCCCGGCGGCAAAATCGGAGGAAGCGCCGCATCTCCTTGCGGATCTTCACAAAGAAAGGATCGAAAGGCGGTCTCGGACCCGCACACAAATGATGGAAGTGGAGGATAAGGGTGTCCTCGGAGCGACGCGCACCTACATAATCCTTATGGTCCCCGGGTTTAAATTTATCGGACTCCTTCCCATAATCGAAAAAAAGAAAACCGATACACACCGGTGTCGATTCCGAATATGCCGTTAATGGTCCCGTTGAGATCGCTACTCTTGCACGGTCGGGACCATTTCTTATCAACGTCCTTCTCATACGCCGCCACGATCGCAAACTCTCGCATAGCTTCGGGATTGTTGGGACGAGAGCTCTTCGGCCGGGTATCGGCCGCGGCGGCCTCACCAACTCGTCATGGTTTGGCTCGCAATTTTCCTTTTCTTCGCTTTTCGCGAGGCATCCGGATATCCTTCCGGGGCAATTCCGCATTTTCGTCCTCACCGGACCCCATTAACTCATGAACCGCGGCGTCCCGAACATAAGCTTCGTCATGGTCGGGAGCGCCGCTAGTACTCGGGACCGCGGTTGTCCTTCGGTCGGGAAAGCGATTTCTTCACCCCCACGAACCGTTGGAGACCTTTGAGCCCGCGCCTTCTCCTTAAGGCTCACTCTACGCGGCGGATTTCGGCGAGAGACGAAGGCCTCCAACTCAAAAGGGTCGACATCCATATGAGCGGCCTCATCAGCGGTAATCTCGCCAATATCTGCGCGACTACTCTCCACTTCAACCTCGTCCAACAGATCGCCAACTGAGGCAGCAGATAGTACGGGGTCATCCTCAGCATAATCGTAAATCTCCCTTTCCGTAGAGTCGTCGCCAGAATAATCATTCCCCGACATCCTGCAAAAACAAGGGAGGAAAAAAGGTGGAGCTTTCAGACCTGGTATAATAATAAATTAGCCCAGGAAGGTGATCGCACCCACTTCAATACCGCCTCCTCCGTTTTTGCAAGAGATCGCAAATAAAATTACAGAGGATAGCAGGGGAGCGGGTGAAACCCCAATTTTCCCAGGAAAGCTACAATCTCTTCCCAGGAAAAATCCCCGTTTTTAATCGAAACAAGGCAATGTTGCATCTCCGTAGCAAAAAGAATGACAAAATTGATATGTATGGAAAAACAAGGCAGGGGATGGATGAGTAAACGAGTTAACGAAAGGATTTCTTACCTGATTTGCTGAGAAAGATTGGAAAACCGCGTGAAAACTGGGAAATACTCGAAGAGGTGACCGGAATCTTCAAAAGAACCGCCGTGAAATCCTAGGACCACCGCAGGAGCGCCGTTGAACCTTCAAAACTCTGCCAAAAAACTTAGAGAATTCTAAAAACAACAAGCAACGGAGAAAATAAGACACACTAAAAGTGTGAAGGGTGAGAAGCGAAAGCTTTATATAGGCAAGGGGGCCACGATCGTACGGTTGGGAACGCTTCATCCAACGGTTCAGATTAGGGCGGCAGTTGTCGGTTTTGAAATACGAAAAGGCGTCCCATCAGTATCCACGTACAACTACCTAGGCAGTTGCTGAAACGGCCGCATCGTTCCGCGGAGGAAAACCTAGAAGACTGACGTCAGCCACGATTGACGGCGACAAGGTCGCAAAAAATAGACCCAGAGTTGCTTTGAGGTCGCATGCTTTGAAAGCACGGCTCTTAGCGAACAAGTCGCATCAGACGACAAGGTCGCAAAAAATAGACCCAGAGTTGCTTTGAGGTCGCATGCTTTGAAAGCACGGCTCTTAGCGAACAAGTCGCATCAGACGACAAGGTCGCAAAAAATAGACCCAGAGTTGCTTTGAGGTCGCATGCTTTGAAAGCACGGCTCTTAGCGAACAAGTCGCATCAGACGACAAGGTCGCAAAAAATAGACCCAGAGTTGCTTTGAGGTCGCATGCTTTGAAAGCACGGCTCTTAGCGAACAAGTCGCATCAGACGACAAGGTCGCAAAAACAGGCCCAAAGTTACTTTGAGGTCGCTTGCTTTGAAAGCACGGCCCTAAGTGTACAAGTCGCATCCGACGATGAGGTCATAAAAGGTGTTGATAATTACTCCATCCTTCATATCCCCGGGGAATGTCATTAAAGCACGGAGTAGGGGGCCATTGATGGGTATAAATAATTCCACCACCTCAACAAGTAAGGGACAACCCACCTGCGGCCACCCTCCGGCATGACAAGAGAGATCGCAAAAGCGGGGGCGGCCACCGTGTCTCACCTCGCCGCGACTAAGGCATTTGCGGTCCCCGAGCAAGTACGGATCCGTGAATCTCATCCAGGCAGGTCAAGAAGGGTCGCCAGGGCGGCGAGGCCAGAGAGGGCTTGCTCCTTGCGACCTCAGAGAGATGGCCGCCGATTGATCCAGATCTTTCCCCCACTTGTAGCTTAGATATTTCGCCTTGCTTAGTATCTAAGTAAAACCTAGCTATTAGTAAAATATCTAATAGATTACTTATTTCCTAAGTTATCCACCTCTATAAAAGGGGTGGTCATTGTAAACTAAAAGGATAGATGAGATATAAAAAATACACACTATACTTGCAAGCCAAAGCTCTCTCCATTCTAACTCTCTCCATACCACCACCCGCCGGAGTAACACCACACCTTAAATACAGCCAGATATCCACCATCCATACACCGCAAGGACACCCGTGACGATTTAGACATCTTCAGTTCATAAAAGGTGGACAACACTTCGGCTCAAAAGGCCGAAGGGTAGTGGAGGAAATCCATCGAACGTATATGCATACTGGGGAGATCCCGGGACTACCGGTGCTAATCACCGTAGTTGGCAAGTATATCTCGTGGTGGAATTTTCACCATGCATTGTGTCCTTGAGTAATGATGTAACAAAGATAAGCTAAGTTAGAAACGTATAGTCACGACGTGTCGATGGGCATGTAGTGAACCCTAGATCGAGTCGGTCTCAGTAAGGCAAATCTTTTAATAATAAACCTTAATTATATTGTAGCTTCTACTTCTTACTTTGTACATTGTACTTACCATGCGTGCCGAACGTTTCGATTTCCGGAAAGAATCACAACGGGGCGTTACAATAAAAGAATCACAACTTATCAACATCAATCCACTGACGTTGATATCGAAAAGAAACTTCAATGATACAGACGTTTCCTAATGTGGTGTTGGAAGTTAAAAACAAAAATATATATGTGGTGCCGAAAGTAGAAAAAAAATAATAAAAAAAGGGTGCCGATAGTAAAACTATGGTGCCAATAGAATCCCCCTTTATTTATCCTCTCTTCCATATAGCATATAATGTGTACGATGAAGTATTCAGGACATGGTCAGGTGGTAAATGGCTTGGTTGCTTTAAAATTACAGTCGGATCTTAAGTTGATGTGTGGAGGTTCGAACTCCGTAAAAGGGACGAGTTCTTTCAGTTCTTTGGTATATTAGCAAACGTATGAGGTTACCTGATTAATATTTTCACTTATCCCGTGGGTCAAGAGGAGTGAGGACCCTCATGCATGGTTATGGTTTAACCATAAAATGTGTATGAGGAAATATAAGAGAAAAACTTACTTAACTTAGCTAATGTGATAAATGATTTAAGAATATTTACGAAAGTCATAAATTCGATTTTTCTCTAAGACGCCATGTAAAAGAGCTAACTCTAACTCTGATATTTACTTTTTATTTATTTATAAAAAATCCTTTATTTATAAATTGAGCAGGAGCTCCCAAAATACAGGGTCTTCAAATTACAAAAGAAAATTATCACAAAGAATCAAAATTTCATGCTAGTCTAAGGTTTCGAACACGAGTCTCGGATTTTGACAGTAACACATGAAGAGGGGGTTGTGCAACTTGAACTCCACGGTGGATCAAATTTCTCCAATACCAAATATTGTGAATTAAGATTGGACGGGCCATTTGCTAAGTCTTCCTTAATCAGTTAGGAATTTACGAAGCCAATTTGGGGTCTGAGAAAAAATCATTCCACTTATGACGTGGCACAATGTTTTACCAGATTATTTCGAGATCTTGCAATCCCTAAGAGCATGGAGGCAAGTTTCTTCATCACAATTGCACAGCCGACGTCTTGCTGAGGGGGCAATATGATATGCGATCTGAAGAGGAGGGACATGGTGGGCAGCGCGTTATGAGCTGCTTGCCAAACAGTAGAGTGTAGACGTGCATGACCCTTGAACTGCCAGAGATTCTCCCCAAAAATGATGAGAAATGTCATGCACTGAGTTAGAAAGATAGGCATACCCTTGTACAACTGAATATTTCCCAGAATTTGCATTCTTCCAAATGATGGTGTCGTCAGGAACCCCGAAACCATCTTTCAAAGCAGCTGCAGCCAAACAAATACTCTTCCACACTGGGGAACTCGTCACTTTGGGGGGGGGGGGGGGGGTCTCAAAAGGGCTTCTATATTTCTAGACCAAGACCTTTACCCATAACGTCAGCTGATCTTCGAGCACCATTGCAGCTGCTTTGAAGAAGATAATTGTTGAAATTGATTAGGGCTTCACCTCGAGCACCATTGCAGCTGCTTTGAAGAAGAAGAAGAAGATCAGGGGAAGGTTATGGGTAAAAAAGACAATTGTTGATGTAAGGTTCATCCAAGCAGGGCAAGGTTCATATTTTTGAGGTTTTTAAAGCCTAATCCTCGACAAGCTTTAGTCTGACACAAAGAATCCCAAGAGAAGGTATGCATTTTACGTTCACCTTCATCTTCTCCCAGAAAAAAACCATCTGCAAGTTTTTTCCATCTCTCGCAGGCAAGACTGAGGCAGTTTCATTCTATGCACAGCACACATCATTTGTACCAACTCCAGATTAGTCAGACCCGTTGAATAAGAATGATTTGTTCTAAAAAAAATAAAAGATAATTGTTGATGTGAAATGGTTTTTTTATGTAAGAAAAATGAACAAAACCAAATATTTCTTCATCTTTTCTGTCATAAAATTTGTTACATCTCATGATTTTTAGTGTGTATACAGTCATAATGCAATCTTACATTACTTGAGACAAAGTTTACTACTAAGTATCATTTCAAAGAAAGAATGAGAGATAATGCATCTTTTGCACCAGACTGATTTCTACATAATCTGCACCATTATAAAACCCGATTTTCTCCTTCTCCTTCTCGTTCTTCTTGTATATAAACGTGCAGACCAGATCAGATCATTTTCGTTGTAGATTCTGTATATGTGTATCATTTTTTATGAACACTAGCAACAGAAACGTAATCCGAAGCAGAATATGTTCTCGAGTTTTCTTCCACTTCAACAGAATGATCTTTAAACGAATCAGGGAGGCCATCGTATAGTTTAAAGCCTTTATACCAATCACTTGAAGTGATGTACTGATCATCTCTGCTGTACACATCATCAGACATGGAGTTTGAGGATGATCTACGAAAAGCGATACTATCTACTTCATGTATCAACGATTCCAAGGAGGCGACGGCTCTTTTACTCTGTCCATTTCCAATGATTGCTTTGTTTCTCCATCCATGAAGCGATTTTCTCACACTTTCTGTGATTATGAATTTCTTGTACCTCGACCCCATCTGCAATGAAATTATTGTTTTCTTGCAATTGAAGAAATCAGAACACGTGTTTTAACATGTGTTTTAACGCGTGTTTTGTATTACAGTGTAAGAATCGGGAGAACATGAACACGAACCTGAGCGACAATAACATAGAGAGGAAAAGTGATGAAACTGCACCAAAACTGTGTCACAAGCCTACAAAAAGCACAGTTCTTTCTTGGTGGCAATGCTTAAAGAAAATGAGCTGATTTGATAAGAATATTGTGAAGAACATAGGCATGTCATACCCAAATGTCAGACGAATGACAAGAAAGGTGTGGTTTTGTGTGAAACACGATGATCCCCGGATTTCCCACTGTAATCAAGGAATTATACATAACGATTGATATATATCAAGTTGTATACTACGAAAGTTATACTGAAAGAAGAAACCGGCACAAAAAAGGGATTTATAGTTCTTTACCAATGACCAGAGATACATCGTCATCTCAAAAGCATTCTGCAAACCATTAGAGATCAAAAGACGAATCATTCAAGCAAAAAAAACAGTCTCAAGCATTTTCCTTGGTGTATGACTTTTTTTTTTTTTTTTTTGGTTTTAAGGTTGTCTTGAGAATGTGAGCAAATACCTATTAAAATCACCTGGAATGTTATAAAATGTATCAGATGCAGAAGAAGTCTCGGGTTTTTGAACCAGAAAAGCTCATCCTTTGGTGTATACTGGTATAATCCGGATTGTGGATTCATTTCCTCAATATCTGCAGCTAGACTTACAATAACAT
Source organism: Gentiana straminea (assembly GCA_036785695.1). NCBI lineage: Eukaryota > Viridiplantae > Streptophyta > Magnoliopsida > Gentianales > Gentianaceae > Gentiana > Gentiana straminea. The sequence continues at coordinate 9,817,562 of JAVUPR010000167.1, forward strand.
GATGTAGTTTGGTGCCTATCAGAAGGACCAACTTTCACCCAAAATAGAAAAGTTGAGGACTAATACGAAACAAAGAGAATTTGCAAACTGTATGACAAAGAAATGTAGAGACTCACAATGGCTGGAAAGAAGGAAATCCAGAAATACACATTTGTTCCTGAACCAAGAGCCGAAATTTCCTGTTTTCATGTTAGGGCTTCTTTTTTAAGGGCCACAGTTAAAGGCACCACACCAATTCTACCCTTTTTGGCACCACAGTACAAACGACTATTGAACAGTCGATTCTACTTTCATCCGGTCGATTGTTTTTGTGTGGTGCCAAAGGTAAATTAACTGTGGTGGCGAATGTACCAAGTGGAATAGTGGATGCATCACCACCATCCATTTATACCCACTTTCACATTCACATAGTAGTAGTGTGTATGTGTGAAAGAGAATCGAAATAGATGGACATAATGCATCTACCTAGTACAACCTTACTACAACGATTATACCATAAAATTTCTCAGTATATGCAATTCCACTAGACATCTTTTGTCATATATTTGTGACATGAAGCCGTCTAACAAAACTTCTCAACATAACAGTAAGTTCTCCTACAGGATGCAAAAAATTACCATGGAAGCCTAAAAGAACACAGAATATGGTGAAAATCCAAAGTGGGATGCTGCAAAAAAAGGAAATTAGCTCGTAAGCTGCTTGCCCTAATAAATTGTTTTAAACATATAAACTCATTTATAGCTATATTAATCCCAAAGTGAGAGTGATGCTATCTAAAAATAAATAAAGGTACCTAATGCCGACAATGTGTTCGAATTCGTCTTCCATGCTCCTAAACATATAATTGTGGAAGTTGTATGTTACAGGTAGTTGATGAGTCTGCAGTGAAAATCAAGTCATAGACACAGGTAAGAAAACACGAGGACTTTGGTGACAGAATTCTAAAAAGGGAACCAATCAAAAGTGAATGATGCAGAAAAAATTAGAACTTGGTCTCCTCGTATTTAAACCGAAACAGAAAAACGAAGGAGAGACTTACTGTGATGAAACCTTGGCGCAAAGACAAGTAATCAGCTTGATCGATTGTATTGCAAAATTGACGGACAAAACAAAACTGTACATAAAATCGTGTCTCAATTTCATCTTATGAGGAACATTAATTCAAGAAGAAGGAAAAAATGCATCAACTCAAGCAAGAAGTTTACTGCCTAAAAGTTGCAGTTATGGCAGAACAAACTTTGTGACATAAGACAGTTCCAAAGAATAAACCACGTTTTTGTGACATTTTGATTACTCATCAGTTGAAAATGATACATTGAACTACTTGGACCAATATGAAATCATAAAATCGGTACTTACAAGCCAAACAAGTATTGCATTATGGCTCCATGGATGAGAAGTCTGACGGGAAACAAACGACGATAGATGTTTTATTCTCTCGTTTGCTTCTTGTGTATCTGCATCATGATAACAAACGAAAACACGAGATCACATTGGTAAGGGATATGGAAATAACAAGAAACAAGTTGATAGGAGAAATTCTGATGCAAAGAGTCCGCACCGTGGAGAACAACGTAAAGGTAAAGACACACGTGCTTTTATATATATAACAAAAAGCACGTGAACTTTTACGTGCTTTTATGTGCTTTCTACAATTGCATACGCTTCGTATCAGAATTTCATGCTGTGAGGAGAACCGAAAGAAATGATAAGAGTAAGAGAAGTTTTGTACTATGTGAGCTCTTAGTAGTAATTGACATGGCTTGGTTTTCCCAAGATCTCCAGCTGTAGAGCTACAAGCCATTAATGTGAAAGAAAAAGGGTAAAATCGTCAACAAAACATGAATAATTAGCATTTCTAGGATTTGACTTCTCTAGTTCTCTTAATACAATTTCTAGCTATATCAACCAATCTGCCCCTAAACGATCGGCATGTGTAAAATTTTGAATTGATATTTCTAACATGGATGTTATGTAAACTTTCAAGTTCATCTTTACCATATCCTTTCTTATTTAGCACAATGTAACAAGCATCCACAAGTGTAGTGGTTAAAAAGGTCCCTTTAAAGGGGGGATTCTACTACAACGTGTCTTTAACGAGGAAATCCACTTGCATCCAATCAAAAGAACGAAATCCCAAGTGCTAACATTTAGGGAAAATAATAAATGGTACCAAGATATTTTACCCTAGCAACTGCGAGAGCAACCGCAACGAAGCTGTAAACAACATGAGTAGTTCCCAAAACAAACAAGAAACGATGAAGCTGCTCTAAGCTATGGTATGAAGCTAGTGGTTTGCGTCCCTGTAACAAAAAAAAAAAAAAAATGCGATGTAAAAGGCGAAATAAATCATGTCAAAACTAAAACCTACTCTTTTTTTTACAGCATTAGACTTGGTACATCCAATTCAAACGAAGAAATACAAAAATGGCAGGCATAAATAAGTAACTCTTAGAGAGAGAAAATTTACCGTAGGACAATGATGTTTATGTGCTACTGGCAAGTTAGATGAAGCATTTGAACTGTCAATCCTCAAACCAAGAGAGTGATGATCAACAAATGGAGGTTTATTGAGATGAGAAACAGCTCTACCAGGTGCACATGGATAGAAGTGACTAGTCAAATCAGATGACTGTACACATATCTTTGCCACATATACTGCCCAGTGTCCCAACAACAAGGACAATACCCCAAATATTATCAGCTCTGTTTATTTCCACACAACAAAAGCCACACAATTAAAGAATCTGAGTGTTTCAAATTCACCAGCACATAGTAGAAAAGGGGAAGGGATCACACATTGGACCCTTTCAAATGTTTAGTATATAGCAATCTTTCAAAAGGGTCTCAGGTTAAAGACAAAAGAAGATATACCATCTTTCACCTTCTCCAATGCTGCAACAAGAGGTTTCCTCTCGGCTTTATTTAACCACTGTAAAAAACAATGGTACAAAACACATCTTTAAAAAACAGAAAACATAGAAAAATCAAAGTGAACAGAATGCAAAAAGAAAGAAAATTTACGTTACCAAACTTCTTCAAACTACCATGAAGCAAGAAGCCAATAGTAACCAACATAGAAACAACAGCAGCAACAGCCCATGTGGGCGTATCCTCTAAAGATCGTCCTTCCGGACCCTCACCCGACGATTCCATTTCACAAGTTAAACAGAACCCGAACAATCAGCTCCCAGCCAGCTGAATTTGGATACAAAATTAATTAATTTTCAGAAAAAAGCTGTGACTTTGAGACTCTGAGGATGAAAAAGAAGAACTCACATGGCGGAATCTTGATATCTCTCGTGAATTACTGTCCGGCATTGTTGTTTGTAATCTTTCGGGGACGGGGATCCCAGTGAGATAGCGCAGTGCAGTGCAGGCCATAATTAAAGGTCTCCTTGTCTCTTTGTATACTTCACAAGGTATGGACATTTGGAGATTTGGACATTCATGGCCGGCTAAATGTATACACGTTTCTACTGATTTCCTCCACTCTTGAAAACTTCCATTTCCAACTACCACGACAGTCATTGCGACACAAGTGCATCCTAACGTGTATTCACATTACTAGAGCATTCTTGCCGGATACTTTTAACAATTCTCCATCTTATGGTTTTAAAAAGTATTGTTAATGTCACCACACGCGATATATCGGGACACAACACATTTGCAAAATTAGACATTTTAGGGGTGGAAATAACACATTTCGACTTTGCGGGGTGGAAATAACATATTTCGACCCCTAAAAGGTCGAATTTTACACAGATGTGATGCCCGAGCATATTGGGTGTGGTGTCATTAACAATACCTTTTAAAATATAGAGTCTTTGTTCAAGATTAAATCCGATCACTTAATATATGGTGAATATAAAGAAATAAATATGAAGAAAATTTTACACGATCTGTATTTTTATAGTAAAAATTAAAATATGTGTTGTATTGTTATTTTTTATGTTACAATCTGTAAAATAGAGTTTTTAAAAGATTTACGTTATCTATTGCACGTGCTCTTATCAATGTAATAAAAGTTTATTGTGTCGTTCCTTGTAACACAATTATTGTAATAGTAAGATTTCTCTCTGAAAAAACATTAGTGTCACTTCATAACAAATTAGCCACAATATCGTGAGATAATATGCATTACACAATATTTAAGATATAAATAAAATTATGTTGTGTGGTTTTTTTTTTTTTTTTTTTTTTTTTTTTGAGATTATACTTTTGTTATGAAAAAAAGAAATGCTATTGTTACAATAAAACATATTTGTATATATATCAATATTCATTATGACACTTTTATCAATAAAAAAACCATACATCATGTTGTGAAAATGTGTTGTATTTGTTGTTTTGACCATTCGTTGCTGCACTAATACTACTCTAACACAAATTTTATTATGGTCCAGGATCAAATCCTACTTGGTGTGTCTAACCAATAGGATTTTAAAGATTTTTGGTTGACCCCTATGTATAAAAACAAGCATCCAATCAGATTTTTCCAAAATGATGACATTGTGGTCCAAAAACTTGGTCCAGGACCACCATAAAACTACTGCTACTCTAATGAAAACCATGACATTTCCCTTTGTGTAATATAATGCATGTATTTCTGGTTATATCACATGCCTAAACTTAATAGACACCTTTACAATTTTATTATGATAAGATTCTATTCATGATCGAAACGAGTCAGATATCTACATAGAGTAGCGTAAGATAATGAGAAATTCTTAAGACATACAATGACTTCTCGTTACATCAAATCATACATATGTTATTATTGTATATATAAATTGACAACTGATACAATAAAAATAAACAATTTTTATCATCCAAATTTTCTTCATTTGTTAAATGACATGAACATCATTAGAGCTCTGGTTCAGCTGGCTTCTTCACAGCAAATCCCTTTTCCACCCAGTCAATATAGCCACCTCCCATGTTACTCACATGCTTGAAATCCTATCAATTTTTTTTATTTTAAAAATTCAATCAATACTGAAAATATTAAGTCCAAAAAGTGGCTGTGCAACTTGATACATTGTTGTATGAAAAATGGTAAAATATATGCTTATAATCTATGTCACTTTATAACTTATTTAGAGCAATGTAGCATAAAAAAATACTGATTAATAACGCGAGAACTGGATAAATAAGTTGAACTTATAAAATTACCTCGTTCAGAAGATCATTGGTTGCGTATAAGGACCTAACACCACTTCGGCATCCCTAAATAATACAGAAAGAACAAACAATTAATAATGGAAAGTTATCAATAATGTTGATAGTTAGATAAGGAGACGTAAAATGCAAAGTTACCACAACAATATGGTCATCTGGTTTGTAAGCAGCTAAAACTTGCTCCAAGAATTTTGGGTTCTTCACCCTACCTGTTTTTCATTCATTGAATAATCAGAATTATATATATATATATATACTGTTATTATTTAAGCAGTGCAATAAATGTTAATTCAGAAAAGAAAACGAAATTTATCAAGCAATAAGGTGATCGAAGCTAAATTCACATTACCGGTAGGGGTGTCAAACATATACGGAATATTCAAAGAATTTTCTAAGTGACCTTGTCTGAATTCTTCTTCCGTCCTGTCGGGAAAAAAAAAAAAAAAGCACAGAATATTAAGGAAAAGGAAGTTAGGATTTAGTAGTAATGTAGAATAATGGCTGCAAATCACCCTAGCTAGATTGGATGAATCGATTTGAACCAAACATATTTAACTCAAGATGAAATAGTGTGATTGAGATTCTGTGAACACCCTGTGTTTTCATGAAATGACATAGGTGTCATTTCAAGATTTAGTGTGTATTATAGCCTTTTTAATGAAGGTTTTGAGGGTATGGTTAGTAATTGTATTTTTGGAAAACTAAGTTTTCCTTCAAAACCCTAACACCCTCAACCCTCACCTCGTTTCACTTTGCCTCCAAGATAGAAAAAAAGAAAGGAAAGAGGAGAGAAAAGAGAGTGTTGGAGAAGAAGATCCAACTTTTCTAACAATCTACCCGTCGGTTTTTCAGATCAATCACATCAAATCGATCACGAAGAAGATGAGAATGAGATGATATAAGTTTTTCTTTGATCAAAGTAAGGATCTTCAAAATCGTTTTTATATCTAGAGTTATAGTCTAGATCTAGAATCTTTCATGCTTTCTTTTTTAGATTCAAGTTGTTTAGAAGTTGTAATAACCTTGAGTCTACGTTTTAGGTTAAGGAATCGAAGTGGGAGTTTAGATCTTGAAGTCTTCTTGGAGTTTTCTTGAAGATTCAAGCTTGAGTCCGTCTTTTCTTCAAGAAATTGAGGTATAGGGGTGTTCAACCGAATCTTTACTTGATAGTTTTTAATCTTGCCTTTGAACTGTAGAAATGTTAGATTTGGAAGTTGTTAGTGTTAAAAATGGTTTAGAATCGAAATTAGTGTTGCATTTTTAGCTTCAAATCTGCAGTTTCATGCTATTGGCGGGTGCCAATGGCTAGCGGAAATTATGTTAGCTGTTGGCCGGGTGACAGTCTCAGTTGGTGGGCGTCAATTGCTAACATAATGCTTTTGTTGGCTGTTGGCGGGCGCAAGTTTTGCTAGAATAGCTCATGTTAGTTGTTGGCGGGCGCCGATGTGCCCTGTAGCTAGCGCTGAATCTTGTTTAGTTTCCCATTTTGAAGCATGATTTAGGGTAGAGCCTTATGTAGTTTGTTGTAAAGTTAAATGTACATTTTCTAGTGGTTTTGGCTCCGCAGTCTCACGGGAGTATTTGAACACTTACCATTTGGCCTTACGTGATGTTGATTTAATGATCAATTTCCTACTCTTTATGGCGAAGTTAAGAGTTTTGTTTCTAGTGGATTTGACTGAGCACCTTGTGGAGACTCTCTGCGAGGAGAAACTTAGGATCATTAGAAGCCTAGTCCCTTAGCCTCGTGGATATTGTATTAGACTCTAATATTTATGTGCAATGTACTAAGTAGTGCAATGTAGAGTTGGTCTAAGGTCTAGTTGTCCATAGGAAGTATTTTTATATGCAATGAACTTAAGTGGTTAGATTAAACACGTAAATACATACTTAACTTGTCTAAAAGCTAAAACATGTTGATCTTTGGTAAGGCACGTTTATGCTTTGTTTCATTAAACTATTACACCTCCACTGGGTAAGATACCACAGGGACTCGTGTAATATTCCACATGGTTAGCTACAGTGTCCTAGAGGTGTTGAGGAAATGTCATGATGCATTCTCACAATGCAAAGTGTCATTGGATTAATGTGTAACAAATGTCTTTGGTGGTTATGTCTGCTAGTGAGACTAGTAGAGGGAACTGAGTTATTTGAAAAAACGTGATACTATTGTAATATTATTGTTGTTGATATTCCTTGTGTTATTGCACGTGTAGATTTAGTGTTTCTACCTTTACTAAGTACGTTTGTACTTATCTTTTTATTATGTTGTTTCCCACCTTGAGAATGTGATGCAGGTGAAGAGGTGTACGAGTACTATGAGGAGTGACCTCGTGGCATCTTGATGAGCTTAATGTTTATCTTTTGTAATAGAAAAGACTTTTGAGTTTGAAAACTTTTGTAATAGCTTAGACTATATATGGGCATTGTTAATGACACCACACTCAATATACTCGGGCACCACATTTCGACTTTTTAGAGGTCGAAATGTGTTATTTCAACTCCCGAAAAGTCGAAATGTGTTATTTCGACCTCTAAAAAGTCGAATTTTGCACAGGTGTGGTGCCCGGTATATTGGGTGTGGTGCCATTAACATTGCCCACTATATATATATATATATCTTTTGGTGGATTATCGTTGAAGCCTTTTAATTTAATGTTGTAATGGTATTAACATTGGATTTCCTATTCCACTCTTATGGTATTATGTAAACCCCGAGTCATTTATCATTCCGCAAATTAAACTCTAATGTTAGTTTTAGAAGATTACATATATAAGTTAATTAAATTTAATTTATATAGTGTCGGGTTTTCAATTTTGAATAAGAACTCGGTATTCGAGAACGGAAATTACTCCTCAAATGGAGTTACTACCTAAGAATTATCCCAATAACTATATAGACGCGTTTTTTGTGCGGAATGTGTCGGACGTCTAATTTTAGATGTTGAAGGTGTGGCTTTAAGAACATTGGCTATGACTCATTGTTCACACATGTGAGCAAGAATTCGCTCAATCAGAATCTTATAAGTATAGCTTGTTTGTTTTGCAGATGTGGAAATGTAGTGAAATTAAACAATTTTTCACTCTGTTATTATAATTTATTGAAATTGAATGAAATATGTTTATTTTTGTTACTTTCGAAAATTAATGGAATGAAATTGGCCGGCTAATAATGGACAAAAACATGTAGGCAATGGACATGAGTGGCTGGGGTTTGCTGGGTGGTGGGGTATGGTTTGGTAAGGTGAGATTAAGTGGTGCGGTAAGGTGGATGTGGTAGAATAGGTAGGATAGCGTATGGTACGGTATGTAGGTGGGTAGGGTAGAGTAAGTCGACCATCTTGATTGAGAAGGCCGAAGTTTATCATTGTTTGCTTGGCGATTAAGACCGAAGTTTATCGTTAGTGTAAAGAAAAAAAAATCAATCATTATTTCTCAACCAATCGATTAAATTCACTATCTCATCCCAAATTACCAAGCAAACAATGATAAATTTCATTCGTATTTTGAATCAAATTAAAAATAAAAAATTTTTCCGGAACAAAAACAATGCAATTTACTGGATTTTTCTTTCTTTTACTCAAAATCTTTCAAGCTACGTGTAATGGTGGTGGTGGGGCTTGGTGATGGTGGAGGAAGATGGGTATAGGGGCGGCTGGGCTGGGCTGGGTGGGTTGTGGGAGGTGGTGGAGTTGGTGAGGGTGGCAGCCGGAAGTTAAAAATGAGTAAATTTGGATGTGGAGGTGGTGGAGTTGGTGAGGGTGGCAGCCGGAAGTTAAAAATGAGTAAATTATGGATATATTTGTAGTTATTTTGTTGTTGTGGAAAATTTTGATAACTATGTTGTCGTAGATAGAAATAACAATGTGGCAATTACATGGTGCATTAGATATATGTTTTTTTTTTTTGAAAAAACATTAGATATATGTTAAAATCGGTCTCACAACACAATGGCAATATAACTTTGAACCAAACCGAACCAAATTCAACTAAAACCAAACCGTAGTTTGATGATTGCGATTTTAAAAACTTCAAAATTCTCATCACCGTGAGCCAAGATCTTCTCAAATGCAAGTTATCTAATCAGAGACTCACTATCTGAGGATTATCTAGCCATGGATTTTTCCTTTCCTTTCAAAACTACGTCGTTTGGCAAATAATATCCAAAAACACTTGCATTTTTTTTTTGTCGAAAAAACACTTAGACTTGAGAGACCACTTGATCATCTCCATCACTATTACGGTATATAAATAAATAAATAAAACTCTCACCGTCCCAAAATACAAGTTTATTTAGGTTTTTTTTATTATGTCTCATAATATAAGTGCATTTACAATAATACAAATAAAGTATTTATTAAGTGATTCTTCCTTTTACTAATTTTTTATATGTTCATAAACCTTCATTTACTTTAAAACTATTCTGTTAATGACTGAAATAATACTGCGCTCTCATAATTAAAATAAAATTAACCTCTTTCCTGTGAAAATTTGAAGTGAATTCATATTTTAGGACGGAGTGAGCAATTAAAAGTGTTCAAACCGGAGTAGATACAAGCATAATCAACACAGTAGAATTTGAGGACGGAAACAAACAAACAAACAAAAAAAAACAAAAAAAAAAAAAAAAAAACACCAGACCTGACATCAAGATACCGATGGCCGGAACGGAGCAAATCTTTAGCATTATGAACATCAACGGTGACCACCTCAGGAGCCGAGCTTGAAGAAAAAATTAGAAGAAGTAAAAGAAAAGCCCATGAGTAGAATACCACAACAATGGAAAATTTCATCCGTTTATTTTTTCTTTTCTCGAATTGAAGTTTTATGGTTTGAAGCTAAAATTACCTTATTTTCTGACCCTCCATATTAGATATATATATCTACAAGAAGTTTGATTTTTTTAGTGGAAAAAAAAAAAAAAAAAACCAGCTAACAGTTTGAGAATTAGAAGCTGTGGGTATGCGAAGAAGCTGTTTAGAACATATGTTTTTCTTGCGTGTCTCCTTTGTATCTAGTAGGTGGTGACGCGTAACTAATTTTAATGATTTTCTCTCTTTTTTTTTTTTTTTTTTTTAATATTCCGATTTTTTAAAAAAAGGACAATTCGATCTTTTAGTAAAAATCATAATATTATGTTATTTAATTAATGAAATTAAAGAAAAAAAAATGATTTAATTGGATTTAATTAATAAGGAATAATTAGGTTTAATTGGGATTATAAAAGGAAAAATAATCCTAAATTAACCTATTTGTTGTTTTACGTAAAATTTTCTGAGAAGTGGCGCAAGTTTAAGGGAAAAAAAAGGAGAGAAGAGGCTTACGAATCTCGAAGCTAATCCGTTGCTCTTTTCAACAGACATCTCAAGAGAGAAAGGATCACCGCGAGACGAGGATCGTTTTGATATCAACAGTCCCTAAATCCGTTAACGTAAGTTTTTCCCTCCTCGTTCTTGATACTAGGGTTTGTTTATCATCGTTGTTAAGCTGCGTTTTTCTGAGTATAAACATTGTAGTGATCGTCTTTGGATTAATTGATCGTTTATAGGTTTGGAGTTAAAGGTTAAACTTTTGACGGGTTGAAGCTTTGGATCGTTGTACCACGCAAATTAAGGTAATGTGGTGTTCTTATCGTATGACTAAGGTGTCATAAAGTCATAGAGCAATTTGTATGTTTATTTTCGTGGTTTTGAATTTGTTTTGGTTGGAGTTTGGGTTGAAAATCGTGTTTACACAGTTGCAGATTTTCTAGGTAAATCCCAGGCAGACGGGCGTCTGCATAAGGGCAGACGGGCGTCTGCGGTGGCGGCAGCTGAAACGAGCGTTTGGGGTAATTCGGACGGGCGTTTGAGGGTCCAGTTTAGATACAGGATGTGGCTGAATTTCACGAACGGGCGTCTGGGGTTGGTGGACGCACGTCCACGGCAGACGGGCGTTTACTGGGGGTCAGACGGGCGTTTGACCTATTTACTCTGTTTTTCATTGTTTTTCGTGTCAGCTTGGTTTCAGGCTTCATAATCATGTTTTTACTGTTTAACCTTATGTGACAAAGGCTTGAATTAGCTTTTGATGCGTTTAGTTTCGGCACCATATGGATTCCCTAAAAAGATGAAGTGTGGGACCGTCGAAAGCTTTGGATTTGCCTTGTGCTTCGATAAGCTAGGGTTTATCGATGTCTGTGTATGTGTTAGGTTTTGTTAGAGTCTAGTGGTCTTAAGAAGAGGGAGTAGGCGATAGGTGAGCCTTTTATGTGAATCAACTTAGGTGGCTAGTTAAACATCTAATCAAACGTATGTCTTAGATTAATAATCTTAAACATCATGCAATGCTTGGTAAGGCATAGTACAATATCGCGATGTGTTCTCTGACCAGACAAAGTACACTGTACCCACGCCGGTCAATCGATTGGCTAGATAAAACGTCTGGTGCACTCTGCCGGTCATCACACTATCGGGACTCGGATATTCCCGGGGCTACTAGAGCGAGTCTCTAAGTAGGTTGCACCCAGTTGTCCTAGTACATCCTATTACTAGGCGTAGTGTCCTTGTTATTCATGATTTAACAAACTTGAGCTAAGCTAGATAACTTTGGAACCTCATGTTATGCTATGAACATAATATGATAGTTAGCTAGGGTTAATAACGGAATGAATTAATAAAAGACGGCGTTGCTTTTATTTCTTTATGAGACCGACGTTATGCGATCTTCTACGCGTTACTAAGTACTTATGTACTTACCCCGTTACTTTTTGTTTGTCTTTCTCTTTCCCCAAAGAAGATGAACATGTTGCTAGTGTTGATGAGTTCTTTGATTGAGGACGTGTGAGATGGAGCTCTTGAAGACTTAGTTCTGATAGTTTTGATTCTTTCAATAATGTTGTTGATTTAGTTTCAAACAAAGTTGTCTTTCTTTTGGAATAGTGCCGTTTGAATTCTTTTGGATTTGATGTTGGATGTTTTAGTTCTCTTTATTGGATTTAGTTTTACAGCATTGAAAACCGTGTGTTCGATCTTTTGTTTTCCCGAGTCGTTTTGTCTTCCGCGTCGTTTTAGTTCTGATGTGTGAGTCAGTGTGACGTAAGGCTTACATATATTATTGAATTTTATTTGATAATATTTGTGCCGAGCGCTCTTTCCGGATAAGGACTCGGTGTACGTGAACGGGGCGTTACATTTTTTTCTTTTTCCATCATCATGATTGGATTCATTATCAGCTAACGTTGTTGGGCAATGAGTCTAATATTCGTGACGAGGCTTCCATTCCACTTAATTAAGTACTTAGACGCTTTTATGCAATGTATTAATTAGTGTGTTATGTTATGCTTACAACGCATTTATCATAACATAATATGGTAATAATGTGACTACGGTTCTGAACACATCCACAATGCTACGGTTGTAATAAGTGATTTTCATACCAAATAATATACTACTCCCGGTCTAAAATATAAGTTATCCTAGCTTTTGACACACATATTAAAAAGCTTAATAAATGATCCAATTTTGATAGTTTTAGACTAAAATGCCCTTAGATTTATTAAATGGTGTATGAAAGGTCATGCATTGAAATTGGTAAAAAAGAAAAGAAAAAAATGCATTAATTATAGCATTGAAATGTGAGAATGACTTATATTATGGGATGGATTAAAAATGCTAGGATGCAGAATTTGGTAAAACAGAAGTTTGGAAAAGTTCATCCAAATGATGGTCAACTGAGATGAGGTGATCAAGTCTAGGAGATCAGTTGAGGTGGTGTTCAGCTGAGTTCTATGATCAGCCGAGTCTGTTGAACATATTTGTGTCAGCTTTGTGTCTGAGTTTGGTTACATCCGGTGCTTTAGCTGAGCTGAGATCACATCTGAGGATATTTATGGAAATTTCGGGCAGGGGTCTATTACGGCGGCTATGGTTAGCTTTTCAAGGTTATATATATCTAGCATTTATAATAATGCAAGAAAGTATCTTCGTGTAATTATGTGCATGATAAAAATATCTTATTTTTTGTCCGTGGAGTAGTCGGCACAACGCTAGATACAACTTTAAATCATTGTGTACGTTAAACTAGTTTTTTTCTTGTTTTGTTTGTTTACGTTATTTGATCTGTTGTTTAGTGTCTTCACTTGTAATCCATTACATTAAACTGGTATCAGAGCGTAGGTTTCTGGGAATCTCCGCAGTTTGAGCAGAGTTGATTCGAATCAATGTATGTTCTCCGGAAAGAGAAGATGTCTGAAAATAACGTGAACATCGACAAGTTTATAGGGAAAAACAGTTTCAGTATATGGCAAATCAAGATGCGGGCCTTGTTAAAGCAACAAGGGTCGTGGACTCCTTTAACCAATTAGGGAAATGCAAGTTCCGATGAGAAGATCAGTCTGGAGGAAAAGGCACATTCAACCATCATGTTCTGCTTATCAAATGATACTATCACAGAAGTTGCAGAGAAAGATATTGCAGCTGGGCTTTGGTCAAATCTTGAGAGCCCGTATATGACTAAGTCATTAACCAACAAGTTGATACTGAAACACCATCCGTTCAGTTTGAGGATGCATGAATGTACTCAACTGAGAGATCATCTTGATCAGCTGAACACAATATTGATGGATTTAAGGAATATTGATTTCAAGATTGAAGATGAGGATGTAACTTTGATTCTATTAGTGTCATTGTTTGCATCATATGAGAACTTTATGCAGTCCTTCACTGTTGGGAAAGATACAATGTCTTTGGAGGATGTGAGATCATCCCTCCATGCCAGAGAGCTGAGACATAAGGCAGCTGGTACATGACAGTTAGACAGCTGAGCTGGTAGCCAACAACAGCAGTGGGAAAGGGCATGGACATTCTGGGAAGAAGAAATCAAAGAAATCTTGTTTCAAATGTCCTAAGTCCACATATGTCTACTTTTAGTGTTAACAACTCGGGGGGGGGGGGGGGGGGGTCGTAAGATCTTTACTTGATTTGTCGAACTTATCATTGTTTTTTCTACTTTTATAAATTCATTTTTCCATGCATATTTCCTTTGCTTTGCAGTTGGTCTTCCAAGATCCTCATCTGGACGATGGTGTAGAGTGCAACGAGGATTTCGTCAATGGCCCGATGCTTTTACCTTGGTGCTTCTGTTTAAAATCAACAAAGAACAGAAAGTACAAGCAAATGAAGAATAAGAAGACTTCAAACAGAATTTTGAACTATACTAAAGCAGGAAAATGAAGAAAGCCGATTCATTAAAATTTTGAGAGAATACACTAAAATTGATTGATTACATCTTCGATTAGCTACTTATATAAGTTACACGAGCAACTAATTAACTTAGATGACAGTTGCAACTGCTCTAACTACTTCTAACTAATTGCAACTGTTTCTATACATAATTGTTCGATCAAACGCCTGACTGAAGAATCAGCATTTGGTACACTTATATCAGTTAGGAATCTGCCTTGTGTTGTGCCATTGTGTAGTATCTGTGGACGACAAAGAAGAATCGTCACTTGCCTGCGACGATTGGAGAAAATGAAGCCTTATCGCTCGCGCCTCAATTTCTCGAGGGAATCTTTTGCCAGCAACTTGACAATGGTGTGGAGAACGTGCGTGCCATGACTCAATCAGCGAAGCACACTTCCATCAAGGTTCCTTCGAGTACAGAGCCTCTTAAGAGTGTGTAGCCGGAGGCCAAATTTGCCAGAGCGTCCGCTTGCTTATTTTATTTTCTTGGAACATGCTCAGCTGTGACGTCGCTAATGTAAGCAATGAATTTTCTTGTATAATTGCATAATGAGATTGTCTCCGGCTTTTTCACACCGTAAACACTTTTGTGCTGGCTCGAATGCAAACACTTTCGAGCTGGCTCGAATGCAAACGATAACAATTATGTTTAACTTAAGAAAAAAATATCTTACAGGTTAGATATTCTAAATTAGCAAAAATATTTTTCAAGGTCTGTAATTTAATCAACCAGTTGAGTATGGGAAATATTGCCTCAAATGAAACCATAATTAATCAACATGTAGATGTTGCGTTTTTAAGAAGTTATGGAGGTATGATAAAAAAAATAAAGGAAGTTATGGAGTATTATTATTTTTATTTTTATTTTATTTTATTTTATTTTAATTCAAATTATTATTATTATTATTATTATTTTACAAAGAAGCTATGAGGATATCTTTATGGCCCATAACTTTTATTACATTATTGGTACCAAAAAAAAAAAAAAAACTTTTATTTATTACAATAATTATGTAAAATGGTTTTGTTATCAAGACTCACATCTGGTCCAGTGTGAATATAATTATTTTTTCTCCAGTTACGCATGTATATAAATTAAGAAAATAGGAACACCTTGTAAATGGTTGGTGTTGTTATCTTATCTTCAAGAAAAGTTACATGTTTTTGTTTATGTTTTTGTTGTTTGAATGTGTATTTTCTTTTTGGCCGGTGCAACAAGTCAAGATAGCAGTATATAAACGAGAATCTTAAGTTTCATTTATATGCATCGATGTCTTTATCATATTTTGTCATATATTATCATATTTGTCCTATTTCCTCTTTTGATATAATTGCAAGTCTAGATATAATATTTCATTTCCTCAACCACAAGGAAAAATATATATAATATCTGACAATTATGAAGATTCGGATCCTCGGCTTTGAGGAGTCCGGCTTTTCCCAGCTTTGAGGACGTGGACGCATCGGGGGCCGCTCGTTTCAGCAGGGGGAGAGAGAGCATACACTTTTGGGCGGCACGATCACGCCGCGTCGACAAAAGCAGGGGAGAAGCAGGGGACCAAAAGCAGAGGATCCGGTTCGCAATTATGACATATTGAGAAAAGAAATGTTCCACAACAAGTCCCACAATACTCTTTCCCATCCTTAATTTTTGTGGGATCTATTTGATCGAATCAATAGGTCCCACATATCGATCAATAGGTCCACATCATAATCAATGGTTCATAATGGTCCACAATAGTTATTTTTATTGTTGCATTATCACTACTCTATTCAAGGAGGGACCTGGCTATGGGCTTGGGTGTTCTAAGCCCACCCAAGATTTTTTTTTTTTAGTATATAGAATGAAATCAAACTCAACCCACCCCAAAAAAATCAGCTCAGCCCACCTGACCACCTCCAATCTGTCCAGCCCATGAAGTCCATTAAAACTTAATACTCCCTCCGTCCCGTAATATAAGTCTTTTTGGCTTTTTAATAGTGTCCCAAAATATAAGTCTTTCTCACAAAACAATACAATATTAAATGCATTGTTTTCACTTTCACACTAAACAACGTAATATTATTATTTAGGCCCCAAAAAACAATACAATATTTTGCATTGAAATATTAAAAAACAACTCATTCATTATGTTTTCTTAAACTATGTGAAATAACCAAAAGGCCTTATATTATGGGACGGAGAGAGTACTTTATTCTTTCTAGTCTAGTAGTCTGCACGACATTTACCCTTAGTTAGTTAATTACCGCTTCGCTTATCAATTAGTATAAATAAAAAAAATGTTAAAGATGAAAAGATCAGTCGAAACAGTTTACCAAAATAATAATAATAATAACAAGTCGAACAATGAACATACTCGGACTCAGTCGTCAGTAGTATGTGGCTGATAATTCTCTATTCATGCTTCCGGCTTCTTAGCTTTTCACTTGAAGGCACTACCGATTTCGATTGTATCTACATTTTTGTAAGTAACTTACATTATTAGTTGGGGTTTTCTTATTTCAATTTCTTTTAAACACCATCATTTTTGCTCGATTTTCTTCTATGTTTTCATGAATATTTTTTTGTTGAATGTTGATTGAGAAAGTTGAAAGGGAATTCTCTCAAAGTGTCGATGTTGATTCCGTTATTGATAAATTCTATTTCCAGAAGATCGTAAGTGCAATTGAAATGATGTATAGTAAAATAAATGTCTTTTGGATGATCTCGTTTTATGGACTCAAAATGATTTTTTGCTGAATTGTAAACTTTGAAAAAAATTAAGCTATAAAATATATTTACGAAAATTTTGATTCTAATCCACTTGTAGAAAAAAACTTGTTTCCGTCCCTGACTCTATTGAGAACGAGAAGGGGGTAGTTCCCATACCGGTCACGCCATCTCCTTCTATCAATTTTATGTCATTTTTGTACAATTATTACATGCATGGTCCAGTTTCAAGCAAGGAATAAACCATATGACATCGAAAACAATAAGTAATTATTAAATCATTAAATCAGAAAGAAAAAAAAAATCAAATAAACTCGTGTATGAATGTGTAAGTAATAAAAATAAATAAATAAATAAATAAAACAACAACAACAACAACAACTCTCGTATGGACGAGAAAAGTTATGGTGGGAGAGTGATTTTAGAGTGATACCAGGCGGAGGAGTGTGTTTAATCATGTCACATACCTACACACATCTATTATGTGTATGTGTGAGAATTGGTATGTCAATCAAGAAATCAAGAAAAAAGGAAAATGGAGAAGAGAAGAACTTGCATAGTCTAGCAAAAATGTAATGTGGGAGCTTGGAGGTTTAGTTACAAGAAGAGACGCTTATATAGCCAAATGTACAAAGACCAAAATGCCCTTAGGATAAAACTAAATATATAATAATATATATGCTAACATCCCCCCTCAAACTCGCGATGCAGCAATAAGCATCGAGAGTTTGCCAATGAAAAATCTATGACGCTCGATAGTATGAGACTTCGTGAAGAAGTCAGCCAGCTGCATACAAGACAGAGTAAACGGCAAAGAGATGGTGCCATGCTGAAGATGATGTCGAGTGAAACGACAGTCGATCTCACTATGATTGGTGCGCTCATGAAAACTGTATTGTGTGCAATCTGAATGGCACTTTTATTATCACAATACATCGGTGTGGGAGAAGAAAGTGCAACACCCATGTCCGCCAACAACCAACATAACCATATGATCTCAGAAGTGGTATTAGCCATAGCTGTTGGAAGTAGCGCCCGAAAAACAATTTATGTAATTGTTTTTAGAACTAATAAATGACTGATTTATTTCTCATCTTATTATTTGCTTCGTGCTTATAAGTAATACACTACTGAAAACCCCAAGGCGTATCATATGTAGCCATATAACTTAGTGTGTGTCACACATGAGGATTAAGTTTATGGTGATACACTTGAAATATTAGTCCGTGGTGAAGGTAATCAAAGTATGGGGTCTATTGATTAAACCACCATTAATGCGCCCAGAACACTTTATGGTGTGACCGTCTTATCCGGACCGTCGATATTGGTTATCTAAGTGGGGCATTTATATATGATGTAGTCATATAGGACTGGAACGATTTAATCTAAGTTTCTCATATAATTCCGTGATTGAGAAATCTTATTAAATCACAAGATGATCATATATGGATTAACCTTAATCCTGAAGTGATTACAGACTCCTACTTGTTTCAGGATAGAGTTTGATGTGTTCGTTAAGGATCGCTAAGAGGCGCGGTCCGAATCACTTTCACGTTGGCACTATTCTGGAATGAGTGAGAAGTGTGTGTCTCACAGATATGGAATTCATTCCTTCCTACGGGAAGTAGAAAGACAGTCCCCTCGTTTGTTGATCCTAGAAACTGATCAATCGGCCGAGTTCGTATTGGTTATGAACTAATTGATTGTTAGATGTAATATCGTCGGATCAATCATGGATTGACCCGATTACGCAGCGGAATGCATCAGATCTAGATCTAAACGAAACAAAGAACATAATTAAAGATCTAAATCTACAAGGGGGTATAGGAGCCTACCTTTTTATGGTGCTTAACTCCAAGAACAAAAGGCTCCAAGAACACGCGATTGAGCAGCCACCGTCTTCCAACGTGTGTCTCCCAGCAACACCAAGTGGATGGTGTTTCCCGCCGCCGGACCTCCTTGATATGCTACCGGAATAATCCCAAAGATTATTCCAACTCGAAACCCAAAGTACTTAGTCGAAATATCAACCTAAGCACTAGTCAATAATGGCGTGAATTATGTGTGTCAAAAGGCTTGTGAGAACTCTCTTTATATAGGAGAGCAGTCCTTGTCCTCCAAGGATTTAATAATTAAGAGATAATTATTAGAATAATCCTTTATTCCAAATAAAAGATAAATAAAATAATTATCCCAAACAAATTAAGATAAATCATATTATTATCTAATATTCCACGAATTATCATTTAACAAATAAAAGATAAATCACACATTAAATAATTATCCAAGAAAACTAATTTTCCAATAATTAAATAACATCACAAAATGCGCCATATGTAAAACCAAAAAGAGTTACACGCATTTTATCACATTTGACCAATTAGGTCAAAAGGTCAACACACTAATTTGGGCCGAGTCCACGAAAAATGTCTTTTCCGTGTATTTAATCATCTAGTCCAACTAAACAATTAATCCACATATCAACTAAATAGTCCAATCCAACTATTTAATTATAATTGAGGTGCAACGACGAGAAAACCTATATGCTATATTAGGAGCCACGTCGGGACCATGAACCCATATTCAGTAGCTACAATAAGTTTAATAAAATTATTCGTCAGACAGAATAATTATATTCAACCTATTAATTCTGGGATTACACCACCATAAACCCGAAACTGAACTCTATCGAATATAGATAACTTACACTCAATTTATGAGTCGAAAGCGTCCACGATATAATCATTACATACGGATAAATCCTCCATGCATCGTTCACTTCGATTCGGGATATTTCCGTAAACCCTTCTCGAAACATATTATCCTTATTTACCATTAACCCCCTAGTGATCAATTAGTTCATAACCAATATGATATGGGCGGGCCCATCGATCGGTTTAGGGTTAACAAATAAGGAAGCGTTCGTCTACTTCCCGAGGGAAGGAATGGATTCCATATCGTGATAACACGGACTACTCACTCATCTCGAATAGAGCCAACGAGAAGTGTTGGACCACATACTGCGAAGTGATCCTTACTAACACATCAAACCCTACCCTAGTCTAAGCAGTTGTCTGTGATCACCTCAGGATTAAGATCAATCCATATATGATCATCTTGTGATTCGATAAGACTTCTCGATCACGGAATTATATCGAGAACTCGAATCAAATCGGTCCAGCCCTATATGATTATCATCATATATAAATGCCCCATTAGGTACCCTATTACCGACAGTCCGGATAAGACTGTCACACCTAAAGTGTTCTGGGCGCATCATTAGCAAATTAATCTAGAGATCCGTACTCAGATTAATAAACACTACGGACTAAGTTAATTTTAAGTATATTTCACAAACTCAATCCTCGTGTGTATAGCCATACACTGAGTTATGTGATTATATAATCAATATACTTACGGTTTTCTGTAGTGTATTAATATTGGCAATAAATGCGAATAAATAAGATGAAATAAATTCTGTCATTTATTAAAATAAAACAATTACAAATAGTCTTTCGGGCATAAAACCTAACATTGATCACTAGTGGGTTAATGGTAAATAAGGATAAGATGTATTAAAGAAGGTTTACGGAAATAATCATGCTTCATTACGGATAGAGTATGGAGGGTTAGTTTATATGTAATGATTATATCAATGGACACTTATCGACTCGACTCGACGTTTTGAGAATAAGTTATATCTATAATCGATAGAGTTCAGTTTCGGATTTATGGTGGCGTAATTCCGGAATTAATGAGTTGAGTAGAAATATTCTATTCGATGAATATTTTATTCAATTTATTGTATTACGGTTATAGGTCCATGGTCCCCGGGTTGGCTCCTAACACGCGAGTGTTTTCTCGTTTTCAGTGGAACCTCGAGAAAAATTAAATAGTTGGTCTATTTAATGAATATGCTATATTATTTATTTGGTAAATAATATGTAAAATAGAAAAGACATTTTTTATTAAAATGACTTAATATATGGCGCCACATGTAGATGATAAATTAGGAAAAGAATTTTTTTTAGATTATGTCACATGTGTAATTAATTAATTATCTATTTGTTGGATAATTAATGGAATAATAAGAGATTAATTTTTTGGGAATTATCTCTTATTTTGTAGCAAAATTATCTTTTCCTTATGTGAATAGGTAATTGTGTTGGCAAATATCTTTTTCCTATGGGAATAGGTTTTTGTGGTGTGAAAAGGATAACTCTCTTGACTAGTTATTTTCCTATATAAAGAGAGTTCCTCCTAGCACAAAAATACACACAATTTGCGCCATTAACCCAAAAAAGGAGAGAAAAATTAGTTTCTTGTTCTAGTCATTGAGAGAATATTCGAGGAGGTTCTTCGATGAGGATCGACATCCACCGGTTGTCGCTTGGAGATACAATCTGGAAGATCACGGCATATCCTTTTTGGTCGAATATCTCTTCCTCTCCGATAAGGTAAATCTTCATGCTTCTCGTAAGGATTAATTAGTTATATTTCATGTCGTAAATCGCATAAGCTTCCGCTGTGCGAAAATCGAGTGTCTCGATCGGTGCTATTACTTCTAGCAATAGCGCAATACTCCACCTCGGTGGAAGAGCGTGAGACAACATCTTGTTTCTTGCCCTTCCATGAAATGAGAGAATCCCCTAAAAATATACAAAAACCTGTTGTGGATTTTCGATCAGTTGAGTCACCAGCCCAATCCATATCAGAAAAAGCACGAAGCTCCAAGGATGAAGTCGGGGGAAACAAAAGACTCTGATATAAAGTTTCTGGTAGATAACGAAGAATGCGCACAACAACAGCCCAATGTACAGATGTAGGGCATGAAACTGACTAACAATATGAACATCATAGGTGATATCAGGGTGAGTGATCGTCAAATATACAAGGCTGCCAACAATAGAACGATATAAAGTAGGATCAGAGAGAGGAAGGCCATCAGTCGGGGCATAACGAGCGTTCAACTCAAGTGGAGAATCAGCAACCCGAGTGTCACGGGCACGATGAATAATGTCGCAGCATACTTGGATTGAGAAAGGAGATATCCTTGTGGCGAGGAGGCTACCTCAATGACCAAAAAGTAATGTAAAGGACCCAAGTCATTCATATCAAAGCAGTGAGACAAGGTTGCTTTCAAGCTCACAATTCCATCAACATCGTCACCTGTAATGATCATATCATCTACATAGAGTAGAAGAAGAATACGGCCTGCAGATGTCGATCTAACAAATAATGTTGAATCATGAGGACTAGAGGTAAAACCAAGAGAAGTGACAACATGTGAAAATCTCTCAAACCATGCACAAGGGGCTTGTTGAGGCCATATAAAGCCTTCTTAAGCCTACAAACTTGTCCCGTAGCATGAGAAACACCAGGCAGAGGAACCATATATACTTCTTCCTTAAGATCTCCATTAAGAAAAGCATTTTTAACATCCATCTGAGAAATATGCAACTGACGAATAAATGCGACAACAATAAGAACCCGAACAGGTGTCATCTTAGCAATATGAGCAAATGTCTTCTCATAACCTAAACCATACTCTTGAGCAAACCCTTTAGCTACCAAACGAGCTTTGTACCGCTCAATAGAACCATATGACTAGTCTTAACTTTATACACCCACCGTAAACCAATTGTTTTCTTACCATCCGGAAGATATACGAGGTCCCAAGTACCAGTCCGGTCTAAAGCAGACAGTTCCTCAGCCATAGCATTTTGCCAATCGGAAAAACGAACCGCCTCCGAATAAGAGGCAGGCTCAGAAAAAGTGTCAATAGAAACTAAAAAAGCAGCAAAAGACTGAGAGTAGCAAGAATAAGCAAAATCTGATAACTGAGTAGACTTACGTGTGCGCTTGGGGTAACTAGACTGACTTGGATCCGTCGTCATAAGTGGTGCTTGGGTAGCCGCAGCAGGGGGTGGAATATCATCTTCACGAGGCTCGTGATGAGAAGGTGAAGAAACAGATGGTAAAGAATATGGTGATTCATCAATGGCAGAAGATGGTGAGTCAGATGAGCGACCAGTGGTGAAAGGATCAATATGAACTAGATCAGACTTAGTCATGTTGTAGGGGCTAGCAAGAAGGGAAAAGAAAGGAATATGCTCAAGAAAGGAAACATGTCCAGACATACAATTTCCTTGAATAAGGATCATAACAACGATAACCTTTTTGTCCTATATCATACCCAAGAAAGACACGTATAGCAACACGAGAAGATAATTTTGTACGTTCTACGTGTGGACGAAGGACAATACAAGTGGAACCAAAGACTCTGAAATGAGAGTAATCAGGAGTCTGGCCAAACAACTTAGCATAAGGAGAAATGCTAGAATTATGTGTTAGGTGTGATGCCCGAAAGACAATTTTGTAATTGTTTTATTTAATAAATGAAATGATATTATTATTCATATTTATTATTCTCATAATCACCGATGTGACAATAGTATTTACACTACAGAAAACCCTAAGTATATCGTTTATGTAATCACTTAACTCGGTGTATGGGATATACACGGGAGGATTGAGTTAGTGAAGATGTGCTTAAAATACAATTAGCCCGTAGTGAAGTTAATCGAGAGTATCGGGTCTCTCCTTTAACGTGCTATTAATGCGCCCGAACACAATAGGTGTGATTGTCTTATCCGGACTTTCGGTTAAGAGAACCTAATGGGGCATTTATATATGATAGATATATCATATAAGGGCCGGACCGATTTGATTAGAGTTCACGATATAATTCCGTAATCGAGAAGTCTTATCGAATCAATGGATGATCATATTTATGGATATATCTTAATCCCGAGGTGATCACGAGTCAACCGCTTGAATCGGTATGAGGTTTGACTTGACGGTTAAGGATTACACCGAGTCCGTGGTCCGAATTACCCCATCTTGGCATTGTACTTGGATTGAGTGAGTAGTCCGTGTTATCACGGATACGGAATCCATTCCTTCCATTTATGGAAGTAGATAGCAGATTCCCTTATTTGTTAATCCTAAACCGATCGATCGCGCGAGTTCATATCACACCGATTGATCACCGGTGAGTTGTATGAATTAATTGATCACTAGGGGGTTAATGGTAAATAAGGATAAGAGGTTCTAAAAAGGGTTAACGGTAACTTCCCGATTTAGAATGAACAGTCTATGGAGGATTAATCCATATGTAATGATTATATCAATGGACGCTTATTATTATTCTCGTGAGGAGATAAATATAATCTCATAATCGGAGGAGTGCGATCACGGGATTATGGTGGCATATTCCCGTGATTGATTTATCGAATATAATTATTCTATAATTATTTATTTGATTTATCGGAGCCGCTGATTATTAGTCCATGGTCCCCGACGTGCCTCCTAATATAGCATAGCTATTCTCGGACGTCGAATCCTAATAATATTAATTTAGTTCTCGTTGGACTTTATTAAAACGATATGTGAATTAATTGTTTAGTGGACTATTAAATTGGTTGGGCTAAATAATTAAATATGTGGAAAAGACATTTTTTCATAATCTTGGCCCAAAATTAGTGTGTTGGTCGAATTTTGTGACTAGGTCACAAGAATGATAATTTCGACCCAAGCATATATTAGTCTACAAGAAATTAGTTTTCTTGTGATTAATAAGACATGTGCGCATAAAATATTTATTGGATAAATATTTATGGTAAGAAATAAAGATAAAGATTATTCAAGATTTGTTCTAGAATATTTTGGGATTATCTTTTATTTAATAGGATTATCATAATTGATTTTGTATTAATTATAAAATCCTTGGGGCTTAAGTTTTACTCTCCTATATAAAGAGAGTTTAGCCCCAAGCCAAAACACACTACAATTTTCGACTTTCACCTCTTAGAGAGGAGAAAGAAAATTTCGGCCAAGGGGAGACAAGGGGAGAAATCTTGGAGATTTTTCCGGGTAGCATATCGGAAGGGTTCGAGTCGAGAATTCCTTCCACCGGGAATTGCTTGGATCACACGTGCGGAAGATCGTGGTGCTCTTCACATCTTCTTGCAATCTTTCTCTTGCGGTTCTTCAACTTGGATTTAGAGATCCAAGAGGTATGATCTACAACCCCTTGTAGAATAGATCTAGTTGTTTTATTACGTGTAGTATATAGATCTAGATCCATAAATCGTTTCCGCTGCGGATGGTATTACTAACAGTGGTATCAGTCGCCATGGTGATCTATATTTATACGTATAAAATATTAGATCTAGGAGTGGTAAAACATGTAGATTTTTTTGTCCCAATTTTTTTTGGGGGCCAATGCATATGTTTAATTTTTATGCTTATGAATGTCGTGGTTGAAGAGATGGATTGGGGTTGGCACTGTTTACCCGTTAGATCTATTGTAAACTCATATAAACGATGAAAATTCGTCCATATGAGTATAGGAAATTATGTAATTCTTTTTTATTGCAATTTTAATTTCCAGAAAATAGATCAGCTTAGTAGCTGTTTAGTTATTTCGTGTTTCCCGTTGATCGAACCGTTGAAACGAAGATCCCTCCGGTCAGAATGAAGATTAGAAGATGATGATCAACTCCACAAATTTTGGCGTCGATCAGAGTCCGTTTCGATATCCGTTTGATGCTGCGAAGAGGCTGCTGTAACAGAAAAACTCAGGATTCGCAGAAACCCTACCTGTGACTTCCTCGATTTTCTGGGAGAGTTTGGACCGTTGAAAAGCAAATCCGACCGTTCAGATTGATCAAATATGAGTTTTGGACGTACCATAAAAATTTCAGGTCGATCGGGATTCATCTCGATTCCCGATCTGCCTCAGGAAGTCCTTGATGCAGTGCAGTTAAAGTCAGATTCAGCAGCAAGTTTGGCGGTTTACTGGAGAAAATTGGTAAGTCTAAGCACCGATCCAACCGTCCATATTGAAGTTCAAGGAGTGAAGAAAAGATCTGGAAAGTTTCGTCCCGATCCGAGTTCGTTTGTATGCCGATCGTCGAAGAGTTCGAACAGCTGCAGATTTAGTTAGAAAGTCGTAAACCCTAGTTAGGGTTTTGGTTATTTATTTTCTAATAGGTTAGATTCGGGGGTGCCAACGGTCCATCTCGGTGTTTAAATTTTCCGCATTTATTTTTTATGTGTTTGATCATAAAATAGATATAAAACCGGAATTGCCATGACATGCATCATATCATAAATCCACTCCATGCATACATGTAGAATTTTAATTTTGGTAATTAAAATAGGCATGTATACAAACTCGCGTAATTAGTTGAAATTTAATTAATACGTGGTAATTAATTAATTTAGTAACTAATTAAAGATCCGAGGACGGGTTATGAAATCGTTAAGCCTTTCGGTGTGTGTTCTCGGTGAACCGCCTTAAAGCCCAAACGAGATCACGTTTTCCATTCGTAGTGTCTACGAGATTGAATGATGGTAAAAGAACAATAAATCTTGGATAAAAACGGTTCGCCTATAGGTTGGGTGGTCAAGGCGAGCTTCGCTCGACCGACTTAACCCTCCTAGTGTGATGTATGCACGGGGGTCCGGCAAGACTAAGCTACACCTGGAGAGCGAGAGGGGTGATTCCTTCTTATCTCAATGAGGCCGTCTTGACCCGATTTCGTCCGACCGTCACATATGTTCCAACGAATAGGACGGGTAGGCTTGCCTACGTTACCGACACCATTCGGAATCCTTGATTTGATGTGCTTTTATGTTAACATCAAAAAGACGTGGTTAGTTAACCCACAACCACTTCCAAAATATTGAGTGGGAGCGGGGAGGCGACGACCAACCCCACGGCCTCTACTATAGATACAAGTAAGTGAGAGAAGGGTGACGCCTCGAGGCGCTTTGATTTCGTCCCCCTAAGGATGGTGTTCACCCCTATCAACATTCATGGCTTGGTCTCCGAAAGGATAGGATTTACGGGTACTCGTCGGGTCACCGACCTATCCTAAGACGGCATACTCGGGGCGTACCTAAGAGATCCGATATAGTAGGTCACACTCATCATGGGTATTTTTTGATAATATCTAGGCTAAAAAAAGGAAGGTAGTCAATGAATAAAGGGATGTTCGATTCTCGTGGGATGTACGATTCTCACAAGTTATTCATTGATGAGATTGTCTCGATTTAACCGTCATCTCTTTGACCTACCCTAAGGCGGCATTGAGATGCGAGGTTAAAACCTTGGAATGGTAGAGTAGACTTATTTTTAGTTTACAATTCCTAAAATAAAATATAGTAGTGTTAAACTTGAATTAATATATGTCATTTCATTTACAGCATTATCCCTTACTAAATTGCTTACAATTTATAATTGACTAGTATTGACTTCATTAAAAAGTGGAAAGTAACTAGGACGTTGAATTAGTTAATCGATAATGCAATTATTTTTCGAAAGAGATATTTTCTCTTAAGCCTTTTAAAAACCAGAGTGACATATAGGTATGTCACTAGTGTCATTCGGACTAAGAAATTCTTTTAGTGAATTTTGAGTGTGTAGGAAATACACGTGCAATTTTCTAATTGAAAAATCGGAAAATCATGAAGTGTTACTAGTTGGACGATATTTGGAATCGATGAACTAGTGGGAGCTTTATGATTTGTTGTTTTTCTAGAACATTAGAAAAGTGTAATCGACTACACACGTAACCGTTCTAATTGAAAAACCGGAAACTCATGAAATGTTGCTAGTTAGACGATATTTGTAATCGATGAACTAGTGGGAGTTTTATGATCCGGAAACATTAGAGCTTGTGTAAGTGTTTACACGAGAGATTTTCAAATTGAAAAATTGGAAAATCATAAAATAAAGCATTCTTTGGTTAGACGGTATTTGGAACCGATAAACTAGTGGGAGCTTTAATGCTATGATTTGTTGTTTTTTACGGTATATTAGAAAATCCGAGAAGTCTCGACGAGTAACACTCGAAATAGACATCCCACGGTTCAAGAGTAGTGTCTACTCAAACGAACCGCCGGTTCAAGACTCGTTTCCATTCATTGAAAGTCAAGAATGGGAGAATATGTCTAAAAGTGTTAGTCACCTAAAGCGAGAAAATTTTAAGAATTTGAACCGAAAATTAATTAAGCGAAAATCATAGGATAAGGACAAGTGATTTTGGATCACCAACCTATGAATCCTTGGTGATTTTCTCGAGCTAAGTTCTTTGGAAGAACAAGGCAGCAGTGCATTTAACGATTAAAAGAGTAAACAACGGGCAGTTAATTTTAGCTAGAATAGTGGGAGTGATATAAGGAAATGAATCTCGGGTTCAATCCTTGGATATCGCGGAAAATTTATTTTCCGTTTAAGACTCGTTGGAACGAATGGATTTACCTTCTATTCGATAATTTGTTTGTCGTATAGAAAGTGAATATACCATTTGTAGTACGAATCCAAGACTCGGACTTTTGTTTGATAAAGTCAAAACCACTTAGAACCGCTCGAAATATGTATATAAAACACATCTTAAGAGCTGTTAAAAGCAATTGGTTTCTATATTTAGATAAACGCTTCTTCATATTCCATAGTTAGTGCATAGTCCCTAAAAGACAAGACCGAAGACCGGCTCGGGGTGATTCCTTTCTCCCGATCGGTTATATTGTCTCAAAGGTTCAATGACTAAGTTTCCTTTCAATCGGGAAAGGATAATGGATATAAAGAAGTAACATAGCTTGTTCATGACGACCTTCGGGTCCGATGAAAGATACGAGCTAGTAGGAGCTTCCGAGTAGTGACTTCTTGTCTGATAACTATTCAAACACTCCGGTAAGTTTATCCAAAATATTTTGAGGTTTCTCTGTTTTCAACAGAGATAGAGTATTCTATACTCAGAAATGGGCCATCACATAGTCCTAGGGACCGATGCTCGGCTTTGCCTCATAGTGAAATGTTTTCACTAAGTGAGAAACCGTTAAATTGCCTTATATAGTTTTTAGATGTGCTACAATACACTGCTTAACTCAATAAAGATATTAGAAGCGAAATATCGGTTTACATTGAAATGTAAGACCAACCAGTCTACCTAGAATATGCTTTGGAATTTACGGATAAGGTGTGGATTCGGTTCACCCCATTTCCGTAAATATAAGCATTTAGCACACGGTGCTTGAAGGTAGGTCTGGAAATTTCACGAACACGTTCGGTCAGTGACCAATCGTTCTATATCTTGTAGCATTGAGAAAAAGGTTTGTTATAAGATTCATGAAATCGGGAAGGGACGGTTATATTGTTGCATCCTTTCTGATAGAGTCTATGAACAACAAACCTTGAACCTTGGAGTACGGTTACTCAAGGTAGTTACTTGCGATTAGATCAAACCACATCCAACATCGGTTGTTGGTGATAACACTAAATACTACTAAACTAGATCGAATTTCGATCCACCCAAGTATGTAGTGGGAGTATGGTTTACCCATTACCCATTACGGGTTCTCGCGGACTTTGTAGTCGAGGATCGATTGATGACCTATGGCTCTTTTGTGAGCGAGTATAGGATTCGATAATAGAGGTTGGTTTAATAGCCATAACCCCGTGAATGGAGTTCGGTACTCCAATTGCGTTCATACTCTTGTAGAACCACCGAGCGTCTCGGGCCCGGTGGGAGTAATTGGATCTACAAGGAAAAGAGTAGAATGAGTTCGGTATTGCATGATTTCGTTCAAAAGCGAGAAAATAGGGGTGATTCCACGAGACTTTCTTGCCAAACAAACGGAGTACGGATTCATTCGAAACAGAAGGGTATTGACTTATGAACTTATGACAGGATGACTGTCAAGGCTTATGTCCTTTGTGGATAAAAAGCAAACCTCTCGGTCATTGGAAGTCATATATTTCTACAATATGTGGATTTGACCGAATATTGATAAGTCTTTTGTAGACTGGATATCAATTTTAGTACAGTAGTGAATATATAAATTAGTGTTTGTGAAGGATAACACTGCACCAGTTGGAATCAACATGGGTGTGTTATCTGAAGTCAGAATCTGACAATACCACAATTCTCTGCAACAGAGATTTGGACAACATTCTTAAGAGTTTGACTCGGTCGAACTCATTAGAATCAGTCACTGGTTTCCCATCCATCTTATTGGTTAAGATGATGCATCTGTGTATGCAACATTCAACGAGGAAGTTCTACCCTATGCCTCAGGAATGACTCTCTAAATCTTCGGATCAAGAGAAATGGGATAGATTCTCTTTCTAGTAAGAGATGGTCAGGTTATTGAACGTCAATTTTGATCGAATCTTAGATTCGGCGGTTAACAAAGCAAGTTTAGTATGTCCTTTAGTATCTTGAAGAGAACGAGGAACAATATGCGGACATATTCATGTGTGAACTTGGATATGTGTGATACACTGATTTTGACTTTAAGTCAGATTTAGGATGATCGTTAAGTCGATCTCGGGCTCAGTGTTTACTCAGTACCACATGATTTGATGGACCGGTAATGTTTCGATTCTACGGATCGTCTCGAGCCGACAACCTGACGAATCATTAAGACCCATGACATTTAGATGTAGGTGCTCCCCGAGTCACTGACCTATCCTACGACGGCATACTCGGAGTGTACTTTGGAATCTGAAATGGTTATGACATGCTTAGTGGGTACTAGAATACGGGATAAGTCTCCATTGCTTTAGAGCAAGTGGGAGATGTAGTTTGTTGTATTTTAAATAATAGGGTGTGCTCTAAAACAATTAATCACATGCTTTCGTGCAAGTGGGAGATTGTTAGGTGTGATGCCCGAAAGACAATTTTGTAATTGTTTTATTTAATAAATGAAATGATATTATTATTCATATTTATTATTCTCATAATCACCGATGTGACAATATTATTTACACTACAGAAAACCCTAAGTATATCGTTTATGTAATCACTTAACTCAGTGTATGGGATATACACAGGAGGATTGAGTTAGTGAAGATGTGCTTAAAATACAATTAGCCCGTAGTGAAGTTAATCGAGAGTATCGGGTCTCTCCTTTAACGTGCTATTAATGCGCCCGAACACAATAGGTGTGATTGTCTTATCCGGACTTTCGGTTAAGAGAACCTAATGGGGCATTTATATATGATAGATATATCATATATTTGGACCGATTTGATTAGAGTTCACGATATAATTCCGTAATCGAGAAGTCTTATCGAATCAATGGATGATCATATTTATGGATATATCTTAATCCCGAGGTGATCACGATCAACCGCTTGAATCGGTATGAGGTTTGACTTGACGGTTAAGGATTACACCGAGTCCGTGGTCCGAATTACCCCATCTTGGCATTGTCTTGGATTGAGTGAGTAGTCCGTGTTATCACGGATACGGAATCCATTCCTTCCATTTATGGAAGTAGATAGACAGTTCCCTTATTTGTTAATCCTAGAAACCGATCGATCGCGCGAGTTCATATCACACCGATTGATCACCGGTGAGTTGTATGAATTAATTGATCACTAGGGGGTTAATGGTAAATAAGGATAAGAGGTTCTAAAAAGGGTTAACGGTAACTTCCCGATTTAGAATGAACGATCTATGGAGGATTAATCCATATGTAATGATTATATCAATGGACGCTTATTATTATTCTCGTGAGGAGATAAATATAATCTCATAATCGGAGGAGTGCGATCACGGGATTATGGTGGCATATTCTGTGATTGATTTATCGAATATAATTATTCTATAATTATTTATTTGATTTATCGGAGCCGCTGATTATTAGTCCATGGTCCCCGACGTGCCTCCTAATATAGCATAGCTATTCTCGGACGTCGAATCCTAATAATATTAATTTAGTTCTCGTTGGACTTTATTAAAACGATATGTGAATTAATTGTTTAGTGGACTATTAAATTGGTTGGGCTAAATAATTAAATATGTGGAAAAGACATTTTTTTCATAATCTTGGCCCAAAATTAGTGTGTTGGTCAAATTTTGTGACTAGGTCACAAGAATGATAATTTCGACCCAAGCATATATTAGTCTACAAGAAATTAGTTTTCTTGTGATTAATAAGACATGTGCATAAAATATTTATTGGATAAATATTTATGGTAAGAAATAAAGATAAAGATTATTCAAGATTTGTTCTAGAATATTTTGGGATTATCTTTTATTTAATAGGATTATCATAATTGATTTTGTATTAATTATAAAATCCTTGGGGCTTAAGTTTTACTCTCCTATATAAAGAGAGTTCTCCCAAGCCAAAACACACTACAATTTTCGACTTTCACCTCTTAGAGAGGAGAAAGAAAATTTCGGCCAAGGGGAGACAAGGGGAGAAATCTTGGAGATTTTTCCGGGTAGCATATCGGAAGGGTTCGAGTCGAGAATTCCTTCCACCGGGAATTGCTTGGATCACACGTGCGGAAGATCGTGGTGCTCTTCACATCTTCTTGCAATCTTTCTCTTGCGGTTCTTCAACTTGGATTTAGAGATCCAAGAGGTATGATCTACAACCCCCTTGTAGAATAGATCTAGTTGTTTTATTACGTGTAGTATATAGATCTAGATCCATAAATCGTTTCCGCTGCGGATGGTATTACTAACATTATGAGCAGTCGGGATCTTTTTACATAACATAAGCAGATGTGAGGACAGCTTCTCCCCAAAAGTCGTTTGGAACACTAGCTGATAAAAGCATAGAACGGACAGCCTTAACAATGTGTCTATGTTTTCTCTCAGCAACACCATTCTGTTGTGGAATATTAGTGCATGAAGACTGATGCACTGTACCATAATATATATAAATGTCTGAAATATATCTCTTAGTATATTCCCCTCTCAAATCAGAACAAAAACATTTAACAACGGTGAGCAGTATATATATCAATAAAATCAGAACGATGTTTCATCAGATACACCCAATAGTAACAAGTATAATTATCAATAAAGGAAAAATAATATCTGGACCCTCCTTTTTGTCGGGACAGGAGAGGACCCCAAACATCAGAATGAACTAAATCAAAAGGTGCACGAGATTCAGATATACTTTGATTAAAAGGCAAGGTAGAAAATTTTCCAAGTTTACAACCACTACAATCAGAAATATCATGAGGATGCAAACCTCCCAAAACACCACTATTACTCATATATTTTAGGCGAGAGTCCGAAACATGACCAAGTCTAGAATGCCACAAATAAAACTTAGAAGATGAAGAAGTTAAATGAAAAGAAGATAGGTCAATAGTAGTGGCAGCTGCATGACCAGGAATCTGCAGTTCATCCAAAATATAGAGTCCCCCCTACCTACGGCCTGTCCCAATCAGCCTCTTGGATTTGGGATCCTGCACATGACAAGAGGTGGAAGAAAAATGAACTGAGTAACCGAAGTCACATAATTGACCAACCGAGACAAGACTCATAGTAAGTTTTGGAATACAATAAACATTAGGGAGGGAGAAGTGTGGAGTGTGGATGTGACCAATGCCAGTCAATGGCAAAGGTGTGCCATCATCAGTCATAATAGTTGGGAAAGTAGAATCAAAAGACATATATGTAAAAGAAGAAGAATCGGGGGACATGTGAAATAAGGCTCCAGAGTCTAAAACCGATAAAGGTGAATTTGTACTTGAATTGTTCAATGGTGGCAAACCTTATGTAGAACGAGCAGACATGGCATAATGCTGAGACTAAGTCACACTCTGACTTTGAGACTGAGACTGGCTAGCAAGAAACCTCTGAAATTGTTCCGCAAGGGAGTCCATAGTAGGATTCACAGAAGAATCTGCAACCGAGTCACCTGAAGGATAGACCAACACAGCAGTCATCTGATGAGAGCTACTATGGGGCTGCTCTTGCCCCATAGAGTATGACCGTTGTTGTCCACCACGTTGCTGTTTTTGTGACCTGTCACGTTGCTTCGAACCATTTGCTTTTTGTCGTGCTAATAATTCAGGACACTGTTTTTCCAATGCCCTGGTTGCTTACAGTAATGACAATCACGACCTGTTTTAGCATTTGACTTGTTCTGTTGTGAGGGGGTTGCTAAAACAGATGCAGATGGAGTGTGAACTCCCTTTTCAGTTTGAGTCTTGAGACGAGTTTCTTTAGCCAATAACTCATGAAGAACAAAATCAACAGAAGGTAAAAGAGTGCGATGTAAGATGAACGCACGACAATTTTCATATTCTTGTCGAAGGGCCATCAACAACTGAACAAGGCGTAGCTCCTCCCTACGAGAAATATTAGGTGCAAATGCCCTCAACTCAGCAGATTCAGTCATAGCTAATTGATCCCAAAGAGCAGTAATTTCAGAATAAAACTCCTAAATACTTCGATCATTCTGTGACATGGCACGGATATCAACTTCCAACTGATATTGAACAGCAAAATTAGAACGCACATACAACGTTTCCAAATAGTCTCAAGCCTCTTTAGCCGTATCATACTAGGCCAGTTGCATACCAATCCTATTATCAACAGAATTATTAATCCAAGTAATGATCTTTCAATTACAAGTATCCCACTTCTCCATCAAGTCAACATACTTTTCATCTATAGCTTTAGGAGCCACAATAATACCAGAAATATAACCCCACATTTGCTTGCCTTTCAGAAAGTTTTTCATTACATAACTCCAATATGAATAGTTTTTACCATCTAAACGTACACTAATTGTCTACAACGAATCATCACCACCAGCCATGTTGTAGAAGATACACAACTCAAACTAAAACGAAATCAAATCCAGCAACAATTTCACAACAAGATTGACCAACAAAATCACCGAAGAAAAACAGATCTAAAAAAGCAAATTCAACAACATACCACGAGATATCCCAGAAAACGATAAGCAAAGCTCTCCAAACACCAGAGAAAAACAATCCGAACCCAGAAAAAAGCTTGTCTTTTCGAAGCAAAAAAAAATTTGGTATGTCAACCCAGAATCAATCGTTGTGTTTGAGATTAACTTTACATATGATCGAAACTCTGATACCATGTTAGAATTGGTATGTCAATCAAGAAACAAGAAAAATGGAGAAGGGAAGAACTTGCATAGTCTAGCAAAAATGTAATGTGGGAGTTTGGGGGTTTAGGTTACAAGAAGAGAGGCTTATATAGCCAAATGTATAAAGACCAAAATGCCCTTAAGGCTAAAACAAAATATATAATAATAATATAATAATATATATATATGCTAACAAGAATTAAGATGTGTTATCCTTTTTTTTTTTTGGTAATAAAGCATAGTAATAGACAATTTGGATGCATTCGAATAAAAAATAAATACGCCTTATGATTTTCATACGGAGTATTATTTATCATATTTTATTATCATGATGCGCTTAACATGATGGTTAACGGTGTCTATTCTTTAAAATTATTTATCATATGATATTAATTGTTTATATTTTATTTATTTATGATTTTAGGTGTTATTAAAGATTAACTACATTACATATACACATATATGTACACACACACACACACACACACACACACACACACACATATATATATATATATATATATATATATATATATATATATATATATATATATATATATATATATATATATATATATATATATATATATATACATATATATATATATATTGTATCAATTTTTTAATGTATATGAAAAAGTCTAAAGGAAAAAATTGTAAAATTTAGCATTTTTCAGATTTCAGAATAGTAATATTATTAAACAATCTCATTATTTTCAGATTTCAGATTTAGACATTCTTACTTATGTTTCTATAATTCTATCACTTAAAAAATTCAGATACTTGTATTCAGACTTCAAATTTCAGATTTCAATTTTAACAAACGGCCCTTAAATCTATAGTGTTATAATCACAATCCTCCTCCTCAAACAAACAATTATATTTTCCACTTCATGTATATCAAACACGTTTTACCATGCAATTATCTTTAATACAGAAAAAACAACCCCGTCTTCAAATTGTTTATAAAACACTCCAGTGTTCCAAAAAGAAAAGAAAAAAGAAGTCTATTAGATGTACTCCGACGGTAGAATTTGTTGGGAAAAAAATTATACTCAAAATAAGAACAGAGAAAGAAGATTTCAAAACACGCAGTGCGTTATCATTAAAAAGATGTTTCGTCCTTTACGATTGTCAGTTATGAAACTAACGAAAACCTCTCTTAAGTTACAATAGAGGTGTTTGATTCAAACGGTGATTTGTTTGAATCAAATCCAAAGACACTCTGAATGTTCTGACGATGTTGTTCTACAAATGAATAATGTCCGTTTGCATGCTGGTGTATTATATGCCAAAGTTACACCATACACGAAGTGAGATACTCCTACACGATCGAAAGGGTAAAGTTCATCTATGTTCGGTCAAAAACTATAATTCTTGGCTTCGGGAGGTGCATGAATCCGAACTGATGCATGTATCCGAAATGCACAGATGCATCAGTTCGAAATTCATAGATATATATGTTCAGCTAGATTATAGATGTATTTTGTTACAGCAAGTCAATGCAAACAATAAGAATATATATAAAAAAAACATCTAATAGAATTAACGAGCTTTTACGGGATAACATCTGAAAAATCCCATTGACTTTCAGATTAGATATTTTATTTTAAAAGAGTAAAGTGACAATGGCTAGAACTTTTGATATAAAAAAAAGTTATAAATATATTTATAAAAAGGAATTTTGGCCCAGTTCTACAAGAGTACCCATGAAAGATGACTGCAAAATAAATAAAGTAGCAAACAATAGGACCAAAAAATGGACAGAAACACATGGTGCTTGTTGTCTTCTAATTGAAGATCCAGTTGCTAAATTAGCCATCCATGCTCCATTTGCTAACATGGCTTCCATTGAACCTGCAGATCCGGACTCTGAACCCGCCCAAGTCTCTTCTGACCCGGATCCTAACCCCCCATCCCTTGAACCATTATTTGTATCTGTAGCCTTTTGCCTAGAAAAACAGGGAGATGGGGATTCAATAAGTGATTTTAATTTGAAGGTGTGTCTGGTTGTCATAGTCTAAATTTGATTTTCACATGTTCAATTGCAACAATTCACTAATGAAAATTCGATTCTCCAGCTGAAAATCGACTATCCACCCATCAAATTGTTATAACCAACGGTGTTATAATTGATTCTATAGCTAAAAATCAGTTTTTGTTAATTAATTTTTATAATCGATAGTGTAAAGTTGAAACAAACTTTCATAATGTCGTGTCTAAAACGACATGACGATGTTAACATGTTTCTTTGTTTATAATTATACCACAGGGATTTTAGTAAGACTTGCATGAATTTATATGCAATTTAAACGCATCACACTGAATTGATCTCTAAAAATTAATTTTAAATCAAAATTTGATTTTTTTTTTTAATTTTCTTATTTTTCAGATTTTGTTGTCACACAAACAAATTTTACTCCAAATACCTTGAGAGGGAAGAAGGACAAAATGTGATGGTATAGTCGGCAGCACTGCATGTGAATGTACTGGTCTTATCGTCGTAAGCGTAGCTGTAAGATTTCGGGCATGCCGACTTAAATATCTGCGAGTAGATCGACGGTGCACACGTCGCCGGCGAAGCATACTCTCCTTTACAGCAGTACTGCGCAGTCCCGAACGCATCGCACGCGCTTCTACACGCGCCACCACCTTCCACTCTCAGCTCCGTCGGACATATCTGGTTCAAGTCTTCTATACAACCCGTCGACCCACACGACCCGGTCCCAGACCCACTCGCTTCCACTAGCATCGGTAAATTATACCCGTCGACAAGGCTTACATCGTAAAAATCAAGAGAACCCGACCCGAGAGTGAATTCAGCAAGGGTAGCTGGTGGGGTGGCTCCTGAACCGTTGCATTCGACTTGGCCGGAGCCACAATCTCCGGTTGAACATGACCCGTTACTTGACCCGTCGAAATTGCATCCGGTTCTACCCCAGAACCGACCCGACCAACCTGTTGGAGCTTGAAATGAGCGAGAACTACCTTGCGAGAGCTCAAATCCAGTGCTACCGAGTCCAGGATTTCCCAGAATTCCGGGCCAAACTGTTTTCTCACATTTGTTAACGAAAGTAAATGAAACTCCGATTACACCATTCATACCACTGATCAACATCACCAAAAGACTGAAAATGACAGCTTGTTGAAAACCCATCAAGATTTTAACGTGCTTTGAGTCAGATATAGTTGGTAACGATTCAGTCAATGCTACAAATTAGGAAGATTCTGAAATGAAGAGGGGAATAACAGTGATTCTTCTTAGTGTGGAAAGAAGCCGCTAGCGCTTTGTTGAAAGTGAAGAGGATTACCTCCCATGCAAAGAGGGAGGGACTGAATGAGCAAAAATGAGGCTGTGGAGCAAGTTTGACGGTGAGGAAGAAAGATGCAGGGGAGAGTAGAGAGTAGTGGCAGAAGGAATCTACTTTTATATGTGGTCATGTCACGTATACACAAGTCAATGATAAATTCATCATTCATTGCACATTTAAAAGATATTTCAGAAAAATATACTCTTTTTCCTTTTTTTTTAATCGTTACTTTTCAAAATTTGCATAATACATTTTAATTCAAATTCTGATAAAATATTTCAGCATGTTTAAATTTGAGTTAGAATACATATATCTGAAAATTTAAAGGCTAAAATTAGAAAGAAAAAAACATTATGTATGCTAAGATAATTTGTTGTTTGAAAAACATTTTTTTTTTGGTACAAAACGGGGGGCAAAAGCCCCCAAAAGGAAACTACAGCCTCGGCGCAAGCGATAACGCTCTTAGATCATCTAAAAGAAAACTCCTCAAATAGTCCGGAGGATCATTTAACATAACAAAATTAGTATCAAAAGAGTGTCCTACAGAAGCAGCAAACTGCAAGACGCGGTTCCTCTTCTCTGCCGAGGTATGTTGTATAATGCAATTCCAGCTTCTCTTCAGGTAAGTTCTACAATCTTCAATGAGTGGACCTTCACTTGAGTCCCATTCTCCATCATGGTAGATACTGGTGACAGACGAGAGGGAGTCTGATTCAATAATGACGTTGCGGTAGTTAGCTTCCCAAGCCAATCTAAGAGCCTCTCTGATAGCTTTGAGCTCGCACGAGAAAATATGAGATATATTAGTATTCCCCAAGAAACCAAACAACCACTTACCTTCGTGATCCCTCGCAAGACCCCCAATAGAGGAAAAACCCGATTGATTATTGCAAATTTCGGCATCGGTGTTTAACTTGACCCAACCCAGAGGAGGGGATTGCCAACCAACCCATCTAATATCCCTTGAAGTCTTGTGCTTAGAACCAGACTTACAATTGAGAATGTATTCATTAGCCAGGAAGACTATTTGATTACACACATTAACAGGGTTCGATATAACATTATTGAAGACCATGTCATTCCTATCCTTCCAGACAATCCAGATAGCCATATTAAATAGAGTATTAGTTGGCCCATTAAAGGACGATCCAGAGATATGAGTCTGATCAGTAGCATTACGGATCAACCACTCCTTCGTAGCAAAATTTGGTTGGTCAAAGAAATCTCTAAGAGGTCTGCATTTCCAAATCCTTGAAGTATAATGGCAAGAAGCTAGACAGTGACCCACATCCTCCACAAAGCCTTCACATCTTTCACACATATTAGAGCTACCTAAATTCCTCTTAAACCTCAAGTAGTTGGTCAAGATCTTCTCATGCAGGACTAACCAAACGAAAACTTTAACTTTCTCAGGAA
This sequence comes from Gentiana straminea, assembly GCA_036785695.1. Taxonomy (NCBI): domain Eukaryota; kingdom Viridiplantae; phylum Streptophyta; class Magnoliopsida; order Gentianales; family Gentianaceae; genus Gentiana; species Gentiana straminea. The sequence continues at coordinate 9,857,359 of JAVUPR010000167.1, forward strand.
CATGACACTTCCAAATCGTGGCCCAATTAACCAAGGGTCCTCATCCCGAGCTCTTTCCTCAAGAATTTAGCTCCAGAACTGGCAACATACTTCCCATTAGACGTGAGAGACCAGAAACGTCTATCCCTTAAATCTGAGTTCCAACTAAGGGGAATCCCTTTAATCGTCTCCTCCACATTCCTAGGAATCTTCGTGTGAAGAGCGTCAAAATTCCATTGTTTATTAACAGAAATGATATCACTGACCCTTAAGTCCCTATCTCTAGGGTCAATCTGATCGGAAATCAAATTCTCGAGACAAGAACCTTGGATCCATTGGTCCTGCCAAAGATCAACATATCATATTCTAGTGATAAAAATGAAGGGGTGCTCTTGTGATATTTTGCTTTTTAACTGGGATGTAGGTTTAATACTCTGTATCGAGTATCAACATCTCAATAAAAAATGTTGTACATCCACATTATTTATAAACTAAACCATTAATATAACCCTTACATTTACATCATTTACGAAGCTTTCGAGACATAACAATAAGACTTTTTTTTTGTTTGGGCTCAATGGCTTTTTCCCATTGAGATCCCTATTTAAATACATATCATATTATCATAGATCTTATTCTCATTTTAAGTTATGAAACTCCTTGTATCAAAGTCATTGAAACAACAAATTATTTGATCACACTACAAGAATTAACACATGACACTTTGCCTTTCCAAAAAAAAAAATGACACTAATTTTGTTTTATAACTTTTGTTAAACAATATAAAAAATTCTATATATCATATTATTAGATACTCCTTCCGTCTCATTTAATTTGTCTCGTTTGACTTTTCACACAAATTAAAAAAAATGTAGTTAAAACTTTGAATTTTATTAAATGATCCAATAATTTTATTTTTATGCCCTTTAAGTAGTTGTTTGAGCATTTAATGCTATACATTTTTTATTGTAAATATTGTAAAAATATAAGGGCATTTGAACAAATTTGACAATTAATACATAAAGTATACATTTATTTTGGGACAAACCAAAAAGAAAATATGAACAAATAAAATGGGACGAAAAGGAGTATTTCATTATCATATTAAGTTAAGAAACTCCTTGTATCAAAGTGATCGTAACAACAGATTATTTGATCACAATTACAAGAATTTACACATAGCATTCTTGTTTAATTAAACACTATAAAAAATTCAATGACTGATATGTGACATTATAATTAATGATTTAAAAATATGGTTACACATGGCACTTTTGTTTAATTAAACATTATAAAAAATTCAATGACTGATATGTGACATTATAATCATCAATTTAAAAGTATGGTACATGATTTATTGTATTCATATAATTTTTTTTACGGATACGAGTATACATACACACTTTTGTCTTATATGAGATTCGAAACTGAAATCTCCGGATTAAGTACCACAATAATTTAGTAATAAAAAAAAAAAAGTATCACAATAATTATCACTAGACCGATACCTTATTGACCACTATTTTTACAAATATCTACTATATTTTTCTCGAGAATAATTATGGCGCATGCAACACTAATTTAAGAAGTACACAAATTTTATTTTGGTCCAAAAAAATGATAACGTGATAATATAAAATTATGATGGTCCCCTATGTAAGAAAACAAACATCAATCATGTTTTTTTTAAAATGATGACATGATAATCCAAAAACTTAGTCCAAGACCACCATAAAATTACTGAAGATGGACGTGATGCATTTTTACTCGACATCTTTAACAAAGTATGTGTGTGGAGAAGAAAATTAAATGCATTACACCGAATTTAATATTACCTCTAAAATCCCCCACCACCCCCCCCCCCCCCCAAAAAAAGCCCTCTAAAATAACTAAGGCACTCACGTAAAAAAGATTACATATATAGAGAGGGTACAACTAGATTGGCGGCGGCCATTAAAGGATAATGGTTTTGCGTATTTGTATATACAACTAATCAAATCAAAGGAACGTGTAGCAATATAAGATAAAATATTATATTATAACCTGCTTTATATATGTTAATCTTTGTTTAATAACATTAAGGTTTGAAAGATCGAATATATGTCACATCACCTACATGTAGTATAAATCAAGTTATAGTAGATTTCGAATGTTTCAATTCTATGTATACTTTGGTATAACTATTTATTGTGGATCTAGTGATTGTTGGTATAGTATAATGACTAATGTCATAATCATTATTACATGATAAATATCATAGTGTAATGAGATATATATACATCTCTCTTTTTAAATAGTCAGCGATTTCTATGGCATATCAAAATACAGTATCCGTTGTGTCAAGTTGATATTTTTCCTAAAATGGTGCACACCTGAGCTTAACCAATGGTGTAGGTATGATCTTGTGTTTTCATTAAAAATCCTACTTGTTGTTAACATCTCAACTCATCACGTAGGAATGAGACCCTTGAGCAGGGGCGCATGCAGGATCCTGGGTCATGAGGAACAATAATACTAGAATTTTTTCACAAGTAGAAAAGTGTATATTAGTGTTTTTGAGGGTTTATTATTTGCCCCCATCAATTCTACCGGTGCACTACACAAAAAACACTGAATAAAACTTCAGAAAGTCGATTCTTAAGTCAAAAATTGATTTTCCCAAAGTCAATTTTCACAACCGACCATCAAAAAGTCGATTTTGACTCAAGAATTGACTTTCTAAATGTTGTTTAGGGTGTGATGCAAAGTAATGTGTTGTATCGGTAGAATCGTGTTGGTACAAATAAATCATTTTCTTTTCTGGTCTTGTTGGATTATAGGAGAATCACTACTATATATAAAGAGTAATATACATCTTGCGATATATATTTAAAAAAAAACTACTATATATCGCATAATCCGAACAAATTAACCATTTCACTCACATAAATAAATATTTTACACATAAAAAAACAATGTTTCAAACGAAAAAATCATTTCACAATTAGTATTTTTATATTTTACAAGTACATTCTTATTATTAGTTGTATAGATGAATCACTTTTGTAACGACTCTATATTTTTATTTACATGATAAAAATTTTACATCAATTTATTCGATTATTAAAAATGATAGCAACGAATATAAATTTTTAAGTGAGCAAAAAAATACACAATATATATAAAGTAGTGTTTTTTCCGAATTCGAAGAAGACGGCTGCCCCTCCCTATTCCCTACCCGTAAGGTAGATCCGCCCCTGTCATTGTGGTTAATCAAGGTTTTACTATTTTAAAAAACCTTACTTGTTTTCTTTTACTCCTTGATTTGGAAAATGGTATTCAAACAGAAAGAATCATTTCATCCATATATACTCTACTTTAGCTGAAAAATAAATAAATATAGTTAACATATAAACACCATTCATTGAGAAAAATAATCTGACGATGACAAATTATGTCACCTAGTTAAATCATGCCTGAATAAATCTAATGATGAACACCCAACACCCTAATGCCTTAAGAACAAGTTGTAGATTTAAGATTTGTGATTGAATCTAAGAGCTTGTCTTAGATTGCCAACGTATCCTGTGATTGTCTAGGAATCAAGCCTTACGTAGTTCCTGAAACATGGTATTTATAGTGATAATGCATGCCCTAACCCTAATATTAAGTCGGTTTAGGCAATTGTCACATTTAACCTTAATGGGCCTTGCCCCTTACCCAAGTTATCATGCTGATAATGAGCCTTCGTAGCTGGTGCGGACTCTGTCCTCTACGCCGACTTCACCGACTTGCGGTGGTCGAGATGGGACCTTCGTCCTACACTGCTTGTGTATCGACCATCATAGCTCCGAGTCTGGGCATCGACATGCAGACCTTGACTCTTATCTATATCATGGAGACCAACTGGAAGACGACACGTGGAGGGGTGAAACCCTGTATCGTCATAATCCAATCGACGAGTAATTTTTCTACGATTTAATACAAATATATTGAAAACACTATATATATATTGATGTCTCCTTTTAAAATAAAAAATAAAAAAAAATTAGCACGTACGATTGACGACCTTTTGGTAGAGGGGAGAGCATGAGATTCCCAATTGAAGAAATATGGGGGGTGTGTTCAACAATGCAAAAAAAAAAAAAAGTAAAAAAACATGATAAAAAAAAAATGCTTAAAGTGATACGCTTTATACTAATGGGCATAAACAATGTTATCAAGCATGCATGTGAAATATACAAAAAGGATTCCCTCGAATTTGGAAGAAAATATAAAATAACTTATTGTTGAGTGTTCCAGAAAATACATAGGGAATTTCTAATAATTTGATCAACCATAGCAACAGAAATAAAATTTTAAAAAAAAATTTGATCAAGACTAATATCATGCTTGAGTACGTATCTCCAGTCTTAAAAGGTTTATGACTGTGTTACGTTATCCAGCTTATAAATCTTTTCTCTATAAACCTTTATTTTACAACCATAAACCTTTTTATACCGTCATATCATCATATTATAAACTTTTATATAAACCTTTTATAACCTTACAAAAACCTTTTATAACTCTATAACATTTCCCACTTTATAAATATTTTATTATTTCATAAAATGAATTTAATTTTATTCAAAACTATATAGAGAGAATGAGGGAAAAGTCCTTTTTTAATTACAAAATGAATAAATAGGACACACTCCTTTTTTTAGTTGCAAAAAAGACAAACATTTTCAGACGGACAAAACTAACCCTTTTTAAAAGGGACGCGCGTATAAACATTTGATTCATGTATTACAAAATGAACAAACATTTCTTCATGTTTGTTTGGTTTTTTTTTCAAACAACCGTAACTTTTGATTTACAACTCCGATCATCGAAATTTTTTCACCAAAATTCATGTTTTTTTTTGCTCTTCAATTTGAGCCCAAATACGATACCCTTCCGACGTATATTTTGAAAGCCGAAAAAAAATTTGTATTAACCGGAGCGTTTTTTTCTTATAAACGACCGTAACTTTTGAATTAGAACACTGATCATCAAATTGTTTCACCAAAGTTCATATTTTTTTTATCTTCATTTTGAGACCGTGTTTGATACCTTTTCGACGTAGTATTTGAAAGCCGAATTTAATCGCAACATTTACACTAACACGATATCGGTATCGACGTATCGTAGTATCGTATCGTATCGTAGTATCGTATCGTAGTATCGTATCGTATCGTATCGTATCAGTATCATTTAAGGCTTAATTCAAGTGACTACTTCAAGGCACACATATCTGGCTCATACAAGGCTCATTTAAGGCTTAATTCAAGTGACACAATATCATATAAGGCTCATATAAGGCAAAAAAAAACCTTCAACAAAATGCTTCTTGCATATTTTCCTCATATTTGCAGTGAAGTAAAGCTTCAAGCTTTGCATATCTTTCTTAAATTATCAGCAATAATTGGCAGAAATTAAGGCCCAAATAAACATCAAAAATGGCAAACCATAATGGAAGAAAGAACAGTCCAAAACACAGCAACAATGGCATAAGAATAAAGCTCCAATCTTTACATATTCCACTCAAATTAACACCAACAACAACAGATTTCAACAGCAAAAATAGCTGAAAAGTAATACCCCAAACTTTGTAATTTTCCCCCCTCAAATCAGCACCTATAATAGCATAAAACATCAAAAATGGCAGAAACGAAAGCCCCAAAAAAGAAATGGAACAAAATATACAGCTAGTAAAATAAGGAGACTACTTCAAGGCAGGTAATCAGTATCATTTAAGGCTTAATTCAAGTGACTACTTCAAGGCACACATATCTGGCTCATATAAGGCAAATTGCGATGCGATATGCGATATCGTGATATGCGATATCGTTGCGATGCGTGCGATATCGCGATGCGAGAAAATAAGCTAAACAGTTTCCATGTAATGTAAACTAGTCAAGTATGCGGATGTGCGGTAATATGAGAAGGCGAGGCCTCTTTTTCTTAAATGTCGGTGTTATGAGATCACGTTCCATGTCAAAAGGAACGGGATCAAGGTGCACAACTCTTATGAACTCAAAACCTTTTAAGCTGTCAAATGATATGACCATAATTTAGATCAAGTAATACTTCACGATCATATATGTATTATCCATAAAGCAACCACAAAGCAATTATACATATCAAACACATGGTATGATGGAATTCAAGCACGGACAAAATTAGAGGAAAACATTCTTTTGTTTTCCAATTTTTCGAGTTCTCCTAGTATGTATTCCTTCACTTTGGGATTCGCACAGAGAGAGTTAAAGTCTCCAGTTACGTCATTTTATTCAGCCCACTTCTCCACTGCTTGCTTGTTCGGGTTGACAACAGCAACAAGAAAAGACTCAAAGTTGTTCCCATAAATCCATGTCTGAAATAGAAATGAAAATAGAGCATATTATTTTGAACCATATATGTACATAAATCCATCCATGTCGCTACTCATATTGTAACAATGCATTCGTTTAACATTTTCTTCCATCTGCAGCCTTTAATGCTTCGGTGACTTGCATTCCCCTATGAATGCATAAAATGTAAATGTGAACTATTTTAAACTCACAGTCATTGTTAAGTCTCTCCTAGCTGCATCTTGGTTACGTGTCACATCTTCGATTTTCTTTTGTCTTCTTTCATATTCCACCAGAATATTCTGATTGAGGAAGAGAATGGAATTGGCTTGAGAAGTAACATCACTTATGGCAGCTTCAAGCTCCTCAATGGTAGTAGGCAACTCACGGAATGCTTGTTCCCGTTACGGGGTCATTTTAGCAAAGAATCGCTTCATTAAAGGCCGATTCAAGCCGTAACTTAAGTCCCTTCACTTCTTTTTTACAAGATTCAAGATTCAATGATGCTTCCATGGTAACCTTCTCATGTTGTTTCATGCTGCTTTCCAACCTTTTTTATCTTTCCTGAAAGTTCAATTGAGGCCATGTTATATTCAGCAAAACTTTTTCTTCGAGCTACAGCTTCGATTAGTAAATCCTTCATTTCAGTTGGAGAAGTGTTTGTTGAAACGGTAAAGAGATTAGGACTAACTGTACCTGTTTGGTAACTATAATCATGTAATGAAGAAGTGTTTGTTGAAAAACTTGAATTGCTATAACGATCATATGCAGGACTACTTGGAGATGTTTCTGTATCAGCTGGGCGTAGAGATGTTAACTTTCCTTTTGAAACGACGTAAACACTGCAAAACCTTGGACACAATTGGGACATCTTTGAGGACAACTGCTTTCCCCTGAAATTTCCCCACCCACACCCAAAAACAAAAAAACACCTTTATCATTCACATGAGGCAAACTGATGAAGAAATTGATGTTATTTCTGTCAAGACGGGTTGACTCGGTCACCGGTAATAACGAGTCACTTCTTTCGTATGGCGATTCCCAAAGCTTTTCTACTCCTTTTCCTCCGATAAAACCCGTAGTCGTTCTAGTCATGGAAAACCGCTCCTTCGACCACATGCTCGGTTGGATGAAGAAGCTGAATCCAGAAATCAATGGAGTCTCCGGTTCAGAATCGAATCCGATGTCAACAAAGGATTCGAAATCGAAGCAGATCTTCTTCGGGAATAAATCTCATTTCGTGGATCCTGACCCCGGTCACTCGTTTCAGGCGATTCGTGAGCAAATCTTCGGGTCCGACGATGCTTCTGCAAATCCGGCGCCGATGAACGGCTTTGCTCAGCAAGCTTATTCCAATAACCCACAGTAATGGGGGTATTTTAGTCCGAATAGAAAATTATTGTCCTTATTGCAACTAATAAATTGAATGAGGATTAATGCTTTATTAAGGGAGGAAAATGGGACTTTTACCTAATTTTTCCAACTATATATAACATTATAACATAATAAATAAAACAACATTAAGTTTTTTTTAGTTGTATATTTTTTTGATACATGTATGTAATAGAGCCGTGATATATATATAGGTGTATAAAATGGAAAAAAAGAAGAAAGAAAGAACAAACGGCTGGAATTTTCTATCGTTGCTTTGATTTGAAAATTTTAATTTATTTATTATGTGGGGGACGGGCCAGAAGGACAAGAAACTACAATAATGGGTCTGCAAGGACATTTTTCTTTTTCAGATGTTATAAAGGACAAAAACAAAATATTTGGACAAAAATACCCCTTAACAAATCATCACGTCTTTCACCTCCTTCAAAACACAATTCCTAAAAATCAAGCACCGGATTCATAGCAGATATGGGGAAAATGGATAGACACAAATTAGGCTTTGGAAATCAGTTACTTGCGAGAAATAGGCCTTGGAAATCAATGTTACTGCTTGTTAAAATCAGTAAACTGATCGTGGAAATTAGGCCTTGGAAATCAATGTTACTGCAAATTAACTGATCGTGTTACTTGATGACTCAGGAATTCATAAATGTTCTTGCATCTGTATGAATGTTACTTACTACTGTGAATGTTGCATCTGCTGTGAATGTTACTTACCGCCTGCTTGTGAATGTTTGTGAATGCTACTTGATGACTTTTCTCGCTATCAATGGATGTTTTTGCAATGTTACTTTTACGCAATGGATGTTTCGCAATGTTACTTTTTGCAATGGATGTGAATCGGAAATCAATGGATGTTTTTGCAATGTTACTTTCTCGCAACTTCCGGCGGCATGAATGTTACTTTTACGCAACTTCCGGCGGCATCCGGATGAGGGAACGATATTTCATGGCGCCAATCAACAAGCCGCCGCCGCAACCTCCTCTCTACCGCCCAGGCCTCCACTCTCTCCAGTCTCCTCCAATCTCTCACAAACCGAATTTTCTTTTCGATTTTGGCGGAGTTTGTGTGAGAGGTGTATAAAAGGTTAATTGAGGTTTAATTAGAAAAAGGGTATTTCGTTCGTACAATTTGCCTAATTAAAATAGAGCCGGATATTTGTATAAATCCGTCCTTCTCACCAAAAAACTATCTTTTTTTTTTTTTTTTTTTTCCCACAATCGATGAAAGCATTCATTGGTAAAACGTTCGTACAAACAAATCGAGTGCACCCATGCCAATAAACGCCTAATCTGACTTGAAAGAAAAAGCAGCAAGATTATGTGCAATCTTATTGCTTTCTCTTTCAGTGTACAATACATGGCATGAACCAAAACACGAAATGAACGACCTAATATCATCTAGAACAACTGCAGAATCAAAAGGGGGAGACTGGCCTGTTACACAACAGTTAGCTAAAGTCATATTATCTGTAAAACAAATCAAGCTCGTGACGCCCATGGCTCTACACCTACTAAGACACCAGCGTAGAGCTTGAGCCTCCGCAGCAAAGACGGAAATGGCCACGGATCTCGGGGACGCCCAAGCTTCCAAAATCGTGCCATCCTCCCTGAGAAGAGCTGCTCCGTAACCAGCAAGGCAAGATTCCGGCTTCCAGGCTGCATCGACAAAGACCCTAACCCCACCTGGAGAAGGGAGGGGCTGTACGCTGCAAGACAAGAGAGGAGGAAATGACATTAGAACTTACCCTCTCCTCACGTTGTGCCTGCTCAAAGTCTAACATCGCCTCATTAGCAAACTTAGCAGTACTCTCTGGGGGCCAAAATAAGGAATTAAAAAATCTGTTACAACGCGCTTTCCAAATGAACCAAAGTATGAAACAAGAGAAAATAATACGATCATTCAAAGTCCCATGGGGAGTCATAGTAGACACCACATCCCACCAACATTTTACCGAGGCATTAGGAGCCCGAAACTCTTCCCAAGCAACACCTGCAAATTTCCAAACCAATTGTGCGTAGTGGCAAGAAACGAAGAGATGATCAACGGATTCCGGGCATTCACCACACGCTGAACATATTGGATTATTAAAACCAAAGCGTTTACAAACGGTCTCCGACGTAGGTAAAACATTTTTTTAGCAATTTCCAAAGAAAAACTTCACTTTCGGGGGAAGAGACATAGCCCAAATTCTCTTCCAGAACTTACCATTAACAGAATCACCACACATAGAACTATTATTGCGAGCACACAGTTTTTGCTGTAGACAAGTATCATAAGCATTTTTAGAAACAAAATCCCCACTTTTCGAAAAAACACAGACCCGCTTATCTGGAGTATCTTTAATGCTCACCGGTATTTTAACGATTTGGTTCACGTCTACCGGCCAAAAGGACTCGAGCAACTTAGCCTTGTTCCACACGTTATTGGTCAAGAAGTCACTAACTAATGCCTCTCTATTGTGGGGTGAAGCTTTAGTAATAGGCAAAGAAGACGGGTTTTGACTAATCCAAGGATCTTTCCAGACTTTTATAGATCTACCGTTACCTACCAAGAAACAAGTTTTATTCTTTAGGAATGTTTGGGCCGACATCAAGCTCTTCCATAAGAACGACGATGAAGAAGGGACTTTACAGTCAAAAATAGAGGATTTAAAGAAATACTTCCCTTTTAAGACTCTTGCCACCAGGAGGCTGGGGTGGCAGTAAATTCTCCAAAGGGTTTTAGCTAGAGCCACAGTATTAGCTATTTCCAAATTTTTAAAGCCGAGACCGCCTCTCCCCTTTGGAAGACAAAGCGTCTCCCAATTAACCCAATGGTGACCCGAGAAATTCTTATTGGAATTACCCCACCAGAAATTAGACATGAGAGTGTGAATTTTATTAACAATTCCCTTGGGAAGTCTAACGACGACATTGTAAGATTGGGAATGGCAAACAACGTAGAGGACAATAATACCGCTTTCTCCCCCGACTTAGGGACTTAAATTTCTAGCTTTCTAGCTTTCTAGCTTATTTCTGCAACGATCAACAAGGAAATTAAAGATCTGATTTTTAGATCTACTAACTACTAACGGGAGCCCTAAGTACTTGGAATGACTAACCTCGGAAACCCCGTTGAATAAAGCCAAAATGTCGTGCTTACAACCCTGAGAAGTATTTTTACTAAAGAAAACTGCCGATTTATCAATATTGGTGGCTTGCCCCGACACCTGCTCATATTTTTCTAGAATAATAGCTAAGTTAGTAGCACAATCAACATCAGGACGAGAAAAAATCAGTGAATCGTCCGCAAAAAATAAGTGGTTGATTCGGGGGCTTTGCCTAGCAATTCTCAAACCCGGGACACTACCGTCGGTATTAGCTTTCCTTAATAAGTGGCTGAGACCTTGCACGCAAATGATAAAAAGATACGGAGAAAGCGGGTCCCCTTTCCTGATACCCCTACTTGGTTTAACAAAGCCCACTCTCTCACCATTAATAATGAAGGAAAAGGTGACGGTTGTAATGCATTGCTTAATGAGGGCAATCACCTCCTCACTGAAGCCTAATTTCCGTAGCATGTGAAAGAGGAAAGGCCATTCTACTCTATCGAACGCTTTGGAGACATCTAATTTTAAAGCCATGTAGGAGTCCTTTCCTTTCCTTTTATGCATCATATAATGGATAGACTCATGGGCAATTATAAAACTATCTAACATCTGACGGCCCGGGACAAAGGCGTTTTGACTCTCACCGATGCAGAAGGGCAAACAGACATTTATGCGGTTGGCCAAGACCTTTGAAAGGATTTTATAGATTACGTTACAAAGGCTTATGGGCCTAAAATGAGCAGGTTCTGATGGTTGGTCCTTTTTGGGGATCAAAGCAATGCAAGTATGATTTAACTCTCTCGGAAACTTGCCCTCTTTTAGGAAATTATTAATAGCCTTCAATAAGTCACCCTTAATAATGCGAAAGCAATTTTTAAAAAAACTAGGGGACATACCATCCGGGCCGGGCGCTGTTGTCGAGTGCATCTGGAAACGGTTGCTTTAAGCTCCTTTTCGTCAACTTCACGCAAAATGTTAGCATTCATCTCGGGGTGACACAAGCCTCCATATCCTCAAAATCCTGCAAAAGAGAGTCATTAATTCCCGAGGAAGAAAAGAGCTTATTATAAAATTGCTGGAACTCCGAGGCAATATCGGTAGGTGAACAACACCAAGAGTGGTCAGACGCCCGAAAAAGACCAGAAATAAACTTCTTCCTTCTTTTTACCATTCACAACTATGTGAAAGAATTTAGTATTTTTATCTCCCTCCTTAAGCCAACGCACACGCGAAAGAGATTTCCAATATTTTTCTTCTTCACTATAAGCGGTCGCGAGCTCTCTTTTCAATTCATTCAGCTTCGCAAAATTATGTGATGCATGCACACCATTTTTAAGTTGAGCTTTCAGCGTCTTTATTTTAATAGCAGTGTTCGAAGTATTAGATCTCCTCCAACGATTAAGCCTCATGCGAACTGCTTTAATTTTGGAAAGGACCTGGTAAAAAGGGGTTCCCCTAACTTGAACCTCCCACCCTTGCTTAACCGCATCTAAAAAGCCCGGCTTACCCACCCATCGGTCATCAAAAAAGAAGGTTCTCTTGGCTAAGGCTCCCCCACCCGCACAACATATATTAAGGAGGCAGTGATCAGAGGAAGCCGTATCCACATGGGAGACAGTCGCATTTTTGAAAAGGTTGGTCCAATGAGCCGTAGCAAGAGCTCGGTCCAACCTCTCGAAAATTGGTTCCTCTCCCTCCCAACACCGTCTCCAGGTCCAAAAGTGACCAATAAAACCCAGGTCAATCAAGCCACTTGACGATAAAAAACTTATAAAGTCAGAAAAAGAAGACTCCACTCTAGATCTACCCCCTAACTTTTCCTCATTATTGCGGATATCATTAAAGTCTCCGGCAATGAGAAAACAGTCTCCCCAAAGAGACATTCGATTAAGTAGAAATCTCCATTGATTCCTTCGCAGGGAAGGGGTAGGACTAGCGCAAACACCAATAAACCACCAAAGGGAGTTAGGTTGCGTACCGTTAAAACAGGCTTCAATAGTGCACGAAGTGGAGGTCACAGATAGTACATTTGCATCATTTTTCCAAAATAAAGCCAAGCCTCCCGAAGGCCGGTTCTTCGTTTCAGAGATAAAAAGAACATCCGGGGAGTGGAGCCTACACATCTCCTCAGTCTGGGATATTGTCAAGGAGCTCCCCACCCCTTGACAATTCCACACCATGATCCTCATTGTGAGGGTGAGAGCCACTTCGGGCTGGCTGCCTCCACCCCAGTAGCTTCAGATTGCGTGGCGTTCATAAGTTTCAATTTCTTGAAAAAAGGCCCAGATAAATCAAAATCCTCGTCACCCATGTCAGCTGCAATACTGACCGCAACAAGACCCCTTGCATCCGAATCTGTATCCTGCGGTGGTTATCAACCCAAAGATCCCGAATTTGAATTTTAATGAGGATAAAAGTGTGCGTGTATGTGTAAAAAAAGGAATATCAGTGAGAATGTGGTATAACCGTATAAGACGCATGATCAATGAGTCTTGCCAAAGTTTTTCCTCAAAAGTGCTTCAATATACATAACCGTAAAACCTCCTTAACACAAATTTTATGGTAGTCATAAAACAATTATAACTTGATATTTTATAACTTATAAAGATTCAACCCATTCTTTTATATATTTATATATTTTATAACCTATAAAGATTCAACCCATTCTTTTATATATTTATATATTTCATAAAAATTGATTGGACAAGTATAATTTGTGGATCCATAAAATCTACTTTAATACATATAGACAGAAAGATAGTACGACCTATGTACAAATAAAACAAGATAGACTGCAGGAGGAATCTTGGCATATATACAACAACATTATTATCAATTATTATTTATTAATTAACGATAAGATTTATCATCAAAATAATTCATGTATATTCGTACACAAAATCAAAGCCATAGCTTGAGAGAGTATTCATATAATGTACTGGCGGATCTATGGATACTCATGTGGGGTCACGTGACCCCACTGAGATCCGGAGAATTTATAGTATTTAAACGATGTATTTTGTTGTTTTTTTTAAAGGATAGTTTTGTTGTTAAAAAATATAGTTTTAGGTTTTATTGACATCACTATAATAAAAAGATTTAGATAAAAATATAGTTTTACGATCCGATAACCTCACTGAAAAAACGTCTGGATCCGCCACTGATATAATGTCCCTCATTCACAGTGAAGTCAAATATTGGAAAATGCAAACAAAACTAACCATCTCACATGTGAATGGCCCCTCTCATTGAGCCCGGATCGGTCATTCCCCGCCGGCGCAACGGCGCACCGAAACGACGTCGTTTATACCACCGTGATCTTTTGTCTTTACCGGCGGGGATCATCAGTCCCCTCTCATTATATACCATGATCTTTTGTCTTTAAAACTTTTATACACAATGTTTCCTAAAATAAAAATAAAAATTTTTATACACAATGGTTGTACCTGACCATTTTTAATCTAATTTGAAAAAAAAAGAAAAAAAAAAAGTAAAAAAGATAGTGATTGTAAAAAAACAAAAAAAAAAAAAATCCTATAATACCTTTTATGACTATTTTCCCTTCTTTTTTCAGAATTATTATTGGGGAGTAAATGTTGTTGAAACCTTTTTGCCCAAATTATGCTGCAAATTCTTATGGGATTTGCTGCGATTTTTTTTTTTTTTTTTTTTTTGATGTTTATTGTGTCCTCAATTGACTGAAATTAGCCTCATAAACAATCATTTTCTTCCATATGTCTTTTTTCATCTCTGAACAACAAATTGAGAACAATATTCCAATTGATTTTGAATCGAATTATGGTTGTAGAGTGAAACTGATTATGGGAAAAGTATATGGGTACCGATGTTATCCACAAAAATCATCCTAGCCGTGCATTGATGTATTTGAAAAAAAAAAAAAAAAAACCATAACAGCCACACTATGCAAATACGGGAATATACTGCATCACCGTCCTTGATTGCGTGTCTTGGTAATATGTTTGATTTGTCGACGGTGTAACTGCATTCGGTGTTATTGCGTGTATGCATGTGTTGCTGCGCATTAGCCCAAATCGATACTGCATGAATATGTTTGAATGTGTTACTACGTGTGTGAATGTGTTACAGAATTCGGTGTATGAATCTGTTACTGCATGACTTTGACTGGGTTTCTACATTATGCGTTACTATGACTTTTGGAGTTGCATAGCGCGGTGTTATTACATGATGAAAAAAGAAAAATGTTACTACATGTCTTTGTGCAGGTGTTACTACATGTTGTTAAGTAGAAAGTTATATTGGGGTGAAATTTAAATCACATATGGATCAATTTTGTTGAATTAGTGCATGTGTTACTACATGTTGTTGAGTAGAAACAATATGTTACTATTTCTTTTTTTTTTTAAACATACTGTCTGGAGTGATAAAGCTACAAGTATTGTTTGTGTATGAAAGTAAAAAATTACTTATTTAACAGTTCAAGTTATAGGTGTTTTTGTCTTATAACATGGATATTTTATTTGTGAATTGAATTGATGCAAAAGATGTTTTCATTAATGTAATTCAAAGTGTATAAATAGGTTGTTGGAGTTTCGGGGTAATATTGAGTGTTGGAACAAGTGGCGAACAGTCCACTTCAGACTCAATTTTGAATGAGTTACGGAATGAATTTTCGGGCCGGAGCTAAAAACAGTTTTGAAAACTTCTTAGATAGTTGTTGATGTTAGACTTTTGAATCACTCGATTTCGATATCGGGTGAATGCGAAATTAATGCCTAAAGGTAGAGGAAAATGTGTGGAGTGTTAATGAATAATTTGTATTTATTTTTCCCAAGTGGAATCACTACTTAAGAAGTAGTGTGACACTAAGAGGTAAGCCCCAAGGGGCAAAAGAATTTCGTGAAGGAGGGAAGACGTAGATGTTTGTTGGTTCAGGACCCCACGCACGACGCCGGATCGGCTCGTGCTTGGGTCAATATATTCTTTTTGGGCCTTGATTTTCTGAATCAAAGTAAATGTTCAGTACAATTCGAATGAACCTGAACAGAAGCATCAGTTCGAACGTTCATGCACCTGTTTTGCCACTAGTTCGCATGAAAGAATACTACTCTAACTTCTTATGGGGATAAAAAGGAAACATCATTGAATGGAAATAATACAGAAAAATCATTTGCATACATATTGAAACTCTGCACAATTTTCTACATACATAAAAGTTTGAGATAACAGGGCATAATCAGTTCGTCAGTTTTTCCCCATTGAAGCGCCTCATTCAGGAAAACGTATTGACTGTTGTATATTGGGAGACGTATGCCATCACCGTGAACACATAGTTGGGGCATTAAAGTTTTTAGGAAAATGTTGTGAAGTACCACTTTTAATCTAAAATGGGAATAAAGGACAAGAAAAAAAAATTGTGGTTGGGAAGGACAAAAACGCGCCTGTTACATGTGTTACTACATGTGGTTGTAGCAACATGTAGTAACACATGTAGTAACATGCGCGTTTTTGTCATTCTCAACCAGTATCTTTTTTTCCTTGTCTTTTTTCCAATTTTGTATCTTATTTTGTCCTTCTAGCCCGCGATCCCTAAAGTTTTCCTCAGTCGAATAAGTTTTCGCATTTAATGTTGCTTTATGTCATTCAATTATGTATGCACTTTGTATGTGTATGAATGTGAAATACATGTTATGGAAAAATGCTTCTTCATTTCTGTTTAAGAAAACTTCTATAAACGATTAAAACAGATTACCATAAAAAAAACCAAACTAATGTTTTCCAATATAGATTTCAAAGACGGTCTTTAAGGAGTATCTATTAGGTACTTAAGTGACAGAGCAAGATATTTATTTTTTTTCTAGTGGAGCATTGAAACAAAATCGAAGTTTTAATAAATATATTAATGATGTTTTAATATGTTTTATCAACAAATTAAATTACACCGTTTAAATACAAAAAAAAAAAAATTGTTTTTCAGATCTCAATAGGGCACTGCCCACCACCCTTCTTAGTGTTGGTCCGCCCATGAGATAGCTGAGATATGATTGAATTGCAAGAACTAATGATATTTATCCTTTAGTAATATATATCGTCGATTACGCTCCTTCAAGTTGGGCTGCAACTTCGAAGACCTAACTTTGCATTTATACATGACAAACATTTGCTTGGTGAGAATATCCACAATTTGATCAGTGGGTAAGACAAGTGACATGGGAAGAAGCCCTTGATGAACTAGTTTCCAAGTGTAATGATAATCAATAGTACTACATGTTTCAAACGTGAATGAAACATTGGATTACTTAAATGGGTTACTACACAAAGTAGCTTGAATCTCGTGTGCTCGAATAATTTTTTTTAAATATTGTAAAATAGTGCTCATCTCATTTAATACTCAAAACAAGTCAACTCAAAATTAATTAATCATTTGCCTTCCTAAGTAATAATAATAAAACGCCCGCTTTCTGAAAAAATAAAAATAAAAATGGTACTAAGGTTTAATTAATTATTTAGATAAATGTCGTATTTATTTTTTAGGTGTCGATATATCTGGTATTAGGATTCTAAAGTTTGAGATCAATTCAATTTAGGGACAATTATTAAAAATGACGCATATTGGATTTAATTAGGTAAAAAGGACATCCAAAATAACACTTAGTTATAAGGACAAAAAATAGATGGATAGACCCAAATACCCTCAATGAAGAAAAAAAAATTAAAAAAATAAAAAGGAAAGCCGACGCCCTGATTCCCTGAACGGAAGTTGGTGTTGTGTTTTATTTAATTTAGATTAAAAACTTGCTGTTGTGTTTTGCATTTTTGTTTTTTAATTTTATTTTTTATTTTACATCTGCTATACGCTGAAAGTTGTTGGTTTTTTTTTTTTTTTTTTTTTTTTTTTTTTTTTTTTCGGTGGACAGTGAAAATTATTTTTCTTTTTTTTTCATTGACTATCGTGATGAAGTGACACCGCGATGCACTGATGATGAGCGACAAATTGTCAATCATTATTATGACATTTTACCCTAATATTGATAACACTTTGAGCATTATTGTACCAATTCAAGTCATAATTACTAAGTTTTATCCAAATGTGTAAGTAGTATTATTATATAAATTATCGTATTTTTATAAGTTTTTTATAAGTTTTGTACGGTTTAGTATCGGAGTATCGTGTCGGTTTACACTTGGTATTTTTTTTGTGATTTATTGCGGGATTATAGGTTGACCAAGACCTCAAGTTACGACATGTGTTGAGCCTAAAACACGTCTTTTGAGGGCTAGAAGAGTGTGCCATAAACTTACGAGTTCAAACGGATCAATTGTCTTTTGCGTTTCTACCGTAGCCTATCTTCAACGGACATTTGACCCAACTTATGCATTTTCTGGGGAAGACTTCTTCATAAGAGTTGTAGATCAAGAAATGAGCTTTCCAACGCACTTTGTATCACATCAATCGGAGGTCTACAACTCAAGTTATGATAATTTTACTGAGACCCGGCGCAAACCGGAAGAATACCGGCGCACGCCGGAATCTCCAAAGATATATCACAGATTTGTCAAAGATTTGGAAAATATTGGGCGAATATTAGCATTTATGAGTCTGACAACTCTCACATGCCAAGATTCCGGCCTAGGCCGGGAATTTCCGGCTTAAACCGGGAAATGGGTCCCTTCAATTATTCCCCATTCACTATTCATGTTCAGAGCCTCATTTATATATATATATATATGTATCACCAAAGAAGAAAAGACACACTACTTCTACGTCTGCTACTTCTTTTTCTTGAAGGCAAAAATATTTCAAGGCTCTTAGAGCCGAAAATTAGTTACAATATTTAGCTATTTTCATCTCAAAATTAATTCTTTGAATGTTAACTCAACCGGTTGGGGTAGTTAATTGGATGAAGCTCAACACCAAGATCAGTCGGCTCCATGAATGCTCTACAAAGATGATTGAAGCTTTTCCTTTGAAATTCAACGGTTGTAATCGGTAACATTCTAGTTTTATTTTTGTTTTGATAATCTTATTGCTATAAATACTAATTTCAATGTATTAGTAATTGTAGTAATGAGTAGCTAAATTTGTAACTAGCCAAGATGATGTTGTTGTGATAATTATTAATCTCTATTATGTTGATTGGGAATGTCAATTCATGTATTTCATAGCTTTTTGTGTTGTTGTTATCTTTTCCTATTTTCACTGTATTGCTTGTTGGTGTTGGATTGATCATCTAACACTAGCACACACACACATTTAGTTGAGACCTAACGGAGATATTAGGTGTGGGAGAAGGAATAGGAGAACCGGAAGGTAAAATTGGCCGTCTGACGGAACCCTCTTTCTTATCCGGGGAAAGATTATTTGTACTCGAGAACTTTATCATGTCAAATCATTAGGTTTAGGACTCTTAGACCAAGGAGGAGGCATAGAACAATTTCGTGCACTCGTATGAGGGGAAATTGTTAGCTTAGGAGTGCACCGGTAACACACACTTGAACACTAAAGGAAGGTTGGTAGGTAGTTCATTCCCATGATGCTAGTAGAATTATACTTGATCAATGCATTGTCTTGGCTAGGCTTTTCATAATTTTATTACCCTTTGTAGTGGTAGATTTTAGATAAATTTACCTTATTGTTAATTTGCGACTTAGATCAAGATAATAATAGCTTTTTGGTGTCCAACCTCACAATCCTTGTGGGATACGACCTTGACCGCTTACTAGACTACAATTGACCCGGTACACTGCCGGTAAGATTGGACACCCAGTTTTAGCCGATCAATTTTTTGGCGCCGTTGCCGGGGATTGTGTAACGGTTGATACTTATACTAGCTCAAAATTCTTGAGAATAAGTCAAAACTTTTTCTAATCTTTTCTTTTTTATTTCTTTGGTGCTTACCTATTTGGTAAGTCACCAAGTGCTATTAATTATGTTCTTGTTGTTTTCTATCTTGTAGTTGATGAACCATTCGCGACGTGGTAAGACCCCAGATACTCATTACATCCCGGATATCAACACTTATATTAGGGATCATTTATTTGAGAGAAAGGTTGGCCAAGCTCGTAGTGAATTGGATCTTGGTGAAGCATCTTCACAAGAGACATCACACCAAGAAGAGGAAATGGACGAGGTGCAAGGAAATGCACAAGGATGGCATAACCACGAAAATGCCCTTTTTGAACAAAATCCCTTAAATTCAAATGACTATCCTCCACCACCACCACAAGAACCATATCCTCAAATTCCACCACCTCCACTCGAACCACCACCACCAATTCCTCCACCACCCCATGAACCATATCCATACGATCCAACCCCAAATCCACCCTACCAATATAGACCGTTTTGTGAGCAAGCCACTCAAAGAAAAAATCAAGTTCATAATCCTATTCGGCTACCTCACATTGATGCTAAAAAAATTTCAATCAAGTCTCATATGTTCGGTCTAGTGGAGAGTAGAGCTCAATTCCATGGAAAGACCCATGATGACCCGCATTCACATCTTTATAACTTTGAAGAAATATACAATACGGGATTCCAAAATAATGCTTGTCAAGAATTTAAACGTCTTGCATTATTTCCTTTTTCATTGAAAGGTCAAGCAAGGGAATGGCTTATGTCACTTCCCCACCATCACTTGCAATCATGGGATGATATTCAAACCGAGTTTTTGAAGCAATACTTTCCACCGGGTAGATATTTGGAGTTGAAGGTAAGAGTTGCTAATTTCAAGCAAGATTTAATTGAATCTTTGGACAATGCTTGGGGCCGTTTCAAGAAGCTTTTGAGGGCTTGTCCAAACCACGATTATACTTTGGACATGCAAATCCAAAAAATTGATTTGGCATGCCATGGATCACTTATGATGAGCACGGCCCAAGATGTTTATAAGGCTATTGAAAGAGTGACAAGAAATGAGAAATTGTGGGATCCCGGCCCAAGTGAATTGGAAGTTGCCATTGGGGATGAGCACAATTCAAATAATAAAGAAATTTTGAGAGAAATGGCGGGGATAAACGAGAGGATGGATGAATTACAAGCGGGGAAAAGAGAGTTAAAGCGTAGAAAATGTGATGATGCGACATTTGGTGTTTTTCATATCGAAGAAGTATCAAACTCTGATGTATCTACACAAGAAGAAATGAGTTTATTGAGACAACATCGGGATTTGAACAACACTCACACCAATGTTCTTGAACCACATCCTTTTTACCAACAAATTTCTACTCAACAAGCCCCTGTTCAACAAAGTTCTCAATCAATGCAGGATGTCTCCCATTTGAAAATTTTGATGGAAAACTTGATGGGAGTTGTGTCTACTCAAGCCACCAATATGCAAACAATGATGACTTCTATTGGTATGATGTCTCAAGAGGTTGGTACTTTGAAAACATCTATGAGTGGGCACGAAATGAGAATGAGAACGATGGAAGCCTCAATAAGAGTTATTGAAGACCTTTTGACTAGGGAAGGCGAGAGAAATAATAGTAGACCCCCGGGTGGATTACCAAGAAACACCGAGAGAAACCCGAGAGAATTCCATGTTATTACTTTAAGTGGAAAGTCATATAGGCATAACGAGGGAAGCAATGAGGTTGAAGAAGATTTAAATGACAAAAAAGAGGAAGAGTGGAGTGAAGAAGAGGAAGAAATTATTGATGATTTCTTGAAAAATGATGGCTATGTTGAGGTGGAGGAAGAAGAAGAACGGATAAAGGTTCCAAGGCTATTGAAAAATCCAAGATTGAGTGATTTGAGGACCTTGTTCAATGAGCATGTTGGAAAGGAATCAAGTTTGGAAGGGCCGGTTCAAACCGAACCTCATCCGGCTCAACCAAAACTCACATCGGTTCAACCCGACAGGGCAGCACAACATCCAGAGCGGATTTTGAAGAAAAATGTGCAGAATGATGACATATGGCGTTCACCCAATGCACAAACTTTCAAGGAAGCTTCACCATCTTCATCAAACGACAAGGGTAAGGGAGGTATATATTCTAACCCTACTTTAATTGATCTTGAATCACTTCCGTATCCCCCGAGAAAGGAAATCAAAAAGATGAAGTTGGATAAGAAGTATGCACGTTTTCTTGACACTTTTCGGCACTTAACCATTAATATCCCTTTCATCGAAGCTTTCACGAATATGCCGGAATATGGTAAGTTTCTTAAAGACATACTATCCAAAAAGAAACGGTTGGAAGAATATGAGACAGTGTGTCTAAGTGAGGAGTGTTCCGCCGTGCTTCAACACAAGCTCCCTCTTAAACTTAAAGACCCCGGGAGTTTTACTATCCCATGTGAGATTGGGGAATTTTTGTTTGAGAAGGCGCTATGTGATCTCGGCGCGAGCATAAACCTCATGTCCTATAATGATTTCATGAAACTTGGCATATGCAAGCTTAAGTGTACGGAGATGACTCTCCAACTTGCGGATAGATCCATAAAACATCCAAAATGAGTCATTGAGGATGTACTAGTGAAAGTTGGTAAATTTTACTTCCCCGTCGATTTTGTTGTTATGGATATGGAGGTAGGGTACAATACACCCCTTATCCTCGGTAGACCATTTTTAGCAACGGTAGAAGCTGTAATCGATGTTCGTAAGGGAGAGCTTAGTTTAGGAGTGAATGATGAGTGCGTTGTCTTCAACATCTACAATTCTTTGAAATATCCATGCACTACACTAGAATCTTGTTCTTTTGTGGACACTTCGTGTCCCCTTGTTGTGGATCGTACTAACACGCAGGTAGTTGAAGAAGACGTGAGCGATAATGTGAAAGCTCACAAACCAAAAGCTCGAAAATCGAAGAAAGAGGTCAAGAATCGTTGGGATTGGTGGCATTCGTCTACATTATGTTGGAGACCGATTTTGATGAAAAAGACGGATGCGGTGCGCGAGGATGACCCACCACCGGTGCATTAAAGACCTAAGCAAGGAAAAGTCTAGCTATAGACTATAAATATAGTAAAATCACGGGTACTATCCTTCCTATTACTCATTAAGCATTTATTTCCGGTTGGTTCGTGTACTTAATTGCTACGTGCTTTGGTGAGTAATTGTTAGAAGTATTCCCTTTTGTTTAATATATTAATTAATCATCATCATTTTGGTAGTTTAAGTCTGTCGAGCAAACGACGTTAAACAAAAGCGCTACCGGGAGGCAGCCCGTAAAAATGTTAATTATAATAATTACTCATACATTGGATGATATTATCCTCATACTTGGGATGATACTTTGCTAATACTTCGGATTGATTTTCATTTTGTTTCACCAAGTCTCAGGATGAATGTTTGAATGTCATTAAAACGGGAACGATTAGGTGGTTATCCGAAAATCCCGATGGAAAACAGAGAAAATTCAAATGCATCATTTCTTGGACTAAGGTTGATAGAACGATTTGAAATAACCCTTGAGGATTTGGGTATAAAAGACTCAGTGTTTATCTACCTTTTGTTACTACACTGTCACACTCCACACATTTTTATTTCATTTGCACACACAACGGTCATAACTTTGACCCACCCACCCACCCTTTTTTATCATCCCAGTATTTGTTTTGACTTGTTTTAGTGCCCCATTGCTTTCCCAACAACTTATTTACACTCACTTTACATTGGGGACAATGTAAGTTCGTAAGTGGGGAGTGGAGTCGTGGTTGGTCTAGCAATGACATTAATGCTTATTTTGTATCAATAAATCCCTTAGTTTTCGATTTTTTTTCCGAGCATTATTTAGTTGATTAAAATAAACTGAACAAGGCATATATTTCATGGATTTGAAGATGTAATGATCAATTTGGATGTATATAACCAACGTGAACCGTAAGTGCATTTTAACCCCAAATCTATTTGTGTAACATGAATTCCTTGTGTACGTATAGTTTCAATCTTTTGTTAACATGCAAATTTTGTATGATATCATATAAGCACGCTTCCATAGCAACTAGAACTTAAGCTTGATATCCTTTCGAGGCAAAATAGAAAGGTGTTTGGAATCGAAGTTAGGGATGACGGTCATGGCGTCTCTTTGACCCTACCACAGCCAAATAAGCCTAAACCCGAACATTTGACCATCGTAGCCCCTCTCAGCCTTGATAGAATGGTCTGACCACCATTTGCTTTATAGCCGTTTTGTTACTTAGTCAGAAACCTACCCTTGAGCTTTAATTATTGTCACATTCCCTTCATTTAACCCTACTAGTGGACTTAGTCTTTTGTTGGACCATATTTGCTAAAACGAGTGTGGGGTGGGGGAAATGATGTTTCTAGTTGGGTTGATGTTTCTTGGTTTTGAGCTATAAGGAGAGGATGAGCTCGGTGTTGAGCCTGGTGCTCGGTTTTTGGGCCAGTTAAAAAAAAAAAAAAGAAAAAAAAAGTTCAAAATAATTTGAGAAGTTCCCAATGAATAAAAGTTTGGATGTATATAGAAATATGGGGTTGGAATCAAAGTGATGAGTTCAAGTTAATTTTTATGATGTTAGGATAGTTAGATAGGTGCTAATGTATTCGATCTCACCTCATGACGCTTAAAACATAGTTGAGTTTGGCAATGAGTTCGAGTATGTTAGTATCCTATGGTTCTCAAAGTGTTGAAAGTAATCAAAAGGAGTTTGGATGGTTTGTATGGTAGAGATGAGGTGGTACATGAATTGATTATGTTCACCCGTACTTCTTTTTCTCCAGTTCCCAAAATATCCTTTTTCGATTAACCGAAATTACCCTGGCCTAACGTTATAACCCTTCAAGTCCTACCCGATCTAACTTCTTGACTCCAAATACCTCGATTAGTGGAGATTGGTATCATTCTTAAGCCTATGGTTTGTATTTTACAAGTATTGCCTTCATGATGTCATAATTAATTGCTTGATAATAATTTTAAGAGACTGTTCATACACACACTCTGTTATACACTTATATTAAGGTTAACGCCTGGTTGTAATTCTAATGGTTGCAACATCTGGTTGTCCCTTACATCTTATATCTTCATGAATTTGTCCCTCATTCAATTTTTATCGCTTGTTTTGCTCGAGGACGACCAAAAGCTAAGTGGGGAGTTGTGATGAGCGACAAATTGTCAATCATTATTATGACATTTTACCCTAATATTGATAACACTTTGAGCATTATTGTACCAATTCAAGTCATAATTACTAAGTTTTATCCAAATGTGTAAGTAGTATTATTATATAAATTATCGTATTTTTATAAGTTTTTTATAAGTTTTGTACCGGTTTAGTAACCGGAGTATCGTGTCAGGTTTACACTTGGTATTTTTTTTTTGTGATTTATTGCAGGATTATAGGTTGACCAAGACCTCAAGTTACGACATGTGTTGAGCCTAAAACACGTCTTTTGAGGGCTAGAAGAGTGTGCCATAAGCTTACGAGTTCAAACGGATCAATTGTCTTTTGCGTTTCTACCGTAGCCTATCTTCAACGGACATTTGACCCAACTTAAAGGCATTTTCTGGGGAAGACTTCTTCATAAGAGTTGTAGATCAATAAATGAGTTTTCCAACGCACTTTGTATCACATCAATCGGAGGTCTACAACTCAAGTTATGATAATTTTACTGAGACCCGGCGCAAACCGGAAGAATACCGGCGCACGCCGGAATCTCCAAAGATATATCACAGATTTGTCAAAGATTTGGAAAATATTGGGCGAATATTAGCATTTATGAGTCTGACAACTCTCACATGCCAAGATTCCGGCTTAGGCCGGGAATTTCCGGCTTAAACCGGGAAATGGGTCCCTTCAATTATTCCCCATTCACTATTCATGTTCAGAGCCTCATTTATATATATATATATATATATATATATATATATATATATATATATATCACCAAAGAAGAAAAGACACACTACTTCTACGTCTGCTACTTCTTTTTCTTGAAGGCAAAAATATTTCAAGGCTCTTAGAGCCGAAAATTAGTTACAATATTTAGCTATTTTCATCTCAAAATTAATTCTTTGAATGTTAACTCAACCGGTTGGGGTAGTTAATTGGATGAAGCTCAACACCAAGATCAGTCGGCTCCATGAATGCTCTACAAAGATGATTGAAGCTTTTCCTTTGAAATTCAACGGTTGTAATCGGTAACATTTTATTTTTGTTTTGATAATCTTATTGCTATGAATACTAATTTCAATGTATTAGTAATTGTAGTAATAAGTAGCTAAATTTGTAACTAGCCAAGATGATGTTGTTGTGATAATTATTAATCTCTATTATGTTGATTGAGAATGTTAATTCATGTATTTCATAGCTTTTTGTGTTGTTGTTATCTTTTCCTATTTTCATTGTATTGCTTGTTGGTGTTGGATTGATCATCTAACAATAGCACACACACACTTAGTTGAGACCTAACGGAGATATTAGGTGTGGGAGAAGGAATAGGAGAACCGGAAGGTAAAATTGGCCGTCTGACGGAACCCTCTTTCATATCCGGGGAAAGATTATTTGTACTCGAGAACTTTATCATGTCAAATCATTAGGTTTAGGACTCTTAGACCAAGGAGGATGCATAGAACAATTTCGTGCACTCGTATGAGGGGAAATTGTTAGCTTAGGAGTGCACCGGTAACACACACTTGAACACTAAAGTAAGGTTGGTAGGTAGTTCATTCCCATGATGCTAGTAGAATTATACTTGATCAATGCATTGTCTTGGCTAGGCTTTTCATAATTTTATTACCCTTTGTAGTGGTAGATTTTAGATAAATTTACCTTATTGTTAATTTGCGACTTAGATCAAGATAATAATAGCTTTTTGGTGTTCAACCTCACAATCCTTGTGGGATACGACCTTGACCGCTTACTAGACTACAATTGACCCGGTACACTGCCGGTAAGATTGGACACCCAGTTTTAGCCGATCAACTGACAACTGCGATGTAGAGACGCCGAGATGAAATGATACCGCGATCCACTGACAATCGCAATTGGCCACCGCAATGCAGGGGCAACCCGATGTAGTGACCACCCCCAATGGAGAGACACCGCGATGCATTGACCACCCCGATGCAGAGACACCGCGATGCACTAACCACCGCGATACATTTAGGGGTGAACAAAAATTCTAAAAACCAAACCAACCGGCTGAACCAAATTGAACCAAACCGGAAATGTATAAACCATGGTTTTTCGGTCGGTTTTCATATAACTTAAAACCAAACCGTTGAATACAATTTGGTTCCAATTTAAGAAAATAAAAACCGTTTAAAACCGGACCAAACCGGATGATATATACACACACACACACACACACACACACTCACACTCACACACACGCGCACACACACATCTACATCTAATACTTTAAAACATCTATACGCTTTTTACTATCTATCTCAATCCATATTTACTTTTTACGTGTAATATAGTGCTGCTACATAGTTAATTTCATATCCTACATATTCCAATTTTGTTGATCATTTCACAGAATTGTCTTCAGTCCTTTGAAAGAATCTTGAGTACATTTCGGTTCACAACTCACCACTGCTAACTCACTCTTCTCTTTATACCTTCTCAACACCAATATTTGAAATATGTGGATGCTCATTTGAATGACTTACTTCTCTCAATGATATTGATGAACTTCATTATGGATATTTGTCGATCTTTGATTTGTATGACTTACTTCTCTTAATGATATTGATGAAGCGCATAATGTATATATTTTTTTTATTATACGGATAAATGCATTTATAAAACTTAGTTTTATATACGATTGTCTTTGATTTGCTTATAATTAGGTTATGTTGGACAATAACATTGTACAAATAATCAATATCGGTGTTTTGGAGATCATAAAATCATGAATATTTTCTTACTAAATAAAGCTCTCAAATCGTATCACATGTTTATTCATTTGATATATATATATATATGTGTGTGTGTGTGTGTGTGTGTATCTATCTTACATTTACATTTCTCTCCTTACTTATGAAACAAATCTATTCCTCTTTCTTCCCTAATCTTATTCAAAATACCATTTTGTGTTATGCATTTTGAGATTTATGTATGTCATTTAATAATATAGTTGTTTGTTCATTAATAGTAGTTTTTTTAAGTTGATGATTCATTGATGATCGAATTGAAACGAGTAAGATAAGAACCATGTGAAAACCGTAATAAACTGGAACCAAGTCGAACCAAACCGGACCGAATAACATGGTTTACGTCTTCAAACCGTTCTAGTTTGGTTTCAAAAATTTGAAACCGTATAAAATGGTTCGGTTTTAAAAATGATAAAAACCGGTCGAACCGGACCATGTTCACCCCTAGATACATTGACATCGGCAATCATATATGAATGACATTTGATATTTTTCCGACTTAATTTCATAAAATTAATTTCTTTTCTTCATAAAATCGACTTCAAATGGCTATATCTTTTGATATAAAACTACGATCAACATAAATCTTTCACCTTAATTCATATTTTTATGCAGTGACATCGGCAATCATATATGCAGTGATATCAACATTTTATGCAGTGAAATGGGCAATTTATGCAGTGACATCGACAATTTATGCAGTGACATCGGCAATTTATATATGAATGACATTTGATATTTTTCCGACTTAATTTCATAAAATTAATTTCTTTTATTCATAAAATCGACTTCAAATGGCTATATCTTTTGATATAAAACTACGATCAACATAAATCTTTCACCTTAATTCATATTTTTATGCAGTGACATCGGCAATCATATATGCAGTGATATCAACATTTTATGCAGTGACATGGGCAATTTATGCAGTGACATCGGCAATTTATGCAGTGACATCAACAATTTATGCAGTGACATCGACAATTTATGCAGCGACATCGGCAATCAGATATGCAGTGACATTTGATGAAGCAACTCCGTGATTACATTTGATATTTTTCCGACTTAATTTCATAAAATCGATTTCTTTTCTTCATAAAATCGACTTCAAATGACTATATCTTTCGATATAAAACTACGATCAACATAAATCTTTCACATTAATTCATATTTATATGTAGTGACATCGGCAATCATATATGCAGTGATATCAACATTTTATGCAGTGACATCGGCAATCATATATGCGTGACATCGACATTTTATGCAGTGACATCAGCAATCATATATTAATGACATCAACAATTTATTTAGTGACATCGGCAATCAAATATGCAGTGACATCAACATTTTTGTTGAACTTTTTGTCCCGAAATTAGGAAGATTTTTCAGTGGAAATCAGGCTTATGTGCCGCGTCGAGCTATATCGAGTACTTAGCCAGTTGAGTTTGATGTTGCCTTTTTATGGCTCAATCGAGCCCAAACTTTTTTAGTCGATTCGAGCTCGAACCCTAGGGAGTATCGAAACCCTTCATTCTATTACGATACTATCCAACCCCTTCATTATTCCCATCGAAGCTAGCCATTAGCCTTTATCTATTGGCAAGCTTCTCTATCCATAAAATGTGAATGGAAAAAGGAATTATAATTAAAATTGTTCACCTATATAATCCTAACTTCAATACATGCAACAACATATTTTGGCATCAAAAGCAAATCCATATTATGGGAAGTCAAACACATCTGTTTCAAAGAAGTTTTTGATCACTTGACAAAAAAGAAAAGAAAAAAAAAAGAGAAAATAAACATTTAAAGGACTACACAAAAGCTTCAGAAAAATGCGAGTATCCTCCTCCTCTTATCCCCAAAAGCAAAGGTTTGTATTAACTTTGCTATAAAACTACGATCAACATAAATCTTTCACCTTAATTCATATTTTTATGCAGTTACATCGGCAATCATATATACAGTGATATCAACATTTTATGCAGTGACATCGGCAATCATATATGAATGACATCAACAATTTATGTGTGACATCGGCAATTTATGCAGTGACATCGGCATTTTATGCGGTGACATCAACAATTTATGCAGTGACATCGGCAATCAGATATGCAGTGACATCAACATTCAGAATCAAATTACAAATGAACTTTTTGTCCCGAAATTAAGAAGATTTTTCAGGGTGTGTTATATTACCTTAATGATCAAATGATGTAATAAACGATGATTTGATTTAAACAAACACGTTGAGCAGATTGATAAACAAATTTATTAGAAAACAAACTAACTAAAACTTTATAGTAAATTGTTAATCCAAACGCAGGCTGATATTAAAGTAACTTAAACTTTTAGCGATGGTTGAAAAGCGTCACTGAAACTACTTACAAGTATACATCAAGCTTAAGACTTAAAGAATTAAAACCAAAATGTCTATAGATGATTAAGTGCGGTTCCAACTATTAAAACAAAATATACGAAATGGATTGAAATGCGGCGAGATTAAGTGTGGGTTTTAAGAGATACTCAACAACAAGAGAAAAACTTATAACTGATTACAATAACCACTCGATACAAAGAGGTTAAATTCAGTTCAGTTTTACAGATAAACTAGGACTCACAGTCCTCTTTATTCTTCCCATTAAATTACAGTCTGGATGTAATGATTTAACCTTCAGAAAGGCTCTAGAAAGAAAAGTATGAAACTAAACACAATGTATAAAAGACACAGCAATCATATATGAATGACATTAACAATTTATGCAGTGACATCGGCAATCAAATATGCAGTGACATCAACATTTTTGTTGAACTTTTTGTCCCGAAATTAGGAAGATTTTTCAGGGGAAATCGAGCTTATGAGCCGCGTCGAGCTATATCGAGTACTTAGCTAGTCGAGTTCGATGTTGCCTTTTTATAGCTCGATCGAGCCCAAAATTTTTTAGCCGAGTCAAGCTTGAGCCCTAGAGAGTATCGACTCGACTCGACTCGGCTCGAGTACACCCCTAATATTGTGAATGCAAAAAAATGTCAGTGCATTGGATGCCAAAAAAATGTCATTGCATTTTTGTACACAAGCAGAATCATAGCTCATGAATGCAAAAAAATAGTCAAATATTGCATCCTCTCTTATCATGTATGTACAAGCTGCCTGGAGATTATGGGTTTGACCCACTTGGCCTTGGAAAGGATCCAACATTCTTGAAATGGTACAGAGAAGCAAACAAAAATAATTGAAATAAGCCCTTAAAAAATGAAATCAAAGCTCTTTTGTAAATGACATATGCAGTGACATCGATGTCACTACATCAATTCTCTAACTGTAAATGCAGTGACATCAATATCACCGCATCAATTTTATTCTAAATCATACACAAACTCACCATCAACGTATAGCTTTTCTTTCTTTGTTTCAAGGTGATGCATGTTAAACTAATTGATCATTATTACATCATGATCAACGGTGTCGATACACGATGTGACACTCGTTGTGTCACAACGGTTGTGTCCTAATCATTACTCAAAAAAAAGAAAGGAAAAAATAAAATATCATCCAAAGCATTGAGCATAAGAAGCTGCTGCATCATTCTGCCAAGCTGCAAATTATCACAGCATCAGCCCCCAGCTTGAATCTGTTCACTCAAGAAGAATATTGCAAAGATAGCTATATATGCCAAAGATACCATGACAAAAGCAAGAAGAAAATTGCAGCAGCCTTAGAAGCTAATACTTTTGGCATTTCAGCCTCAAGAACCACTTGTTTCTACATGGTAGAGGTGCAAAAAACATTTTGATCTCCCTTGTATCATCCACCTGACACCATATAAAAAAACACCACAGCAAGACTGTAGAAACGAAAAGAGATATGACAATAAGAGTACTTGAAAGAGATGAATTCACTCTTCATTTGATTGTTGGTGGCAAAAATATGAATTGTAAAACAACATCTGTACTTGCAGCACAAATAAGCATTATGACAATAAGCAATTTCTGTAGTCATCATAAATTTTTGAACATCAATTATGCAAGTACTATGTAGAAAATATTCATTTTATGATTGCATATATTTGATTAAGGAAGTGATAACCAAATTGTAGGGATCCTCCAGATTGTTGAAATTCAAGTACATATGAATCAAATTATTCTGTGAGAACCCATCAATTGAAAACCCATGCTTTATTACATGAGCGTGAACTTGCTTCCCTTCTCGAAAAGCATCACCTACACAACAAGCTCTGATAACCGAAGGTAAAGTAAAGTGATTGGGTGCTACAGACTTTTCAAGCTTCTGGATGTATAAAAGCAGACAGTTTTGGGAAGAATTCAATTGCAAATAGCCTCTGATCATGGTGTTATAAATGAAGGGATCTGGACTGGGCAATGTGTCGAACACTTTCACATCATACTCCAAGTTGCTGAATTCAGAGCCAACAGAGAGTTTAATGACTCTCCCTATTGTGTCGTTGTCGGAGGAAGGCCGAATTTAATGATTCTGGCATGATGTTGCTTAAGCTCTGCCATTTTCGAGCATGATTCTAGTCTTTCGAAGTACAAGTTTGGAGAGTGGATTGTGGAAGAGCTGGAGAGTTGGGCTACACGACTGGAATGTTTAAGGAGATGAGGGTAATTTTGTCGGTTTGGTATTATTTTGTCCTTATAACTAATGATCTTTTTTGGATGTCCTGAGTGCCTAATTAAGTCTTAAAACACGTCCTTATAAACAAATAACACTTCAATTTATTACTCGGATGGCACGGCTCAATCTCATATTCGGGAATAAAGAGATCAAGTCTAAAGCTGGACATTTTCCAGAATGTTAATGGGAAAAGGCCCACAGCCCACGGCCCAAAACTAAAAGGTTCAATACAGTCTTTGGATTTCTATTTAGCAATATATGTGGTGTGCTTTATCATAAGCAAATTGACAAAGTGACAGATCTACATAAAACCGAGCGAAGAAGCGGGCAATTGTCCCTTTTAATCTGAAAAATATGTATTAACATATATAGAATACATTTTGTTTGCCTTTATAATTTTTCATTCATATCTTTGTATCTTATATTATTACACCCTTAGTCGATATCCTGCGTCCGCCACTGATTCCGACACCGACAAGGACCCACAAAGATGCACCGAGAATCATTTTGTCCCCAACATCTTGATTACGAAACGATATGAACTCCACAATTTAAGTTCAGTTCAAAAACTGATGGTCCCGATCAGCCATCCCATCACTCCACATGAATAGAGGTACCACAATGTATTTCGCCTACACAAATGCTAAAATCGGGGGATGTGTGTGGATTATATCTCGGTATGTATCATTTTCGTAATTTCATATGTTTACATAGGGTAATAGCGGCTCTTTCAGGGCCGGCCCAATGCATAGGCGGAGGAGGCGGAGGAGGCGTTGGCCGAAGGCCCAACCGTCCCGGGACCCGAAATTACATGTTTCACACAAAAAAAAATATGTGTAGATCCAATCACATCCAACATAATATAATTTGTTAAATTTTCCTTTACTTGAATTGATAAGGACCCAAATTATAAGAACTAATATAATATGTGTTAAAAAAAATTACTTGAATTGAGAAATGCCAAATTATAGGTCAAAATTTAAAATAATTTGGGTGCACCAATTCGAATTTCATACAAGCATCCGTTCAGTCAGGGGTGTTTAGCTTTCGGGGGCGTTGCCCCGTTTTGTTACGGTAATCCAAATTCAAACGATAACAATATATTAAAAAATATAATATCAATGAATTTAGATTTGTATCGACATGTTTTAGATAATGATGTTGAAGTAATCTATTTTTGTAAGTATATTTTCGAGAAGAGAAAAAAAATCGAACTAGAAGGGAACCTTTGACGTAGTCGCGAAGGCAAAAAAAAAAAAAAAAATCCAATTCCGGCCCTGGCTCCTTGGCAGGTTGAAGAGTTTGTTTCACCCTTTTTTTTTTTTTGTTGCCCTTTTTCTTGTACTATATTTTTTCTTTATTAAACAAGCATTATCAAGCTGATCATCTATTTATATAACTCGTATAAATTACAACTAGTTTTCCCTTTTGGCCAATTAAAATTTTGTTCACTTCAAACATGCAAGATTTTTTTTTTGCTTTTGAGGAAAGGGTAATGATAGATCTACTCCCTCAAGTCTATACCATTTTTACTCCCAAGATAATCTTGTGGTTGTGATTTTTTCAATTTTTTTAAATTTCTTTTACAAGTGAAAAACATGTGGTGTGATGATAATGGTGTAAAAATTATGTAGACTTAAGGGAGTAGCCCTATCACTCCCCAGGAGGAAAACAGTTGAAACATGCAAGATTGTAAGTACCACAATTTAATTAATATTTTCAATACATCTAGATGCTTCGATCAAGTGTCACATAGTTTTGTTTATCTATATGTCTAAATTAAACCTGTATTTTACATTATAAAACATGAAGATATCATATTATACTTGTAACGCCTGATTCCGGACACCGAGTCCTTATCCGGAAGAAGAACGTTCGACACGTATAAAATAAAATAAATTTCACGTTATACGTAAACATCTACTACGTCGTATCGAGTTAAGCAAAACGGAAGCAAAAGACTCGGGTATTAATTTTTTTTAAATAACCAAGAATAAAAAACTCAATATCTAAAGATAGAAATGTAACATTTATTAAATCGGAAAACCAAACGAAAATCAAAACGTACGAAAAACCTCCAAACTTATACTAAAAGAGAAATACAAAGTTTCCAAAGGAACTTCAAGCCTAAATAATAAATAAAAGCATGAGTAAATAAACGCTTCAACTCCGGCGTCCTCAAACGTCGTCATCAAAATCCTCCTCGAACTCTAGATTTACCTGTTCGTCAACTCTCCCCCCAAACACATAAATAAACATGCATTTGAGGTAAGTACATTGTACATAGTAAGAAGTAGAAACTACAAATTAACAAAAGCTCTTTAACAGTTTTTATTTAACAATTATCTCATAAAGACCGACTCGATCTAAGGTTCATTCCGTGCCCATCGTCACTTCATGACTAACGTTTCTAGCTTAGCTTATCTTGGTTACGTCATCACTCAATGACACTACGCATGGCGTTCATCAGCCTGAAGATATACTTGCTAACTAACGGTGATTAGCACCGATTAGCTCCGGGGTCGCCCCGGTATGCGTATACGTCCGATGAATTTCCTCCACTACCCTTCAGCCTTTTGAGCCAGTAGCGTTGTTCACATTTTATGAACGTATCACATCGCCGATATGAAATAGTGCCTAACCGATAATAAGTGACGTTTTATCTTTTACTACACTTATGTACTTATTATTGTGAATTAACTAGCCACCTAAGTGTTTTCAAAGCAATACTCACCTTATCAACTCTACTCTCTCACTTAGACAGCTAGACATCACATCCTATCAAGTACACAGACATTGATGAACTCTAGTTCATCAAAGCACAAGCCCTTTAATGCCCTACCGACGGTCCCGAACTTCAACTCCCTTTAAGAGTATGTCCGGTGCCGGAACCAAACGCATCAGAAACTCAATCGGGGCTTGTTTATGTTTAATTAATGTTATTAGATCAAGGATTAACATTTAAAACTCATTGCATGATTTAAACCCGCATTCTCCTCAAAATAGGGGCCAATGCGCCAGAACCGGGATTCAGTGCGCGCCTCTGTATGTAAAATCCAAAATCTGCTCGACCAGTGCGCCCGCACTGGGCTCCGGTGCGCCCGCACTGGGCTCCGGTGCGCCCGCACTAACTCTGTGAATGTAAAATTCATGTTCAGGGCCTCCAGTGCGTCCGCACTGGGCTTGGTGCGCCCGCACCAAGCGCGGCAACTCCCCAAAAACTCAGTTTTTGAACCCTAATCGATCCCTAATCGTTCTCAAACTTATTCTACATTAATATACTCAGAAAATAGCAGAAAAAATTGACTTTTACCAGGCCCTAACATCCTATGATTCATAAACAACTCGTAGAATGAATTCTAACCATCAAAACATCAACAAAATCGTAACTTAAACCCTATGAACCGTAATTAACGTGTAGGAAGACCTTCTTACCTTAAGCAAGCTTTTCCAAATCCAAAAACTCAGAAAACCTGTAGCAACGATCCTTCCTCACACAGAAAACCTATGTGATCAATTCCAAAAAGGGGTTAGATTCGATCACACACTTCGATTAACACAAACTACGAAAGATATGAGTTTTGATCCATCAAACTCATCCAAAACATCAGGTAGGTCGAATTAGATACCTTAACAAATTTTGAGTATTGAAACGATGCTTTTCACGACGATTCCAACGCATTTCTCGAATCTAAAAATGGTTGAGATTCGACTTAGAAAACGGAAGAAATCTCTCAGCCTTAGGAGGTGGAAAATCTGATTCAAAATGTTAGGAAAACTGATTGGGTTTATTTTTTTCTTAAATAGGGAAAATCCCAATAATTACATAATCCTTATTTTCCTTAATCACCCTTTTACTTAAAAAAAATCAGATTTCCCTTATATATATATATATATATATATATATATATATATATATATATATATATATATATATATATATACAACTCGACATATATATACGTAAAAACTCAACTCCACTAAAAGAAATCGAAATAATAATATTTCGTTTTCGCAAAATGACATATCTGCCTTTTTTGAAAATCGAAATATTACTATACTTGTCTTGTTTTTACTTGATGACATCTCAAAAACTGATGCTTTTTTTAACGTTATTCTCTTCTTTTTATTATACATATGGGAGAAAAACTCGACAAATGGCATATATATATATATATATATATATATATATATATATATATATATATATATATATATATATATATATATATTCATCTATTTTGGAATATATTGTTATACTTTCAAAATATTAGGTGAGGGATCACATTGTTGAATGATATATACACTTAAAGAAAGATACAAGCAGGTAAAATACATAAATTAGGATCTCTTTTAATTAGGAAAAATAGAAATTGGTGGAATGGTTAACACGTCATTGAAAGAACAAAAGATAATTTAGCCATCAATAAATAAATATATCTGCATTAGAAAGTAGTAGAAAGACTAATGATATGATCATATATAAGTGAAAACTACTTAAGCACATAAAGTTGTAGAGATGATTCCAGCTAAGATTATGGAAGTAATATAATGTTTTTACATGTTTATCTCACACAAATAATTAATTAATGAACTGACACAATGAAATATCATAACCAAATACCACAACAAGCATATAATTAAAATATCTCGAAATATCGCAGAGCAAAATCACTACCAAATACCACAACAAGCATACAAGTAAAATATCGCGGAAGCAGAGCAAGGGATAGTGCGGTGAGAGAAGAAAAACACAACACATAATGTGGGTATAACTTTCTTAAAAAGAAAACTACGCCGTACGATCTTAAATTATTGCCTTCAACGTGATTTAAATCTAAGACCTCCTTTAAAAGCAGCTTGCATTAATCTTTTATACATTTTGTACTATACATGATAGATTTTATGATATAGTTTTGGTGGAAATATTTTAGTACAAAGTGATATGCATAGAATCCTTTTATTGCTCTCTATTTTTTTTAATATTTTATTATTGCTCTGTTTTACCATTCTTTTTTTTTCTTTCTTTTCCACTTGATACGAAAGCTTTTTATTATTGCTCTGTTTTACCATTCATATATACTACTACAATGTAAAGGAAAAAATATATCTATTTAATTAAAAAGATATAATGCATGTCACATGTAATTAAATATTTTTATACAAGTTGAATTATAATAAAATTCAAATAAAATTTGTTCTGATTGTAGATGGACGATCCTGAGCATTTCAAATTAAGCAGCTGTACCTTTTGATTCTCTTGAGTGTTTTGCTCTTATCTTCTCTTTTTGTACTTTTTTTTAATCAAAAACTATCTTGATAATGTCAATCACATTGAAATTAGCTGCATGCACCCATGTTATTATTTAGAAAGAGCACTTTAAATCACACACTTTTTATTAACCACCCAAAATGTTTTCATTTTCTTTTTTGAATATTGTAATTGTCTAATATATCTTCAAACTTGGTCAACCAATGTGGTGGATAGTGGATCCTCTCAAGTACTTAAGGGTAAAATGCATTTGTTTTTACACGTTATCACCAAAACGACGTAGTAAGGTTATACCAAGTGACATACATTAGAGCCTCTCATTTTTACTCTCTCTCACATAATACACTTTTATCGTGTGTGAGAGGTTAGAAATGAATGGTTGTAATGTATATCATTTGGTAAAACCTTCACACAACGGTTGTATTTTAAAATTTCACCTTCAGAGGATCCTATTCCTAATGTAATGTGCTACTTTTTGGACACCACCTTATCTACAATTCATGTTAGTTTTGTACATATTCCAATTTGGATAATCTTTAAATAAAATATGATTAATAATAAACCGTGAAAATTGAGTGGGAAAAAAATATGTCTGTGCATAAATTATGGTGATCTATCTCAAATAAAATGTATCATATCTTTCTAATTTTCGTTTTTTTACAACACACGTCCATTCTATGTAAGAGATAATACAATGCATCCACCAGATAAAATATATCTAAAAATTATAGAAAGATTCAAAAACTAGAGACCCAATAATTCCATAGTAAAACAAACACTTCACTAAGGATCATTTCTAAACAAAATAGTAAGATATGCTATGTTTTATCCGTAATAATTTACTGAAATTGGGATTAGGTGGAGATTGTACGTATGTATGTATGTATGTATGTATTATTATTATTATTATTTTTTTGAGTAAAGTATGTATTATTTATTATTTGTCTCGTTCAGTCAAAAGCATCACACAGATCCTTCAACTTGTCACCTACTTTTTTAGATTCAATTTCTATAAGCTAATCTGGACATGCAACTACTTAATATCTTAATTATAAACTCTTTTATCTTCTCAAAAAAAAAAAAAATATAAACTCTTTTATTTAATGTTAATATATTTTTTTGAGCGAATTGAATGTTAATATTAAAATTAGGGGCGGCATCGGGTCGGGACCCGACCCGTAAACCTTCTACCCGAAACTCACCCCGATAAGATTCGGGATACAATTTTTCTTCCCGAACCCATACCCGATTAGCGTCGGGTCCCGAATACATGATATTAAAAAATATTCATGTTAATATTAAAAAAATGACAACAATTATTTGACCAAAACAATAGTTCAAAAGGTGGGGCGGAGAAATGAGTTAACGGCGACAGAGTCGGCAGCGCGCCGGTGGCTTTTGTGAGGAAGAACACTCCGGAATATTATAGAGCAGAAGAGATGTGCAGAGAATTTGAGAAACGACGGAAGCAGAGAGTGTAGTATGTTTATCTTTTTAGTATTTAGGGATATGTATCTATATATATATATATATATATATATATATATATATATATTGTAGTATGTTTATGTTTTTAGTATTTAGGGATGTATATATATATATATATATATATATATATATATATATATATATATATATGTATGTATGTATGTGTGTGTGTGTATTCGGGTCGGGATCGGGAACCCGACGAGATTGAGTTTTATACCCGATCATGTTCCCGTATTTTTCGGGTCGGAAAAATCTCGAAATTTTGGGATCGGGAAACTTTCGGGATCGGGATTTTTCAGGACGGGACCGGGATGAGATTCAGGACGGTTCGGGATTTTCGGGAAATTTGACACCCCTAATTAAAATAGTGAAACCTGTGACGTAGGTTGCCGACATATAAAGATGAGCTATGTGATTGTGAATTTTGTTGTCATGCATTGAAACATTATTTGTATTCTTATCAACTTCTTGGATCTCATTATCTGATAATATTATTGTTTAATACATTGGCATGCAATATTATGAATGAATGTTAATACTATATTTATGGTTATACGTAACTGTATGTTTTTGGTATGGTTTGAATATTTGTTCTCCAATAATTAATGCATACGCGTTCGTATCAGAGAGTTAGTATAATGTGTTCTATCTTTAAAATGATGATAAAATATAAGAATAACTCTCAAATTCTGTATAGCGCGCAGTGTCTTTGTCGACTTTATTTATTTTTAAGGATACGAAAAGTAATTCATTATATATATACATGCAATATTCACATCCTTAAAAATATTTCATTATAAGAAACTGTAGTGATAACAATAAGAATGTTGTTGGAGTGAAATAATTATTATCTAGTTTCTATGAATATATATAGTTATAAAATAGAATATGTATTAGTATTATTTAAAATGTTATATGAATAAAGATAGTGATGCCGATGCATAGTATGTTGTATTATTTTAGGGTATTTTAGATAGAAAGTTTGTGTCATATGTTAGGAATGCTCTAATTAAGATTCATCGTTTCTATAGGTGCTCTAGTGAAATGTAAAGGAAGACAGTACCGCAGTTTACAATAAGGAGTATCAAAAGTCAGTAATTTGACCCGGTAGTTAGACGAATTTGCCCTAATTTAGGTGTAGTAATTGAAGAAAATCAGAATAGACGTGAAAGGTAGTTCTTTTATTGATTGAATTAAACAAATGGTAGAATACAACCAATATTTATAGTGAAACTCTAGTCTAAAAGATAAAGATAAACAAATATTAAAATGACTAAAGATAAACAAATATTAAAATGACTAAAGATAAACTAAACATTTATTTAAATTTAACTGTTTGACTAATTGAATAATTTTATCATCAACTTTATCACTTATGTGACTTTATCTTCTAATACCCTCCCTCAAACGAGGCCGAGTTTCGAGGCCGAGTTTGTCTTGGCATAATTTGGAGGGCATCTCCACTCCGACGGCTCTTTCGGAGTCCATAGTTGTGATTTTGGAGGGCATCTCCACTCCGGTTGTTCTTCCGGAGTCCATAGTTGATATTTTGGAGGGCATCTCCACTCCGGATGCTTTTCCGGAGTCCATAGGTTGTTGTGTTTTGGAGGGCATCTCCACTCCCATTTGTTTTTCCGGAGTCCATAGTTGTGATTTTGGAGGGCATCTCCACCCCAGCTGTTCTTCTCGAGTCCATAGTTGTGATTTTCGGAGGGCATCTCCACTCCGGATGCTTTTCCGGAGTCCATAGGTTGTTGTGTTTTGGAGGGCATCTCCACTTCGGTTTTTCTTCCGAAGTCCGTAGTTGTGTTGTCATGGCCCTGGGTGCAAGCTTGATTCTGCCATTCTGGTTGAATGAATCTGATATCGGCCTCCAATTTTGACACTGCAGTAGATCTGTATATTTTTTGTCACCTGGAAAAACATTTATAGAATGGACGCCAAAAAGATAAAATTGATGCTATATATGAGTGTTTGTTTATCTATTTAAATAATAATTTAAACTCTAATAAACCATTTTTTTTTCTTCTTAAAAACTGTTTGGAAACCGGCTGAAATAAAAAAAAGGTTTAGGTTGTTTGACTGTGTGATCGATTTGAACTGGCTTCAAAAAAACCATAGGGAATGAATTTGCTGAACCAAATTGATGACTTCCCTGGACCAAAGTGATCACTTTGGAATTTTTTATTTTATTTTATTTTATTTTTTTATTATTATTATTATTTTTTTTTTTTTTGTGGACACGAATTGCAACTAAGATGACTAAACAAATGCGTACTTTGATGAAATATTGGACACAGAAGCAGATGCTTATGATGACGGGAAATAAGAAATGAAAGATTAAAAGCGGAAAAGGGATCGGGCGAGGGTTCACCAATGTTAAGGTTTACAAACCTCGCCCCTGTCTCTGATATCAATGAAGAAAATCAGAATAGACGTGAAAGGTAGTTCTTTTATTGATTGAATTAAACAAATGGTAGAATACAACCAATATTTATAGTGAAACTCTAGTTTAAAAGATAAAGATAAACAAATATTAAAATGACTAAAGATAAACAAATATTAAAATGACTAAAGATAAACTAAACATTTATTTAAATTTAACTGTTTGACTAATTGAATAATTTTATCATCAACTTTATCACTTATGTGACTTTATCTTCTAATAGTAATACTTGTTATAAAGCTTTTAAAAAAATTATATGCGGTGTACAAAATATTTATTGATATATACTTAATCCATCGAATCACCGGTTTAAAAAATAATACTCCCTCCGTCCCATTTTATGTGTCCATTTCGATTTTGCGTTATCAAGCACGCATTTTAAGGTGATGATAACTAAGCCAATTTTGACACTATCTCGACAAATTACTCATTTGTTTACACTACAATTCGAAGAAGGGTTGGGCGGTAATTTCATCAAGATAGTGTCAAAATTGGCTTAGTTATCATCACCTTAAAAAACGTCTTGGGAAAACGCAAAATCAAACTGACACATAAAATGGGACGATGAGTATCAAATTCTGAGTTATAGTGATTAATCTCATTTCCAATTTTTCAAACCAGGATGTAAAGTCATTACTATTGGATTTGGGCAGTTGACTAAAGCAAGTGTTGGATTCAAAGCTGGTGTTAAAGAGTACAAATTGACTTTTTGAATAAGACTTTGATTTTTCATTTTTTCGTTTTCATATTGAAAAAGTAATAATAATGAGAGGTGGTAAGGCTTTTTTATCATACGACGTCGAGCCTATTTTTCGCGTACGACCTCCCTACGATATCGTCACCGCAGTAGAGTTTAACCACCAAGTTCGGGATGGGTTGGTGTGGTTCCTCTACGCCTAGGACACCAGAATATCGAACCATGAACGAAGAAAGGCATGAGAAAAAAGATAAGAATTTTTTTGATTTACTTTCTCCCGAAACTATTTTACCTCATAAATATCTTTTTACAATAAGTTACAAATAAGTCGTTCAAATCGTTTTATCATCTATCAATAGGAGTGTTATCTATCGATAAAATATTCATTTTGAACCACCTCTATATTAACATATTGGTAGAAAGAGTGCCATGCTGCATCTAGACTTCAAAGAGTTTTTATTATAAAAAAAAAAAAGAGTATACATTACTATTATTAAGACTTAGACCAAAATAAAGTAAATTTTTTTAATTTTTTTTTGAAAGGAATAAAGTAAATTTCCTAGTCAGCAAAAAGCATAATTGCCGGACGTTTGCCCATTGAATCGTCAAATTTTCCCTTAAGAACCAAAGAAGCTTTGGACTTTTCTCGAGGGTCAGATTTAATCAAAATTAAACCAAATAAAACATATGTTTACTATATATTCTGTAAATCAAAAATTGTAGTTTATATATGTTTATTACTCAAGGATAAATAATTGACCTTTGGTAAAGGCACGCTTTACTGAGGTGGCGAAAAGGACTGCACTGCTAAATACCAAATTAATGGGACGCATGTTTCGTGTCAACTCATCAAATTAATATACTATAAACCTAGTGGAAGTTAAACAAAATTCTAAATATTGTTCAACTATATTATTATGATGTATATATATGATAAGTTTTTCACGTGATTAAATATTTGTGCAAGATAATAATCCATAATTTGCAGTAACACTGAATGTGCTACTTACGAAGTCGTAATTGATTTATCAACTATTTAAGCATATCATTCTTACTTTGCCCACCAATATAAAGCCACGTTATTAATTTCATTACTTTTCAAACATATATCATGTACTTTTACTTTCATATTTCTAGTGTAGATATTCCGATCATCATCTTTTAAGGAATTGACATTATTGTCAAGACATTGTCAAAGAACTTTAGAGATAATCACACTATCTGTCAATACGTGACATTTAGTTTGAATTAGTGTTCGACTTTGATATCACATTAAACGTCCCAAAAAATCACATGGGTCTAACAATACTACTTGAGTTATAATATATTCAGTAAGTCTATAATCAATGGTTTCTCTCTTGTCCAAACTTGTTATCTCAAGTACTAAGCTCGTTATTCATTAGATTAATAGTTAGGTATTTCTACAACGGATGAAACCATGTGACATAGTGTAGAAAACAAAAGGGATCACCCCTATACCTCTGGTAGGTTCGTGATGACACCGTCAATTGCTTAAGAGAGGTGACTGCAGTATCCTGGATTGGATATGTGAAGTTGAAGCACATCGATATAATGTTGAAGATTAATGAGCTTAGTAACATACGTTAATCATTTTAAATCATTCAAGGATGGTGAATTTAAGTAGTTACTGAATCTAACATAATTCAAATGGTTGTGATGCGTCACATATGGTATCATAGGCGACTATCAAACAACTAAGTATCTACTCATAAAAGACAGTTTGAGGGCACTAGCTATATAGTCCTCTAGTAGGGGCCTATATAAGATGACAATTCTTTAAGAGTCGGGAAATGTAGTATCTCAATTCAAAAATGAGGCAGAAAAATAATGTCGATGAAAAAATGTGGTTTAGTAACTTGAATAAATTTAAGATGTATTATTTAATTTTGTTGTGTCAGTTTTGTTATGAACATACATCCATCGGTACAAATATTATCTAATAAATCGGT
This sequence comes from Gentiana straminea, assembly GCA_036785695.1. Taxonomy (NCBI): domain Eukaryota; kingdom Viridiplantae; phylum Streptophyta; class Magnoliopsida; order Gentianales; family Gentianaceae; genus Gentiana; species Gentiana straminea. The sequence continues at coordinate 9,901,517 of JAVUPR010000167.1, forward strand.
ATCCTATAATAGTATACATGCTCAATGTCGGGTTAATTAGCTAAGAAAACACTCCTGCATGCCTTGACCAATTAAGCCAACAATAAATTACTTCAACACCACATCAACCTTTATCCAATTAATTATAATATTATTTGATTAGTTGCATATGCCAAAAAAGATCATGTCACAAACAGTCTATAGTTGATAACCAAGTCCTATTAACTAAAACCAACCAACAAATCTGTCTAATTCCTTCATATATATATAATATATATATTTATATAAAATGTACATTTCTCATATATTTAAAATCCAATCACAATCAAACAATGCACTAATTAAATGAAAGTCCTCAGCTAGCAGAGTCAGCTCCACCTCATCACCCATGTCTTTTCTCACTTGGCTTGAACCTAATTAGTGAATGAAATAGTTTTCTTTCATTTCCATCCGGTCCAACCAGAGTCATTCAATCACGCTTTCGAAATTCTTCGTGTTAGACATCTACGTACTTCACACATTCAAACCGAAATCAGCTTTCTGTAACCGAGTTTAAAACCCGAAAACCGTAGCTAAACGGTGCATGCAAATCTTCCATCAGACCGAACCGGGAGGTTTAACCGTTTATGGACGGTTAGTGCAACATCAAATAATTAAGCCGGAGGAGGGTTGCAAATAGTATAATGAAAATAATGGTGAAGGGCTGCAAAGGAATATTGGTCCATTGAGTACCAGTACTTGTCACAAAGGAAGAGTCTCCTACTCCTACACCTACACCTGCAGGAGACGGTGGCCCTCCCAATGACTTCTGGCTGTAAATAAAATAACACACATATATTAGCAATTTAATATAAATTTCATTTTTTCCTGAATATTTAAATGAATAAAGACTTTCTTTGATTAATGCTAACGCTACATTAATTTGCTCTTAATCTTTTTCTTTTTTGATGTAGATTTGCTCTTAATCAAAAAAGTTGGTTCTTATGAATAAAATAAATAGTTTTATTAACATAACACTTATTCTATAACAATTTATACAACGCAAGTTTTGATTAGGAAAGATATCATAATAATAAAAAGATATCATAATAATTATTAGATCATGCATTATTATGAATTATATAAAATATATTCCGGCAACACAACCGGTTTAATTTCCGATTAAAACAAGTGGTTAGTGACGAAGAAACAGTGACTTGCGGAACAAACAATGCACACAAACTTAAGGCTCGCCATATGCAATGCAGAAAGTAGTAGTACTAAATTTTAATTATCGTCAATAACGAGAGGAATAATAACTAATAATTAAGCTACTCGTCACATGCATTAAGTAATATTTATCTACTTTATTTGTAGTAAGTACAAAAGGTAAACTTTGATAAAAATAAATCAGTGCATGAAAAGACTCGTAACATTCTTTTTCGTTAGCTTAATTTTTCTGTTTTCGAGTAAATTGATGAGTATATTTTATAAATTCATGGAGTTTGCTTTCAAGCAATACAATAGAAAACCAACTTACTTAAATTTAGTATAAATTATTCATGAAAACTACTTTTCCTACCTGACCAAGTTTTGATATACTAATATATATAAAAAAAATTAAATTAAATAAATAAATAAAAACTGCACCAAGCTGACGTATTGGCCGTGGATTTCATTGATATGTATAGCTACAAGTATGCAATAGCGTGTTCAAACCAGAAAGAATCCTATATACAGTATAACGATTTCTTCGTGTGGCAAAACCAAGCAAATAAAAAAAAAAAAAAAAAAAGAAGAAAAAATGAGTTCAGGTAAAAACGAGTTAATATGACCCTTTAATGATGTGACAGTGAAACTCGTTTCTAAATAAATGATAGGATATCATTAAAAGAAATACGATCACAACATGTTATGAAATTTATTTCCACAGGTGCGTACCATGCTGAATGGATATTTAGAAACTGATAATTAAGTCAAGAAATGAGATTTTAAAACTTAATAACAATTATAAGAAATTTCAAAAAAATTTATAATTATAAGAATGATTTCTCGAATGTCAAATTGGTTTATGCAAAATGAAAAGGAAAATGAAAATTGAAAGCAAACCTGGAAGCAGGAAGTGGGCAAAAACTGATCAAATAATCCGCCGATCCACAGGTGAAAGTACTGCTACCGTCGTCATAAGCATAGCTATAAGCGCGTGGGCACGCGTTCTTAAATACCTCCGAATAATAAGTCGGTTTACATGTCTCTGGACTTGAATACGCGCCGCTGCAACAATACTGTGCATCCCCAAACGCATCACACGCGCTCTTACACGCCACTGCTCCACCTCCTCCTCCTCCTCCGTCAGCAATGCTCATAACTTTCAAGTCCGTCGGACACGCGCTATTCAGATCACCAACGCAACCGGTGGGCACACAGTTGCCGACACCGGTCCCGCCTTGAGGGACAATGAGCATCGGAAGATTATAACCGTCGACGAGGCTAACATCGAAGAAATCCATCCCGTTTGCGCCGTTTAGTGTGAACTCCGCCAAGGTAGCCGGCGGAGCCGCTCCTGCTCCGTCACAATCGATGGTTCCTGTACCGCAATCGCCGGTGACGCAGGTGAATTTTCCCGTGGTAGCATCTTGGCTGCAAAATGACCGGCCCCAAAGCCGGCCGGACCATCCTGCCGGAACCGGAATAGGAACCGATTGTCCTGGATTGAGGGCAAAACCTGTAGTGGAAAGAGGAGAAGTTCCGGCACCGGATAATAAACCCGGCCAAACTGTGTAGCTACACTGATTCAACAAAGTAAATGTTGTTGACAATACCCCTGCATCATTCAAATGCAAAACCCAGAAAGATTTTAGCTTTAAACAATATAATCTTTCCAAATAAGACATGTTCAACGGAAATCAAAGTACAATTGCGGGTCCGGACTTGGAATATTTCATTCAAACCTGTTCATTGAAATTTTGTCTCTATTTTTCTTTTGAAAACAAATCAAATTCACTTTATCCGCTAAAATCTATGCAATCTAACTGACATTTTAATAAACAAAATGCTAAAAAAAATAAGAATAAGTCCAAATAACTGAAACTCAGAACCCAAATTTTCTAGTTAATAACCATTTGGATTTGGTTAATGTATGATCGTCATAACAAGGAAACCAACAAAAATCAAGATTGAAAGGAAGAATTACCGGAGATGGATAAAAAGGAATGCAGAACGAGAAATGGAAAGGAGAGGTGGGCTCTAGCGGCCATTTTTGTTGGAAATCCAGAAACAGAGGAGATATTTTAATTTTATTTTTATGGATGAAATGAAAATGTAATTGATAAGAAACGTAAATGGAGAAATAAAAGGGATGGTTGAACCGTTGAAGATGTAACCGACGTAGTCACGTAGCAGATAGGACAGCTGGTGGTGATAGGAAGAAAGGAAAAAAAAAAATGTATGAAACCGCCACAGTGAAAGTCGGCGACGCTGTGTGAGAGTTCTAGGAAATGGAGATTTATGACGGGAGGAGGTTTGGATTTTTTTTTTTAAAATAATACAGTAATAATTAATAAATTAGTAATGAGATTGAGGAGGGAGATGGCGGGACGGCAGGATTTGGCGGACTTTTATAGGCGTGGTACTCGTGTTTTTAAATAAACGTTAGAAACATGACAAAATAACTTGTTGGGATAATATATTTGCATACATTGAAACGATTAAAGAGTCGAACTGAGCCAAGCCGAACCGAACCAATCGAAAATGATATTATTTTATAATATCCATTAGATGATTACACGACTTATCATCTTATGTGTTGATACTCTAAACACAAAAAATAGCCCTCGTATCTTGATTGGGCTTATGCAGAGCCCAACAACGGATAGGATCATCGGCCCAACAAGTTCGCACCAACATAACCCGGATAGCGGCCGGGAATCAATTAGTCGACAAGCCTTCAGCCCGCCACATGCCGCGACCTGAAGCACCTGAGGCCGGTCAGTCCGCCCTCCAGATCATGAGTTTGCTAACTCGGACCAAACCCGCTCAACAAGACGAACATGATTCCTACGTGAAGACTACAAGACTCAAACTCAGACTTAGCAAAATGACCAAGTGTTGGGTCCCTCTTTCACCAGTCCGCCTCGCCAGCTGTCTAGATTAATTATGCCATGTCATGCTTAATTATGTCTTGTCATTCTTAGTTTAATCGCATTAGCAATCCGCCTATATATATTAGCACCATGTAACACATAAAAGGATCTATGATTCAATACAAGCAGATACACTCTGCCAATTTGTCGACTGCGAACTCGCCCTTTTTACAGCTTAAGTCCAACCACCACACATTCATCATCGTCGTCGTGCACCAACGGCAAAATCACACATAACAGCCAGATATCCACCACAAACCACCGTTGACATCACCGTGATAATTTTGACATTATCATGTGTTAATGCTAAGTTCATTGGTTTATCTATATAAGCAAATAATGAACATAATTGAACGTTCGCGAGTACGGCCGTGTACGTTCGTTTGAGAATCGAGTTTATAATCTTGTTTAATTTTAGTTCACTAAATTAAGCTAGCGAATGATCATGAAAATTAACGAGTTGAACGTAAGCTTGTTTTCGAACGGCTATGTTCTCCTATTTGTAATACACGGCGTTGATCGAATCAACTTTTTGAAGACTTTTAAAATGTTGAATGTGTTAATCGATTTTTAAAATTGTTGATTCGCAAGTACGGCCATGTACGTTCGTTTGAGAATCGAGTTTATAATCTTCTTTAATTTTAGTTTATTAAATTAAACTAGCGAATGATCACGAACATTAACGAGTTGAACATATAAGCTTGTTTTCGAACGGTTATGCTCTCTTGTTTGTAATACACGACGTTGATCGAATCAACTTTTTGAAAACTTTTAAAATGTTGAAAGTGTTAATGATTTTTTAAAAACCTTTTTTTGACTCAATAATCGAATTTTAATTCAATGTGGTATATCGTAAGGGTGTATTGCTCCGGTTGAACGGAGACAAATGCTTTTTATATTTTTAGTTACACATGACATGTAGTAGCATCTAATTGATAAACATAAGAAAAACTCTATTTATAGGATAAGATAGGTTGACATGAAGAATAATAGTATGAGCCTAATATGACATTTCCAAGCATGGGGCCATCTAGTTGACCGGTAGCTGAGATTCTTTCTCTTCAAAACGAAGAAAGCACACATACACAGGGTTAATATTGTCATTTTTTGTGGAGCATAAATTTGTAAATTTTAGTAAAAGATTCTTACCCTCCTCCGCTTGATTCGATTCGGTTTTACTTATTTAACTATTTTTAAGAAGAAGAAATCACAATTATAAACACGTGCGTACACACGTCCTTTTTACTTTAAGGAGACTTTGAACTCAAAACCTCATGTCTTGATTTAGAGTGTAGAAGGTATTATTTAGGCTGTCCCCTAAACTTGAAACAATTGTTGTTGAAAGTTATCAATTTAACATGTTGCTTAACAATTTTTAACAAGCAATATGAATACTTAAATCAGATGAATATGTATGAACAGAAAATTAATAATATGGGTAATGAAAATTTATTAACTGAGACGAGTGCAACACTCTGTCCTCAAGACTTTTTTGCCCCGACTATGTGCACACGATAATGACAATCATCTCTCAAAATACAAAAGTCATTCTTTTTTGAATTGTTCTACTTCAATGAGAATAAGCAGACGAACCGATCATGTTTTGTAAATATCTTTTTTTTACTTGAATTTGTGCAAAATGTTTTTAGTAAGGCATGAGTGAATGCAAAAATTTGGCCTGGCCAAAATTTCTCATGATTTTTTTATATCCCAATCTTCACTCAAGTGCTGAGATTATATAAGAGAATAAAACGCAATCATTTTCCGGTTGCATCCTTTAACTGAAACGATACAACTCATATGTGATTTTAATCTTTCGCCGAACTAATGCAACTCTCTATTATATTATTTTAGCATTAATTCTTAATTCAAATTTCTCCAACAACAATTTCTTGAAAATACCTCAAGCTTATGACATCAACATACATATAAATTAAGTGAATATGTGTTCAAGGTAAAGCACTTAAGCACAAGTTATTGGAGTTAACACATAGCATTTTATGTGTTAAAACAAGTTCAAGTGAGCATTGGAGCATCTGTGCCATGCCAACCCTTCACCATCTATGCAACTTCCTAGTCCTCCACTCATGCCATCACCTAATCAGTCTCACTCCTCCATGGAGCATATGCCATCTATGTCCCCAGATCATTCACCAACTTCACCTGACCAACATTTTGACACCTCAACCTCCAGTGATTCCTCTATGTCTCCACCTCACCACCAGATGCAAACCAGACTGAGAAGTGGTATTGTGAAGCCTAAAAAGATGTTCGATCTTAACACTGTCTTGACTACTGATTCTTGTGAACCTGATTCTGTTGCACAAGCTCTTGCTGATCCAAAGTGGCATAATGCCATGAAAGAAGAATACCAAGCTCTGTGTGATAATAATACTTGGGAACTTGTGCCAGCTCATCCATCTCAAAATCTGGTAGGCAATAGATGGATCTTTAAAGCCAAACTCAGGCCAGATGGAACGGTCCTCAATTACAAAGCAAGACTTGTTGCTAAAGGGTTTCACCAGAAGGAGGGAGTTGATTACAGTGAAACCTTTAGCCCTGTAGCTAAAGCTGGAGCAATCAGGGTTATTATGTCTATTGCGGCAGCTCTAAACTGGGGTATTCATCAAGTGGACATCAATAATGCCTTCCTAAATGGAAGACTACTTGAATCAGTGTTTATGCCTCAGCCAGAGGGATTCATTGACAGTGGCAAACCTACACATGTGTGTCACCTAAAAAAGGCACTATATGGCCTAAAACAAGCACCTAGGGCTTGGTTTGATGAGTTGAAAAATCAGCTTCTCCAATGGGGATTCACTCGGTCAGTATCAAACACCTCATTGTTTATTATGAAACAGAATTCTACACTTCTCTATGTCCTGGTGTATGTTGATGACTTTCTCATCACATCCAATAGTCAGGATGCTATCCACAAATTTATTAAGCTCTTGAATAGCAGGTTTCCCTTGAAAGACTTGGGACCAGTGAGTCATTTTCTGGGTATGGAGGCAAAGAGAGACAAGACAGGATTGTTGCTCACACAAAACACTATCTCAAGCAACTGCTCAGTAAACTTGGATTAGAATTAGTAAAACCTTGCCCTACTCCTATGGTTGTAGGCAAGTCTTTCACTCCAGAAGAAGGCATACCCATGAAAAATGCCTCTCTTTATATAAGTGTTATTGGGGCACTCAGGTATATCACCTTCACTAGACCTGATGTGGCTTTTTCTGTCAACACTCTCAGCCAGTTTATGCATTCACCCAAAGATGTGCACTGGCAGGCCCTAAAAAGAGTACTGAGGTATCTCAAAGGTACTGAGGACTATGGAAATCCAAGGGAAAGCTTGAACTCACAGCATACACTGATGCAGCCTTGTCTTTGACTGGATACGGTGATGCAAACTGGGGGTGTTCTATACATGACAGAAGGTCAGTTGCTGGCCATTGTATGTATATTGGAGACTCTCTTGTTACTTGGAGCTCAAAAAAACAGCAGGTTGTGTCCATATCCAGTACAGAATCTGAGTACAGAAGTCTTGCAAATGCTGCAGCAGAAATCAGGTGGTTAACCTCCTTACTTAAAGAACTTGGCATCAGTCTCAAGTCTACACCAGTGATCTATTATGACAACATTAAAGCAAATTCCTTGGCTCAGAACCCTGTCTTCCATGCTAGAACAAAGCACATTGAGATTGATGTGCATTTTGTGAGAGACCAAGTCCTAAATTGTGATCTAATATTGGAGTATATACCATCATGTGAGCAGCCTGCTGATATATTCACTAAAGCTCTGTCAGTTGCATCATTTGTGCCATTCAGATCCAAATTTAATATGGAGAACCACCCACATTTACTTTGAGGGGAGCTGTTGGATTATATTGTTATTATTGGATATTTAAGGGAATGAAAATGTAATAGATTTGTGTAAAATCTATCCTAGATTTTATGGTGTGTGTGTGTGTCATCTTTACTAAGTGACAAGTGTCACTGTCTATCTATATGTATGACACCAAGTTTTTGTGGAAACAAATTAGCTTTATCCCTTTCTTGTTTTCTAAGTATTAGTTTGTTGAGGTGGTTACTAGCGGTTATAGGAGTAGTTGCAGCTCAATACACTCTTATTTATACTCAACTATTGAGCACCATTGATGGTTATTGAGAATCATTGATACATTCATGTAAAATGCTGTTGTAATTTTAGTTTTAGAATCCGCTGTCACTATTGATAAGTTTTCTCCTCATTAATGGTGTTCTTCATATTTCCAATCGTTTTCTTCATCAATTCAGTAAATTCCACATGGTATCAGAGCTTTTGCTATGTTTACTTGTGTAATTCTCTTATAATTCAACATAATTATTTAGTTTTCTTTTCATTCTTGAAGGAACTTTCTGCTTACTTGCTTTGTTCTTGGAATTCTTAGTGTTTGTTTTCTACAAAATATGGAAAGGGTAGCACAGAATCAATGTATTCTTCCTAGAAAACCAACTCTATCTTCACCCCAATGAGAATCCAACGTTGGTATTGGTTCAACCTTTGTTAACCAACAAGAATTACCATCCATGGAGTTATTCAATGAAGATGACTTTGATTACAAAGAACAAGATAGGATTTATAGATGGTTCTATCACTAAACTTGTTGTGACTTCCCCGGACTTTCAAGTTTGGTTACAATGTAACACTTTTGTTAAAACTTGGATACTGAATTCTGTAATGCCTAACATTGCACATAGTGTCATGTATAAAGAAACAACTAGGGAAGTGTGGTTAGATTTGCAGTATAGGTTTTCTAGATTGGATGTTTTTAGACTAGGAGATCTATTAGATCAGGATCATGCTCTTAAGCAAGGAGATTTGGATGTTACCACTTACTATACTAAATTGAAGACACTGTGGGATGACATTGCAATAATGAAGCCAGATCACTTCACTCAAAAGTCAGTTATTATTTTGATGAGGTGGTTACTAGCAGTTATAGGAGTACTTAAAGCTCAATACACTCTTATTTATACTCAGCCATCGAGCAACATTGATGATTATTGAGAATCATTGATTGATTCAAGTAAAATGCTGCTGTAATTTTAGTTTCTGAATTCTCCACTATTGATTAGTTTTCTCCTTATTAATGGTGTTCTTCATATTTCCAGTCGTTTTCTTTATGTTTTCTTTATCAATTCAGTAAATTCCACACAAGTGCCTAGTCAAGGTTGGCCATTAATATTTCGGGGCCTTAGATTGTTTTATCGAACGTGGTCTTTTTAGTTCCAAGTATACGTTTAAGCAAAAGGATAGCATAACAGAGTTATCCCATTAAGCATTCAAAGCAAAAGGCTAATAATGTCACACATTAAGCAAAACAAGCAATGTCAGCGAGCCAGGATCACCAAAAAGCTAAGCGAAAGCAAACAAGAATGCATGCCTTTATTTGCCTTATTTGGGCCAACTTTGAAACTATTTTTTCTTCATTATGCTGAAATCACTTTTTGTTAGTATTCAGCCTTAGATATGTATATATTAGATATGTTCAATATGTGGCTGGTTTCTATTGGTACAAGTGGCATGTGTATAGATATGTATATATTACATATGTTCAATATATGTGGCAAATCCGTTAGATATGTTCAGCTAGATTTTGTTATACATGTTGTACACCTGCAAACTGAATCATTCAATGAAATACAACTGATATATTTTTTTTTTTCTCATGGTATCAGAGCCAGCCATGGCCACTGTTAACGGTGATTTTTACGGTTTATACGACTTTATTTCGTAGCAATTTTCTTTATGTTTTATTACTTTTTATAGAAAATTAAGTGTTTAAATGATTTATTGGAAGAATGCGTATAGAAATGATTTAAGTGCAAACTCGAGCTTATTACGTGGTTTTATTAGTGATTTTCTAGTTATCTATACGGTATTACATTTTGCACATTTCTATCATCTTGTAGATACGCTTGCATGTTATGGAGGAAGCTAAAAAGATTTCCAACTGAAGATTAAATGGAAAGGAGGAAGATGCAAGTGGAACTTGGAATAAAGATATCAAGCAATCTAGACGTGCGTTTGCCACTTCGTCCAGTGGACGGACGTCTGAAGGCCTGGATGGGCGTCCATGAGAGCAATCTGATTCAGGATTTCAAGAATTTTGTTGAACGAGCGTCTACAAATACACAGGACGGGCGTCTGATCAAGCTCGGCCCGACTCGAAGATTTCATGCATACCAGACGGGCGTCCATAATAGTGGACGAGCGTCCGACACCGACTTTAGTTAAACCGACCTTGAATTCTATAAATATAACGCTGCATCTCAACCCTAGAGGATACCTCACATCACACCATATTATACATTGAGAAAACCCTAGAATCAAGCAAAGTTAGGCTCGGTCGACCGAGCCCTGGTGCTCGGTCGACCGAGGATTGTTTTTTTTATTTTTTTTTATATTGTTTCGTTTCCGGATTGTGCTGATGACTGGGGGCTGAGCAGTTTGTTCAAGTTATGTGAATCCGTTTCAGCAGGTTCTTGGTTTTCAACCTTAGGTTTATTTTGTGATTTTAATTAAAGTCATATCTTTTCTATATGCATATTATTGTTATGCAAATTAAATCGAGAGATGTATTGTTGTTGATGTTTACTATGTGATGAGAATCGGTGTAAGGAAAGATTGGATCTTTAACCTAAAAATAACGAGAGTTGTTAGGTTAGAAATTTATGTTGCTAGATTGAATAAATCTTACACCTTTGTTATGAAAGCGTTAATCTTTAAGGATCGAGAGATGACGAGATTAATAAACGAATTATCTAAGAGATTAGGAATTCGAACCTACGATAGGTGAATCACGATTTGAGTTAAATCATCACAGGATAACCGTAGGGAGGAAATTGAGGGTTGCGGGAACGGTGGATCATTGCTTGTTCGTTGTTTAATCACCATGACCATCGTCACAACTTTACAGTTGTTTATTGTTTTTTTTTTCTTCTAGTTTATAGTTTAGATTTAGGTTTCGCAACTATCTTTCCTGGCTTTGGATCTAGATCCTCTGTCCAGTTTATTGTTTTTGTTTTTTTTAGTTCTGTTTTGTTTTATTTTTCGTGACAACTTTAGAGAAATTAAGAACTAGACCAACCTCGATTCCCTGTGATTCGACTCCGGTTGTAACTACTATACTACGATCCCTGCACTTGGGGTAAACCGGATTTATTTTATTACTTATTTGTTTTTCATTAGATAAAATCCGAGACAAGTTTTTGGCGCCGTTGCCGGGGAATCGGTACGGTTGTCTAGTTTTTATTAATTTTTCTGTTACTAACTTTTCGTAGGTAGATTTTTGTTTCTTTTTTTTCCGTACCTTTTTCTGTTTCTTTATCTTTACTAAAATAAAAAAAAAAGTTGTTTTGTTTGCTAGGGTTTCTGAGGTTTTGAATTTACTAACGTGGTAACTAGGGTGAGAGTCGAACGAGGGGTCGAGTTTCTCTTTATTGTGCATCATGCTAGGGCCAGACAAGCGTTTGTCCTTTCCAAACGCCCGTCTGCTCTGTGTGGTTCCAAACGTGCGTCCATAAGGAGTGGACGCCCGTCCGACCAAATGCACCAGCCCTGTATATGTTTTGAGAGCACCAGACGAGCGTATGTCTTGTCCGAACGGCCATCCAGTGCATCCGTTTTTAGTGAATAGAATTTGATTTTGATACATGCTTCCGTTATTTGACATGGATGTTTTAATGTGAGCCTCTGTGGCCTTTATATATGCGTAGATGTTCTGTTCTTTCACCTTTATGGTTATTTCTCCATCTATTGCGGTCCATGTTGAGTGATTGTTTGTGTTTCGAGTCTGCTGATGTGGCATGGCTTCTTTATTTTACATCCCCCATGTATCTATTGCATACTTTTGGTATGTGGACCACGTCCCATGCAAGTTTTTCGTTGTTTTCTGTTTCTATGACTTTGGGTACATGGGATGCGCTTATGAGAGGATGTCACGAAATTTATTCACGAAATTCAGTAAGGCCCTACTACTGGTGACACTGGAGCACCCAGCTAGACGTGATTCTACTATGATTCATGCTTTGTTCCTTTTGTAGTCTATCTAGGGTGTTAGGGTTGTTTAGGGGTTGGCTTTTCGATATGATTCATCCGTACTTTAGTTGAAGCTACGTCGGTTTTCCGTTGCCATTACTCATTGATGAATCTTGTAAGCCTTAACGCGCATTTGCCTTGTCGGTTGGAGTTTGATATTTCGAATGCACATGTTGGACCATATTTGTATTGTAAGCCTCTGTGGCTTTATATTTGACGCTTAGATGCCCTGTGTTTTCCCTGTGTGGTGATTTTTCAATCTGAGCAATTATATCATGTGCTTATATCTTGTCTATCATTATTTTTGCATGTGATATTCCCTTGTGTCCCCCGAGATATTGCCATGTTTGTTCAAGTGTGCAGGATATTTGCGATAGCAATTGTGAGCTTTTAAAAGATGTCAGTTTTCCGGTGGATGGTCCACAGTCTACCGATTTCTTCAAGCATTTCTGGATCTGACTCATGACCACTTCCAGACTTGCACCTTCGAACTACAATCAGCTAAGTTTTTCTTATTCTGCACAACATGAGGACATGTTGTTATTTAAGTGTGTGTGGGGGGGGATTGGTTGTTTGTACCTACAAAATGTGCTTAATTTATTATGCTTATTATGCTTACCACCATTCTTCAAAAATTCAAAAATTTGCGAACATCTGTCCCGAGCATGAGTTTATTTTGGCTTACTTACTTGTTATATTCCCATACTTGTGCTAAGTTGACTAGTATTTTAGCATAGACCTTTGATAAATAAGCCTTTACTCGAATTCTTTTCACGTAAGCCTCTTCGATGACGAGCTGAACTTAGGAAACTGTACTCATTTAAACCGATGATGTTTGATTATGGTTATCAGACCGTTCGCTTAGTGCTAATGTCATGGAAATTGTAATATGTGCGTAGTTGGAATTGAAGTAGGAAGTATCGTGAATATACCGAAGCCTGAATGTGATAAGCGAAACGTAACTACTGTGCTTGGGAAGTTGTTGTTAAAATAATGAAAAAAATTTGGGTGTGTCGGAAGCTGGTCGATGATTGGAGTGAGGTAGGGCGTATCTCGAATGTCCTATACCACTATGATGACCAAAAGCTCACGACAGTCAGAAGAAGCTGCCTTATGATTTGAGTAAGGTAGGGCATATCACGATTGTCCTATTCTGCTATGACGGGCAAGAGCTCATTCTGATGTGTGTTTAAATGTGAAAGATAAATTAAATCAACTTACATAAGGAATTTGGTTTGAATAAGTGAAAGACTTAGTTATCGCCTACCTTATCCCCAGTATAGGCCAAGGTATATGTTGTAGGGAATACCCTCTGGGTACAACTGAAAAGATTTCGAAAACACATGTATTACTCTAGTCATGACGTGAGTAGTTTTGTAGGGCGTATGTATAGTCAGGAAGATTCATTATCTGTCTTAAATGGGTGTTGGTTGGTTAGCTTGACTTTAATTGTCAAGTGTGGAATCGGTGGAAATTGAAGAATGCTTTGCACACACTACACATTCGAGTAATCGTTTATTACATGTGATGTATGTTTTTGATGCTAGTCGACCGGTTGTGATTTGATATATGGGACTTTATGTGGTTCATTGCATGAGTAAGCCTATGTTTTCTTGTTTTGTCTTGCTCGGGACGAGCAAGAGATAAGTGTGGGGGAGTTGTTAACGGTGATTTTTACGGTTTATACTACTTTATTTCGTAGCAATTTCCTTTGTGTTTTATTACTTTTTATAGAAAATTAAGTGTTTAAATGATTTATTGGAAGAATGCGTATAGAAATGATTTAAGTGCAAACTCGAGCTTATTACGTGGTTTTATTAGTGATTTTCTAGTTATCTATACGGTATTACATTTTGCACATTTCTATCATTTTGTAGGTACGCTTGCATGTTATGGAGGAAGCTAAAAAGATTTCCAACTGAAGATTAAATGGAAAGGAGGAAGATGCAAGTGGAACTTGGAATAAAGATATCAAGCAATCTAGATGTGCGTTTGCCACTTCGTCCAGTGGACGGACGTCTGAAGGCCTGGACGGGCGTCCATGAGAGCAATCTGATTTAGGATTTCAAGAATTTTGTTGAACGAGCGTCTACAAATACACAGGACGGGCGTCTGATCAAGCTCGGCCCGACTCGAAGATTTCATGCATACCAGACGGGCGTCCATAATAGTGGACGAGCGTCCGACACCGACTTTAGTTAAACCGACCTTGAATTCTATAAATGTAACGCTGCATCTCAACCCTAGAGGATACCTCACATCACACCATATTATACATTGAGAAAACCCTAGAATCAAGCAAAGTTAGGCTCGGTCGACCGAGCCCTGGTGCTCGGTCGACCGAGGGTTGTTTTTTTATTTTTCTTATATTGTTTCGTTTCTGGATTGTGTCTTGATGAATGGGCCGAGCGGTTTGTTCAAGTTATGTGAATCCGTTTCAGCAGGTTCTTGGTTTTCAACCTTAGGTTTATTTTGTGATTTTAATTAAAGTCGTATCTTTTCTATATGCTTATTATTGTTATGTAATTTAAATCGAGAGATGTATTGCTGTTGATGTTTACTATGTGATGAGAATCGGTGTAAACCTAGATCACCATAGGAAAGATTGGATCTTTAACCTAAAAATAACGAGAGTTGTTAGGTTAGAAATCTATGTTGCTAGATTGAATAAATCTTACACCTTTGTTATGAAAGCGTTAATCTTTAAGGATCGAAAGACGACGAGATTAATAGACGAATTATCTAAGAGATTAGGAATTCGAACCTACGATAGGTGAATCACGATTTGAGTTAAATCATCACAGGATAACCGTAGGGAGGAAATTGAGGGTTGCGGGAACGGTGGATCATTGCTTGTTCGTTGTTTAACGTCACAACTTTACGGTTGTTTATTGTTTTTTTTTTCTAGTTTATAGTTTAGCCACCGCAACTATATTTCGGAGAAGAGGTTTATTGGTTTTTTTAGTTGTTTTGCTGCCTTCTACTACCTTAGAACCCTTAACGGTTTCAATTACCTTCCGTCTTACCATCGGCCCATCAGAGCCGACTATTTCAGTGTTCCCTTCAGTCCAATACTCCACTCTTCTACCGTTTCCTTTCGATGCAACACCTGCAAGAGTCCAACTTTCAAAATCCTCGTTTTGAAATGAAACTAAACGTAAAAAAGTCACTTAACATTTACGATAAACAAAGTCACAACTATGGTATTAGTGACACTACTAATTGGCACCATAAGAATCATTCACAAGGCAGCAAAACTAGAGTCGGTCGATGCAGAGTCGGTCACACTACCAATTGGCAAAAAAATACAACCGGATTAACATTGAATACGGACAAAAAAAACAACAACAAGAGTCAATTGCAAGGCAGCAAAACTCTATCCGGACAAAAAATAATAAGAATCATTCACACCGATTCATCAAATGTACATAAGTCTCGGACAAAAATGTCCACATAAACAAGTACATTGTGACACTCAGACGATAAGCAATGACACTTGAGGTGTTTTGGATCAAGGAGCTGTCATATTGTACGTCAAAACCCGTCCTCCAACTTTTCACCCACAGCTTGCAAAACATCATAGTGTATTTTGAATTACTGCTTAGAACTCAAGGCCACAGAGATACAATCCTATACAACTGATCGATCATGTTCAAGTACTACTAACTTGTGAATTAAGACCACCAAAGAGTATAATCAATTGGTGTGATAACATACTCAATTTTTTTTTTAGTGTGATTGTCATTTTTTAAAAACATACATTTGGGGTTATTTTTGCCATTTCAAAACTGGATAATGTTGTTTGAAAATGTAAATTATGGAAACGTTTATGTCATTCGTTGTAACGTTATGACCCATTTAATTTTGTTGCGTTGTCACACAGCTGGAACTAGTCTGGTCCAGCCGTTTCGGGAACAAATACCAGAATTATATTTATTAAAAATATACCCAAAATGATTTTTTTTTTTTCATAAAAAAAAGTCTGCTAAAATTTATAATTGAACACAAAATGATTCCAAACAAATATGTCATGATTTTCTAGGAGCAGCATCAGCAACAGCCACATTGAGATTTCCGTGGGCTAAAGCAACTTCAATCCTGGATGTAATTCCAGGTGAAGAAATCTTACTATCCACTAATGTTTGGTTGCACCGTAATATTTCATCAAGCGCACGCATACCCTCGTACGTTGCGTAATATGGACCTTCAGTCTTAAAGGTATTAATCATAGCCTTCCACTCCCCCATTGCACCATTGTACGCATCAATGCATTCCTTTGCAACTGCTTTAAGCCCTGGTTCTTTCGTTCCGTTGTTCTTCGAGATTTCGTCGAAAAAGCTTTGTGCATTCTTCGCGTCTCCATCTGCTGAGTCCACGGCGATTTGTATGATCATGAGGAAGTCGTTTGCGGAAACGCTGCGTGGATCTGATTTGAAAACATCAAGACAAAAAGATTGATCTTCATTGCCTTTTCTGCTCTTGCAGAAATCAAAAATTGTTTTGGAAAACACCGGGTCGGATTTAATTAATGAAATTGATGACAATGCTGAATAATTGGAAAACAAGGACATAAGAATGGCTATGACAAAAAATGTTTTCTCAAGAATATCCATGTCTTTTTATATATATATATATAATTTTGAAGAATAAGGAGGGATAGAAATTCTAATGAAAGAATGTTGTTTGAAATGTATGAAAATAAAAGTAGCTACTATATATATATAATAACAAAACCTTAGTGGCAGTGTCACATGTTAGTCATTCCCCGGAGGTTTGTTATCTAAATTGTTATAATACTTATTACAGTCAAAGTTTGCATTAAAAAGCAACCGAAGTAGTTGTGAACTCATTCATGCATTCTTCTTAGCCGACTTAGGGTTGATTTTGGGCCACCGTCTCGACGGTGGGATCATCTAACGTTGGGCCGGCATTCTCGAAACCACATGAACTTTTATTTTATTTATTTTACGAAGCATATAAAGTAAAGATTTATTACCAAAATATGTTAATTTTCTTCATGCCGCAGTCTTTTAGGTTGTGTTCTCACGATGACAAGTAGATGACGAAAGTTGCATTCTTGAATTTGTTCGAAAGTATGTGATGATACCCGGAGAATATCAAGGGTGAACAAAAAAATTTGAAATTCAAACAAACCGACCGGATCAAGTCGAACCAAGATAGAATGAGTAAACCGTTGTTTTTCAATCGGTTTTCGCAGAACTAAATACTATATAGTTTAATACAATTCGGTCTAAACTTTAAAAACTAGAATCGTTTAAAACTAGATCAAACCAGAAGTATACATACACACACATGTTCTGTTTGACATGTGTTGCATATCCATTATTCATTTCATATCATACATATACAGATTTTTGTGATCTTTACATTTTTGTGATCTTTACATTGTTAGGAGATGTACTTTATAAGTTTTCGATATTAAATCCTACACCACATTATCTTACCACATATTATCTTACCACACTACCCTATATTACGTACTTTATTCAACCTACCAAACTTTACTTAACTTACGCCACATCATCCAACCATACCATCCTACCCTACCATGCATCACCGCATTACATCTCATACCTCCCCTCACCTACATTAGCACACCCTACCGCACCCTACCTCTCTACCTACCTACAAACCTTAACCTACCTCCCAACCTACATATTAATTCACTATCCTAGCTAAGCCTATTACACCCTATTTTATCTCATCTCATCCTACCTTACCCTACCCACCACTCCATCCTACTCTACCCTACAACTCCCTACCCTACCGTGCCCACCACCCATCTTACTATACCCTACCCTTCCCACCACCCTAACCCAACCCACCCCTCACACCTTTTAGGGTGGCATCAAAACATGTTCATAGAAGAATAATATAAGTGCGTATGAAATGAATATCCGACACATCTTCGACATCTCCCGACATCGTATGGATACTTTTCGACACTACCGAATAATTTTTTTTCAATTTCTACTTAAATCAATTTTAACCGAAAAAATGAAGTTATCTTCAACATTATCTGCAACAACACGTGTTCTACCCAAAACACGACACGACACGCTTCGATACACCCCGACGCCATATCCAACAGTTGTCGGTTGATCAAATGAATATTAATTAAAATCTAACACACTATCAACACTCCACGACACAAAATCGACACCTTTCGGCACTACTAAACATTGACCAAAGAAAAAAAACGACACACACAATATATAGAAGTAAAAAAATGAAGACGAAAAAAATAATCAATACGTAGCACCCCAAAAAACGATGCCCCTAAAAAAACCGGCATAGACACACAATGTAAAATATATATACGTAAAAAAGGAAAAAAAAACACACACACACAAACAAACTATAGTATATTGAAATATCACGTGGTCGTATTGTATTAGAATAAGACCCAAAAAAAAAAAAAAAAGAGATCTCGATGGAAAGCAAAATAATATGTAATTAAATTGGAATCGGATACATCTTAAGACAACACACATAATAAGATTAAGAATAAATTAAAGCTAATGTGTAGATTAAAAATACAATTGGGTCCTCTAAAATGGAACAATTTAACTCAAACCCTTCACCTCAAAAAAAAAAAAAATATTTTTTTGGGGGCGCCACCCAATGAACCAGTAAAAATCTTTAAAAAAAAAAAGATTGGACTAGGCTTTTGGGCTGATGAACAAAAATGACGGACCAATAGAAAAAGAACACGTGTCACAAATCTACAACTTTTCCCTTCTTATTATTATAGAGAGAAGAGAAATGACACTACTGCAAAATCCCAAGGTGAACCATAAAGCTCAATGCATAAAAGTTATGTATATGAGAGTTGAGTTTAGGATAACTACCTTAAATATTGAGTTTATCTTTCAAAAAAAAAAAAAAAATAGAGTTTACAATCCCCAGAACACTCCCCGTGCGTTTTTTTTACATCACATCACAAATCATTTCTTACAATTCTCTCACCAATCAAATCTTCAACTACAAATAAAAAATATTAAATCATCTCTCATCATTTCACTTTATCAACTTTATTACATTTTTTACCATTATTTTATTCATTATTCTACTTTATTTCACCAATCATTTCATAATCTACACCAATCATTATTCTACTTTATTTTACCCATTCAACTTTCTAATCATTATTTCAATCACTTTATCAAAAAAAACTCCAAAAAAAACTCCCAAAAAAACTCCAACCCAAAACAAACACAACCTAAGAGTGTGACCGCTTGATCCGGGCAGTCCGGCCGTCGGTGTTGGACACCTTAGTGGCTAATGGCTACACTTGAAAGAATTCACATAGGACTGGACCGATTCGATATGGTGATTTCGTACTATGATATGATTAAGGATATCAGTCACTAGTGAAATAATGGTAATTTGATGATAAGAAATTATGGAGAGGTTTACGGACAAGGCCTTGCTCTATATGAAAGCTGTCACTAGACGGTTATAATAAGGTAATAGTTATATTACCGGACGCTCGGTAACTATAAGAATAGTATAGTAAATTAAGTTGTTCAAAATTCCGGAAAAGTGCAGTCTTGGCTCTATGGTGATACGACGCCAAGATTAATGAGATATGTGATTCGACTGAAGAGTTTGATCGGTTATTCGAATCATTGGAGCTTCATGATATAGGTACATGATCACGGTTTGTCTACTCGTAAACCACAATAGTAGCACTCCAAAATAAATGGGAAACAGAGTTTTCTTCTCGAAATTAAGGAAATATGGTTTTTTTTCCTTAAGAATAAGTATTTTAAGTGAAAATTAATTTTCCACTAAATAAAACATCCATAGATTATATATGTGATAAATGATGATACAATTATGTAAATAAGATTTACATAATAATTTTATTTTATAGGTTAAAGGTTGTGAAGGACATGTTTTAATCTAAAATGGTTGAGAAAGACAAACATGTAGTAACACATGTACAAAAATTTAGTAAGTAAGCATGTCATTCACAACCATTTTAGATTAATTGTGTCCTTCACAACCATTTTATATACAAAATGGGAAAAGAGGACAAGAAAAAAAAAATTGTTGAGAAGGAATAAACGCCATTCTACATGTGTTACTACATGTGGTTGTAGCAACATGTAAGAACACACGTAGTAATATATTCTCAAGACTAATTTTATATGACTATTAAATGGCAAAAATAATTAATTATGAAAGAATGTTCTACATGGGCTAATTGCTTAACGAGATTAAGCAAGGCTTTCCTAATTAGGATACCTACTTGATGTGAATAAGTAAGGCGATACTAAAAGGGCATTTTGCGTAAAAGGATTTAAAAGGGCTTAAAATCACATCTAAAGGGTCCTTAAGTAAATGATCTGGATCCTTCTTCTAATGTCCTAATTAAGTCTATTTAAATGGAGCTTTCATGAGATGAAAATCCTGATCCAATTACCCTAGTTGGGGCCCCACTTTCACAAGAAATATAGAGAAAAGTTCTCTCAAAATACTTGGTAGATTCTAAAGCTAAAGATTGGATCTTTGAAGTTTGATTCTTTAGAATCCTTTGACCCATGCTTATATTGAGGTTGCACCAACTTGTGTAGAGGAGGTCTTGCCAGAAAATCGTGAAATCTACTATCTTGTTCAAACTGTGATATTACTGTGAATGTTCATTGTCCCTGATGTGAATCGCTTCTACCGAAATTTCGGAGGTGATTCCGTAGTTGCGGCAGTGCCGAAGTTAAGGTACCAGGTCACAGTTACGGCAATGGTGTTTTTGGGTCAGACTCGGTTTTCAAGTCAGTGAACTCAGATATCAAAAACGAGATACATATATCGATAAGTGCTCCGAACTCTTAGAAAAATCTAAACAACACAATCCAACTCACAACACACGGCTCTAACCCTTTATTCACTTTTTTTTACTTCCTCAGCACCAATATCTAAGATTCTTTGACGTATTCTGTTTGACATATTTCTTCTCCTCTGGTGATGGTGGAGTTCATCACCAACATTTCTCATTGCGTTTACTGAAATGTTGACATCTTATATAAAAGGATAAGAGTATGTTTTATCTAAACATTTTTTTTTGAAGGTTCAAATGATTTATGATAGACAACAACATTCTGGAGGTAATTGATACGGGGGAAAAAAAAAAAAATGGTATCTTTTATCCCTCTCACAATCAAATGCTATCTATTTTGTTTTATGCATTTTGTGATTTACATGTGTAATTCAATAATGTATGTGCTAGTTCAATATTAATTGATGAATCAAAATGGATAGGGGACAATTCTATTAATCTTCTCGTTTTTCTCTAACTAAGATAATCCATCTTTACGACTTACATTCCTGATTGTCAAACCCTGAATGATGTAAGGATGAACGCGATTGGGAAAGCTCCACTAAGCTAACTTTAAAGTCACGTGGAAAAAAAAACATACCGAAAGAGACTTGAGCCTATAATCACATCAGAGATACAAGATTATCTTGTAAATTAACTGCATTCTCTCATTACATAATTACTATGAGTCACAACACATATAAGTGTTGTTATTAAGATGTTCAATATCCACGGTCCGAATCAGACGGTCACACTCCAAGTGTTTCTTGCTTTAATTGTAAAAAACATGAACTTCAACTAATTTCACCACGGATTTAACATTCAAAGAGCATTCACAGAACATCACCATAAACCAAATCATCTCGTAAATAACTCTTATTAAACACGGAGTACCATGACCACATAATGAAATATTATAGTATATACATTTAATAGAGTACAACTATGAAAACAAATACATAATAAACATCAGATTTGAACGCTATGGCCTCGGAATTGGAGAATGTTAAAGTCAGACTTAAGGGAGGGAGGAAGAGGAAGAAGGGTCAAATGCTTAGATCAAACTTCCACAGGGGAGTGGTATATTTGATTGGCAAACTTTGAGCAGGAGAAGAGACACAGCACATAAACATGGCCAGTAACAATGGTGGACATGAGTTTGCTCGTAAGACTTGAACCTCCTTGACCCTCAAGTCCACCAGAGCGATAGGCAAAACCATCTATAAGGACAATCACACGATTACAACTATCGTACGAAAAGCCCCACCCCGGCATTTGATACCAAATACCAACAAACCTGACTAATGACCAAAGTGGGGGCTCTGTAGAGGACTCTTACCAATGGTAAATCTCTGACTAAGAGGTGTTTAACATTATTATACCTAAGTAGATAATAATCAAACATATGACCTTCTTTAGACATTCTGAACTACAAACTACTTGAGCCAGGTTGTTGGGGTATAGACTAGCCCAAACTTTCATACTTTGGACATTTGAATAACAAAAACTACAACACAATTACACAACCAAACTAGTAGGTATGACCCTCCACCAAAAAGGGTTCAAGTTTATATGAAGGTATGACCTTCCACCAAATCCTAGGTCTAACAAAAACAGCAGATGTACATTGAATATCAAGACTTTTGCAAACATCATTAAGATACAAGGGCACTCTCTAATGTAATCAAATAGCAATCAATCTAACCTCATATGTCATGTACCAAGAATAACCAAATAAGTACCAACAAACAAATCGAGATCTTTGATGAATTAAACAATGCAATTAAAGCTTCACATAAGCGAGTAGCAAGCCCCGAAAAACAAAAAAGCAAAGACCAACCATCTTTCAAAGCTAATATGTTACCAGCATAAAAGAGAAGCATACCTACTATATATTGCAAAGTCAAAACACCATAACAAAAAGCATCCTGCAAAATGACCATCCTATAGGGTATGATCCATCAATAAATTAGAAGCAATAGCAAACCATTATTATTATTCATTAATTGACTGTGCAATGGAGCACTCCCTAGCAAAGTGACCCAATTCTCCACAGTTATAGCATTTGTTTCCACCACCACCACCTCCAATACGAGACGACCTCGGTGGCCCACCACCACCACCGGAGGCTACTTGTACGCAATCCCGAGCCAAGTGACCCTGTTCACCACAGTTAAAACAAGATCCACTCCCACCACCTCTCCCACCACCAGAGGATACTTGCACACAATCCCTAGCCAGATGGCCTTGTCCACCACAGTTGAAACAAGATCCACCCCCACTGCCCCTTCCACCACCACCAGACGATACTTGCACGCAATCCCTTGCCACATGGCCATGTCCACCACAGTTAAAGCAAGTTCCACTACCACCACCCCTCCCACCACCACCACCACCGGAGGATACTTGTACACAATCCCTAGCCAGGTGACCTTGTCCACCACAATTAAAACAAGATCCGCTCCCACCACCACCACCGACACCGACACGGCCACTGCGCACGCAATCCCTAGCTAAATGTCCATATCCACCACAAGAATAGCAGACGCCACCACCAGAACTTTCATTCATCTTGTCACAGTCCCGAGCCAAATGTCCGATCCTACCACAAGTATAACACTCACCGCCACCGCCACGTCCCCCACGGGGGGCAATACCTTCACAATCCCTAGCATAGTGCCCAAACCTCCCACAATTATAACACTCCACACTATTACCGCCTCCACCATTGATACCGCCACGAAAACCACCAGCGCTCCCATTCCTACGACCACCATATCCACCCTCTGAGTATCCACGACCACTACGACCGCCTCTACCTCCATAACTACCACCTCCGCTCTCGTTTCTACTCAGAATCGGGACTCCACCAGGACCAGTGACATCAACGGCCTTAGTCTTGTCATCATCTAGAAGAACCAAAAACTCAACAACCTGACCTTCTTTTAGCGTTCGATAACCATCAGATTTGATGTCAGAATGATGAACGAACAGATCTTCGCCGCCTTCTTCAGGGGTGATGAAGCCGAAACCTTTGGCATCGTTGAATTTGGACACAACTCCTCTTGACCTGACTACCTCCGCCATTGTTTGGTTTTTTTTTCTTTTTTCAGCCCTGAGATGAGAATTAAGCTCCAGAAGATGCTGTTCTGAATTTGAAGAGCGAAACAAAGTAGGGTAAAATTGATGGAAAAAAAAAGCTACCTACAAATCGAAAAGCTTTTAAATTTAACCTCAAGTTAGTGCTTGGGCTAGCCAATTGGGCCAAGGGTCAAGAGTCCATTTTCGTTACTTAAATCTAAATATTATTGTGTATTTTATTAGACGGTCTGAAGAAATTACTTTGAACACCACGATATCGTCAATTACATCAACTTTGATTTTTGATAATAACGTCAATGGTATTGATATTGGTTTTCGGTAATAATATCAGTGACATTGACGTTATAGTGATAAAAGTGTCACGGATCATGTAAAAAAAAAGTGTCACGGATGAAAAATGTAACGTTTCTAGTGTGATGCTGAAAGTTAAAAAATATGTGTGTGGTGCCGGAAGTAAATTAAAAAAAGGTGCCAGTCTTTATCTGATCGATGGTCGAAACCGCAGCCCGGGGTAGTAAAGAGCAATGTTGATGCGTCTGTCACAGAGACGGGTGCAGGTATGGGGGTGATCTTTCGTGACTCACAGGGCTCAGTTTTGCACTCCTTTGCGTATCATTTTGATCCGGGCAATTCTGTGGAATATTTGGAGCTTAAGGCCATCTCTTTGGCTCACAGAGGAGGCATTACATTTACGGATCCGAGAGGTTAGAGGTGGAAAGTGATTGTTTGGCATGTGTTGCGCGTCTTCAACGACCAGGGGGAGGATCTTATCGCTTACGGTTGTCTAGTTCGGGGATTGTTTGACATGTTTACCTAGCTTTTCGCATGTTTCCTTTTCTTTTATTCGGCGTGCGGGGAATGTCCCGGCGCATCTTTTAGCTCGACATGGATTGATGGTTTCTTCTCGTACACTTTGGGGATCTTCACCCCCGGGTGACGTTTTGACCGCTTGTTTGGCGGATCTTGAATAATAAAAGTTCGGTTTTTCAAAAAAAAAAAAAAAAAAAAAAAAAACGTGCCAGTAGTAAATATGTATTGCCTATAAAAGCCATTATTATTTTTTTCTTCTACTATAACATAATACGTGTATTTTTTGAAGGGACGCGGAATACGTGTATTAAGACATTTTTTAATCATTATCATAGTATATAACATGTTTATAGATAAAAAAATTATTAGTATAATCAATATCTAGTAATATTCTTCTTCTTTTTTTGAGTTTAATATTCTTCTTTTTAAGTAATTTAGTTTTTTTTTTCCTTCTTAGTATTAGATATCTTTTATAAGTAAATATTTTAATTATTGCTTGCATACGATTTGCCGTACGAATTAATGTTATAGCAACAAAACAGGGATTCGTACATTTTCGGATTCATGCATCTTCAGATTCATATTTTTTGAACATATGGACCCCCACATGCGAATGGTGATGACCCTTACGCTTTCGTGTAGGAATATCTCATTTCGTTTATAGGGTTCCTTCAGCCTATAAAAGGCACCAGCATGCAAACGAATTTATTCATAAGTCAAAGCATCATCAGACAAAATTTTGAGTGTCCTTGGATTTAATTCAAACAAGTTACTGTTTGAATCAAATTCCTCCATTGTATCCTGAAAGAGATTTTTATTTGAATCCTTAAGTGACAACTGCGTAAGACGAAACATCTCTTTAAAGATAACACATTCGCGTGTCTTGGAGTTCATCTTTATCGGTCAAAATCCTAAGTATCAAATTTTTCCAACACTCAGAAGGAAGTTGGCATTGCAAAAGTCAAAAGGCAAACAAAGTTATGTTACATCATATAAGAATGGTGAAGTAAGTCATATTGAAAATGATGAACCTCGGCTAATAGTATGTCATAAAAATGAACACAAATCTTGCTAGACAATTGTTGGGTGGTGTAATATTCCGATTTTCAGGAAAAAGACAGATGCGTCATTTTGCGAAAACGAAATATTATATTCATTTCTATTTATGGATTTAAAGTGTTATAAATATATATATATATATATATGTGTGTGTGTGTGTGTGTGTGTGTGTGTGTGTGTGTATTTTGGGGACTGAATGGTAATTAAGGAAAAGTAAAGGGTTTTTATGGTATTAGACTAGTGGGAGGTTTTATTTGGGGAAATAACCTTCCCACTAAGTCACAAGTTCAGAATTTTTGATTTTACAACATTGCCTGCAAGTTTGAGAGCAAGAGAAAAGCAAGAACACTTCTTCAGAATTCTAAGTGATTACTTAACGGTTTTAAGATCAAAGAAGTTCACCGGAATCGTGAGAGAATAAGGATCGTGTTGATATCAAGTTTTCAGGCTTTCTTCAAAGTATGAAAGTCAGCCTTTGAGGCGGTTTTGATCAAGTTTGATGTTTCTTGGTTAATTCGTAGTTCTAGATGTTTAGAAACTTTGATCTTAATTGGTTGTTAAATCAATTGTGGATCAAATAGGTTTTTTGGTGGGAGTATGGACAAGTGCAGCAGATTTTCTTCAAGTTTGTTGAAGTTTGTGCTTGAAACAAGTAAGAAAATATTCTCTATTGCTTTGATTATGGTTTGGTTGAGTTAAGGTTTGGTGTTGGAAGTAATATGGTGTTAAAATTCATGTTCAAGTGCTATCTTGCTAGTGCGGGATGTTATATGTTGTTAAATTGGTACTTTTCTACTGTTTTGATAAGTACATGGTTGAAAAACATGTTTGGAAGTGTTAGGGATCCGTCAAAGTGCATAAAACTGTGTTTTTGGGGTGCACTGCGGACGCACCAAGGCCAGTGCGGACTAGTATTACTGATAATTGATCAAAGTGCCGAGAAAAATGTGAATATAATCCTTTTTTTCTTTATAGAATATAAGGAATGTGACGATGAAATGAAATAAATATATGTAAAATAATGTAACAGAATTAGTATACCGCTTGGTTTATATGTAATTAAATGAAATATACACGAGGGTTCATAAATATTAGTGATACATTGGTTGAGAGGAATATAGAGAGTGGAGATGTTAAACGGACTAATAAAATCTAGGGAGAAACGCTCATAAAGACACCATTACATTTTCAACAGTGATTAAGAACAAATATAAATTACATAAGACAATAAGAACATGAATTAGAGTGGTCGGACAATTTTACCCTACCCTTTCTACTTGACCATTGAAATGGATTCACAACAGCATCCCGTCGCAGCCGTCCGCCAAATGGATCCATCAGTTTCATCCAAGAGCTGGAGTATCCACAGGCGAATGGAACAATCAGTGCAAAATCAATGGAAAAATCTTCCAGATCTTGTTCCACAATGCCCTAATCTCCCTTGTCGTTGAATGGTATGAGGCTCTTCGTTTTATATCATTGAACTTGCTCCGCATATCCTTTTACGTCTCTTTTCGTGTTACAGGGACCTTGGTTCGATTCCAGATAGGGAAGTTCGCTGCTATATGATCTCCTGCAAAGAGTCCGTTAATATGGATGCTGGCTTATTAAGCATGCCAAAGCAGCAAACTGAGAATTCTGAATGGAATTCTGTGGATTTTTACACCATTTAATTCGATTTGTTGGTCTATCCTGGTAAATATTTGATCAGTATAGTTGTGTTTCTTCACTTATTGTTGGAAAGATTGTACGATCTGTTCGTTTCAATGTATTTGTGTAATTACATTCACTTTATCCTCTCAGTAAATACACTTTTTTTTAGGAACTCAGTAAATACACTTTGTTGATTAAAATGTTCAGAAGACGTTTGGCTACAGATTTTATTTCGTGTTTTGACCAAAACAAAGAGTATATTACACAAATAATTGTAGAATCTGTGAAAATTTGTGATATTGTATAGAGATGTCTTCCATTGTGAATTTGTGATATTGTATAGAGATGATGATCTTCTGCTTATTGTTGCCTTTGATTTGCAGCCCATGGCACCTGTAGAAGGTGTTAGTCAAGTCCCAGGGAGACATTACAAATGCACGCACTGCAGAAGTGGTAAATGAAAATTTAGTTTTCATTTTCGCCTCTGCTTATTATTGTATCGTTGGGATTAATTATTACTTAAACCTGCCCATGGAACAGTCATGTTGTTGTGTCGTCTTTTCTTCCATTGGTGGATTTGGTTTTATCATTAGCTAAGACATTTTATAAATTATGATTACTTGGTTCTTCTTCCTTATAACTTTCCATCAACCTTCTACTATGTAATCCAGTTCTTCAAAGTGTTTTTGCTTCTTCTTTATATTTAGGTTATCAAGAATTTCGATGGATGCAAGGCTGACCTTGTTGTCTGTGACGGCGCCCCTAGTGATGAGATTCGAAAATGATTGATAGTAGGTTTTGGTTGGTTAGGTTCGGTTCAGCCGCTTTGCCGGGGAATGCGCCGGTGCCATGGTTTGGTGTTGGGGATTGTTGGAAGATCTGCTTCATCTAAGTATTTAGCTGCTCTGAGCTTAGCATTCCGAATGAGTGCTCTATTTCGACGTTGAACAAGTTGTTTTACTACTAATTGTTCATCTTTATTAGTAAGAATCTTTATGCTGTTGATTTATTTTACGATTAGTGCTCTAAACACACTTTTACACCATACACCATTGATCGCGGTGAATGTCATTTTGATTGATAAAGAAAAGAAAAGTTAAACACCAGCAGCAAAAGAAAAGTGCCAAAGTTAACCAGGAACAGAGGTAGTACATTACATTACGGTGCCACATTGGTTTTGTGGATTCAGTAATTGATTTCAATAATAGAGACAGTACCATAACAAAACTTATGTCCATTCTTCCACTTGTTGCAGTTATCAGCCATACGTCACAAACTCGAAGAAGCAAAGAAAGTTGTGGTCGAGTCCGAGAAAAACTCAAATACAAAGAAGAAACAGCAGCAGGTGCAGTGGCAGCAATGGATGCAGCCGAGAAATCCATAAGATCATCGGATTTAAGGTCAACAAGGCTGAGGGAGAGAGCTGAAGAACTAAGTCGTCAAGTCGAAGAGCTGGAAACAAGAGGTTCATCAAGATAAGGAATATCAAAACCTAGATATATATGCTGGCGTTGGCATCGACTTTGTTGGTTGTCAACGGACCATTCCACAGTTGGAAGATACTCATGAGATGGAACTTTCTGAACCTTTGCTCTAAGTTTTTGTTCTCCCATTGTATCATGAACTCTTTGAAATCTATTTTTTTTCTGATAGAACTTCTTATAGCAACTTTAGAGGAGTTGTACATTCTCAGCATCAACAATGTACAGACACGGGAGATTTGAATTTTTCGTGGTTGGGGATTGTGTTATATACACGTGTTATAGTGCCCAAATGTTCATGTTTTGTTTTGATTATTAGTGATGTTATTATGTGTACGGTTTATGTATGATCTCTTTCGAGGTGTGAAATGATCCAAAGAGGTTTTGGATGGAAGTTCTTATTGATGTTTTTGTACTCACTGGATACTCAGAGTTGGTTTAAGCTGTGATTATGCAATTTTCTTTTTATGTTCGAATACGGGACACAATTTCAAAGAAAATGATGTTTTAAGTCTATAAAGCAAATTGCATTTTTAAAAGGACTAATGCTAATTCTCTATCGGTGAAGTTGCACACAAGATCAGTCTCACATGGGGAAAACAATCCTCCATATCGATACAACAGTTCAAACTTCTACAAATTAAGCATGAATTTAGGGGCAGTAACTGAGTCTTCTCCATGGAATTGTAAAGAAATCATTAGAAAGTATAATACTACAACATGTTCTTGTCCACTTTCATGACTTGGTCTAATGTTTCAATGGAGTAATACAATGTTATTGGGTAACTCTAATCCTTAAATCTATTTATTCACTATTACCTAGCAAAATGCTCTGGTTTACTGTTTTTCATTGAGTTCAAAACACTCTGGTTCACTGTTTCACGCCTACTTCACATTACTAATAAGTTCACTTTTAGGAGTTTAAAATTGTAGTTCACTATTGTATTTAACCATTGGAAGTTTACTATTGTTAGTTCACTTTTTGAGTTCATTTTTGTGAGTTCACTCTTTGTAGTTCACTATTTGTGATTCACTATTCGAAGTTTACTATTGTTGGTTCACCTTTTGAGTTTATTTTTGTAAGTTCACTTTTATGAGTTTACAATTGTAGTTCACTGTTTATGGTTCACTATTCAATGTCGTAGTTCACTCTTTGTAATTCGCTTTTGTAGTTCCCTATTATTATTGTTAGTTCACTTTCTGAGTTCGTTTTTGTGAGTTCACTTTAGGAATTTACAATTGTAGTTCATTGTTTGTATATTCAGGTTTGTAAGTTCACTTTTTTTATGTTCGCTATTTGAAACTCGGTTTTGTATTTCGCTATTAGGAGTTCATTATGCTCATACTCAAACCCTCAGTTCACTCTTATAATTTGATGTCATAGTTCACTATTTATAGGAGTTCATTATGATTATACTCAAACTCTTAGTTCACTATTATAATTTGATGTCGTAGTTCACTATTTGCGATTCGTTGTTGTAGTTTCCTCTTAATATACGTTTTAGTTTCGTTTTTACATTGAGCTCAAAACACCCTCGTTCATTTTATACTTGTTGAATTTTACCATTTTGATTTTAATTGCAAATTCTCTTTTCGCTATTGTAATTCGTTGTTGTAGTTCACTATTTATACTTCACTGTTCAGGTTCATTGTTCTAAAATAAAGGAATAAAAAAGACATGTTAAGGTGTTTTAACTTTTTTCCCGAAAAGGAAGTGTGTTCACTTTTGGACTTTCTTGTTGTTGAATTTTATCATTTTTATTTTGAATACAAGTTCTCTTTTCTCTGTTGTAATTCGTTGTTGTAGTTCACTATTTGTAGTTCACTGTTCAGGTTCATTGTTGCAAAATAGATGAATCAAAGAGACATGCTAAAGTGTGTTAATTTTTTTAAAAATGGGAATGCGTTCACTTTTGGACTTCCAAGTTGTTGAATTTTACAATTTTTATTTTAATTGCAAGTACTCTTTTCACTATTATAATCGGTGTTGCAGTTCACTGTTTCTGGTTCACTATTTGAGTTCAAAACACTGTGGTTCACTGTTTCACACCTATTTCACATTACTAATTCACTTCAAACCGAATTTCACTTTTAGTAGTTTATAATTGTAGTTCACTTTTTGAGTTCTTTTTTGCGAGTTCACTATTTGTAGTTTGTTGTTTGTGATTCACTATTGGAAATTTACTATTGTTAGTTCATTTTTTAAGTTCATTTTCATGAGTTTACTTTTTGAAGTTTATAATTGTAGTTCACTGTTTGTGGTTCACTATTCGATGTCGCGGTTCACTATTTATGGGAGTTCATTATGATCGTATTCAAACTCTGAGTTCATTATTATAATTCGATGTCGTAGTTCACTACTCTGGTTCACTGTTTACACCAAAGCATTCATGACAATATGTTCTTGTCCACTTTCATGACCGAGTCTCATGTTTCAAGGTATTAATTCACTGTTATTTGGTAACTCTCATGCTCAAATCTACATGTTCACTGTTAGCTAGCAATATACTCTGGTTCACCGTTTTACATTGAGCTCAAAACACTCTGGTTCACTGTTTCACAAATTAGCATAAATGACAGCATGTGCTTGTCCACTTTCATGTCCGAGTCTAATGTTTCAATGTAGTAATACGATATTATTGGGTAACTCTGATCCTTAAATCTAATTATTAACTATTAGCTAGCAAAATACTCCATTTCACTGTTCTTAATTGAGTTCAAAACACCACAGTTCGTTGTTTCACACATACTTCACCTTTAGGATCAATTTTAGGATTTTATAATTGTAGTTCACTATTATAGTTAACCATCGGAAGTTTACTATTGTTAGGTCACTTTTTAAGTTCTTTTTTTCAAGTTCACTTTTGTAGTTCATTATTTGTTAGTGTGTTCCCTTTTCTTTAAACATAAGTGTGTTCACTTTTGGACTTCCCTGTTGTTGAATTTTACCATTTTGATTTTAAGCAAGTTATATTGTCAAACATATCCTAAACCAAACAGATCAATCCATAAAAATAGAAAATTTACATGTTTACCTGTTACCTAATCAATGTTTGAGTATATTTTTCTACCTTTAAAATCTAGTTTACCGAAAATGATGATCATTATCAATCAAAGGATTAAAACTTAATATAGCAGGAACTTCATGCCATGTAACTGCAACATGGTCAGCAAATTTCATATTCATCAATAAACCACATCAGCAACTAAAGGTCAAAATTATGCTTAGATTAAGATAACAACAACCTGGACCGAAAGGACAACAAACAGGCAAATGCTAGACAGCCTTATGAACAATAATTCATCTTTAAAAGCTAAAATGTCTATCAACAAAGCCATGGTTGCTGCTGTGTGACTTGAAAATTGTAACGTTAGACCTCAAAGGAACCCGGAATTTTTTTCTTTCTAGCTCATCTTCAATAAGTGTGAACCTTGGATCCCATAGAAATGAGAAGGGGTCCTCAAGTACCCATAGCTGGAGTCCATCTTTAGACAAAACCACATAGTGCAGCTTCCCTTGCAATTCTCCAATGCATCGAGAGATATAATTAAGTATAGAAATGCTTACAACTAAAACATAGGTATCAGTAACATATATTAAATCGTAATCGGTCATTAGTATCACGGCAATTCACTTTTATAACCTCCATAACCAATGCACTGAATCAAAGTATACTAAGCAAAGTGATGGGAGACTAAACTGCACAAAAACTACAGTAAATTGGAAGTACTACTGACCAAGCTTTGTAAAATGATTTCCTGAAGTGAAGATTTACTTTGATGAGACTAAACTGCACAAAAACTATCCGCCGCCAGTTTTAGTCAGCCTGTTGCCGGTTCCGTTTTCTGAATTGGAACCTTCAGCCTGTTGCCGGTTCCGTTTTCTGAGGTGCATCGAATCCGGGCAAGTTAACTGAGGTGCATCGAATCCGGGCAAGTTAACGATGGACTGGTGCGAAAGGTGGGAATCAATTAGA
This sequence comes from Gentiana straminea, assembly GCA_036785695.1. NCBI lineage: Eukaryota > Viridiplantae > Streptophyta > Magnoliopsida > Gentianales > Gentianaceae > Gentiana > Gentiana straminea. Next base: position 9,934,620 of record JAVUPR010000167.1, read on the forward strand.
TTGTCAGGGGTAATCTCGGTATTTAATTTGTCATTTGTCCTTAAAGCCTTATGAAAGAATAAGCTGGACTATTATTTGAATCAAAATATGTAATTGTCCCTACTGACAATTAACTATAAAATCTATTCTATTTCATTTCATTTCATTTCACCAATTCAAAAGTGACTTTAAACCAGTGATAGTACCCAACATGATCTTTCATATAAATTACATATATATATATATATATATATTACACATTATATATTATACAAAACTGTACCTACATATAATACATTTTAACCCATAACTCCCTGCAACAAAAGCAATGAAAATACAACAAGGCAACCAAACCCCAATGCACAAAAATAAAATAAAAAAGCTCAGGGCCAAAACTTTATACAACATATATGCCCTTCTTCTTGACTTCCTTTCAACTACAATAATCTGCAGCCCTTCACACATGCCGTAATTTATACAGAATCCTGGATATATAGGGTATACATTGCACCAGATGGTTATTACGATGTCATGCCAATTATACGCGCACCCACGTGAGATTTTATAAGCTTTTTTGTTTTTCCCGGCGTTTTGCCCTTGTCATTGCTTTGCATGAAGGCTAATGCTAACATGGGAACCGATACTTGCAGTTCTGAGGAGTCTACGGAATTCTGGTAAACTTATCTTTCCATCTTTGTCTATATCTGCTTCCTCTAACAATGGGTCTAAAGAGCCTCGTAATCCTGTATGCTGCAAGAAAAGCCAGTTAATCACTTAATCGTGTCAATTGCACATAGTGTGTACAGACTCAAAACACCACTTTTCTCTGTTTTACAAAATCTCTTTTCATGATGAAAAGAGATTTGAATCATTATAACACGTCATTTGAATGGACATTCTGTATTTTGTGTATTACGGATAAGATTAGAGAACTAACCATTTTAAGTTCTTCGGGTGTAATATATCCGTCATTATCAAGATCGAATTTCCCAAAAGCTACTTTTGTTCTTTGTTGCCATTTTTCTGAGTTATGCTCCTCCAATTGATGGACATGTAGGGTGGCTGCAACAAATTCTGAGAAATCCACGAGTCCATCCGTGTTGCTATCAATCTGTTCAAGAAATCACATGAGAAGATTACGTAAATGGTTGTTTACAAGCGACAATTACACGTCATAGCTGTTGAAAACAAGCATGGAAGACATTGACTAAGTGAAAGTTGCGTGATCATACCGCTTGAAGAATCTCATGAACACGTGAATCTCTCAACTTCCATGGAAGATCTTTGGCTAGGGCCTGTGCATTGAGATCAAACTTATCAATGTATGCCAAACACAAAAAAGTCAAAATCACATGAAACTGAAAATTCAACATATAAATTCTGAGTGTGTTCATTCACTGTTTTTCAAATGCAAAGGGCCCGTTCCAAATGTTGTAACATGATGAAGATATTGCATTATTGCGTTTGGCACGCAATGAAACAAAATGAACGAGATATTATACGATGTGACATATGACACGGTAACTGGCGGGTAGTAAATGAGTGGGGGGGGGGGGGGGGTATGGAGAAATGGTGGAGGCAACGGGGTAAGGGTAAGGGCAAGGGGAAGGGTAGGGGTAGAATAAGTAGGGGTGGTTGGTAAGGTTAAGGTAGGGGTGGGGGAGAGATACGCGCGATGGAGGGTGGTAGTAGGTAGTGGCCAGTGGGGAGGAGGTAGTGGTCATTTTCATTTTATGTTGTAATGAAATTATATTACATTCATTCCCTAAGCATTGCCCAAACGGTGATCCTTTAATCCATCACTTAATCAAAGGCAATAAAGATAGTACGCGTACCAGTCTCATCTCTTCGAGGCTAATGGAACCATTTTTATCCACATCAATCGCATCAAACTGATCACGTAAATCAGCTAACTCCTCTTCATCAAGTGTGCTAGCCAAAGCCTGTGAAATAATAAACCACACCTTCAGACAATCCCTAAAGAATCATTATTTAAACTAATCAGTTTGCTCATTACAATCCTTAAAAACAGAGAAAATAAAAATTACCCGTAATGCAAACTGTTTCAGACGACTGTACTTGACAAATTGCCTCATATTCGAAAGCACGGAGATATCTAGAGGAATCTCTGATGCCTCGCCACCCTCACGAACCCATGGGTGAGCTGGAAACATTGAACTTCATCAGAGGGCAATAACCTCTTAAGATATAATAAACAAAAATAACAGGCTAATCAGCTGTTGTTTTTGTATTAAACCACATTTATGTTTCACTCAATTAAGGGAACAAACACAGAAAATGGGCTGTTTTGCACCGACATATATCAGTATACTAGCTGAACTAATTATCAAAAAGCTTACAACTTTTCCTCACATAAAAAGGTTTAAAAATTTCTGCCAATCAGAAGGTTGCTGATTTCCACACAATTTTTCCTTAAACGGCTTTACAAATAGTGAAAGAGAAGAACATAATCTTGCAAGAGAAAGTTAAAGTATACAAACATAGGGCTTGAGCAGCAGTAAGTCTGGCCCGGGGATCCTTAATTAGCAGCTTCTTCACAAAATCCTTGGCACTGTTGCTTATGCTGGGCCATGGTTTTCGCCGAAAATCAGGCTTGCTTTTCAAAACCTAAAGAAATACATGCAATTATTAATACACATATAAGTCAAATAAAAAAACTTACATCCCATAAACATAGGAAATACAAATATGACACAAGCCTTAAATGTAGCTTTATGTAAAGCAACTTTTGAGCATTACTCATTTTTGCAGCAAAAAAAAAAGGTCAAAACTTAAAGTAGAAACAACATCATCAATCACCAACAAAAAATAGTTTGGACAGGTAAAAAAAATCTATAAAATTATCAGCCTACAATTTCATTCTGATTGTTCAATAGATCAAAAGCCCGAGAAAAAAAAATGAATAAAAAAAGAAAAGAGAAGATCTTCTAGCACTCTTACCTCCTTAAATATACCATCCTCAGTTTTGTCCCAAAAAGGACGTCGTCCACAAAGAAGAATATAAGTTATTACACCAATACTCCATACATCTGATTCATGGCCTGATCGGCGCTTCAACACCTCCGGAGCAACATAATATGCACTTCCCACTATGTCATGAAACTTCTTCCCTGAGTTTGTCAAAAAAAAGTTAAGATGCTAAACTGGAAAAGCAAGCAACATGAACAAAACATAGTTGTATCAGTAAACTAGGCTGCACGGATACGTATACGCAAATACAAGATACACGAGTGCAAGAATATTAAAGAACATAGGATACGGGTACAAGGGATATGCACAGCTATTGAAAATATAGGGACCAGATTGTACATTATAAAACTATTAGGATACAGGTACGGGGATATGCGAACATGCATGTATCAGAGTGTAGATCAAAATTCACCTGGTCTAATGAAGTCTGAAAGCCCAAAATCTGTAGCCTTTAATGACGAATCATCATTCGGCGACTTGAAAAGGAAATTCTACAAGAACATAGCATATGTCAAAATCAAGATCCAATACCGTGAAGCAAACAAGTAAACAATAGCAAGCTACATACCTCTGGCTTCATATCACGGTGTACCAGACCATGTAAATGGCATTCAGCAGCTACTTTAAGCATTTGTCGTACTACTACTGCTGCATCTTTTTCAGTGTATCGACTATCTTTTCTGATTAGAAGAACACACGTTAAGTCATACCACTAACCAGGCATCCAATGGAATGTAATTATCCAACATTTAAAGATGCTTACTTGGATAAAATACGGTCCAATAACTCTCCACCTTCACATAACCTAAAAAGGATACTAAATGAGAACGACATACGCATATTTAAAGGCAATTAACAAACTGAAATATATTTGTTCGATTGAACAAAATATCTGAGAAACTAAACTTACTCCATCACAATATACACATAAGATTCGTCTTCGAATGCGTTGTAGAATTGTATCACATTTTCATGACCAGTTAAGGCTTTTAATATCTTGACTTCTCTCTTGACGTCCTCAACGGCAATGGGAAGGACCATCTAACAATAAATAAGAATTCATCAATATATTCTATTACAGATGGAGAAATACAACCAACAACGCAAGTTTTCCTAAAGGATCCAAAGAACCTAAAAAAAAAGACAACAAAATCAGGATTATTACTTTTTCCCCCTTCTGGGGATGGCTATAGTTAATACAACACGACACGGATAACATGCATCAGTTAATCATTTTGGGTTAGCATTGGAAATGAGCCAACCTGTTTGATGTGTAATGTGTTCACTCAACAAAGTTTTCAAATTTACTTTCTACAACGCTTATTTGGTCAAAGAGTAAACTCACACAATACACTAACCCGAAGTGAACAAATCAACAACAAAATGCCATGCAAATTTTTATCAACAGGATATACTTCTTAAGCTATAAAAAGAGGATTGTAGACGACAGATGAAATTTTAAACTTTGGCTTGTAAATTTGCTAATTATAACAATGCTTTTCATAATGATTAGATCTGAATTTGGTTGGTGACCTAAAGTATTAACTTGTACTCAATGCCCACACAACAAGAGCATGAAAGCATAAATACAAAAGCTACCACCACTATGGCCATTGGCAATCTACATTAGATACTAGAATGAGTTCATTGATTGCAATAGCTTGGTAAATGGATGGAGGGAGGAAAAGCTAATGACATGAATAAATAGCAGCAAGAATGGCCCTAGTGGTTCTTCAGATGAAAAGCCTAACCAGGGTTACTCTTCTTGGTCCCCGTATGCTCCTAGCTAGAGTTACCAGGCTTGTAGAAAAATGAGAGATCCAAATCATTTTCTTGTCTCATCGCCTTCTTCATATCCAGTTGACTCACTTTCTTTGTACCAGTACATTTCTTGATTCCCATATTACTTAACAAAGTACAAAATTATATTCACCACGTAAACGGGGTCACCTGGACATACTTGAATGAACATGTTTTTATTGTTTTATAAAACAAGACTTTTGCAGGTCAGGTATGTAGGAACATACCTGTGCCGCCATCATCCAATCCAAAATGACACTACACCACTTGTTTCTCACCCCCAGTGATTTCTCCTATACAATCAGTTGATCACTTCGTCTAACAAACATTACAACATTAGCCAATTCGATTCACAGCTTCAAAATGATGTTGTGCTACTTGTATTTTGCCAGTTATAGAATAGGTAACATAAATATACAACACTATACATGCAGTATCTTTGTATAAACAAAAGAATTGTTATGTTTTGTACCCATTAATTACATCCTCACTTCAATTATCTTTACAGACCTACAAGCTCCTTCAAGTATTTTAGAATATCCCATTCAGTCTGCTGATACTAAACAAAAATGCCACCAGAATCATCAGCAAGAGATGCAAATCTACATAAGCAGCTATTGTACTAACTTCATGACACTTCAATTGTTTAAAAGCCCAATGAACCAAGCTTACCAAAAACCAGAATAAAAGAACTTTTCAAAATACTGAACAGGGAAATGAAATTCCTAATTATACCACCTACATTTTAAAGAAACTGGACCAACATTTATAAGAGCTAAGCAATGAAACACATATGAACATGCTCCAGCTTAGAACCAACGAAAAAAGGCAGGGGAAATCGGTACCTTGTTCTTCTCAATTCTCTTTACCGCCACACGATCTCCATTGGACTTATCTATTGCAACATATGTATAACCAAATTGGCCATGACCCAATAGTTTCCCAATTGTATACCTCTTGTCGAAATCCTTATCATACCCAAAATCTGTTCTTTTTCCACAAGGAATAATAGCACCTTGATTTCTCAAAGTGGGCTTCTTACTTGTCTGATTATTCTTCCGTTTCTGATAATTGGAGGTTTCTTTTGTTTTGAATTTCAAGCCCTCGTTTGGTTTTGATGAGACTGGGGCTCTATTGGGTGAGGATTGCACCTTCTTGTTGGTGGTGGTGGTGGTGGCGGTCAGCTGACCAGGGTTCTGATTGTTTGCGGTGGATGTGTTGTTGCTGTTAGAACCATTGATTTTGGTGGTTGAAAGACAACAACCCATGATAATGGAATTGCCCGGAGAAAAACTGACATGAACAAACCTGGGTGATTGATCATATATGTGAATGGGGAGGGAGCTGTTGAGGAATGTGAAAGGTTAATATAATAAAAATAGGGCAGGAGGGAAAAGGAAAGCTTTGTGCAGATTGCAGGAAGATGGGAAGAAGGCGTGGGGGGAGGAGGTGAGGCCGACCTGGGGTGGGGGAGGGTGGTCACTGGTCAAAGAAAAGGCTTTTGGAAGGTGGTGGTGATGACCAGAGAGAAGAAAAAGGTTGAAAGCTTTTTCCCGTTTCCTTTTTCTTCTTCTAACATTTTTCATTTTTTTTTTCAATGTCATAACATTTTTCATTTTTTTTTATTTTCAATATCTTTAGATAAGTTTTATTGCAATATCAATCCTCATAAATTTTATCATTGTACGATAATTATCTTTTTTTTTCTTCTAACATTTTTTATTTTTTATTTTCAATATCTTTAGATAAGTTTTATTGCAATATCAATCCTCGTAAATTTTATCATGGTACGATTGATGTATCATATTTATCATTTATGAATATTTATACACATCCCTAAAAAAAAATTTGAATCGTTGGACCAAGTTTTATTGCAATATTAATCCTCGTAAATTTTATCATGGTACGACAATTATCTTTTTCTTCTTCTAACATTCTTCATTTTTTATTTTTAATATCTTTGGATAAGTTTTATTGCAATATCAATCCTCGTAAATTTTATCATGATACGACAATTATGACATGATGTATCATATTTACCATTTATTTATATTTATATTTTATACACATCCCTAAATTTTTTTCTATTATCACAATAAAACATCTACCCAAAGAATTTGGGACTTTTTTTTCTCGGTATCTGAGACCTACTGGTTTGATTAGGAGTTTCGTGCAGACCGTGAATGTATAGTATGACTATTATTCAGGGGGTAAGACCTGACCAAAAGTTCTTGCAACATGTCGTCTCAGAGGATAATCGAACCGGTTATCTTCCTAAACATTCTCAATTCACTTACAACTTGAGCCATGAGACTCTTTATTTGCACCACAAACACTCTACTGATGTACCGAGCAAAAATCATCCCGAGTGTGAGGGTCAAATGCTCTCTCAAGTGCCATTGGTTTTGGACATTTTTAGCAAAACGACGTAGTTTTACAAAATAAATATACGGCTAGATCATATTCACGTTGTGAGTGTGTGATTAGATCATTTACATTGAGAGAGCATTTGACCCTCACACTTGAGAGGATCCTTGCTCGTGATGTACTACACTACATGTGACCACATTAGAATCGATCAAGTGAAAATCGTCTTTAGTTTCCCATGATCGATTCTGAATCAACTATACGAGAAGTGGATTATTGTCATTAAAATCAACATTCAGAGGTCAATTATGCCAAGACGGTGTGATTCACTGGTAGACGAAATACAGCAGATAAAAGGGATGTGGAATTACCCCCAATAATATATGACCAATTCTTTCTTCTTCTTTTTTTTTTTTGAGAACAATGTAGGACCAATTCGGTGTATACACATTGAAATTAAATACCACATTATAAAGTTCCACATTAGTGAAGTAAAAGAATTCTCGTTCATATATAAGTGTAAGAAATAAACGTTTTGTCAATTCGGGTTACATTTTTAGATCAAGCGATGACGACGGTCTAAACAGTTAACATGATCATTTATGACTCATTTAGCATCGTAGACCCAAATTATGTGGTCTTACAGATTGATATTCAGAGCTGACTGTTAGACGGACATTAGTGTCACACCGTGAGACGGTGGGGCCACCTTTAGAATCCTCTAGTAGGGACGAGACTGGGTTAAGTCCTTGGTCAAGTCCTAGCGAGAACGTCAGTCCCTTATATGGGAATGTAAAGTCCTTTATACAAATGTGTGACATAAAAGTTTGTCAATTCGATTAGCCCTTTTAGACCATTTGATGACAATGATCTAAGTAGTTGACCAGATCATTTATGACTAATTTAACGCCGTCACAACTTAATTCTAGAGCGTTACACATATACTATTATTATTCTTATTATTCAGTATATCATCAGATTGACTCAAACGTGGTTGGCTTGACAAGATAGTTTTCAAATTATAGTAGAGCGGGAAGGTAATTTGTGAATGAAAAATTTAAAGTGGATAATTACTCAAATGTGGCTAGCTTGACAAGATTGTTTTCAAATTAGAGTGGAATTGTTTTCATTTAGTATCTCTAAGATAGTTATCTAGAAAGAGAACATATGTGCATTATTATTTTAAAGAAATATGTGTATAGTATATCACGGTAAAATTATCGTTGCAACTAATTCAAAGGACTGGAAATGAATTACCTCTAAGTATGAATTACCTCTGAGTAATAATGAGACGCTATAGACACGATTCGGATCGAATTTCGAATTAATCGAATCAGTGGATTCCGGATTCCGGATCCTTAAAAAAAGTGGCTGCAAATGAATTATTCAACCGAAAATCAGTTCAGGAAAAAAAGGTTTTTTTGCCAGAATATTCCTTCTTGTTTGATTCTTCGTATGAAAACATTATTCTTATCAAATTAGTAGACTTTACTTGACTTATTATGCAAAAAATTATACTGCGGAATATTCTCATCAAGAATATATAATTAAATCTAATTATAGGATGACAGGTTGATATTAAACACATTAGAAATAAGTTTATAAATAGAACATACCACCGTACCACATATAAAAAAATTTAAAAAACGCATCATCGTCTTTTGATTTATATAATGATATTGAATCTCCTCATTAAAAATACTTGCGAACAAAATCTTCTAAAGGTATGCACTAGTTGCTCAAAAAAAAAAAAAAAAAAAAGTATGCACTAGTCTAATGTTGCATATTTTGACACTTATACCCCTTTTTATATATTAAAATACCGCTATATAATATAATTTAATTACATACATTTTCTGAAGTTTATTGTGAATTACTTTAATACAAGCGAAAAATACATTCGTATTCTTATTCTATTTTTTTTTTATTACTTAAAGTCCTCTATATTCCGGGACCAATTCATCCGACTAATCTGAAATACAGTTCGGATAATGCCTGCAGAGTCTGACTCTTATTCCGGAATAAGGCAAGTCTCAATGCCAAAAAGGCTTTCCCCCTCCCCAAAAAGAAAAAATAGAATCATTAAAACCATAAAATGTTTTTTTTTCTGAGGAAATAACCACAAAATTCCTATCTCCAGCTGGTAAAGAGATCCTCATAAAATCTATTATACAGGCCCTTCCTCAGTACGTTATGCAGTGTTTCCTACTACCAAAGACTCTCATTGAAGATCTAGCTAGAAAGATTAACCCGAAAGTTCTTCTGGGGATCCTCGGAAGGCTATGATCGAATACACTGGAAGTCATGGAGCACCTATTGTCAAAAAAAGGGAGAGGGAGGGCTAGGCTTTCGCGACCTTGAGTTCTTCAACCTTGCTTTATTGGCAAAGCAAGCATGGAGAATTTTGAATGACCCCACATCCTTATCGGCGAATGTCTTAAAAGCAAAATACTTCAGCTCAAAGGAATTTACTTCAGCCTCTCTTACTAGCTCCCCATCAGCACTTTGGAGGAGTATCATTCGCGGTAAAGATCTTCTTTCTCATGGTCTCCGGTGGAAGGTTGGGAAGGGGGATTAAATAGATATTGAGGATGACCCTATGGCTGCCAACTGAGCCAAATTTTCATGCCCATGCAAATTTGAACGCCCTTCCATACAAGAAAGTAAGTTGTCTGATAAACTCCTTCACTCGGCAGTGGCGAGTTGACCTGGTCCGAGAAGCTTTCAACCCTTTTGAAGCCCAGAAAATACTATCGATACCATTATCACCTAATGCCAAAGAAGACAGGTTTATCTGGCATTTTTCTGATAATGGATGCTACTATGTTAAAGCAGGTTATTCTTTAGCTTATGAATTGAAGACGAAATCGACCTCCAACAAGCCCTCCCATTCCGAAAAGCGTATGAACCCATAGACGCATCTTTGGAGAATTCGAGTGCAACCTAGAATTTTGCATTTTCTTTGGAAAGTTTTTCAAAATGCCTTACCCACCAATCTAGCCCTCTAAACCAGAGGACGGTGATGGATTATGCCCGGTCTGTTCCCGAACAGAGGAAACAATATGGCATTGTCTCTTTGAATGCGAAATTCCAAAGGCGATTTGGTCACAATATCACAAGGGTGAACACCTTAGGAAGCTGAAAACTCATTCAATGCTTCAAGTGCTCGAGGATTTGATTCGTATAAAAGATGATAGCGAAATTGCTCACGTGGCTAGCTTATTGTGGCATATTTGGAAAGCTAGAAATGATTAGGTCTTCAATAAGAAACACGTCCATGTAGGCATGACTATTACAAACTCTTTGGCCGAAGCTGAAACTTATTTAATTGCCAACTCAAAGGCTCGAGGGTCTGCTTCAAATCAAATTCCTGAGGTAAAATGGAAGCCTCCACCTATGGAAATTTTGAAATTTAATGTCGACGTGGCTTTTGGCGAGAACGTCACAACTATTGGTGGACTCCTTCGTAATAGCCGGGGGGGGGGGGAGGGGCATTCTACGAAGTTTTTTCAAAAAAACTAGAAGGAAAATATGACGTTCCAGTTGGAGAGGTCTTGGCAGTTTATAACGCTTTGGTGTTCGCTCTTTCTTGGGGTTTTTTCAAGGTATAGTTCGAAGGAGATTGCCAATCTATTCATCGTCATCTAACCGACCAAGTGGAAGATTTATCTCAGGTGGGAAGTATCATCGAGGATTGTAAAGCTCTCCTCCCAGCGTTTCTCACAGTTTCCTTTTCCTTCACAAAACATCAAGGAAATATTCCTGCATATTTATTAGCCAAGGAAGGTCTTAATCTTGTTGGATGTATGAAATGGGGTACTTCTCCCCCTTCTCATGTATTACTTGCTTGTATCGCGGATGCTGATCAATAAAAATTTTCTTTGCCCATAAAAAAAAAATTTAATCAGTGTTTTAAAGTAACTCTATTATATTCCCGGTAAAAAAATGGTAATACCATTAAGGGTCCCCTCACCCCCGATGTTGAGGAGAGGTTAAAGTAACCCAAAGTAGCTCCAACACTCGCCTATTATATTCGAAGGGTGTTATCAATCGGTACGGGAATCGAAGCCTCGGCTTAGGTAAGGGGCTGCACTACGCACCCATGCCTTCACCACTAGGCCATATCCAGGGGATCGGTATAGCCTCTCCTGAATTGTGATAGATGTAATCATGTGAATAATGCATTATGGACTTGGACAATTTCTTAGGAGTATTAATGATGTAAAATATCATGGTGATACCATCATGGATTACATTGTTTTCATCGTCATTTTTATTTTAAATCAAGATTCAAAGTTAATTACTACTTGACACTGCCTCTTTGAGTATGAGATTCCCAGGACCATTTGGAAGATGCATCATTTAGGTGACATCCTTTTAAAATCATGTGTTCAATCTACTATATATCCATCCCCTGGATATGGCCTAGCGGTAAGGGGTAGAAGGTGGTATAATGCCAGCTGGACCGAAAGCCGGAGTGTGGGGGTTCGAGTCCCGTAAAGGGCCGGCCCCTTTCGGTAAGCGGAAAAAACAACAGCCTCTATCTCAGGATTACTAGGTCCCTGATTAACATCTCCTCGCACTCCTGTGGGATCGGGGGCGATGAGACCCTTTCGGTTAGGGTTTAACCGTTTTTTTTTTCAATCTACTATATATCCGTTCGATGTTATCCTGCAACTTGAGGATGAGCTGGAGATTGCACAAGTGGCGTGTCTATTATGAATTATACAGAAAGCCGGAAACATATGGATATTCGAGGGAAAAGCAGTACATATCAGCACAATTCTTTCTCAAACTACTAATGAAGCTGAAGCAGTGGCGAATCCAAGAAAAAAGTTCAGTGGGGTCACCCCTCACAAAAATGTTGTAACCCTAAAAAAAATTTCGGGTTGGGCGGGTAATTATGTCAAAATTTCCGGGTCGAAACCGGGTTGGGCAGGTAATTAGGTCAAGGATTGATTTTTTTTTTACCAAAACGACGTCGTTTCGGAATTTTTTTATTTTATAAAGTTGAGTGGGGTCATGTGACCCCCCCGGGGCACGTGGATCCGCCACTGAGCTGGAGAATATTTTTCGGTTGCCATGAAGAGCTCCTCTAAACAAGATGTTCATAACCTTCTGAAGTAGGTCTCCTAGAATTTAATGTTGATGCTGCTTTCGATCACAATAAAACAACGATTGGAGGAGTACTTCGAAATAGCCAATGAGCGACTATCCGAAGCTTCTCAAAAAGCCTTGTTGGAAAGGTAGACATGCTTATCGAGGAAGCGGTAGCCATTCATCACGCTTTGGTCTTTGCCTTCATATGGGGATATTTTAAGGTCATCTTTAAAGAGGATTCCTTAACAATATTTCAGAAATTAATTTCTCATGCAGTGGATTTGTCAACGATTGGTATCATTGTTGATGATTGTTGCATCCTCTTACCAGCGTTTGTGTCTGTTAATTTTTCTTCTGTCAAAAGGCAAGGCAATGTACATGCTCGTCTTCTAGTTAGAGAAACCTCCCTCTTGTTGGACGTGTGTGTGGAACAAGGAATTAACTCACATTCTTATGTAATTCATGTTATTTTTACAGACATCGAATAAAATCAGTTTATCCCTAAAATAAAATAAAAAAACTATAGCAAATACAATATAAAACAAACAAAATTAATGATCCTACGTTATTCTTTTCATACCTAATCCTTTGTTTCTTTTAAACTAATCATACCTAATCCAAAGGGATATTTTTGTGTGGCACAACTACACGTTCGGAGAAAGCTTATTTCAATTGAAAAACACATGGTATATATTATTATTATTATTATTATATGAGTGGTTTTTTTTAACTAAAATAAACATATTTAAGGTATACATACATACCATCTAAAAATTCCACAACTTGAAAGCCTAATAAAATCATATCTGGGCTTTGTGTTTCAGTGTTGACTACTTGACTTGACTAATATGTAGAGTCCTCTTCACATACTATGTTCACATAGAGAACACGTAGTGAACACAGGAAGCATGTTTTTTTTTTTTAAACGAGGAATTACGTACTCTACGAATTGTTCAACAATGCATTTCTTTATTAATTTATGATTATATATGATCTGTATATTGAAGCTGATTAAAGTAAATATTGTATTTCACTAATTTTATGGTGGTCCTCGATTAAATGATTGGACCACAATATCATCAATTTGTAAAAACATAATTAGCTGTTGAATTTGTACACATGGGTCCACCATAAATCTTTATTAATTGGCCGGACACACCAAGTAGGATTTAGTCTTGGACCATAGTTGTTAGGATCAACCGCTTACCGTTGTACTAAGGCCGGACACACCAAGTAGGATTTAGTCCTGGACCATAGTTGTTAAGATCAAACGCTTACCGTTGTACTAAAACTAATTGATGTTAGTAAATGTGCTACTATATTTCCTTATATCACGCCCCCTCAAGTGTGGGCCTATAAGAAGGGAGAGAGACCCAACACTTGACTTGTTTTCTTTGTTTGTTTGGGAATATGGGCCTATAAGAAGAGTGAGGCCCAACACTTGATTTTTGTTTTTGTTTTTTTAATTGTGCTGGAAGCGATGTTTAAACTCGGACGTGACGAACCCATGATTTTTTTTCAGTGGTGGCCGAATTCTCATTAAAAGATGGTAGCGAAATTTTTTCTAGAAAAATTCACAAATGTTAATAAGAAAAAGTGGAAAACATAAATATCAAACACTAGAAAGGAAAAAAATAAAACATAAATTACATACTGTAGATAAAAAACAAACAAAAAAAAGGATAAAAAAATGTATATACCATCTAGGATTCGAACTATTGACTGCGCGCATTGTTACTACTTAGACACCATACCAATTGAGCTACCGGGAGAGTTTCATTGAAATTGTTCGCAAATATATACATACACAAGTATTTAATATTATTGGAGGGGTATACTAGTAATTTCACACCGAAAATTGAGTGGGGGCCATGCACCCCCTCCTCCATGCTGGGTCCGTCCCTGAACTCATGGCCTTCTGCTCCGATACCATGTTAGGATCAAACGTTTAGCGTTGTACTAAAACCAATTGGTGTTTAGTAAAGGTGCTACTATATTTCTTTATATCAATAGTAAAATTTGTGATATAGTATTAACCATGCAAAACTTTCACAAAGCAACATAGATTGTACATAAAAAAACCAGATGATTTCGGCTTCTATTATCATGTCGGATCAAGTTAGAATTTTTTTCCCAAGTGATTTCGGCTTCTATTATCATGTTGGATCAAGTTAGAATTTTTTTCCCAGATCAACGAAGATTTTAGTAAGCGTTATCAACCGCGTATGTTTTAATTACATCAGAGGCGGGTGAAAACCCCAATCCACAAAAGAATGCAATGCAAAACCTTTTCGAGCTAGCACATAAACAGACACATTTTCAGATATTTTTTACCTAGGAAGAAGAAACTGAACCAAACATCACGAATAGTTCTTCACAAGCCTTCAAGATTACTCAAATTCACACAAATCCTCTGTGGGTGAACAAGTTAGACTCTAGAAACCTTAATCATCCGTATATGAAATATTAAGATTTAATTCGAATAGATTAGAGTTAAAATATTTGTTTTTTTATTTTGTAAGAATTTCATGTTAAATAAAATGGATGTGATGTTTATAAAGAGTTAAATAAAATACTAATAAAAGTTATCTTATTTGATTCAAATTGAATTAGGAGAGTATTGTCCCCAAACGAAAGTGTCTTAATGAGGTGAATACAATTTACTTATCAATACAATCCTTTTACCAATAACCAAAATCACACCTACAACTTTATTAAATATATGACCCGTATTTACAAGATAGCCAAATGATCTAATGATTGTTTGTCATCTCCGTTAACGGTATCTTTTGTCATATATATAATGTGTACGAAGAAAATGAGCCCTTTATCCGCACTACATTTATGGATCGATTGTTAGAAAATCGATTTATAAGACAAAAATTAGCTTTGTAAGAGTCGATTGTTGTTGGCACGTAGATGTGCAAATAAATACCCCGGAAAAAGTATTTAGAACAACACTTATTTATTTTAAAACGTGTATACGTGTATACCTTCATTCCTATATATACTTCATAACCAATGAGATTTAAAAATAAATGATGGACCTCATATATATTTCTAAAAAAAACTTCAACCCATTTTTCCCCCCTCTTTGTATGAAAAGTTATCATTCTCATAAGTATGCCCACCTTTCTTTTAATTTTAAAGTCATGTTACATAATAAAGTATTCAAAATGAGATGAAGCTGAAAACCCATTATTCAACATCATTTTTTACGGATACGAAATATACGCACACATATTTTTTTATCCGTAATGGGATTCGAAACCGGAACTCCTGATTAGAAGTCACAGTAATTATCACTGGATTAATGCATTATTGACATAATCAACATCATTTTCATCGTTTAGCTAAATCTTCCATGAACTTAAAGAGTGGAACGGTCAAACTAAGAGATGGTACTTTGAGTGTTTGTTGTAGAATCAGATTTTTGAGCTAACGAACAACTGCAAAACAAGACTTGTGATAGGAACATATTTGGATGATATTTTATCTCTTTTCCAAAGTTATTTCTAGGGAGAGATGCGCTTTTCCGATGTGTTTAGTGTTGTTTTGCAGGATTGACGATACTAATGACTTGGAGGAGTGTTTGTGCCGTGGAATGGATCGAAAAGAGTTGTTGGGGAGTGAAGTTTTGACCACAAGAAAGAACGAGATGCTACTTGTGATAAGTTTGAAGTGTTAAAAGAAGAGTCTGGAAATGGTATGATCATATCATTTAACTAGTTTGAAGCTGAATGTACATGAGGCGTGTGTTTACAGCTTATAAAAGAAGTCTTTTTTTTTAATTAGTTAAATGATCCGTTGTTCTGATTGGTTGAAACCTTTTGTTTCTAATTGGTGGACCATTAAAAGTGCTGGGGACCCATCTTGATTTGCAAATGGCGTGAATCACCTAGGCAGCTAGCATATATATTTGGTTATTAGAATTTGGATATCACCATTAGCTCCTAGGGTACGGGATCGAATTGTGCAGCCGCTGCGACTATTAATTTTCTACATTTGTGAGCCAATCATCACCTGTTTATTATATGAATTATCTTCTTATTTCACAATAATCGTTAGTTTCTAATTTATTTTATTCCAGTTGAAGTATTATTGAAACCTCGATGTAATTGACTGTGAGATCGAATTGTGTTTCTTCCTTATTACTTTATTAGTATTTGTTCATCTTCTGCTAGAATTTCTTAACGATTATTAGTTGGGTTAATTATTTTTGCAGGGTAATTGATATAACTAATTAATCGATTGTCAATTGAAACGATAAGTCCGTAATTCCTTATTAGTTTTAATAAGGTGACGAGTGGTATGATTTACTTGTTCGCACAGCTGGTTAATCCGCTACCACGAAGGTGAATAATCTCGATTAAAATTAACCCGGGTGTGTGTTAATATTCAGAATCGGGTCTCTTAAATATTAATGCTGCCGGAACACTAAACTCTTATGACCGTGTCTAGGAGTGTCTTTCGGTTATAGTATAATTAACGACCGTGTCTTAATTATCGAATTTAGAAGAGGCTAGTTACTTGGCGCATGTCGGTAACTGTAACTAGTTTATTAATAAATTAATGAGTATTTTTGCGTCAATGATCAGTCGAGGAAATCGAGGTGGAAATAATCAACTTCAGCTGGAGCCTTCCCATTATTGATTTTTAGTCACTACATTTTGTCACGGATTTTATGCAATGAAAATAAACAAGTAATAAATTTATAAATCCGGTATTCCCCAAGTGTAGGGATCGTAGTATAGCGATTAATACCGGAGTCGGTCACAGGGAATCGGGATATCTAGTTCATTAATTTTCCTAAGATTGATACTATTATTATTAAAACCTAAATTAACAAAACGAAAAGATAAACTGGACAGAGGATTGTCAGCCCAAAGCCAGGAAGGATAAAAGCGAAAACGAAATCTAAACTATAAACTATAAAAGAAAACAATGAACAACTATGAATTTAAACAACGATGATCATGGTGATTAAACAATCGAACAAGTAATTATCCACCGATCCCGCAACCCTTAATTTCCTCTCTAAAGTTATCTTGTGATGATTTAATTAAAGATGTGGTCCACCTCTCATAAGTATGAATTCCTACTCTCGTAGATAATTCGCGTATCAATCTCTCATCTCTCGATATATAAGATTGACGCTATCAAAACAAGGTGTAAGATCTCTCAATCTAGCAACCCAGATATTCAACCTATCAACTCTCGTTATGTCAAGGTTAAAAATCTCATCTTTCCTATGGTGATCTAAGGTTTACACCGACTCTCGTCATACGGTAAACATCAATAAGCAATACATCTCTCGATATCGATTGCATAACACATAAGCATAGAAAAAATACAACTTTAATCAAATTCACAAAACACATCTAGATTGAAAATAAAGAACCTGCTGAAACGGATTCACATAGTTTGAACAATTGCTCAGCCTCCAAGCATTCAGCACAAAACAGCAGCAAAACGAAATAGAAAAACGAATATAAAACAAGAAAAATCGCAACCCCGGCCCTCCCTGGGGGGGGGCGCCTAGGGTTTTCTCCTAATGATTGTGTATCAATAGGTCTCAATAATGTATGATTAGGGTTGAAACCCGCCCTGCTATTTATAGAAAACTGAGGCGGCTGCTGCTAAGTCGGTTTAAGGACGCCCGTCCGTCTTATTGGACGCCCGTCCAAGACACCTTGGACTTGCTTCAGACGCCCGTACACTCAGCGTCCAAACTCTCTGAATCAACTTTCTTTTCCTGGACGCTCGTTTACTTTGATGGACGCACGTCCAACCTGGACGGGACTTGAACGAACGTTCAGCTTGCTCAAAAATCGATCTTCTCATCTTTATCTTCAATCGATTTCATCTTTATCTCTTCTCCTCTTCATTAATCCGATTGTCAACCTCTTTTAATCCTCTTCTTGGTCGAAATTATGTATCTACAATACATCAAACACATTGCAAAATGTAGTATCTTCCAAATCAATATAAAACCATCAATTTTACACATAAATCATACAATTTTGCAACTAACCCATTAAAAACATCACTTGCTCAATACTTCAATATAAAACTCGATTTCTATGAAAAACATCCACATATGGGGGAAATTGATATAAAACATATCGTTAAAAACACTATAAATTCACCCTAAACACATTTATATCGCACTTTCTCGATAATTAGAACTGTTTATTTTAATTATTACACTTTTAGTTAATTCACCACGAATTGGATTTCTATATTTTTGTTCTGAAAGAAATAATCTTCCGTTTCCTGAGGATTCGATCTTTGCTTCCACTATAATCGTTATAGAGGTTGGAGGTGTTAATTTTTGGTGGTTTAACAACACACCAACTTGCAACTATGATGTCAAATCAGTATAATGTCACATTATAACTTCGTAGATTCACTGTATGTACAAAGGAGTAATGTTGATAATAAAGAATACATGAGGTATATGTCTTGAGTCAACAATCTGACAAGACCTTTATGATCATGTTGTGACGATAATGTGGATTAGACCAACAAATAAGAAAAGAGTGAAATATATTTCGTGATTTCTCTCATGGTAATAATGTATGGGCTGACTCATGCTACATACACCTTACAAAGTTGCATGTGTTGTAATATGGTTGAATTAGTCATAGTCGAGGCATGAGGCTCGCTCGGTGTTCAATCAGTCTAGCTTTATAAATTAATCAAATTCGTGATGTCAATAGAAATAACTTAAAAAATTGGTTCCTTCAATTTAATTAAGAGATTCTATTGGCACCCATAATTATTTTTGACATCATCATTACACATAAATTTTATAACACATAAATATGATGTTGAAACTAATTAAGGATGTCAATATATAAACTCTTTAATTATTTTGAAAATCCCTCAAAAAAAAAAAAAATCGTGGGAATAAGAAATCTGGAGGCCCAAATCTGGTTTAAAGAGCTGAATTTCATGCGTTTGCCTAGCCCAACTATCCTTTCGGGCTGGGTCAAGCAAACACGCCGAAATTTCAGGTCTATGTATTTCAAATCTTAACGGCTAGTAATATGAAACGCCTGTGTACACGCACCAACGGTCAAATCCTCTTCAGAAACCCTATTTCTATTCGGTATAAAACCTTAACCTATCGGCCCCATCTTCCTCACCTTTGCTTCTACACACTCAATTACATTTGCCTTTTTTTATCATTTTTTTAGCAATCAGAATATTTCCTCTGTTTTTTTCCAGCCTTTTTTTCTTGATTTCATACAATGGAGACCCCATCATCAACAACTCGAAGAGTCACAAGATCACAAACCATCATTTCTGCTATCAAGTCTGATAACGTTTCTGCAATCCGTGAGTCTTGAATCTTTTGATTTTGTACTTTTCTTGTTCTTTGTATTTCTGGGATCAATGTAATTTGTTCTGATCTTGGTTTATTGTCCTTTATTGGGTATGTGTGCAGAAAAAATTGAAGAATCAAAACAAAGGGCTTTAATAGATATAACCAATGATTCACCAATTGTGGGGCTAGCAATGGGGAAATTGGAAACCCCATCATCTTTAATGTCCAAGAAAAGAGCCAATTTTACCAATCAAGGAAAGCAGGACAATACACCTGGATCAGGGGAGGCACTTTTGAGAGGCCAAGTGAAAAATCTGCTGCAAAAGGTTGAAGAAGATGCTATAATCTCTAAAGTTTCCTCTGTTCCAAGAACAGGGCCTCTTGGAGGCAAATTCTTGGTTTCACCAAATGGGCTTCTTGCGCCTACTCCTGCAAACACCCCTCAGATTATTAACAATCCATCTGCAATTAATGGTTTTGAGAATAGCATTGGGTTGGATTCAATTCTTGAATCCCAATCAGAGAACGAGATTTCTGTTCCAAAGGTTGTTCTTTTGTCCAAAGATTTGAACTTTCCTCGAGTCTTGAATATTTTTTTATATGCTAAACGTTCTTGTTTTCTTCAGGGTGAACCTGATAAAGATTTGATGCTTTCAAGGTCTCTGATGCTAGATTTTTCTGAGAAATCAGAAGGGTCTAATTCATCAGAGGGCTCATCTGTGGTGACATATGAAGGAAGCCAAGAGAAAGACAAATCCGAGGATGACTGTTCATCGATTTGGTCGATTCAAGTGAATGCCAGCAACAAAGATGGCCATGAAACTGATGAGGAAGAGATTGAAGACGAGACTGAGGCAGACTACTATTTTGATGAGGAAAAAGATGCAGAAAATGAAGATGCAGGATTGGTTGATGAACTTTGTGAAGGAATGAGTAAAATCAATGTGAACGGAAATGGTCTGCAGCCAAAATTTTGTGGGAAACGAATTAAATTTGTGTACAACAGTGAAGATGAACTTGAAGGAGAGGAAGTTCTGGTCAATGGAAGCAATTCTCCAGATGGTGGTTTGAGGTTGCAGGGGTGGCCAACACCAAAAGGGAAACACATTCGATTCCCTGAGGAGGAGGAGGCGGCTGCTATTGATGATTGATTTGGTTGATTCATGTTTTGGCAAAAACATATTTCTGTTGTTCTTTGAATTATGGTTTTTGATGTTATTTCCATTGTTGTCCATGCTTGTTGGACAAAGAATTTCATATCTGTCTTTGATTTTCACCTAGTTTTGTCCAATTCTTTGGAAAGTTAATGAATACTGCTGGATCTATTGGATGAAGATTGTTTGAGCATTTTCATACCCTTTTTTTCTCACCATGAAAATATGCAGATGGGGTTTAATCCTGATGTTTTGATATAATTCTGATGAAAATATGCAAATGGTTGATATAATCAAACTTGGTTTCTTTTGCTGGTTGATAATTTGCATAGATGAATGATGATATGGTGGTTTTCAAAACATGATTATGTATTGATTGATTGTGTGGCTACAAACTTAAAACATTAATGGATAGTGTTTTCTTCTTTAATATTCTGGAACTTTAAACTAATCAACATAAACATGATCTCAATATACATCGTATGTTACAACTTCTTTGTTATGGATATAAAAAAGTAATCTTTTTTTGGATTCAATGCATTTGTACTCTATATTTCTTGCCAATGCAGCTTACCAAAACGGATAAAAATGAAATCTATATTTCTTAACTATTGGAAAAAAGTCCATCTTAAACACCAACTAGGCAAAAAATTACAAATCGGTAGATTTGTGTAGCGAAATGATAGATTTATGTTCAATTTCACGCAATAAATAGTGAATTTGTCATTTTGGCCAAGTTTTTCAACTGTCCTACTTGGGCGAAAAGATGAGCTAGCTATATATTCTTAGTTTTTCTAACAAAACGTAAACTGAAAATGAAAAAAATACCAACAATCGAGAGATTAAGCAGCCAATGGAGCCAAAATCCTCCAAATCACCACGAAGCCGATTTACGCATCTCAAGCAATCACTTATCACTTCGAAAGGAGAAAAAGTCATTCATAACAACTGAAGTCATTACCAAATAAATAACTTTCATCTCTAAAGATTCGACATCCTTAGGGCTCTTTAATGCAAAATGAAGCTGCATGAATAATATTGCCAAGATGGTCCTGAAAACTAAGTCAATACCCGAAGAATCCTCAAGTTTCGATGCATATATCAACGTTGCACTTCACCTTCCAACAGCAAGGGGGTCCAAGAAGAGCAATTAATGTACAACAACTAGGGTCCTACGAGCAATAAACCGATTGGCCTTCAAGAGATCTATAGCCCGCATTTGAGATAGGGTTGTTGATATAAACCGACTTTCCTTCAAAAACCACATCACAAGAAGTAGACAAAATGCTCCACAAAAGAATGAAATCTAACACCAAATCATTCTTGTTGATTCCTTAAGTGGTGATCGCGTAAATCACTGAAACTAGCAAAGATGACTAAGTCAACCGCAGTATAGCTCAAAGCGAGTCAATGTCGATCACGCAAAGACTTAACCCTAACCACAAATTATATGGATTAAACGAGAAGGGTGGTCTTTGACCAAAATAAGGTCGGAGATTTAATGAATGACTAAGTACACACTTGTAAAAAGACAAACAACAGAAGTATCGAGTTTATAAAATTGATTGAGACAAGTTTAACCAAACATATGATCCAATTAATCCACATAATCCTTTAAACAATATTGCCCCTTTTTTGCTTTTCCTACAATACTTAAAATCCTATTACAAGATCAAGTGTTTAATCAAGTTGGAAAAGCGGAATCGTACTTAAACTTGAGATGCAGACACCATGATAAAAGTTCCAAGTAACCAAGGTACTCAATAAACTTGTTCAAGTTGGGTTAATCAGATAGCTAAAGCTCAGGACAAGTTTATGTAGACAGTATGATATATTCAGGCTTGTTATATACCTTAGCATACAAGTCATATTAACTATGCAGATTTAAAGTAAGATGTAAAAGTAAATACGCCCAGGGGCGGAGCCAGGATTATAGTTTAGGGGGGGCGGAATTCTAAAAATTAATTGTCGTGGAAAAAGTGTTTAATTATTTTTCCCGTAGATACATATAAGAAATTTGTTGTAGGTTTATACAGATGTGAAAGTTTTTTTTAGTAATATACAAATGTGAAAGTTGTTGTGGGTTTATATTATAAAAAGACATTGACTATATTGTTTTTCATATTAATAATTGACGATAAAAAGAAAATCTAAAGATTAACAAAGTAAATAAGTTTACAAATTTTCGGATTGTCATATCAATTATCTTTTTAAAATGTTCAGAAATCTTGAGAAAATAAGTGTTGAAACTTTGAGTAAAAAAAAATTAAAAATATGAAGTTTAATATAGTAAACTTGGGAAAAGAAGTGTTGAAATTTTGAGTAAAAAAATGAAGAATTTGGAATTTAATATAGTAAACTTTGAGTAAAATAAAAAATAAAAATTCTTCCCAAAAATAAGGAGGAAGGAGGATTTGAACCCACAACCTTCCGCCTTCACTATCAACACTGAACCACTACACCAGATACGCAGATTGTGCTTTGTAAGGAACATATATTATATATTACATCAATTGTAACATATTACCAAGTAAGAAGGCTATTTTAGTAATTTCTCGGAAAATTTAAGGGGGGGCACGAGCCCCCCCTTGCCCCTCTATAAGTCCGCCCCTGAATACGCCTATGGGTCCAATCCCTTAAAAATGAAAAAAAATTCATCCTCTTTTTTACTTACTGCCTAAACAACGTGGTTTCTTTCAAATTATAACCTTAATATACCGTTTATCAATATTATTTCATGTAAAATAACATGATCTCAGGTTTGGTTTCAGTGTAAACTCGGATCAGAACATAATATTGGATCGGGGGGGGGGGGGGGGGGGGTATTACAACAACAATATCAATATAAGACATGAAATAAAAGTACAGAATCAACATTACCTGAAAGGCTGAAACACATAACAATCAAAGCACATAACATACATGAAGTCAACATTTAAAGCAAGTACCTTGTTTCTATATATTATCATGTCCTATATGTAGCATAACTTATGCTCCGGTTCATGAGTAACATAACATCATGTTTAGTAGAACGCAATATGAAGAGCCTAACTTCTTAACCGAGACAAACCGAATGTCCATTACGTTCGCCCATGAACAGAGAAACCGACTGGTCTAGTATGTACTCACGATTGTTGCCCGCGATATATTAGGGAAACGGAAACTGATACATACAAGGAATACTCGACGATTCATTATCTTTCCAATTCTGACAATGCCTATCCCCGAACCATTCTTTTAACTTTCTTTCTTTACAAGTGTTCTCTCAACAATATTCATTATTTTATCTTTCATGCCATTAGAGATCACATACTCATATACACATAATTCATATCATACCAAGGAATGAATACAAGTCTTCATGATAATTTACCAGTAACATTAACTTCATATACACGGTAATAATGTCATGATATTGACAACATGTTAACAGCATAAATAAATACCTCATAGTTTGCAGGATTCATCATTTAATTAACCATACCTTAATTTGTTATGATAATTTTATTATGACATATCAGTTCGGTTGAGTAAATTAACGCACTTACGTTTCGTGCTAGCTAAATGAAATAAACACAAAAGCAAGCATGTAAATAAAGTCCCGAAAATATTGCATAGTTTGCAAATAAAAATGAGGAGACTAGATGGGGTAAATTGATCGGAGAAAGGTCACAATCAAGACGGCGAACACGGCGGGTCCAGAAAGGTCCACTTCTGGTAAAACAAAGCCCGTAATCTTTTTCTTTTCCTTTAAAACACTCTTTTTTTTTCCAATAAACATTGAAAATGGATTTATTCAAAATTAAGACAGTGCAACCACCAAATTACATCAGTGTCAATTAACAGCATATGTCCAGTGAAGTCGACGCAAAGAAATCAACTCAACTTTTTTACTTTTTTAATTACTTCATTTTTCTTTTATTTAGATAAATTTTATTGTCACGCCATGACAATTATCACAATTTTAAAATATTGATCATATTGTTGGGCTTGAGACAATATGTCTAAATTGTATGTCTAATTCCGGTGTCTAAGTAAAAACCTATATCGTTTTATGTGTATTTAATTTTTATGTTTTGTTTTTTTTGGAGAAGTGGTTTAAAAAGAAAAAAAAAAAAAGGGAAAATAGAAATCAGTAAAGTGAAAATGTAAATTGAGTGATAATGACAAATCTACTCTTCATAACCTCAAATCCACTATTTGTTGCAGTGAAACTGACCTCAAATCCACTGTTTGCTGCAGTGGATATGTCATTTTTATCCAAAAAATATTAAACTATCTCTTTACATATTTCTATGTTCAAATTGTCATTTTTGACAATAAACCCTTGTTTTTTTTTTTTCTTCAAAAATTGAAATACACATAAAACGACGTAGTTTATACTTGGACACCGAAATTAGACACACAACTTGGACAGGTGTCTCATCCCATATTGTTGACCCTTTGATTGAAGTAATTTTTTATTCTGCCGGTGCACAAATTAATGTTTATAAGCAAAATATGATGTTTTTTTTTTATTTTGAGGGGGTGCGTAGACCCCTATGATATACGGAACATCATAATCAAGAGAGTAAAAATGTGTTGAGTCAATCGTTATGTCATACATGTTACAATATTGATTTGACACTATCTTTTTTCTTTTAAGAAAGGGTGATGCTACTACTACAATAGTTGTGCAACACGAGTAACAACGCGTGCGAATTTTTACACCATTGATTATTGTGTATGACTCGTTGATCATGATGTAAATCCACTATGACCAAGATACAAAAGCGTATCATGTCGTTTGTTGTAGTACACCCATTTGTGTGAATAATATTAATCTTTGTATGAGTTATAACGATCAATAGTTCTTTCACGGTGATTATTAATGCCGTAAAAGAAATGTTATTTCCAGACCAAGGACAAATCGGGGTTGGCTTAAGAAGCTAAGGTCATCCTGATTTTATTATCGGTAAACCAAAACCTATATAATCATCATCAACACAGTTAGTTGATCCTCTTAATTGAGTTAATACGATTGTACAAATAAAGTCCATTGATCTACCCGATCATATAAATATATTTAACTAGCCTACCCGATATCGATTTCTGGCGACTGTGACACATCATAGATCATGATTTATAGTACACTGATTGATATGAATCTCATCATAATCAATAATGTAAAATTGTATTATGTTTTTTTCAAAAAAAAATTGTAGCTTATTCTGCAGCTTTATGCCTCTATCGTCTTTGCCGGGTTAAGGCCTACCGAGACAATAGATAGTCAGGGAGGCAGGTGGCCTAGCCCTAGCTAAGAGAGATTCTTTAACCACGAAAGCATCAATCATTTTACCGGCTTTTCACTCTCTCGCCGAGCATTAAGTATCCTCTAAAGATGCATAAAGAATGTTGGCCCACAGCCGCTAAAGGTAGCTGGAGCCGGGTTTTTTTCAAGGTTCTTTCTTCCCTACTTCCACTGCCAAAGCTTTACTAGATGTGGGGGGGGGGGGGGGGGGGCGAGTCGGGCGAGAGAGATAAAGTCCTCTTTCTCACTCGACTTGCGCGGGTCATTGAAAAGTCCAAAGGACGCATACTAACCACAGAGCTTGGATACGGTTCCGATCGGAGATCCATAGATCACAGACGGTATCTCCCCATTGGGTCACAAACCATGGAGTATCTTTTTAACACAACACATAATATTCTGACCCAACATAAGTCAGAATGTAATAGACTATTCTGACTTAAATTGAGTTAGAAGTCAAGTGTTTTCTACACCCAATACTGGTCAGAAACTTATTTCGTATATTCCAACCCAAATTCAGGTACACAAAATTCAACAATCTGTCTAATTTGGATCTGAATAAATAATTGCGAAAGGATACAATTGAAAAAGAAAAATATGTATACTAAGACATTTTGAGGTGTGAAAAGAGAATCTCAAAATTAAATGTATATTTTAACAATTTGGCTAAATTACAATTTTGGTCTTCTAACTAGACACTTTTTCGATTTTGGTCCTGGTTTTTCTCCGGCGACAATTTTAGTCCTGTAAGTGGTCTTTTTTTTTTCAAAAATAGTCCTGAACTCTGGAAAGACCACTTACAGGACTAAAATTGTTGGTCCTGTAAGTGGTCTTTTCGGCGACCGGCAACAATTTTAGTCCTGTAAGTGGTCTTTTCGGCGACAATTTTAGTCCTGTAAGTGGTCTTTCCGGCGTTCAGGACTATTTTTGCAAAAAAAAGACCACTTACAGGAATAAAATTGTCACCGGAGAAAAATCAGGACCAAAATAAAAAAAGTGTCTAGTTAGAAGACCAAAATTGTAATTTAGCCAATTTGTTGCAACAGTTTGTAGTGGAAATACCATCCCTTTTCTTCTATTTTAACTTCCTTTAGGTAAGTAATCTGGTAATCCCTCCCACTTCCCACTTATCAAACCTTTTTTCTTAACGAACATTACAAATTCTTCTCCTTATATTATATATATTCAACTCTCTTTGTTGCTTTCATGCAAAAAGAGCAGCTGCCGGAAAAACTTTGTTCTGAGCAAAAGTAGGCACCGGCAACAAAAACGGAAGAAGAAGAAGAAGATGGAGAGAGAAGGAGGATTGGTAGTGAGAGGAAGAGTTGAAATAGATATGAGGCAGCCATTCCGGTCTGTAAAAGAAGCGATTTCTCTGTTTGGTGAGAAGGTTCTTGCCGGAGAAATCTATGCTACTAATAAGCTTAAGGAGGTTCTTTTTCTTTTGTTTATTTATTTATTTATTTATTTATGATGTTTCTGTGCATATATGATTATATGAATCTAGATTATTTCAAAATCAGTTGAAGTTTTAGAATTTGATCGAACTTCGAGTCTATTAACGTATATTGTTGTTCTTTAAAACCATGCAGAAGAAGACATGGTTATTATGTGATAGCTTTGAGGAGAAAGAAATGAGTGAAAATTAATTTTATTTGTCATAATTGTATATACTAATCATTTGATTTTTTCTGCAGGTTTAGCCATTAGTAACTAACACATTGATAATAATTATTATGTTTTTTTCATAGACTTATCATAGCTTAGATTTAGTATACCTAATTGGCCATTTGTGATATAATTCTTAAAGACTTTTTATTACGTACCACTTAATTTTTTTTCAACGTAAAAAACATGCCTTAATTAAGAATCCTTAAAACCTTGGCTGTGCTTAGTGAATTAAAACCTTTCAAATTGAGCAATAAAGAATTGCTGATTGAATATCTATTTAAAATAAGTGTTTTTTTTGAAGGGAATATATATGTTGTGACATATTACATATATCAATCAATATACCCTCTACACCATATTACATAACAACAATGTCGCAAGAAACGATCACAACACACTTTTACATCATTGATTATGATAAAACCAACGCCAATCAATATGCCCACACACTAATTAATAATGTAAAAATATGTCATTTATCGTGACCATTTTATTATGACAATATGAGTAATCGTTCTTAAACCCTTCATCATGTTACATTTAGAGTACTATAGTTTAAATGGTGCCCGCATGGGTAACTCAGTTGCCTCAGCGAGGATTTGCAGCTCGAATCGCAAAGTGTGTTCGAACTTACGATGAGTGAGTTAGTCTTGAATAAATGACCGAGCCGATTATATTTTCACTTAAGAGACGGTTGAGCGCGATTATCTTCACCATTTCGCGGCCCGGAAGTGTAGTAGGCTTTTGGGGGGGGATATCGCTTTTTTAAGCGAAAGTTTAAATGTTCAATGAAAAACTTGTCAAAGTTTTAAGAATTTATTCTTCAGCTATTTCAGGGTGTTTACATTTAGTACTGACAAAGTGACAATCATCTCATTGGGGTTATGTTTCCTTATTTGTCTTTGTTAGTCCCATTAGTGATCAATGATAAATTATCATGACACTAATTAGTAAATAGATTTTTTTTAGTGGCGGCAAATCAAATCTACGGCTGTGACTTCAAAGTGATAATCGGTTTTTTTTTTTTAAAAAGTCCATAGAGTTGAGATTTGACTTTTCCAACATTTAATTATGACAATTTACCGGAAACAATTTCGTAGTTAATTGATTTTTCACTCTCTTTAAATGTTTTCGGTGTCATGCCACGATAAAAACTCTATGATGAACGTCTACGTTGTTTTTTTTTTTTTTTTTTTTTCCTTTCTAATTTAAGTTAGTTGCATGGCCGGTGTCCAAGCTCATAATAATACTAATAATTTGTGTGAAATGCAGACAAAATTGAATGCCGATCATCAAGCAGAAAAGCAAGTCATTTCTGAGACAGCAAGAAATGGAAATGCAGAAACAAATGAAAACTCAATGAAGAAAACAAACGAAGAAGGAAATATGATGGCTTTTTACCTCAACTCACTTAAACAAGAACTTGAAGAAACTAAGAAAGAGCTACAACAGCTCAAAACAAGGGACAAGAAATCTGATCATGACCAAGAACCGAATCCCGTAATCGAAGAAATCAAGTTTGTTGAGAATAGTACCACAACAACAAGATCAGTTGAAGAAGTTGAGACACAAACAGAAGACCAACAAAAACAAGAATTCGAGTTAGAAAAGAAGAGGTCGGTTAAGTTCGCTAGTCCTCCATTGCTAACTCGAATGATGGATGATAGCAAAGACGACGAAGACGAAGATGAAGAAGAAGAAAAGGGTGTTGATGATTTTCAAAGCCCTTCTATTGAAAAGAAGAAGAGAAGAAAGCCATTGTTTGGAGGGTTGTTTTCAAAGAAAAAAGGTGTCCAAAAAAGTAAGAGCAAATCATACAGAGAGTAAATTAAAGTACTGTATAATACATGGAATAAAAGATTATTTGCCTATGTACATTGAGCATTTTCTTTTCTTTTCTTTTCCCTCCGGCTCCATGGTAATTTGGCGAATTCTTGGATTTGAAAGTTGATTTCATCTGCTTTAATTTGTTTACCAGAATAATCAATTTTGGATGTAATTTTGTAATCTGAATTCCTCCTTTTGTTTCTCTTCTACATAATATTGTTGTTTAAAATTGAATCCCTCCACCAAGTGAGGGATACAGAAAAATATATCATTAATCAGAAATAATTCTATATATCTGTTTTTAATATACAATTACCAAATTTTGAGTTTGATTTAATTATGCCCCACAATAAATCGAATTCGGTCAATTGAACATTTTTAAGCATCAATGAAGGGACGGTACAAACTTAATTTAACCGATGCTCGTGATGTACCGGCCATTGTTAATTAGATACGTGCCTACTTCTTCTTTTTCTGATCAAACAATTACATACCTACTTGAAAAGTCTTTTTTATCTATAAGGAAAAAAATCTGTATATTAAAATTAATTTCCAGTGGTGAGTGGGCGAGAATGCGGGAGGTCGCGAGGTTCGATTCTCCTTAGTGGCGCCAATGTTTAAAGAGCTCTTGGCCAAGTCCCGAGTAAAGTCGATGCGCACAACAAGGATCGATCGGATTAGTCGGACAGGTGGGTTCGAGCTTTAAGCAAAAATAAAAAAAATAAAAAAAAAATCTGTATATTAAAATTAAATCTAAAGTACTACCTCCGTCCCAAAATGTATGTCCATTTAGGGTTTTTCACACAAATTAAAAAAGTTGGTTAAATTGGTTATGTGTCATTAATTTTGATTAAAAAGTCCAAAATGACATTTGAATGTTATTAATGCAAAGTAGTGAAAATTTGGTGGGTAATAATAAATGAGGGGTTAAAGGAGAAAAATGTAATAAATGCTTCATTGGTTATCTAAATGGACTTATATTATGGGACAAAACAAAAAAAGTTAAGTGGACTTACATTTTGAGACGGAGATAGTACAAGTATTAAACTCTAGAAAAGTGCGTCATAAAATTGACACTACGCTTAACAAAAGAAAAAAAAAACATGACGCCAAAGAACGACAATTAATTATCATACAGCCAAAAGATGAAAGATCTTCTACAGAGGATGACAAACTAACCGAAGCCGACGAATCCGATTCCACAATATTGCTCTTGTGGCCTAAAGAAATCGACATACTGATACCAAGTTTAACTGCATACATCTCTAGTAAAAAAACACCCAGGACTTCGCCTATCCGCGCGAGACGAGTATGCCTTAAGCACACGTCCGCAATGAACACTAAAGATGACTCCATACATCCACAGAGGTCGCATCCATATTCACCTTCACTACCCCTAATTGCCTTCCATATATGTTGAAAAGTCACATTTACATAAATTGAATAGTAATGTAATGTCATTCATAATCAAAACGTCCACCGGAATAATTTATAACGCAAACAAAAAATGTACTACCTCCATTCCTATATATATATATATATATATATATATATATATATATATATATATATATATATATATATATATATATATATATAGGGGGCCACCGTGCGAAACGCGCGCCCTCATTTTTTTTGCACCGATTATAGTTTTTATGTTCGCAATAAATTTCTTTAGCAAAAATAAAGAAGATATCAACCTACTTCAATGCTTAGAAAAGCATTTAAACCATCCTCTACAGGTATACGTCGCGTGTTAAAGAAAGGTTACATGTGGGGAAAAAATCCTGAAGATCAAAATGCACCTTCGTGCAAAAAAAGTCAAACCAGAGTTTCTGTGAACCAATAAAAACTACATAATAACAAAATTAAAATTTCCCAAACTCGAATAAATGAATTGTTAGTCGTAGAATATTATTCATGTCAGACTTAACCCTAACTAATACTAATAAAAAAATAAAAAAGAAAAGGTTCGGAAGATTTTCATTTTCTTATCTTTTATCGAAGTAAATTAACCGAAGGATAAGTAAGATAAATGGGAGTTGGATCTCGTTTTTTATTTTTATGTATAATAGATCGAATGAACATTCTCATTCCTTATCTAATTTTTACAATATTTTATTTTCTAGTAGTTTTTGTGGCACCGTACCAAATCATACGACTTTGTTTTACTTAACCAAAAAATTCTGAAGATCGAAATGCACCTTCGTGCACAAAAAGTCAAACCAGAGTTTCAGTGTACCAATAGAAACTACATAATAACACAATTAAAATTTCCGAAACTCGAATTAGAGAATTGAATGCTTCAAATAAAAACCCTAGTGATAAACACGTTGATGTGATAACACCGTACCAAATCATACGACTTCGTTTTACCTAACCAAAAAAAAAAAAAAAAAAGGGAAAAGACAAAAATTTTGGTATAGCGACGACCAAAACGTCGCTAAAGCCGGACGACCAAAGCGTCGCAAAAAGCCGGACGACCAAACATGCACATTTAATATAGTATACTAACATATATGATATATGTTGGGGGAAATTCTTACATGCTACCTCCATTCATGCTAAGATGTGAGGTGGTTTGATCGGTACCGTCAGTTTTTAAATTGTACTTCCTCCGTTTCAATTTAGTTGAGACTTATTTCATATATAGTTGTCTCAAAATAAATTTCATAACTCTAATTAGACTCAAAGTTTTTGTTTTAACTATCTAAATTGCCTCCATGTACATATAAAATGAAAATGATGCTACACATAAAAAAGATAAAAAGATAAATTACTCATTATTTAAATGACAAGACAACCTATTAAATGATGCCTCTTTAAATATTTGAGTTTCAAAATATCTCAAACAAATTAAAACAGAATATTTAAACTAAATGGTTCGGGTCGTTTCATTGTTCACTTTACAACCCAAAAAAGGGAAAAAAGAAGAAGAATTTCCCCTATGTTTGACCCTATAAATCTTCTACTCAATTATTAGGGAAAACGACGCAGGAATTTGAAATCTATATACCAGAAAGAAGGCGCACGTTCAAGGGATTATGGTCGGCAATGAGTCTGTTCATTTCAATACAAAAAGAGCACAAATTTTATTAAGAAATTGGTTAGGCGTAATTAAATTTAATTGTAAAGTCTATAATACCCTTTTACTCTCATTAATTTAAGATGGGTTCTATCGTCACATCTCAAATTACTATTCGACATCATTTTTTGATTATATGATGAAAAAAACGTCAGCCACATTGGTGTTTCTTGTTGAACACCAACATCAGTGTGCAACAAGAAACACCAGTGGAAAGTAGTGGATTGACGTTTCTAAGTTTTAACACTTTTTATAAAGAGAACGTCGGTGTCACTGGTGTTCCTTGTTGAACACTAACGTCAATGACACTGGCGTTGGTGTTCAACAAAGGAACACCAGTGTGACTGACGTTCCCTTTATAAAAAATCATCGGGTGCCGAAGTAATTTTTTGTGGTGCTGGGAGTAATAGGGTGCTAGCTATGAAGCACCGACACTTCAATTAGGTCGCCGTGCGCTGTGTCCGACACATTTTCAGCCCGACACGCTCCCGACACGTGTCGGAAACGTGTCGCTCGATTAAAATAATGTTAAATTCAAATTTTGAATTCCGACACGGCCCGACACGCTAGGGACACGCTGGGGACACGGCGGGACACGGCCCGACACGTTGGGGACACGCAAGGGACACGGCGGGACACGTTGGGGACACGGCGGGACACGTTGGGGACACGGCGGGGACACGCAAGGGACACGGCGGGACACGGCGGGGACACGCAAGGGACACGGCGGGACACGTTGGGGACACGTAAGGGACACGCAAGGAATGCAATCCGTCCCGCGGTGGCATCAACCTACGTCTATGTTTTTTTAATAATATATATATTAATATACATATATATATATTAAAACGTGTCGGCGGCGTGTCGTTCCCTCAAATTCTAAAAGTAACCGTGTCGCCGTGTCCGTGTCGTGTCGTGCGCCGTTCCCGTGTCCGTGTCCGTGCTTCATAGGGTGCTAGTAGTAAATTGAAGTGTGCCAATAGAACCCCTAATTATAAATTACATGAATATTAATAAATTAGAGATAAAATGAAAAAAAATGTTCGAATGATTTATTGGTAATCTAAATGAACTTATATTATTAGACTAATTCAAAGGGCTAAACGAATTTATATATATTTTAGAGCATCCGTTTACTCAAAGAAGAGAAAAAGTATATGTCATGAGTTATACTCATGCACATGTAACCATGTGATATCATCTGCATAAGAATCTTTTAATCGTGTCGATTAGTTGGCTATGTAATTATATGGTGGTATTAATGCCATGCCATCATTCATTTGCCTCGGTTGAGAATACTCTTAGATCATTCACATCAGAAATCTCAATTTTTATAATACATATCCATATTTTATAACATCTTAATTTAAAACAATCCACATCAGGATCTCTATCCCTAACTTTATTCAATTAAAATAGGGCTGCTACAGTAGCACTCCATAAATGAGGATATACTGTTTATTAACACTACAAATAAATAGGGGGTGAGGTTTCTGCTGGAGAGGAATTTGAGGGAAGTTGTACTTTTTATCTTTATTTTAAGGATAAGACACCGTATAGGATTTCTGCTAGAACACATGACTTGGACAACAAGTAGTTATTGCTTGTATGTTTACTAGAGTATTTTCCTTATATAAAGAATCATTGTAAATTCTATAATAATAAAATCCGTTTCTTTACACTATAATATGATCTCATAGCCTAAATAAAGAAGAGACATCAAGGTCCCACATCCCTAAAGGATTAGAATACTCGCTCACACACTCATACAAGTGTGAGACATCAAAGTTCTTGTCAACTCGGGTTTGTCATTTTAGACCAAGCGAACACGATGATTTAAGCAGTTGACCGAATAATTTATATATAACTCATTTAACACTGTCAGACTTAAGTTCTGGGATTTACAGTGCATGACACTTAATAAAACATCTCTACAACTGTCATGGAAGACGAGGATGGAGAAATAAATACAATAATGATATTGTCTTTACAATTTGTTATATAGAAAAATTATAAAATGATTCAAACCATACCATAAAAAATGGAAACCGAATAATACAAAAACATCTCGACGTTGATTATCGGTTTCTCTGTACTCTCTGTAAATAAAATCTATAAACCAACGCTTTCCAAAAGAAATATGCGGTGAATAAGAATAATACATGTCGATTTTGAAGTTCTTATATAGAATTTGTTTTCAATAAATGTCGTAAATTTAGTTTAATAATGTAATTATTGTAATGTTTAGAAATTCGTTTAATGTGTCGTAAATAAAAAAATAAATTTTTTTTTTATAAATGATCATTGTTACTCTAGAATGATCGATTATAGAAATAGAGAGAATGATAGATTATATATTTCATATCTCACCTTGAAAGATTGAGAAAACCAATATTAAGATATTAAGGTTAATAAATACTCACTCCGTCTAATAATATAAGTCATTTTTGTTTTTACGCACAATTTAAAAAATATCATAAATGAATAACTTTATAAATGAATTACTTTTTAAGATTTCCAGACATTTTTTTGCAATGTTTTTTGGATGTGACTAATAATATTGTATTGTTTAACGTAAAAGTAAAAATATAGCATTTAATATTGTATTGTTTTGTGAGAAAGATTTATATTTTGAGACACCACTAAAAAGCCAAAAGGCTTTGTATTACGGGACGGAGGGAGTTATTGAATTGGTAACTCAGGATAATTATTTTAGGCCAAACGAGCACAAGAAGTCTAAATAAGAGGCGGATCCAGGAATTTATTCCAGTGATGTCACACAAAGTCTAAACTACATTTTTGTCAAAATTTCTGTTCTAGTGAGGTAATCATGGTGGGAGATTCCGTTACTCTTGAATGTATAAAGAAATATAATATCGTCTTTACTACTACCAATTGGTTTAGTAGAATGGTAAGCTTTTGATCTTAACATGGTATCAGAGCCAGATGTCATGAGATCGAACACTAGTGTGAACATTATTTAAAAAATTGTGCAAGCGTTGGGAGAGAGTGTCCACACTTGAGGGGGTGTTGGGATAGATTGTCCACACTCTTAAATAAAAATTGTGCAAGTGTTGGGACAGATTGCCCACATTTGAGAAAATTGTGCAAGTGATTGCCCACACTCGGGGGGTGTTGGGAGAGGTTGCCCACACTCTTAAATAAAAACCGTGCAAGTGTTGGGACGGATTGCCACACTTGAGGGGGTGTTGGGAGAGATTCCCACACTTTTGAATGTATAAAGTTAAATCGAAGCCTAAACGACATTTTTAGCGGCAAAATAACATATTTTAATAGTAAAACTTTCCTCATGAATTTATCTTGAATCGAGATCTTTTGGCTCAACTTTATCCTAGTTTTGCCGATGGAGCAGCTCCATTTTTCACCCTGAATTGGTCCAAATATGCGAAATTTCTTACTTTTCGTGGAGGATTAGATCCAGTAACGATCCATTGATTCATATAGAATCCATGTCCTAGGTGTATCAAAAAACATTCTTTGGTCTTCCTCCATGGATTGGAGACGCTGTACGCATGTCAATGAGTCCGTCTCAATAATGATCTGTCGGTACCCCTTTGACGCTGCCAGGTAGAGAGCCTGGTGGATCGCCTCAAGCTCAGCGACTCTACATCAAGGTTTCCTGTGATTCGCTGGGAAAACGCATGCTGAAGTTGACCCTCATGATTGCGTATCAATACCCCTATAGCCAAACCGCCATCAGACATTGTTTTAATATTAAAAAAATTCTCGGATCTCGGTGGGTCACGTGACCCCACCCTACTTAATGTGTCCGCCCCTGGTCTAAATAGTCTCCCAAGTAGTTTTGTCTGAACCGTAGTTCTGGATTTTAGAAATGACACGTAAGAAACAATTCGTTTTTCTGAAAATGCTCTGATCGAAGGAAAAAGGAAAAGACTAATTCGTTTTTTTCTTTTAATGATATAATGATTTAATGTGTAATGCATAAATAAACTAGTCTCATTTACATTACGTGGTAGGTCACACTGTCACCGGAATACAAAAAAAAAAAAAAAAAAAAAAAAATAGAAGTTGT
Organism: Gentiana straminea; assembly: GCA_036785695.1. Taxonomy (NCBI): domain Eukaryota; kingdom Viridiplantae; phylum Streptophyta; class Magnoliopsida; order Gentianales; family Gentianaceae; genus Gentiana; species Gentiana straminea. The sequence continues at coordinate 9,971,271 of JAVUPR010000167.1, forward strand.
CTCTCAATTCCGTGGATACAAATCCAGAAAACCCGGCTAATATTGGGCGAAAATTCATCTTTATGTGTTCATAATATTATTAGTCTTACATGTACACTTGAATTCAGGGTATCATTAGTCTTTTTTTTTAGGGAACGAGCATTATTAGTCTTAGATATACAATTAGTACTTAACTATTTCACTTCACGAGTACTATTTTCTCAACAAAACGGTAACAAAATTTACATAACACAATTTTATATCATTGATTTAAAGCCTATTTTCCCTGTCGGTTAAATAATAATCAACACTAAATAAAATTATATTATAACATTTTGTTATAATCATTTTGTTAGAACACGGCATGTGCTATAGGCCATGGGCTAGGGGCTATGGACTAGACTATGGACATGACTAATGTTATGCCAACTAGTATTATTGTTTAAAACAAATGAGACAATATATTTTCATATTTAATCGGTGAATTTCGACGGTGAATTTCGACAGTGAATCCCGAAAATATGAATATATTTTATTATTGATTGTTATCGATTTCGAAAATGTATTGTATTATTCGTTACGCAAAAGTTTCAAAAACTCGTCCTTCTACTCAATTGGAAAAGGTCATTGTTGAGCATTAACCCCACCCAAACAATCAAAGTCACAACCATTTACAATATATTTTTATTATTGATTACCCGCCCTCTCGTGGGCCGCCACTAAAAGCTCGGTGGCAGGTTCTGGGGAGGGGGTAGTAAGTGCAATGTGGATGTACAATCACCCCGTAGGCCTCAGGGGTAGGTTTGATCTTTCGGTATCATTCTCGCGGCTTACTCTTTTCATCTTGACCCTGGTATAGTAGTTGTTTTATTGGAGATGCGGACTATTCTTTTGATACTCGTAGGGGGTCAATGTATGGGTTTGATGTGGTTAGTTGTGGAAAGTGACTACTTGACTTGCGTGCAGATGCTTTTGCGTGCAGATGCTTTTCTCTCTCCTCTAAGGTGCTTGCAGGAGGACTGCCTGTCTGAGACGCCTCGGTTTTCTTTTATGCAGTTTTCTTTGTTAGACGGACTGGTAATATCCCGACACATTTATTTTCTAGGCTTGGTCTTTCAGTCTTGGTGTCGTGTCTTGGGTTCTCAGCCTCCTAATGATGTTCTTTCTGTTTGTTTAGTATACTTGGTTGATTAACAAAACTTCATTTATTCTGCCTGAATAAAAACAGGAGAAAAATGTCAAAATCATTTCTCTCTCTCTATAAAGACAAACTCCACATACCGCCCACCAACACTTTTAAGTTTTAAATACAAACTCCATCATTTTGATTCCTCAATCATATACTCAAACAGTTGACAAAAATGGAGAAAACACAGAAAAGAAATTCCAATATCATGGGTAGCCATTTTTGTATGCCAAAGATGAAAACCAGCATGATCAGCTGGACCAGAAAAACCAGCCGTCCAACATACCCAATTTCATTGCTTGATCGGTTCCGGGAAGCTGTTTTCCGGCTGATTATGTTTTCAGCACTTTCCAAAACCGCCACCGCTGCCGCCAGCAGCAGCCATGAAAGACGATCAAGTGATGATTATAAGATTTATCATCAGTATGATTCTCATCACAGTGAAGCTGTCGCCGATTGCATTGAATTCTTCAAGAAGTCTGCAATCAATGGAGATTATTGGCCTTCCTCCACTACCACCAGCTCCATTGACGGCGGCTCGGAGGTGGAGATCATTTCTCAACACTTTATCTAATCCAGTGGTCATGCAATTTAGGAGAAATATGGCTATGTTCATATATTCTTTCTTATGCCGAATTGTCTTTTCAATTTGATAGTGGTTATAAGTTGAGGCCACTTTGGTAGAATTTATAAGTTTGTGTGTATTCGTTCAATGATTTCTCTTGGGAAACGTGCAGAGTGATTTTGTAGCTTCTCAGTTTCTTGGGAGGTTTCTAACACGGAGACTCCAATATGGAGAGTCGCGTGTGGCTTGATCGGGACCACACAGCGCGATTTTATTCTCGCACGAAACCGCGCGTGGCCCGATCAATGCCACACGGGTAACTCTCTATGTTGGAGTCTTTAGGTAGAATTTCCTCAGTTTCTTTGGTGCAAAAGCAACATCCCCTCGCCATTGGCTCGCCACAAGGCCCCTTCACCCAGAGCTTTTCGATTTCTTTCAAGTAAAGATAAAAAAAGAGGTGTGAAGATAATTTTATGATGGTTTACGTAGAAAACATAAGCTCACACTCATACAAAATGATAAAATTCTCAAAATATTCAATAAAAAAAAAAAAAAATAAAATTTCAAGACACAAGACAGTAGTGCATTTGAGAGTTGGGTTTGATCGAGATTCCAGAGAATTTTCCAAACCTAATTGCAACAGAGAGATTTAAGTTCCATCATTATCAATTCATTTAAGGCGAGCCAAAAACTCAGATCGACATGAAAATACGGGTATAACCAGTATGGAGATCAGAGAGGAGCCTCGATCACCCAAACGTCCCAGAATTATTCTTCAATCGATGATGTCCTTGAATTCCTCTAAATAAAACCATACCTTTACGTAGTACTCTCAAAGGTGATTGTCGATCTTCCAGAGCTTCCACTTCCCGAGCCTTCACTTCCTAGCTCGTTAACGACAGCTAAATGCTCCTCGATTCCACAGATCTCCGATTCCTTTACAAGTATATCTTTGTACTTGGCTTCCCAACAATAGACCACATAATTTGGGTCTAGGACAGAAACCTGATAAAGAGTTAATTAAGTTAGACATCAATAGGTAAGCTGATAGGCAATGCAAAACAGTGTTTGTAATATTATGGGTCCATGACAAGTAAGTTACATTAAAGATCATACACATATCCATGTCTCAATACTAAAATTTGTAACCTCATAGGAAATTGTCTTATTTATTGACTTAATTTGTGCTCAGTAATGGCTTTTCCTTTCCATCTCGAGGAAAATGTCACAGCCAAAGTGTGACAGATACAAATGAATAGGCAGGCTATTTCCCTTCAACATGTTAACAAATTAATGCTATCTTCTTCAGAAGAAGTGGGGGGTGGTTTAAGTACGTTCATATCGGGTGGATGAAATGATTAAAGAGAGATGTAACGAATACAATCACTCCAAAAACAGTACCTCAATGTCCTTGGCTTTGAACTTCTTCTGGAACAAATGATGAAGGGCAGAAATCGCAGTCTGCCAAAAAAAAAAAACAACAATAATAATATTAATAATAATGATGATGATGATTGAAGAGAAAGGGCCTAAAATAACCTTTCACACAATACATAATGTCTCAGTTAGGTTGATTCCTTTTCACCTGAATAGTTTCATCGACAGTAAAAGCTAAGCCGCTTTTTGTTTTCTCCTGTAAAAACTCGATGGCCTTTTTCTCATCATGCTTAGCACTTGTCGCCTTTTTTTTATCATACACACCAGCATTTGCTGAGGCCTCTTGAGAGTGCCAACATTCCCATTGAGCTCAACGCATCATATCTAACAAACTCACATAATACATCATTTGATTCCCTTTACCTATTGATAGTTTAACTGATAGATAACAAAAAAAACGAAGAGAATGATCATTGAGCCAATCATTAAAATGGTCGATTTATGGAAGGCCATAATTCAACAGGTAGTGCACTCTCAACGGCAAAATGGTGTATCTACAAGGACAATACATTGGCATACCAAAAAGAGGATCCTGCCAGCATTTCTATATTAACCAACCTATTGTGGCTGGCGATTTTGGTTTAACTGAGATTTATTCTCTAGCCATTATAGGTTACCCTAGTTGTTCTAGTATACTACTCTGTCCAAGATTCAAATATATTAAAATCTATGGAGTGTATTACCACTATTAAAAAAGATAAATTCAGAATTATCTACGTAAAAAATGAAAAACAAGACCCTAGGTATGCTATAAAGACATAAGAAATTGAGAGAAATTAAGATGCTAGAATATAAATTACGAATTCACTACTTAAACAAGCTCACAATATACATAATTACCCACGTTATGTTGATTTCATTTACCCCTTTTCCATATCCATCCAAGAGTAACATCAATAAGTTTTTGAAATTATCATCACTTGAGGGCTGTTAAGAGTGCCAATATCACCAGTGAGTTCAGAGTACAATTTAAGGGTTCCGGCATGGAAGGTGTCTACCCTGTCAAAATTGGTCAGAACATAAGAGACCCAATTTTTGAATGATTCATTTCTTTAATGATATCACTCGTAGAATTTTCCACTTCTCACATTATATTCAAAGAACAATTACAAAGAAAAGAAAAGAAAAGGAGAGAAATTATGGCTTCTGAATAATTTTCTATACTGAGCGTTTTAGGTGGATGAATGGGTTCTATTGCTACTGAAAGATAATAATGGGTTCCCAATCTTATCTCCAAGAAGCAAGACAAAGATGCAGCGCATAACCAATGTAACTCTATAAGAAAGCATCCAAGAAAATGAATGCTAGCCGAGTACCTCATGAGCACTTTCTTTATGATTATTGTTAACGGTGATTTTTACGGTTTATACGACTTTATTTCGTAGCAATTTCCTTTGTGTTTTATTACTTTTTATAGAAAATTAAGTGTTTAAATGATTTATTGAAAGAATGCATATGGAAATGATTTAAATGCAAAGTTGAGCTAATTTCGTAATTTTATTGATAATTATCTATGGTTTTACACTTTGCGTGTTTTTATGGTTTTGTAGGTACGCGAACATGTCATAAAAGGAGATCTAAACGGAAGGAAGAAGATGCAAGTCAAACTTGAAATGGAGATGGACGAGCGTCCAGAGGAGCCACCTGATTCAGAGTCTTGATGGATTTCAGTTGGACGAGCGTTCCAAAACATATAGGACGGGCATCTGATATGACTCGGCCCGACCCGAAGATTTCAAGTAGTTGGACGGGCGTCCAGATACCTTAAACGGGCGTCCAGGAGAATAGAAAGGATAGACTTGGAATTATCTTTATTTTTATTTATTAGGGTTTAGACTTTCTACCAATTATACCCTAAGTCGGCCAAAACAACTATAAAAAGGAGTCATTCAGCAGAACAGAAGATATAACAATTCACCCTGAAACAAAAATCGGCGCAGAACCCGAGAAGGCACAGTTCGGTCGACCTAACTGCACCTCTCGGTCGACCGAGCCATGTTTTTTTTGTTTTTTTTTTATTTTTCATTTTATTCTGCATGCTGGAGATGAGTAGAGGCTGAGGCCAGTTCGAGCAAGCATGTGAAACCGTTTCTGCAACATCTTGATCTCAACTCTGGGATTGTTTTGTGAGTTTTATTAAAGTTGCATCTTTATTATGTTTAATTTGTTTTTATGCAATTATATCGAGAGATGGTTGCGATTTGATGTTTAACGTTTGATGAGACTCGTTGTTAGACTTAGATCACCGTAGTAAAGATTAGATTTTAACCTAAAAATAACGATAGTTGTTAGGTTAATTTCTAGGTTGCTAGATTGAGAAATCTTACACCTTGGTTATGAAAGCGTTAATCTTTAAGATCGAGAGATGAGAGATTAATAGGTGAATTATCTAAGAGATTAGAAATTCATACTTTTGATAGGTGAACCACAATCTTCATTAAATTTTCACAAAACAATCTAGAGAGGAAGTTGAGGGTTGTGAGATCGGTGGATCATTGCTTGTTCGTTTTCAATTTATTTGTTATCATCTTAGTAATTTTATTATCTTTTTAGAATAGAATTATTTTCATTAGTTTGGCTCGTAACTATCTTTCCTGGCTTTGGATTCTAGATCCTCTGTCCAGTTTATTGTTTTCGTTTTTCTTTAGTTCTGTTTTGTTTTATTTTTCGTGACAACTTTAGAGAAATTAAGAACTAGACCAACCTCGATTCCCTGTGATTCGACTCCGGTTGTAACTACTATACTACGATCCCTGCACTTGGATAAACCGGATTATTTTATTACTTGTTTATTTTTCATTAGATAAAATCCGAGACAATTATGAACCTCATTAGTGTCTGGAATGAGTGGAATCGCAGAAACTGCATGAGGTAAAGGCAAAAATGAGAATGAGCGGAAGATTGTTAAGTGTCAAAGGAAGAGGGTCATACAAACATACCAACACCAAAAGGCTTCTCGATTCTTTGGCCATACATTTGATGCAGTTTACTAGTATACAGATCTGCAAGGTCTGCTCCAACAATGCTTTAACCATTAATCAAAGGTTCAGCGGACTAATCTATAATACTAATAAGATCTCCAAAGAAAAAAAGGACTTTTGTAAACACATCAATAATGTTTTAATGTTTTAGAGCAAAAATGAAAACAAACCGTTACTCTCATATGTATAGTTTCAAGATGAACTTGTATAGAATGTAATAACTCAAATAAAGAGATTGTTATGATCCATTGATGTTTCATTACAAAAAAATGTGTTGTACGCATGCAAAAAAACAAACAAGTGGCTTGATAGCCCTAACCCCTCCCCCCATACTATCAGTTATCCTTGCCTTTTCCAAATTGAGTTTGAACTCGGCTTTTACGTACTATTCTGGCAGCATACATACCACAAAAGAATTTCTTGTTCGTATGCCATGTGTATCCCCATACAATGGCACCGCAACCAACCATTCTAACAGAAAATAACTATGAAGTATAGTGGATAGATAAAACTGGATACACTTCGAACTTAGTCGTTGCAACAATAACACGAGATGATGCAAGGGAATCGAATCGAACACACCTTCAATTTCAGAGATTATACTTTTCCGGAAACAGCGGAGAGTTTTCTCATAACTATAATAACTCTCTAACCATCCGCGCAAACGTTTAGTGTCCTGTTCATGTTATGAATGACAGTAATAAAATAACATCACTAAAGAAACAAAGAAATAATTGACGAACCAGATCTCCGATCATAGTTACCACACAAATCGAGTCCATTCCATGCACACCAACCCATATGATGCCGGAAGATCGGTCTGCCTTTCAAAAAGACCATGTAATCAAACAGTACACACAAATACATGTCTGTATACATATGTGTGTACGTATACATATATATATATATGTGTGTGTGTGTGTGTGTGCGCGCGCGCGCACGAAAGTAAATTCGAAACTAAGCAGATACATATAGATATGGAGGGTTTTTAAATGCGTCATACACAACTTACCGAGGCATCACCTACCACAACAACACGCTCAAAAATGGAATTTTTAAAAGTCGATTACAAGGTATATATTCAACTTTTAATAAACCTTTTTGAAAGTCGCTTTGAAGTATGGTGACACGTAGGCCTGTAAACGAGCCGAACCCTACCGAATCCTGGCAGGGTTTGGCTCGGCTCGGTGTGTTCGAACCTTAGGCTCGGCTCGAAATGGCCGAGCCTTATATTTTCATTATTCGGCTCGGGTTCGGTATGGTATTTGGGGAAAAAAGCTCGGCACGGTTCGGCTCGAACATGTCGAACCGTTCGAACATGTTCGGCTCGAATTGGGTTTTAAAAAAAAATCAGAACATGTTCGGCTCGGTTTTAAAAAACATATTTGGCTCGAACTGTATATGAATTTATGATATCCGAGCCGAACATGTTCGAACATGTTCGGCTCGACCACCGAATATCTAATTTATAAGGTTCGGCTCGAAGTTCGAACCCACGAAACGAGCCCGAATCGAGCTTTTTCGAGGAATACTCCGGATCGAATCGAATACTTAGATTCATTTACAGCCCTAGTGACACGTATGGTGCCAATGCCAAGGTTGGTTTGTGGAAGAATATCAAAGCAATGAAGGGCTTACCCGTCCACGCAGGGGCGTCCCTGTCCAAATTTAGGCTCGGGGCCAAAAAAAAATTTAGGCCCTCGCCCTTCGAAAAAAAACAGTAACCAAAAAATATATAAAAAAAATAAAACAAAGAAACTGCGTGAGATAGTCATGAGTTTGGAATGAAAAAAACCTGATTATTTGACTCCTAGTCCTAGAAAAAAAACAAAAATTATTGTAGCTAGCAAGATTCAAAACCAAGTCTCATGTATAAGATATCTTAAAGTGCTAATTAAGGTAATACATTCTTGTTTATATAAATACGTTATATATATATATATTAGGTCGAAATTTTGTGGGGCCCTTAAATTTATTTATTTTCGGGGAGGGGGGGGGGGCCCGCCAGGCGGCCCCCTTGGCCCCCTCAGGGGCGCCCATGCGTCCACGAATAAGTACCGTGGGAACAGATGCTGGTTCTTTGCTCTTTCATGTAAAAGATAAAAAATCATAATAAATTAGAAACACAGAAATTGATATTACAATTTTTAAGATCAAATAGACATAGCTAAAGGATTTAATTGTACCCATACTACTGCCAAAGGTGTATTGACTTCGGAAGAATTCGGCATCCTTTTTTCGGGATTTTCTACGCATCTTAGCTGATTTAAAAATAGGAAGTAAAATAAATCAAATCAACCTTGAAGCAAGATTGAACTTGTCTTAGAGGGAAAAAAATGATAAATGGTTACCAATATAATCGTCGTCAACCTCATAAAAACCTATATGCTTGTTGCAGTAGCCCGACTCGCACGACTCGCACGTGTTACTGATGATGCCCGACCCGAACTACGCCACGTGTCATCCTCTTAAGTCGTATAATAGATGACTAGCCTCTAAATGTAAGGCATTAAGGGCCAGGAACCCAGAAACATACCTAAGGGCAGGTCCCTTACCCTAGGTGGGAGATCGGCACAAACTCCTCCTCCAACCACCGCAGGTCGGCTAAGGCTTGGCGAAGAGGAGGTGCCCAGTTCGGCCATAGTGGCCTTGGGGGCTGAACGCAGGACGCTCAGACCTGGCCCTCTGTTATTCCATATGCGGGATAACTAAAGATAAATAAGAGAAGAATCCTTTTTTTGGGATTTTCTACGCATCTTAGCTGATTTAAAAATAGGAAGTAAAATAAATCAAATCAACCTTGAAGCAAGATTGAACTTGTCTTAGAGGGAACAAAATGATAAATGGTTACCAATATAATCGTCGTCAACCTCGTAAAAACCTATATGCTTGTTGCAGTAGCCCGACTCGCACGACTCGCACGTGTTACCTTGGGGCATATTGACTAATTCAAAACAGAATAAATCAGAGATTAGATGAAAAAAAAGTCTGATGAGGTTTAATGGAAGCACTAAAACTACCAAGCATACCTGGATTCTTCATCTGGATGCTACCACGTTCAGGAATTTCCCTACATGATTCAAAAGCAAAATTGATTTCGATTATCAGATATATCGCTTATATTGGGGAAAAAAACATATCTTTAACATAAAAAGATGTAATCTCCTCAAAACACATACACAAAAAAAAAAAAAAAAAAAAAAATTAACGCATCCTAAGCTTCGTACGGGCAGGTAATAAAAAAACACATGATTAAAGGAGAAACTATAAAATATCAGGTGGTACCTTTCGATCCTACTCTCGGTAGAAATTGGAGAACAAGATCCATCTCCATCGGTATTTGAGAGACACGAGAAAGAAAACGGAGAAAGGGATGAGTCTCCAGTACGGGAATTGAAAAATCAGGTTGTGTCAGGTCTTTGATTTGCAAATCAGGTCATGCCTTTTCTGATATTAAAAATCAGGTAAACGTAAGGTTCCTTACGTTTAAACGTAGAGAAATTTGAATAAATGTAATTCCTAATTTATCGAAATAACCTACGTTTAAACGTAGGATCCTTACGTTTAAACGTAAGGAAACTACGTTTAAACGTAGGCTATTTCGATAAATTAGGAATTACATTTATTCAAATATCCCTACGTTTAAACGTAAGGTTTCTTACGTTTAAACGTAAGGTTTCTTACGTTTAAACGTAAGGAACCTTACGTTTAACGGTTAGGTCCTGATGAGTTTTGAATAACTCTCTCTCTCTCTCTCTCTCTCTCTCTCTCTCTCTCTCTCTCTTCTATCCCCTTCCATTAGTTCTAATCCCTACGTTTCTCATCAGTTATTTCACGTTTGGACGGCGATTTTGCACCAAATATTCAGATTTGCCACATCTGCTCTCAAGCATAATGGATCAAAGCAATATGGAAAGTGTAAGTGTTTCCCCTTATGATGCATTTAAAACGTTTTATTGTTATATTGTTTCCTAAATTATGTTCTATATATTTTCCAAATTTTAGTGTTTTGTAGTGGTGATTAGCCTGATATTTGTTGGCCTTGTGGTGATTAGTCTGATATTGTTGACTGATAGAGGGGATTAGCCTGATTTTTCTTTATGTGGGTTGAAGTATGGGAGTTATTTTGAAGAAGACGATTAAACTGGATTTTCTACGTCTGGACATAGGTTTTCTACATCTGGACGTATGTTTTCCTACGTCTGGACGTATGTTTTCCTACGTCTGGACGTAGAAAACTGCTCTTTAGTCCTCTTTTGTTTTTTTGTATGCAGATTTTTCCAGTTTATAGGGTTTAGGTTAGTCTTGATTGTAATTTGATAAAAACATGCAATTTGTGGCTAGGTAAGTTTACATTTGGGACATGGAAGTTGATATTGTATGAGTATAGTGTTACTATGCATTTTTTCATGTTGAGATTGATTGAGGCTTGATGGTGAGATTGATGGTTTGATTGTGCATAAGGGTGCTGTTCCTACCCAAAATGGTACTGAAAATGGCTCTGTTTTTCAGAGACCATTGTTATTGGAAATATTGATCACACTTACACTTACTTTAATCATTTAGGTATTGGTAGCTCTGTTATTTCTTCTTTGGTAGTAGATGTACTATATAGTTGATTTACTTCACAATGTTAATGTATAAAGCTTGTGATTGACTAGTATATGTGTGTGATTGACTTGAAACAATGCTATTTGTTAACAGTTGATTGGCCGTCATGGAACTGATGTCTACAAAGTAAAGGAAAATTTGATATGGACTTTTAGAGGGGAAAAGACCAAGCTCCGGGATCTTCTTGACATTCACATGAGAAGGATCGAATTTGAGGAAACATTGAGAGGTGGGGTTTTTCGAGAATTCATTCAAATGTACGAGCACTGGAAGTTTTCCGCCAAAGTTTTCCAATATGTATGTTTCAGTGCCGTTTATCCGAATGTGGCCGGTGAGCTTCATTTTAGATTTGGTGAGACGACCACGAAGTTCGGTAGGCGGGAGTTTTGCATGATTACCGGTTTTAGGTTTGGTGATCTCCCGGAAGCTCCCGATCGTTATTCCAGGTGTTTTGCTGAGGGGACATATGGCCACATCCATCATCCTGACCCAAAACTGATCACCATACCGGATATTGAGAGACGGTTATTGGATGAGGGTGAGAATCCTGAAGTTCTCTACCGTGTAGGTTTAGTCTACCTTATTCACGGGATTATGATGGGTCATGATGAGACTACTAAGGTACCTCGTGAGACCTTCTATTTGGTCAAGAATGTAGAAGGCTTAAATGACTTTCCATGGGGTACTTGGTTATGGGATTAGACTTATAGAAAGATCTGTCACATGATGAATACATACAAGGAAAGTCAAGAAGGCAGGGTGACGATACAACGGGTTATACATGCCTTACAGTTTTGGGCTTACGAGACCCTCCAGGACATTGCTGTTCCGACTATTGCTGCCACCCTCAGAGCTCCTGATGCGGCTCCTCGGATGATGAGATGAAGTTGCAAGACTACCCCTCCGCAGTGGAAGGGATTGTTGGCGAAGACAAGTAAGGTAATAAGCTTAATAAACATTTTCTTTTAATTATATCCGGTATGATTAAACATTTTGTTATTGTTAATTCTAATGAAATATACATTGTTTGCAGAGCCGTGTTATATGATATCTGGCTGCAAGGGAAGTTGATAGGAAGTTGTTGCTAGATAGGGGCATCCCTGATGCGGAGATTAATAAGCCGCCATGTGTGATCACTCGGCCTGTACCAATTGCACGGCCACCTCCTAGACGTCCATCTACTACACAGCAGCCACGCTCTGCTACACAACAATCAACCTCTACTTCACATCCCTCTACTTCACAACAGTCAACCCCTTTACCTCCTCATTCACGACGTGTGCCGCACGGTTCTACACCGAGATGCTACGGGCGGAAGAAGATGAATCGATGAAGAAGATGAAGCCGCTTGGGCTTTATAGGGCTGTGAAGAGAAGGATAGATAATGGGCTGAATGACATGCGGGAGGAAATTCGCCGGCAGAATGACGAGAACCGGCAAGTACTTCGAGAGGTTATACAGCGGCAGAATGAGCATGGGGCGATACTTCTTGAACTTAAGGGGTTGATGCAAACGCGGTCATCTAAAGATCAGGTAAAAAATTATTTCATTGTCAATTTTGTATTATGATACTAACCGGGCAGCATCTGGTCAACATCTTATGCGATAAATTTAGTTCTATGTATTATGATACTAACCGGGCAACATCTTTTTCAGTCTACCCCTCATCGGCCTCCATCTCCTTCACCTCCTCCACATCCTCCACATGATACTGACCGGGCTACATCTTCTGAGTCTGCCCCTGACCAGTCTACACCTGGTGAGCATACTGATCAGCATACTCATCAGTCTACACCTGGTCAGCATATACATCCATCGCCTCCTCCGACTGACAACCTGATGATGTTCGGGTTTGATAAGATTCTATCTGTAGTTTCCCAACCCAGGCAAGACGGAGTGCAGCTGGAGGGAGTTCAGTAGGAAGGAGTCGAGGAGGGGGGCCAGCATAAGGATTTTGTCGACGAGTTATTTGTGGATGATCCTTATATGGAGATTGCGTTTGATTCGAGTAAGAATTTTGAATTTTGTATTATTAACATAGATATTACCTGATGATCGTTAATTGATGAGAGTGCCTATTTCGATGCAAATACTGGCGATGCTACTACCCCTCCCCCTACACATGTCGAGGAATCTTTAAATGTGAGGTTCCATACTCCCGAGGATACTACAGGGTCAGGTACTGCCACCAGCCAGACATCGGTTGTGGACCCTGGGATCGATTATAGTAAGTTATTTGATTTTTAATTTCGAAACAAGAAATTATATTGTGAAAAACTATCTAACTTGATCATATATTGAATATTGTTTAGCTGGTGGTCCAAGTGTTGTACAATTGGGTAAACGGAAGGCGGATGATGCAACTGACAGAAGATTGACAACCCGTCAGACTACTAAACAACCGCGATATTTAGTAGATGGGTCGCACGTAGTCAATATGCCAGGTGCTAGTAGATGGACACCGTTGAAAAAATTTACAGATGAGCTGGAAAACAAATTCATCACGTGGTACCAACAAGAAGATCCACCCCCAATTTCAATTCCCACGGGCTACGCATTTGGATTCCGCATGACAGATTCGGCGGGCAAAGATTGGTTCACACGTCTTCATGGTCATCTTAATGAGTTAGACCGAGAGGTATATTCTTTTGACTTCATTTTCATATTTCTGAAATTTTCATATTTATGATTTCATTATCTCTAACTTATTTTTGCATGCGTACAACATATCGAGGCTTGTCTGGACCTGATACAGCGGCAAATAGAAGCACATCCAGAATGCTTTAGACCGCATGCATCCATTGCCTACTCTGATTTATCCACATTTTGCGGCCAGGGTCATAAAGATCAGGGAACATTGCCAGACAAAACGGACATTCCAGACTTTGCGATTCAGTACGTCAAGAATTGGGATGAAAACACCTTGATATACATTCCCTGGGCCATTTATAGTGGTCACCGGGCAGCTCTCGAAGTGTCTATTGCCCAGTGGAAGATTAGGGTGTTTGATTGTCTGTCGGGAAAGAAGAATAAGAAAGAAACTTTTGAAAACATGAAAGCATTTGGTGTTTCGTTGAGGAGAGTGTTGGAGACGGATGCTCGTTTTGCTCAACTCCCAAAAATGCTGGATCCAGAGAAGCCTCCTTTTGATGTCAAAGTAGTAAGAGCTGAAGGCATACCACAAATGCCAATTCCGTAAGTGTTATAAACTTCAAACTATTTATCATATTATACAGTTTACACTATTCTTACATATTCATATTATACAGGGGTGACTGTGGGGAATACACGGTCAAGTTCATTGAGCATTTGATGCACAAAGAAAAGTTTACTCTGATCAATCATGAAAATATGCCGTTGCTAAGAAAGAAACTTTGTGTGCAGATATTTAATCAAATAGTAGATATGTAGGTATTTTCGTGTATTTTGTTTTGACAAACTTTGTGTAGGTATTTTTTGTGTATGTTATTTTTTTCGTATTTTTGGTGTATTTTTGTGTAGGTATTTTTGGGGAATGTAATTTGTATTTACTTATTTTGGTGAATGTAATTTGGTGAATGTAATTTGTGCTTACTGTATATAACACTAATTAAACATATGTGAATTCATCAAGTTGGTGTATGTTGTTTTGGTGTTTTGATGATTACTCAATCCGTTTAAAAAACAACTCAAATTCAAGTCATTATTTACACCATCTCTGTATCGAATTATATAACAACTTAAAATGCAACATTAAATGTGAATTTCTCTACGTCCAAACGTGTATAATCTACGTCCAAACGTAGCGAATGCAACATTCTCTACGTCGCAACGTAGAGAACCTACGTCCAAACGTAGAGAACCTAGTCCAATGTAGGATGCAACATTCTCTACGTTGGACGTAGAGAACCTACGTCCAAACGTAAGGAATGCAACATTCTCTACGTCGCAACGTAGAGAACATACGTCCAAACGTAGAGAACATAGTCCAATGTAGGATGCAACATTCTCTACGTTGGACGTAGAGAACCTACGTCCAAACGTAAGGAATGCAACATTATCTATGTCCAAACGTAGTTTTTCTACGTTTAAGTGCATTTCTCTACGTTTGAAAGTGGTAGATGGCAATTATTGTTGTTGTACAGTACTTGTTCAATATACACCACATGAACGAGACATTTCTCTCATTTTTTTCAAACTCTTTTAAGTTCATCTGAATTTTCTAACCACTTCCATCTTTCAAGTCCATTTCTTCATCATTCAAGTAGTCAATTTAAACTAACCACTTCTTCACCTTTCAATTTATAATCTACACCGAAGCAAATGGATAATGATCGTTTCTTTAAAGTTCTTGATGGCGGTTTCGCAACAAGTTTGGTATGTCATTATTAATTAACTTACATTTATATCACTTGTATTATGATTGAACAAACGTGATATGTTTTTTTTTCATAGAAACTACCTCCAGCATATGTTAATAGGTTGAACGACACGTTGAGGAACCTAGATAGGGCCGTTCTCAAAAGCCGATTAGGGACATGGGAAGTGAGGGTTGGAGCCACAGACAATGGAATTCTTTGTTTGTTTGGGGAAGGTTGGGAGGACTATGTGGCGGCTCATTACTTGAATGAGAGGGAGTTTATAGTGTTTGAACACATGGGGGATTTCACTTTCGACACTCTTGTTTATGATCACACTTCTTGTGAGAAGACTTTTTCTGAGTCCGAGAGTGAAGAAGATGGTGCAGATAATGATGCAGGTGCAGGTAACCAAAATCCCCATTTTCAGACGACGCTGCCAAACTGGGTTTTCACATGGTTGTTATTATGTGGTGAGATATTTAAAATATTTTTAGTTGTTTTCTTGTTTTATCTTTTTTCCCCATTTTGAAACACTATTTAAATTTGTTTGTGATTTGTAGAATATTCCAAAGGCATTTGCTAGAACAAACGACATGCTGCGAAACAAGACCGTGGAACTGCGAATTGCCACAGGGGAATCATGGCCTGCTAGAATTGTCTATATGGTAAATCAAAAAGTTCGTTTAAGCGGGTTGTATGATTTCATTACGGACAATGACCTAAATGCGGGAGATGAATGCAGCTTTGAAGTCGTTGATCAACCTATAAAAAATCACGTCGTGTTTAATGTGATGATTACTAAATATTGAAGATCATTTATTTAGGCGTCATCCTATCGTATTTAATGACCACCCTTAATTTATTTAAGCGTCATCTTATTGTTTTCTCAATGTATCATTACTCTTTGTTTTCATGTTTATAAGTGAGGTATGTAAGCCAACGTATCATTACTTTTTTTTTTGTGTAAGCCCCATAATAATTACTGTTAGTTTTACAGAGGTAGTGTAATACAAGACAAACTTGATTCCGATTAATAACTGAATACAATCATTACTACACTCCATTAATAAAAAAAACTACAATCCATTAATACGTTACACAATAACGATCCATTCTAACATCACCATAACAAAAACATTGACTTCCTACCGGTATTGCGTGCAACTGGCTCTATTTTGTCCTGTATGTTTGCAGTTACTACATACATTCTGATGGCCTGGACGTTACCATTCAGAAGGGATTCTAGTGGTATTAATTCTACCTCTTCTTGGAGCTCCACTGGCATCAGGCGGATATCTCATATTAGGCACTCCGACTTTCATGTTTCTTACCGCCTCCGGAACATACCAATCCTCCCTGTTAGGAACTGGATATATGCTACCCATGTAAATCTCCTTGAAACATTCAGCTCTATAATACCGTGAACAAAGTTCGGGTGGACTAATTCTGCATGTTGTTGCGGCTGTTATAGCATGCGTACATGGTATTTCCATTTTCTCAAAATAACCACAATAACACTTCCTCTCTCGTAGATTTACCATCCCATGAAGCAAGTTATTTCCATGAACCTCAAACTCATAGGGGTTAATAGGATTAACCCTAAACTTCCTTCTAGCAGTAATATTCGAAGCCACTATTTTATCGATCTCCGGTGCTAACACAGTCGCACAATCAAGCGCCTTTTGTCGTCTATCATTATACCATCTCTGCAGTGTAGCTCTAATGAATTCCAAGAGGCTAGGAACAGGCAACGACGAGCTCCTCTAATCGCACAGTTGAAACTTTCAGCGTAATTGCTTGTCATTAAGGCGTATCTTTTCCCAGGAAATTTGGCACGCGCCCACCGTTCAACACCTATTTCTTCTAGTTTTAGATATGCGCCAAGACATTGTGCCTTGATTAGGGCGCACTTTCGGAGAAATTCGGCCTCCGAGAATGCATAGGCTGTTTGATAGAATGTGTCTTCACAAAAACCGTAATCCTTCTATTTTTTTTGTTAGATTGCCCTTTAAATGATGATAGCAAACACCGTGATATGCATTGGGAAATACCTGACTAACCGCATTTCTAATAGCCTTGTGTCTGTCAGATATAAAGCTCAAATTTTCAACATGGATACCTTCAATGGCCACCCTCAATTGTCTCATGAAATACCCCCATGAATCGTTGCATTCTTTTTCAGCAATACCGAAGGCTACAGGGAATAGGTGGTCACCGGCATCTACAGCAACAGCAACCTATGAAGCACCGACACTTCAATTAGGTCGCCGTGCGCGGTGACCGACACATTTTCAGCCCGACACGCGCCCGACACGCTCCCGACACGTGTCGGAAACGTGTCGTTCGATTAAAATAATGTTAAATTCAAATTTTGAATTCCGACACGGCCCGACACCCTGGGGACACGCTGGGGACACGGCCCGACACGTTGGGGACACACAAGGGACACGGCGGGACACGTTGGGGGCACGGCGGGACACGGCGGGGACACGCAAGGGACACGGCGGGACACGTTGGGGACACGCAAGGAATGCAATTCGTCCTGCGAATTGGCACCAACCTACGTCTATGTTTTTTTTTAATATATATATTATATATATATATATATATATATATATATATATATATATATATATATATATATTAAAACGTGTCGACGGCGTGTCGTGCCCTCAAATTCTGAAAGTAACCGTGTCGCCGTGTCCGTGTCGTGTCGTGAGCCGTTCCCGTGTCCGTGTCCGTGCTTCATAGACAGCAACAAATAGTTACCCTGAGAAACGAGTTTTTAGATGAGTGGCGTCCACACACAAAATAGGTCGACAATACTTGAAACCACGTCGACTTGCTCCCAAAGCCATGAAACAACTACCGAACATTCCCAGATTATCAAGCTGAAAGTCAACATAGGTCCCTTCATTGGCCTCACGCACCATCCACAGGTACGAGGGTATCGCATTGTAACACTCCGTCGGTGAATCTCTAACCAGCATTCTCATCATCACGTGAGCTCGGTATGCTTGGTCATAAGTATATCTGCATTTATATTATGCATATAGTATATCTAACACATCAACTTACTGAACTAGCAACTAATTCACACACATACACTACTGAGTATCTAATACTTAGTATCATATTTTAACAACAAGTATTAAGGCTTAAGTTGATATACTGATCAGTCAGCAGGCTGCTGAAGTTGTTGAGTTTGTTAACTCCAAAAGTTTTAAGTGTTAAGTTTATTCACCCCCCCCCCCCCACTAAACTTAACCAAAGCCTTTTCAAGGGACCAACAACAAATGTAATCAATCAAATATGATGGAGCTGATCTTTGTCTAGTTGATTTTCTAGGTGGTGGTTCAGTGGATATGTTGACAATGGATCCTGATGATTGTGAAGTAGGATTAGGATCATTACAGAAACTTATCACTACATGATCATGTGGAACATCTTGATCAACAATAGGCAGTGAAAGACAAAGATCTGTGGTATTGTTATATCTAGATATATTATGGAAAGGGAAGACAGTTTCATGAAAAACCACATTTCTGGAAACAGATATATTTCTATATTGAAGTTCCATAACTCTATAACCTTTGATGTTAGGTTCAAAACCTAGGAAGACAGATTTTCTGCTTCTGTCTTCAAATTTCCCTCTTTCTTGTGAATCAGTAGATGCAAAACAAAGACTTCCAAAAACTTTCAGCATATCAAGATTAGGTTCATGTTGATGTAAAACATAATGTGGAGTTTTGTTTTTGAGCAATGGTGTAGGGATTATATTAATCAAGTAAACAGCATGTAAAACACAGTAATGCCAATATTCAACAGGAACATTAGAATGAATTATAATAGCTCTGGCTACATTCAAGATATGCTGATGCTTCCTTTCTATTAGTCCATTTTGTTGATGTGTTCTAACACAAGCCATTTGATGTACTATGCCCTTTTGTCTATAAAAGTGTTTCATAGTAAATTCAGCACCTTGGTCTGACCTTAGGGTCTTTACACATCTATCAAATTGATTTTGAACAAGTATACAAAACTGTTTTAATAATTCAGAAGCTTGATCCTTTGAGTTCATGAGAAAAATCCATGTATATCTACTGTAATCATCCACAATTGAAAGAAAATATGCATGTCCTTCAACAGAAAGTACTCTATTTGGACCCCAAATATCTACATGAATAAGATCAAAACATTGCAAAGTTGTAGATACACTAACAGGAAATCTGAGCTTCTTTTGTTTTGCTAAAGGACAAACATTACATTGAGTATCAGGAAGCCTTATTCTGTTATCAAAAGTTTTCAAAATCTTCAACCTCTCAGTGGAGGGATGTCCTAGTCTATAATGCCACAAATCAGCACTATTTAGAGAACAAAAATTACAAACAGTGGGTTGTCTAGAACCAGAAATTGAGCAAGTATCAATTGAAACATCCCTTGTGTCTGAGGCTTCAAGTATATAGAGACCAATGTGAAGATTAGTTGAACCAATCTTCTTTATAGTTGTTGGTTCCTGCATGAGACACATATTAGCACAAAAAACAACAAATAATTATCTATCTGATGTCAGTTTCCTGACAGAAACTAGGATATAACTAAAAGAAGGTATACAAGAGACATTATATAATGTGATGTCATTGTTGATTTTAACACCACCAGTGTGTGTCACTTTGGTTGATGATCCATTTGGCAATTTGACAAATATATTATTGGCCATTTTTATATTAAACATGCAAGTTAAAGAGAAGGTAATAAGTCAGTTGCCCCTGAATTTATGATCCAATAGACTAAACTGTCATTGATACCTTGCCTTTGAGCATTACTCCCTGCAGCCATCACCACTGTATTACATTGACTTGTCGGTGGCTGCAGATTCTGGATCAAAGACAACAGGTGATCATATTGTGACTTGGTGATTGAACCTCCAGAATTCTGATCTTGAGTTGAATCAATACAAACATCTGATTCCTAAGGATCTTCATTGTATCCCACATTGTTTTCCATAGATGTCTCTGTACCTCTTCCATAACCCTTAAAATTTGGTGGAAAACCATATTTTTCTGTAACACTTGTCAATTGTATGCCCTTCCTTGCCATAATAAGTGCAATAAGGTTTCTTGTTGTTACTCTGAAAGCCTCTTCCACCTCCAGATCCTCTGCCTTGCCCACTTCCTTGATTTACAGGCCTGAAATTCCCAACCACTTGATTACAATATGAGTCTTGAAACTGATCATTCCTAGCAGCAAGAAACACAGAATCTGTGCTAGTGTAATTGAGTTACTGTTCATGGTTCAGTTCCATGACAAAAGTAGTCTTGATATCAGGAAGAGGCAAAGTCATTAGAACTTGTGATTTCACATTTGCAAATTTGCCATTCAATCCTTTTACAAATCTAGTAGTATATGCATTTCTGCAATTTTCTCTGATAATCTGCGAGGCTGGACAAACACATAGAGGAATCGGTTTGAGAACCAAGTATTGATCCTATAAAGATTTCAGTTTTGTGTAATAATCAGTAACAGACAAGTTTCCCTGCTTTGTCTTCTCAATTTCCTCTTCAAGATTAGAGATCTTATAGGCATTTCCTCTCCCAAACCTATCTTGAAGATCTGTCCAGATTTCTCGAGCAGTGTCAAAATACATGACACTCTCTGCTACAGTAGACACCATCGAGTTTATAAGCCAAGAATGAACTAGATCATTCACTTGCATCCAACCTGCAAATCCTGCATCTTCAACATCTGGCATTGTAGAAGATCCATCCACAAAACTGAGACGACCACGAGAAGATAGAACTTTGGTCATCGCTCTCTTCCAATGATTGTAATTATCCACACCTTTAAGAAATGGACGAACAATAACTAGACTAGGATTCTCAAGATTACTCACAGTACTATCAGAAACCGTATGAGCAGCCATTGATGAAACTTCAAGAAGAAACTCAATGAAAATCTGAAAATTAAAAGAAGATTCGACAGCGGAAGATTTAGATATGCTCTGATACCATGTTAAATTTCGAATTAAACATAAAGAATGAAGAACAGAAACAGCACAATCAAAAGAACTGCAGAAATCGGATGAACATTCAAGGATGTTCTTGATGAATTTGAATTATGATTTTGGCGGGAAAATGAGAACTTAGGAATTACAGAAAATTCGCATTGTACATTGATAACTGGATGATCAAGCTTAATCATTGTGTTCGGTGATCATGCTTATATAGTGTGCAAAGCCTTAATTCGGTTGTAACCGCTTAACTAACATTTCTAACTAACTTGACACTAAGGTGTTTGATGTATGCCTCAATGAACTCCAAACACTTGTGCTTCTCATCTTTATATCTCAACAACAGCACATTGACATTGCTTCAACTTCAACAGGGTGTTAGCTAGCTTCACCCAGTTGGGAACTAATTCAAAGATGATCTTTGCAGCGTCATATAAAGCCACATCGTACAGGCGGTCACCCACATT
Organism: Gentiana straminea; assembly: GCA_036785695.1. NCBI lineage: Eukaryota > Viridiplantae > Streptophyta > Magnoliopsida > Gentianales > Gentianaceae > Gentiana > Gentiana straminea. The sequence continues at coordinate 9,992,847 of JAVUPR010000167.1, forward strand.
AGGAAGATCAGCACAATTTAGCTTGCGAATAAAATTCTCAAGCTCATCCAACCTATCTATTTTAGCATACGCGTAAATGAGCTCGCTGTCAACCTCAGGCTCTTTTTTCTTCTGTCTAACCATTAGAAGGTATTTGACCAAATCATCATACATGTCTGCCTTCTTAGCAGATATATGACCTCTAAAACATTAGCGGTATCGTTAGCTCGAATAAGGGATTCGATTGCATCACTGACCATTCCCTCCCTGAGTTGTGCCATAGCAACGTGACTCTAAATAGCATCTTTATCAACCCTTGTGTGCAAACTCCACTGCATGTTTGGTGTCACGCATATTCTCTAAGAGTACTCTCACAGCTTCCCCGTTGAGATTGAACTTTTTGAAAATAGTAAATGCCTCTTCATACAATAGGTGTAACACAGCTGCTTCCCCGGTCATAGATCCATAAAGGTCGTCCAGTCTATTAACATAGTCCATTAATCTCGGATGATGTACCTCGATGGCATTCTGGATCAATACGGTCTTGAGATTTATGTATTTACTAAATGCTGAGTCTTGAAAAACGATCTTCTCAAGAATCTCAATAAGCTTAAAATGAAGATCAGCAGCCAAAATTGCTTTAAGGGCTGCATCTACTTGTTCATAGATGTTGTTTTCAGGAAGAACAAATGCAACTTGCTCTATAAGAAGACCCTGTACTTGTTTTTTGGATTCAGGACCTTCTTCCAGAGACTATCATCCATTCGTTCGACCACATAACTGAAAGATGATAGGAAAAATCAATGGACCAAAAATTCGAGATTTTGAACATGCCAATGAAGATCTAAAAAGTGAATATATTTCTGCCTGGCATGTGACACAAATAACGAGTATTTATTGGCCACGCGGATCAACTCATCATCATGCTGCCCTCTTTGATAGGCAACAACCGCAAGAGTGGGATCAATATCCTCATAATGTGCACCAACGAGCCTTGAGTCATAGTAAGGGTTGGTTTTAAGGAAGTGCTCCAGAATGTTGTAACCGTGTAACAGTTTACATAGAAAATTGTGAACATTTACATTTACGCCTCCAGCACCCACTAAATTTAAAAACTGAATAGCCTCAGGAATCTTGGTTGCCTGTGAGGCATCAAACATCACAATTTAATTTATGACAAGATCACGAGGAGCAAAATTATGCAACATTGAGAACAACACGTTAGAAAACCTGCAAAAATTGTTCAGTTATAGTGTTATAGTAAAGAGGGCAATCATCTCTCTTCCGAGACATCATTTGGGCAAACATAACCGCCCCCTGCAAAAAAAAAAAAAAATAATAATAATAATAGAGTAATGATAGAGGCACAACAAAAATTACACAATTAATGCCACAAAATCAAGGGTGGAAGATCATCAAAATCAAGGGTGGGAGATCATGTTGTGGCATCCGTTGTGTAATTTTTGTTGTGTCTCTATCATTACTCAATATATATATATATATATAGCAAAATATATTTTTGTTATTATTTTTTTTTTTGTAGGGGGCGGTTATGTTTGCCCAAATGATGTCTCGGAAGAGAGATGGTTGCCCTCTTGACTATAACACTATAACTGAACAATTTTTGCACGTTTTCTAACATGTTGTTCTCAATATTGCATAATTTCGTTCCTTGTGATCTTGTCATAAATTAAATTGTGATGTTTGATACCTCACAGGCAACCAAGATTCTTGAGGCTATTCAGTTTTTAAATCTAGTGGGTGCTGGAGGCGTAAATGTAAATGTTCACAATTCTCTATGTAAGCTGTTACACGGTTACAACATTCTGGAGCACTTCCTTAAAACCAACCCTTACTATGACTCAAGGCTCGTTGGTGCACATTATGAGGATATTGATCCCACTCTTGCGGTTGTTGCCTATCAAAGATGGCAGCATGATGATGAGCTGATCCGCGTGACCAATAAATACTTGTTATTTGTGTCACATGCCAGGTAAAAATATATTCACTTTTTAGATCTTCATTGGCATGTTCAAAATCTTGAATTTTTGGTCAATTGATTTTTCCTATCTTCTTTCAGGTTTGTGGTCGAACGAATGGATGATAGTCTCTGGAAGAAGGTCCTGAATCCAAAAAACAAGTACATGGGTCTTCTTATGGAGCAAGTTGCATTTGTTCTTCCTGAAAACAACATCTATGAACAAGTAGATGCAGCCCTTAAAGCAATTTTGGCTGCTGATCTTCATTTTAAGCTTATTGAGATTCTTGAGAAGATCGTTTTTCAAGACTCAGCATTTAGTAAATACATAAATCTTAAGACCGTATTGATCCAGAATGCCATCGAGGTACATCATCCGAGATTAATGGACTATGTTAATAGACTGGACGACTTTGATGGATCTATGACCGGGGAAGCAGCTGTGTTACACCTATTGTATGAAGAGGCATTTACTATTTTCAAAAAGTTCAATCCGAACGGGGAAGTCGTGAGAGTACTCTTGGAGAATATGTGTGACACCAAACGTGCAGTGGAGTTTGCTCACAGGGTTGATAAAGATGCTGTTTAGAGTCACGTTGCTATGGCACAACTCAGGGAGGGAATTGTCAGTGATGCAATCGAATCCCTTATTCGAGCTAACGATACCGCTAATGTTTTAGAGGTCATATATGCTGCTAAGAAGGCAGACATGTATGATGATTTGGTCAAATATCTTCTAATGGTTAGACAGAAGAAAAAAGAGCCCGAGGTTGACAGCGAGCTCATTTACGCGTATGCTAAAATAGATAGGTTGGATGAGCTTGAGAATTTTATTCGCAAGCTAAATTGTGCTGATCTTCCTAATGTGGGTGACCGCCTGTACGATGTGGCTTTATATGACGCTGCAAAGATCATTTTTGAATTAGTTCCCAACTGGGTGAAGCTAGCTAACACCCTGGTGAAGTTGAAGCAATGTCAAGGTGCTGTTGTTGAGATATAAAAATGAGAAGAACAAGTGTTTGGAGTTCATTGTGGCATACATCAAACACCTTAGTGTCAAGTTAGTTAGAAATGTTAGTTATGCGGTTACAACCGAATTAAGGCTTTGCACACTATATAAGCATGATCACCGAACACAATGATTAAGCTTGATCATCCAGTTATCAATGTACAATGCGAATTTTCTGTAATTCCTAAGTTCTGATTTTCCCGCCAAAATCATAATTCAAATTCATCAAGAACATCCTTGAATGTTCATCCGATTTCTGCAGTTCTTTTGATTGTGCTGTTTCTGTTCTTCATTCTTTATGTTTAATTCGAAATTTAACATGGTATCAGAGCATATCTAAATCTTCCGCTGTCGAATCTTCTTTTAATTTTCAGATTTTCATTGAGTTTCTTCTTGAAGTTTCATCAATGGCTGCTCATACGGTTTCTGATAGTACTGGGAGTAATCTTGAGAATCCTAGTCTAGTTATTGTTCATCCATTGCTTAAAGGTGTGGATGATTACAATCATTGGAAGAGAGCAATGACCAAAGTTCTATCTTCTCGTGGTCGTCTCAGTTTTGTGGATGGATCTTCAACAATGCCAGATGTTGAAGATGCAGGATTTGCAGGTTGGATGCAAGTGAATAATCTAGTTCATTCTTGGCTTATAAACTCGATGGTGTCTACTGTAGCAGAGAGTGTCATGTATTTTGACACTGCTCGAGAAATCTGGAGAGATCTTCAAGATAGGTTTGAGAGAGGAAATGCCTATAGGATCTCTAATCTTGAAGAGGAAATTGAGAAGACAAAGCAGGGAAACTTGTCTGTTACTGATTATTACACAAAACTGAAATCCCTATGGGATCAATACTTGGTTCTCAAACCAATTCCTCCATGTGTTTGTCCAGCCTTGCAGATTATCAGAGAATATTATAGTAATGCATATACTACAAGATTTGTAAAAGGATTGAATGGCAACTTTGCAAATATGAAATCACAAGTTCTAATGACTTTGCCTCTTCCTGATATCAGGACTGCTTTTGTCATGGCACTGAACCATGAACATCAACTCAATTACACTAGCACAAATTCTGTGTTTCTTGCTGCTAGGAATGATCAGTTTCAAGACTCATATTGTAATCAAGTGGTTGGGAATTTCAGGCCTGTAAATCAAGGAAGAGGGCAAAGCAAAGGATCTGGAGGTGGAAGAGGCTTTCAGAGTAACAACAAGAAACCTTATTGCATTTATTGTGGCAATGAAGGGCATACAGTTGACAAGTGTTACAGAAAAATATGGTTTTCCACCAAATTTTAAGGGTTATGGCAGAGGTACAGGGACATCTATGGAAAACAATATGGGATACAATGAAGATCCTCAGGAATCAGATGTTTGTATTGATTCAACTCAAGATCAGAATTCTGGAGGTTCAATCACCAAGTCACAATATGATCACCTGTTGTCTTTGATCCAGAATTTGCAGCCACAGACAAGTCAATGTAATGCAGTGGTGATGGCTGCAGGGAGTAATGCTCAAGGGCAAGGTATCAAGGACAGTTTAGTCCATTGGATCATAGATTCAGGGGCAACTGACCATATTACCTTCTCTTTAACTTGCATGTTTAATATAAAAATGGCCAATAATATATTTGTCAAATTGCCAAATGGATCATCAGCCAAAGTGACACACACTGGTGATGTTAAAATCAACAATAACATCATATTATATAATGTCTTTTGTATACCTTCTTTTAGTTATAACCTAGTTTCTGTCAGGAAACTGACATCAGATAGGAAATTATCTGTTGTTTTTTGTGCTAATATGTGTCTCATGCAGGAACCAACAACTATGAAGAAGATTGGTTCAGCTAATCTTCACAATGGTCTCTATATACTTGAAGCCTCAGACACAAGGGCTGCTTCAATTGATACTTGCTCAATTTCTGGTTCTAGACAACCCACTGTTTGTAATTCTTGTTCTCTAAATAGTGCTGATTTGTGGCATTATAGACTAGGACATCCCTCCACTGAGAGGTTGAAGATTTTGAAAACTTTTGATAACAGAATAAGGCTTCCTGATACTCAATGTAATGTTTGTCCTTTAGCAAAACAAAAGAAGCTCAGATTTCCTGTTAGTGTATCTACAACTTTGCAATGTTTTGATCTTATTCATGTAGATATTTGGGGTCCAAATAGAGTACTTTCTGTTGAAGGACATGCATATTTTCTTTCAATTGTGGATGATTACAGTAGATATACATGGATTTTTCTCATGAACTCAAAGGATCAAGCTTCTGAATTATTAAAACAATTTTGTATACTTGTTCAAAATCAATTTGTTAGATGTGTAAAGACCCTAAGGTCAGACCAAGGTGCTGAATTTACTATGAAACACTTTTATAGACAAAAGGGCATAGTACATCAAATGGCTTGTGTTAGAACACATCAACAAAATGGACTAATAGAAAGGAAGCATCAGCATATCTTGAATGTAGCCAGATCTATTATAATTCATTCTAATGTTCCTGTTGAATATTGGCATTACTGTGTTTTACATGCTGTTTACTTGATTAATATAATCCCTACACCATTGCTCAAAAACAAAACTCCACATTATGTTTTACATCAACATGAACCTAATCTTGATATGCTGAAAGTTTTTGGATGTCTTTGTTTTGCATCTACTGATTCACAAGAAAGAGGGAAATTTGAAGACAGAAGCAGAAAATCTGTCTTCCTAGGTTTTGAACCTAACATCAAAGGTTATAGAGTTATGGAACTTCAATCTAGAAACATATCTGTTTCTAGAAATGTGGTTTTTCATGAAACTGTCTTTCCTTTCCATAATAAATCTAGATTTAACAATACCACAGATCTTTGTCTTCCACTGCCTATTGCTGATCAAGATGTTCCACATGATCAGGTAGTGATAAGTTTATGTAATGATCCTAATCCTACTTCACAATCATCAGGATCCATTGTCAACACATACACTGAACCACCACCTAGAAAATCAACTAGACAAATATCAGCTCCATCCTATTTGACTGATTACATTTGTGCTAATCAAGTAAATAGGACATCCCCACATCCACTAGAACATGTTATTTCTTATGCTAATATATCTCAGTCTTATCAGGGTTTCATTGGCAGTCTTGACACAGAAAGGGAACCTACATCCTACAGAGAAGCAAGCTCAGATTGTAGATGGCAAGAGGCAATGAACCTGGAGTTACAAGCACTGCATAAAACAAACACATGGTCTTTGGTCCCTTTGCCAAAAGGGGTAAAACCAATAGGATGCAAGTGGGTATATAGAATCAAAAGAAAAGCTGATGGAACAGTTGAGAGATTCAAAGCAAGATTGGTAGCAAAAGGCTACACACAAACATAAGGAATTGATTTTTTGGAAACCATTTCCCCTGTAGCCAAACAAACAACAATAAGGCTCTTCATGGCATTGGCAGCTCAACAAAATTGGAACTTGCATCAACTAGATGTAAATAATGCTTTCTTGCATGGAAAACCTAGAAGAAGAGGTTTACATAAAGCCTCATGAAGGATTAACAGCACATGGACTTGTATGCAAACTTAACAGGTCCTTGTATGGATTAAGACAAGCAAGTAGACAATGGAATGCCAAACTCACACAGAAGCTACTAGACTATGGATACAAACAGTCCAGCAATGATCACAGCCTTTTTACAAAAGGACAAGGGGATAGCTTTGTGGCTCTACTAGTATATGTAGATGATATTGTGGTTGGCAGCAAGAATATGACAGAAATACAAAACCTAAAGGATCTGTTACATTCTGCCTTTACAATCAAGGACCTTGGCATCTTAAAGTATTTTCTAGGCTTTGAGGTTGCTAGATCAGAGAGTGGCATTGTCATAAATCAAAGAAAATATTGCTTGGATCTTTTAAGAGAATTTGATTTCATTGACTGCAAACCAGTTCATACACCTATGGATACATCACAGAATTTAACAGACATAGAAGCACCTCCACTTGAAACAAACACTGAATACAGAAGCCTTGTTGGGAAACTATTATACCTAGGCAATACCAGACCAGATATAGCATTTTCAGTGCAGCAGCTCAGTCAGTTTTTATCAAACCCCAATGAAGCTCATTTAAAAGCAGCACAGAGACTGCTTAGATTTCTGAAGTTTTCCCCTGGAAAAGGCCTATTCTTCCCTAGTAATGGCTCCATTTGTTTAAAGGCTTTCAGGGATTCAGATTGGGCAGGATGTACAAAAACTAGAAGGTCAACTACTGGTTATCTAGTTTTTCTGGGAGATGCCCTAATTTCGTGGAAATCAAAGAAACAGGCCACCGTTTCAAGAAGTTCAAGTGAAGCAGAATATAGGGCCATGGCTATAACTGCTTGTGAGATACAATGGTTGATCTATCTACTAAAGGATTTCCACATTCAGTACCAAGACACTGTCCCTCTTTACTCTGATAGCAAAAGTGCTTTAGACATAGTTCAAAATCCTGTTTTCCATGAAAGAACAAAGCACATAGAGATTGATTGCCACTTTGTGAGGGAGAAATACCAAGACAAAGTGTTGATACCTCTACCAATAAACACCAAAGACCAACCAGCAGACATCCTCACAAAACCGATGGACAGACAGACACTTCAAAGACTACTCCAAGCCTTTCCTTTCAAAGACCTATACACACCTTCAACCCCTGAGATATAAAGATGAGAAGAACAAGTGTTTGGCAAGCTTCACTTGGATTTCACCATGTTCAGCTTGAGGGGGGGTGTTGAGATATAAAGATGAGAAGAACAAGTGTTTGGAGTTCATTGAGGCATACATCAAACACCTTAGTGTCAAGTTAGTTAGAAATGTTAGTTAAGCAACCGAATTAAGGCTTTGCACACTATATAAATGATCACTGAACACAATGATTAAGCTTGATCATCCAGTTATCAATGTACAATGCGAATTTTCTGTAATTCCTAAGTTCTGATTTTCCCGCCAAAATCATAATTCAAATTCATCAAGAACATCCTTGAATGTTCATCCGATTTCTGCAGTTCTTTTCATTGTGTTGTTTCTGTTCTTCATTCTTCATGTTTAATTCGAAATTTAACAGCTGTTGATGCCGCAACAAAGGCAAATAATTCAAAAACATGGAAAGAAGTTTGTTTTGCATGTGTTGATGCTAAGGAATTTTGTCTGGCAGAGACATGTGGACTATAGTACGGGTACTCGTTTTACATATCTTATGGTCATTGTCATTTAACTGTAACCGATTTCCAGTTCTTTGGCCCTGTTCTCATTTTTAATGCATACGTAATCAAATGGTGAATTTCTTCTATTTTTACTGAATTCTTGTTTCTTTTGTAAGGTTGATGAATTAGAGGAAGTGAGTGCCTATTATCAGTGGAGGAGTTGCTTTAATGAGTTGATTGATCTTATGGAAAAAGGCTTAAAATTGGAAAGCGCACACACGGGTATTTTCACATAGTTGGGCGTAGGAGCGGCTGCAGGAATTTCGGTATGGGGGTCAGAAATTTGTCAATTTTTTTCCGTATCACACATATATTTGTATATTTAATTCTATACATATAATTATAAAGTAATAGATAAAAATAGGATGTCAATGTATAAAAATAAAAACCGAAATAGGAGGTCCGAAAATGTATAAAAATAAGTGGGAATTTCGATCAATAACACGAAATATTTTTGTCCTTCTCCCTCATTCCCCCTAAAAATAAGGGGGTCAATAACACATAGATACGTGTTTATAAAAAAAAATCTCTACTATTAATACATAATTTTTTGGGGGAATGAGGGAGAAGGACAGAAATATTTCATCAATTGAATAGAAGGACAGTTTTTTGAAACTTTTGCATAAAGGACAAAACTATTTATTCACTGTCGAAATTCACTTGTGTTCGAAATTCACCGTTTAAATTCACCGCCGAAATTCACCGTCGAAATTCACTAATTTTCAAAATTCATTGTCGAGATTCACTGATTTTCGGGATTCACCGTCAAAATTCATCGTCGAAATTCACCGATTTTGGGATTCACTAGGAAGATTCACCGATTTTCGGGATTCACCGTTTGTCCTTCTCGCTATAAAAATTATGCGGTTGTCCTTCTCCCTATAAAAAATATGTAGTTGTCCGTTACTTAAAAATATTCCGATTATGTGTCCTTATCCCTAATTTTCCATAATTTTTTTTATGGAAAATTAGGGATAAGGACATAATCCGAATATTTTTAAGAATGTGACTACTTCATATTTTTTATAGGAGAATGACAACCGCATAATTTTTATAGCGATAAGGACAAAAATGAATCCCGAAAATCAGTGAATCTCCCCAGTGAATCCCGAAATCAGTGAATTTCGATAGTGAATCCCGAAAATCAGTGAATTTCGACAATTAATTTTGAAAATTAGTGAATTTCGATAGTGAATTTCGGCAGTGAATTTAAACAGTGAATTTCGAACACAAGTGAATTTCGACAGTGAATAAATAGTTTTGTCCTTTATGCAAAAGTTTGAAAAGACTGTCCTTCTACTCAATTGATGAAATATTTCTGTCTTTCTCCCTCATTCCCCCATTTTTTTATTTTAGGGGTCGGCCGCACCCGTTTCTCTCCACTTAAAGCCGCCCCTGGTTGGGCGTTCTGTATGCAAGATACAGCCATGTGAAGCTCATGGAATATATTAAGAAGCATTGTACTTGTTAGAACATTTTTTCCTTATCCAATGAAATATTAAAGGATGGTGAATATCGCAAATACATAGTTTTGATGAACTATGCAACCCAGAATTTTGTTAAACGAGAAATCAAGAAGGATTATTAAGGCTATACTATATATAGCAATAAAAGGCAGCCAAATTTTGCGTATAGTTTTTCCGTACCTGAGCATCTGACTGAATAGTACTTTGTAGAATCGAAAGATAATCAGGTGTATATCTTGCCTGTTTCAATGAGCAAAATATTAAACGACTATATATCTCCTAAGATAAAGATGAAAGCATGCAGGAGTTATAAGTGTGGTAATTATTGCATGAGTTTTATGAATGAACCATGGAGAAGAGATAAGGATGGTAAATATTGCATGCAAATTCAAGCTCAAAGTCGGCTCCTATGTGGTTAGGCTGAGTGTTAAGATTGTTTAATTGAGGTCAAAAGAGAGGGTTAAATTGTGCAAATAAAAAATAATCAACAAGCTCATGCATGAAGCATTATAATAAAGTATTTCTCACCTTCACAAGATCACCAAGTTCCTGATCAGAGCATTCTAACCTATTATGTGATAACCAATGCTGTAGTGTATTTTTTTCGCTACGGTCCACCAGAATGCTTGAGAATTCGAAAGCCTCAAATGCATTAAGCTTTCCTTTCCGTAGAAGTATTGTAAAATAATGCATCAAAAGTGATGTATGTCCAGCTTGGACAGCAGGCACACCCTACAAATAAAAAAGCATAAGATATCGAACCAATAGTATATATTAATAAACCCAACCACATAAGAATCAGAGTCTAAAATGAGGATTGGAATCAAATTTAACAAAATAGCCCCAACTTGAACACCTTAAATATATCAACAGTCTTCTGCGTCCCAAGGCTGCCTTGGGGAGATCTTGCAGCTACCTCTACAGCTTCAAAAAAGTTATAAGGTTGCATAACCAGCTGGATGGAAATTGGAGTCCAAGACTTGTGATGAGGTATATCAGACATTTGTATGATACCTATCAAAATGTAAACGCAGAATGCTAAAGTTAATTTAGCCAAACACAACGCACGAATCAATAAAAATTAAAAACGAAGTAAAAGGAATTTCGCAGAACCAGCTACCTCTATCGACACAACAAAATCATCAACATCTAGCGGTTGACATTCAATTTCAACTTCTTTGTTTAGGAACACTGAACTCCCTGAAAATAGACTTTCTGAAAGAAATATATATATATATTTGAGTTTCCATAACTGGTCCTATCAAGGAAATTAAGAAACTAGAAAAAATAGTTAGGACATTAAGACACCTTCTTGGGCTTCTAGCTCAGCAACATGTAATCTTGAGGTGTGACCCAAACAATGAGTGGTTTTTGCAACATCATACTCTCAATAAGACGAACGAAGCAGCATGGGCTTTAACAGCGATACTGGCTTGCCTTTCCACAGAGAATAGTTGCATATTTCCTTTCATCAACTTAGGTCTCTATGAAATTGAACAAAAAGATCACAAGAATAATGACATTACAACATAGGAAAATTGGCCGATGAAAGCACAAACATCTCTTAGATGCGAAGCACTAGAAAGGACAATTTTCGTATACAATATTCTTTCACCCGTACAAAACAAATGAAGGGATAAAATATAGGAGAATAAAACAGGAGGAATTAGATACCCAACATGCATAGCACATATTACTACATTCCATATCAAATACCGTCTCAAACTTATCTTAGACGCCCACCCAACAGCGTGGACCACTCATTGAATTACAAATTTCTGACACAATAAAATGAGGGTCCTCTTGATCAACAATGAAGTTCCTCTTGATCAACGATTTTTGGCCCGCTACATGGTCAACAAAATGTTCCTTTCGAGTTTGCAACAATAGGCTGGGTGAAAAGTGTATGTATGACTATCCTAATGAGTTCCACTTCACCACTGAAATCATTATCCCATCAAATGAAGATCGTGTGAAGCAAATGACGACTGAAAGTTTTTGACCCGCTAACAACTCGATGAAAGTTTTTAGTCACTTAAGCAACGACATGCAAAAGCGAATAAAGAATTTGGGTCCTACTGATGATTCCCCTTATGTGTGTTCTAGCATTATTGACACTTGCAAGGTTCACAATTCTGGAGATGTGCCATCTGCTCGATGTTACCAAGCACGATGCAATTATTGACAACAAAGAAACAAAAACTGAGTTTGAAGACCCAACAACTGAACAACCAAAGCATAAGTCATGTGGTTGTCCTAAAAAATTTAACATCTGAGGGATTTACGGAGCAGAAAAATTCTGAGGAGACATTGACACAATTAGTGTGGCAAAAACAACTACATTAAATGATGTTGCAAAAAACTTCGAAAGAGATTGAGTTACAGTCAAAAGGTATGATAGCAACAAACCAGTTTCTGTACATGTTTTCAAACACCTCTTGTTGAACAAACTTCGACTAAACCAGTTTTATGATGCGATTATGTGCCTAAACCAGTTTCGGCACATGTTTTCAAACACCTCTTGTTGAACAAATTGAGCCTAAACAGCGTGTGTGTGTGTGCGGGAACCCGTAGGACCTGTGAGAGTTCATTTCATGAATCTGAATTCAAGAATAGTGGGACTCTAAGGATGAATTTTGATCCAGGAGGCAATGGCGGCACTAACAAAAGAATGCACCGTAAAGACTTAAGACTTCGAATTGGAGATCTTCTACCTCATGATGCCTAATGGAACTTTCATACTGGCAGAATGAGTATTGTTTATCCCTGGAGTTCAAGGGATATACATGTCATTGAACTAAAAGTGAAGAAGCTTCCGCATATTGGGACCATTGACCTTGACAAGTATTCCCTGTCAATGAAACGTTTGCCTCCGGAAATATTGAAAGATTATTCCCATTTTCGACCCAGAACGACGGTGGCATTCATAACGCAAATTCGTAATGCTTTCTATCATGCAGCTGATCATACCTTTACATCAGAATATTATCTAAGCAGTTGAGTTCAAGCGTTTCATTTTGACAGGGATATGCAAGTAACGTCATCAATTACGCATCACAATAGTGAGTGTAACATCTAAGGAGCGATATGGAGAACATGTGTGGACCCATAATCGCATCATAGAACTTTCTACTAGATATCAATGAAGACCATGTGTATTATTCAAGGTCCTACTACTTCTCTCAAAAGAAAGATACACAATCAATCAAGTGTTGTCAATATACATGGTACACTACTATACCGAAACACAAACAAGAAAAATGAAACTATTGAAGAGGACGTTTTAAAGATGACAAGCACCAAAGACTCATACAGTATCAACCTGCCCAAAGAAGAGGATACCTGATCGGACATTGCCCCAAATAAACAAGTACCCGTCTTTGTTCAAGTGCTAAGGGCAAGAAGGTTAGTATACAAAAAGCTTCGTGCATAAGATTAATAATGACAAACCTCATAGGAGCCACGATCCCTTCCAATCAAAACCAACCACTTTTCAGATGGATCACACCTATAATTGATTATTTGATTGTCTGCTAAATCAGCCGTCCTGTCAAACATCTTCACACGTTGAGAATCAACCCCTGCACCATAAAATGTGTTAGAAATATCATGATAGAGCAATATTTAATCTAATAAGAAGGCAATTATAAGCAAAAGATATTAAAGAAAACTACATTGAGACCTTATACTTTAATATATATATATATATATGACCCATATCATGGGAACAACAGGGGTGGACCCAAAAGAGAACCTACCTTCAATAGACCAATGGTATACAGATTTTGGGGTAACCAAACCAAAAGCTTTGTTGTTATCCATTTCCAGAAAACTACCTATATGCGAATTAAGTAATCAGAATATGATAAAATACGGCATAAAACTATTACATGACTCCAGCTAAAAATCTTTAAGGAAATACCTGCTCGGGCATGAGATAAGATTTCATCTGTGAATTTTTCTCAATATTGTATATTTGCATCATATTCTGACTAGTTCCAAGATGTTTAGATTCACAACAAAAAAAAAACACACACAAAAAAAAAAAAAAAAAAAACGATTTGAAGGAAATTGTCATCAGTATCCCAAGTGAACATGTTAAATTTCCACACATAATTAGAGCTGCCTAAAACACTGCTAATAACTAAAACAGATAATCACATATGACATACCCATTACATCAGACCATAATGTCACATTAATGTACCTTTCACTGCCAATATTCTCAAATTGGGATGCCCGTAAGACCTTCTTAAAAGAAGAAGTTAAGAAATGATAAGATTCATTCAATTCATCATAGAATTCAGTCCAGTGGCTATATTAGGGAACCAACAAAAGCTTTAAAGCTGACAAGTGTAACCTATTGGTAACTACCATGGTAAAACAATAAAGTAAAAGATAAACATAAAGAATACAATTAACACTTAACAAAACAAAGCCAGGCATATCCAATAAGCAATTCCACGAAGAATCAATTTCCAGAGTCACTGATGAGAATTTCATCTCATACATTCTTCATCCTATTTTATAGCTGCCTAATTAATGGCTATTCTTCATCCTTTGATCTAGAGCTAATTAGTTCTGAACAACAAAGGAATCGATTTCATTCCCAATGACTCCATTTTTTTTTTCACTGTCGCAACTACAACACAGGGTAATTTAGATTTGCGACTTGCAGTCCCCAAAAATTACTGAGCCTAAATATGTTGAAATCAGATAATAAAAAATCCTTCTACAGAGCAAGACAAGTCCTAGAACACCATGATAGAAACAATATTCATAAAATGTATTAGTCCTGATCCAGAATCCAAATCAAATCAGGCAAAATATATTTGCCACTAGAAGAACAAGTCAAATTGATCCTTCATATAACAATCCACAGAACATCACAACAATTTTTGAAGAAAAGGACCTCAACCTTTGGAAAAGTAAAATCCATAGACACCACTCTAGCTACAAGATCAAATAAGATGTTAAAAAAACAAAAAAAGAACAAGCAGAACTGAAAGGTGAATTAAACATTAGGTTTACAAAGAAAAAGTAAAGCTGATTAGGGGCAAAGTTGAAATATAATACATCTTCTTACCTCAATCTGTTTCTCGAGAATGGAGAATGGTTTTTTTTTTTTTTTTTTTTTTTTTGATTGTTTGTTTCAATTTGGGGAATAAGAGAATGCGAACTCAGAAAGTTTTGACACACAAATTCTATACTGATTCTGGAATAAGAAGGGGATAATTACCTAAATCGTGCAAATGGAGCTAGAATTTTCAGATGAATTCCTGCTGGAGACTCTAGAGCATGAATATCCTTTAAATCAATTTTTTAGCATGAAAATCCCCTTAAATCAAATTTTGAGTGCAGGAATGTGGTTTCGCTAGGAGCTATTTTTCAGTACTCAAATGCGTTGCAGAGTTGCAGAGATTCCCTACTAAAATTGCAGAGTAGAGCAGAGACAACTGTGGTGTTCGTACTACTCTTTAATTTCTTGTTACCCAAGCTGCGAAAGGCGATAAATAACTCCCGCTCAAATCAACGGATGGGATGCACCTTTATGCGGTTTTTTTCTATAAAAAATATGTTTACGTTACTTAAAAATATTTTTCTTTATCCCTAATTTTCCATTTTTTTTTTCATTTTTAAATTTTGTTTTATTTAAGGTGTGATTGGATGATTTTTTTTTTCCCTTAAAGCCTCCGGTATCCGAAACTCAGCTGGACCGATTAATACGGAGTTTGATTCGAGTTGTGCATGCAGAGTCTGACTTTTACTCCGGGATAAGGTCTGGCCAAAAGCTCTTTCAACATGGCGCCTGACTAATCCGGAGTTCGATCCGGGTCGTGCCTGCAGAGTCTGACTCTTACTTAGCTCTTTCAACATGGCGCCTGACTAATCCGGAGTTCGATTCGGGTCGTGCCTGCAGAGACTTTGGGATAAGGTATGGCCAAGAGCTCTTTCAACATGGCGCCTCAGAGGAGAATCGAACCGGTGACCTCCCTAGGCATTCTCAAGTCACTTACCACTTAAGCCAAACTACTTGGTTGGATGATTTTTTTTTATTATTATACATATAACTTATCCCGATCGAATTTGGGTCCGGATACAATTTTTATCCTCATCGAATTTGAGTTAGGATGTTAAGTATTTTTTTGACTCAATATCGATGAGAAAACACATTTTATACTTCCTGATTCGATTTGAGTTAGTATGCTGAATAATTTCTAGACTCAACATCCATCAGGAAACATATTTAATTGATATTTTCTGACTTAAATTCGATCAGTAAACTAATCAATATCCTGTTTAAATTTGAGTTAGAATCAATTAATAGAAAAATTAAGGAAAAACTGAAAATAAAAATAGGTGTGATAAGATTTTTTTTAATTGTAAAAGGCTTCTACTTTTAAATACACTAATCATACATGCACCTAACAAATAAACGAATCATCCCTGAATTTTTCATGGGAATTAAGTAGAGAAGGACGAAAATAATATCTATATTAAGTAACATCACACTTTTTTACAGCATTGCATAAAGAACAAATTTATTTATAAAAAAATATTAATGATAGTGCCACAACAGTGTATGCACAACACATTTTGAAACCATTGATTATTATGTAGGACCTATTGAACCATATAAGTTTCATAAAAATCAATGATTTAAAAGTATGTGGTGCCGTTTATTACGTATATTTTATTATGATACAAAAATTTGTCCGCGTGTAAACCGTGAGTCTGTAGAGATTCTTTTTTTTTTTTATTGCTATTGTAAGACTAATTTGTCTAGAAACAAGTCTTTTTGTAACTACCACACAAGTCTTTGTAGTGAAGTTTTTGTATAGTGCGTATCTACGTATGTACATACGACGTAGCACGATATGAACCACACAGTTAAGTGCAGAATGAAATCATGTGGACAGAACTGTGTCACGCGGTGTGTACCTATGTAGGTACACACTACGCAAAAACTTCCCGTCTTTGTAACTACCATTTATAACAATGCAATTGAGTATACATTGTCAGGACAGATTCAAGCGGCGATTTTCAGTCTGTTTTTTTTTACTCTTTCTACTCTTTGTTCACTCTCTCTCTATGTTTCCTAATATTGGTTTGTAAGATTATACATACATGGATTATATAATAGAATAATGATATGTGCACTGCATTCTAGTGGAGTGCACAAACCACTACACAAGTGGTAGCATGGATTAAAGTGATGAATTATTTTTTATGTGGGTCCCAACTGAATATGTGGTGTAGATTGTGTTGTGTAAGATGTTGTAGTTGAAAAAGTAGTGGATGTATCACTGCTGTATATAATAAAGTGACACTAATACATAAGTCAACACAACATACATCTTACTGAATGATATATTAAACTATTCATTGTTTATCATATATATTAAACTATTCATTGTATTACTACTCGTTAATTAAGTTAAATATATTAAACTATTCATTGTTTATCATGTAATGATATATTCACGAGTAGTAATACAAAAACAACTGTTCAACCACAATATACATCTTACTAAATGAGTCATACATCTTGATTAATCTTGTAAATATACTATATGGTATAACGATTATGTCTGTATCCTTATCATATTTTCACAACAAATTGTGAACAGGAAAAAAAGTTACACACACATTTTTACATATATAATTAATTATTGTGTGAGACATCTTAATTAACATGAGTCTATTTTTATCAGTGGTGTAATTTTATTGGAACTATTTTAATGTACCGAAAGATATGGTTAATTTATTCACATACTATATGAAAATGAAGACAGTGTTTATAATAAATACTACATCTGTCCTAAAATGTAAATCAGTTAAGTTTTTTGAATATATCTTATAATATAAGACAATTTAGAATTCCAATAAAACATTTGTTAACTTTTCTTTCTTTTACCTCTAATTTATTATACATTCACATATTTTATAACTATTACATTAATTGAAGTCAAAGAATTTTTCACTCTTTTATCATTAAAATTAATGACAATTAATTTATATGAAAAGATCTAAACACATTTTTATTTTGAGATGGGGTTGTAAATGAAATCTAGCTATCATTTTCAACACAAGGAACATGCTCCATGGCACTATTTATGTGAGGAACCGTACGGAAAACAAATGTGCATGTCACAGTATCATAAAATCCCTAAAAAGTTTTAAAATTGATTTCAATTTTCCCGCCCTGTAGTACTATGTTAGAACATTTCCCGCAAAACAAATTTAAATATTTTAGGAGAATTTCCACATTTTCCCGCCTTAATTATACTCCTTTTTATTACATTGTTGAGACATTTAACATAAGTAAAATAACTGAAGTTTAATTCTATTGTGTGATTCACATGTCAATAATTATTTTTGAGAAATAATCAAAATATGACACTTTTGGTCTCGAATATCTTTTTATAGTCTCATATAGAGTTCTTATCTTTAGAATTATAACATTTTGTATCTTAACTGTATATTTTTGTCTTCTTCACATATGCTTTTCTTAAATTCATACATATGCGCGCGCGCGCGCACACACACACATATATATATATATAAATCAATGGTGTTGTTGTGTCTGTATTGTATCGTGTCGATCGTATACATGTCAATCTCGACATTTAAACTACATGTATTTTATGAGTAGACACATCTATTAAGAGCAAAAACATATAGTTGTTAACGATGCGAAAACGAGTTTATTTGTTCAGATTTAGTTTGTTTAGCACTCAGCTTTTGGTAGTGTCGGTGAAAATAGCTCAATGTGAGCTTTATTTGAAGTGGTTTGTAATCCACTTCGGTGTTAATTTTAGATAGTATAAAATACGAATTACCGAAATCATATGGTATCATTAAATACTAGTTAAAAAGTAGATAATGTTGCGTCTAAAAGTAATCCAGTTCGCATTAACATGCATGCAAATTGATCCTTTTCTTTTATTGTGTTGCTTTATTTTACCAGTTGAACACAATTACTTTTTTGAGTGATGCTCTGCCTTGGTATACGAAATTTGCACTAGTATCCAAAAAATGGGTTGCGAGTCTTGTGACGGTGTCTCCTGTGTGAATTAGCACAGAAGTAGCATGGAGTCATTCCAATTAAGTTCTCTTTCAATCTAATAACCTCATTGGTGAACAATCTGTATGGGAAAACAAGTTTGCCCATGAAGAAGAGTGTTTAAGTGTTGGGGGTCCTCCCTTTATATAGGGGCCTAAGCGGACCGATACGTATGTATAATCGAAACGTATTTCGGGAAAATAAAATTCGGGTGGGCGCAGCCTTGGCTTGGGTCCGTCCCCGGACCGATACGTCGTTTCGAAACTCGGGATAATTATGATAGTACGGTTATTGAAACAAGCTAGCCAATTAGAAGACATGGCATGTCAAATCCCAACGGTCATGCCAGGTATGATATCGAGGCAACGCTTCACACCTCGCCCACAGCAGAAAAATTCATGGGTATCCGTCTTGCCGTTACTCCATATCGTCATTTATCGCAATTTCAACAAGGCTAGTTCGGCTAAGTCACTTCATAGTACTACGTCGAACAGCCCGTGCTATCAAGGTCGACAAAGATAAGTACGGACTCTTCACAGCACGGCACATTGTGGCTATACGCCTTTGGTCATAATGCATCCAAGCCCGGTTGCTTCGGCACGGCGCCTCTCAACAAGCCGCTTACGGGTCATAAACACTGATAAGTCCGGTTGTTTCACAGTACGACACCTTGCGGCTATACGTTTCCGAGCATAACGCATATAAGCCCGGTCGCTATCTCGGCCCCGCACTTTGACAAGACTCGAGCCTTACGCGGTTAAGCAGGTCGCTCTATGGCTGAGCAGAAAACCCATGAACCCAATCCAACCCAAAACCCAAACCGAACCAACCCGAAAACCCAAACCAATTGAAACCCAATTTTTTTGGGTTGGTTTGGTTTTTTTTTTGTTTTTTTTCCCGGTTTGACCCAACCCAACCCGATATATGTACGTATGCATTGCATTCATGCATTCCGCCCAAAGTAAAATGATGTTATCATATTGCTTATCACTTCATTTTCAGTTTTGGTCTACAATTCTTTGACATTTCTTCGGTAAAAAGAAGCCGCGTATGTATTTTTATGTATGACTATTGGTTTTTAATTATTATCTTTATATGTTGTTGGTTTGTTATATGTTGTTGGACTCTTAATTATCAAATTTTAACTTTTTCTTTCCTAAACAAGTGGTTTCTTTAACGATAATTATTATGAACATATGACATGGAACTCGAATCTTTATATATACATGCGTGTGGATTTTATAGCATAAAAGTGTTAATATAGATGCATGTTTTATGGATGAAAACCCAAAACCCAACCCGAACCAACTCTTTGGGTTTTATAGTCATTTGGTTTGGTTTGGGTTAGTTTTTTCTTGAACCAACCCGACTTATACTATGTAAAAACCCAACCCAAGTCGACCCAACTCAACCCAAGCTCAGCCCTAGGTCGCTCTTGGCATACGGTAAATGAAGTCTCCTATGACTTTACTCTATGCCTTTCATTTGTACAATGAACGGGTTAATGAGTAAAGGGTCATTCATATGCCATGCCCTAAAAGGAGACCGCGGATGCACATTGGGTGTGCACATGGGCCCAATAACGAATAGGGTCATCGGCCTATTCAGTCCGCACTGTCATAAGCCGGGCTGTGCCGGGTACAATCCAGCCCGCCTCATGCCTTTACGACTCTCATCATAGGTTATGCAACGGACTCGATCATCAAAGCCTTCAGCCCGCCCTTTATAGATTGGCACAAAGCACTGGGGCCCGGTCTACTCGCCCTTCAGCTCGCAGCCCGCCAGCTCGTACCAAGCCCGTTTGACTAGGCAACGGAGTTCGTGCATGACGGTTACAGACGAAGAACCTGCAGCGGTTATGACGAAGCTCGCCCAATCAGAGGCTACCACATCATCTACGTAGTTAATTCAATTTAATTGTGCCTTAATTACCATCATTTGTTACCGCCGACTCGTAGCCTTATAAATAGCGGCATTTGTACCCTAAAAAGAACATCTCATAATTAATACAAGCAAACAACATCTGCCAATTTGTTGATAGACGGGCTTGCCACTTTACTGCTTCATTGTTTACATATCGCCTTCATATATTTTTTGAGCACCACCGTTTCTCATCGGAAAAATCACTCACTTCCGCTAGACATCTACCGTTAAAATCGATCAAACCCCGCTTGTGATAACTCCAACGCTATCACCACAGACGTTATTTGCCAAAAACCGTGGTGTTCAAAATAATTTTTAAGACGCCGGAAGCGATTATGGTGTCTAGTGCCAATAGAATCAGCCACCATATATTCTATTCAAATATTCACTAAAAATATGATCCACCATGGCCCATGATAGACCTGGAATTTACATTCAGGCCCAACGAAAACAAATGGATCATATAGTCACAGCGATTTCGGCTTGGCTTCGGAGCTCCACAAAGCCGCAACCCCCCCCCCCCCCCCCCCCCCCCCCTCCTCCTCCCCCGCCTAGTACTATTTCGATTCGCAGTTTGGAAGAAACTATATAGAAAAGGAAAAAAATAAGACGTTTGTGATAACTCCGACATTATCACCACCGACATTATTTGTCAAAAACCGTGGTGTTCAAAATAATTTTTAAGACGCCGGAAGCGATTATGGTGTGCCAATAGAATCCGTCACCATATATTCTATTAAAATATTCACTAAAACTATGATCCACCATAGCCCATGATGGACCTGGAATTTACATTCAGGCCCAACGAAAACAAATGAATCATAATAGTCAGAGCGATTTCGGCTTGGCTTCGGAGCTCCACAAAGCGCCCCCCACCTAGTACTATTCGATTCGCAGTTTGGAGGAAACTATATAGAAAAGGAAAATAAGAGGGAAATTTGCAGTTAGCTGCTTAAGCAATTCGAAGTTTTACTGAATTAATCATCCCAATTTTCGACTTCGTTGTTATTATCTGAAGAGCTGATGGCAGGTACTGCTAATTCCATCGGAAGTTTTCTGAGAAAATTCGGTTTCCGGATGATTATCGCAGCTTTAATCGCAAAGACAAATATGTTTCTTTTTTCCTTTCAGGTGGACAATCAGAAAAGGAAGATAAGGTTTCCTTGGAGCTCACTGAAGAAATTCTGCAGAGCATGGAAGTTGGCATGACTTTTCGAGATTACGTACGTCTCATTTCTCTTACTATTTGCCTCTGGTAGAAAAAAAAAAGGATACATTTATTTGATGATAGATAGACTTGGATGAAATTTGGATATTTATATTTTTAGCCAGCTTATTCATACGCATTTTGCTTACAGATGATTTATTTTCCAGCTTAGCTTTGCTAGAGTTCGTATTCCTTGTCTTGATAGTCGTTGTCTTTATTATTCTTATGTCTAGAAAACACTTTTCTCTATACAATATTCAATGCTGGTTTTGTTTTTGTTGAGGAGGATTAATGAATATTTATATGTGAAAAGCAAGTGACATTGAATTTTGTATTTGCAGAGTGGTAGAATTAGTTCAATGGATTTTCACAAGTCGACTAGTTATTTGGTGACTGCTAGCGATGATGAATCTATCCGGCTGTATGATGTTGCCAATGCCACGTAAGCTTCTTTTTTTTATTTTTTATTTTGGGAGCAATAATCTAAGATTTTCATTCTTCTGTTAGTGTTGTAATTATGGATTGTTTGGATTGTTTGCTCTTACACCTGATTTCGTTGTCTTGGACAAAGCACAGGGCTTTTAATGGCACCACACAAAATTTACTTTGGCACCTCACATTCGACATTTCAAAAGTTGATTATACGGTCTACAATCGACCTTTTGAATGTCAGCTATATAGTATAGAAATCACTTTTAAAAGATCGAATACACGTGGCGTCACAATAGTGTGGTGGCACAGTAAGTTTTGTGTGGTGTCACCAACAATTGCCCGGTAAAATACTACATGGGGAGTACTAATTTTGTTAAATGAGTGAATTTTTTCCCTCCACCTATACAGCTGTATGGATTGGGTTTTATATTTGAAGTTCAAGGATGTCATTACGGTCCCCATTTTGTATAAATGATGATCCCCTGGAATATATTCTTGAGTATTGCTGTTGAAGCACTAAGGCGCCCAACATGTCTTAGGTGTTTGAAGACAATCAACAGTAAGAAGTACGGAGTTGACTTGGTTAGCTTTACTTCGAATCCAACAACTGTGATATACTCCTCAAAGAATGGGTGGGATGGTATGTGTCATTCATATGTCTTTAGAGTATTAAATTTGAGATTTCCTGTCAACCATGTAAACTAGTTTGTGTGTTTCAGAATCTCTGCGGCTTCTTTCATTGCATGATAACAAGTACTTGCGTTATTTCAAGGGCCATCATGACAGGTGATGCAGCTATTATTGTTTGTACAGTTTTCAATACTTCTTGTTAGAAAGTTGTAACATTTTACTAGATGTATGTTGATCTTTCAGAGTTGTGTCTCTTAGCTTTTGCTCTCGAAATGAAAGTTTTATTTCTGGATCCCTTGATCGTACTGTTTTACTCTGGGACAAAAGAGCAGACAGATGCCAGGTTTTCAACATAAGAATCTAGTTCGCATTGCAATTCACTTTTGTTTGGCATTTCCTAATACATCTAGAGTTTTTAGGGTCTTCTACGTGTCCAAGGAAGACCGGCTATTTCGTATGATGATCAAGGACTTGTGTTTGCCATTGCATATGGTGGGTGTATAAGAATGTTTGATGCTCGTAAATATGAAAAGGTTCGTAGGTGATGACAAAAGTACACTTTGTTCTTGTCTGCGATGTTACTTCTCTCTTTAACTCCATCTTGAAGTTTCAGAAATCAATTTTTTTGCAGGGTCCCTTTGAGCTATTTTCTGTTGGTAGTGACCTGACTGATACAAATACTGTGAAGTTCAGCACTGATGGAAGGCTGATGTTATTAACAACCTCGGATGGACTTATACACGTTCTTGATTCATTTCGAGGGACACTTGTTAGTTTACAATCATTTTAGTATTCTGCTTGCTTAATATATTTCAAAACTGTCTTTGATAAAGTTGCTCCATTCTGTGAAAGCAATGATTTGCTGACATGCTCTGCAACTTTTGTTTTAGCTTTCAACTTATAATGTGAAGCCTGTTTCAAGTCGATCAACTCTGGAGGCATCTTTCAGCCCAGATGGAATGTTTGTTGTTTCAGGTCAGAGTGAGAAAGATGACTTTTTTATATTATTATATTTTAGGCTAGTCATTCTGCCATCAATGTTTTCAATTGATTAGGTTCGTTGTTCTGCTTGTATTATCCATGTTTTCTTAATTAAATCATTTTGTGGTCCTGTGCTCAGCTTTCTAATGCCATGTTTTTACCTGATTTAAATTGTAACTTCAATGAATAGAAAGCCATAGCGAAAAAAAATAAAAATTGTGACTCGAAGTTGCTGGGACTGACTGATAATATCCCTGCTTTCTGTACATACCTAATTTCCATCATCAATCTTTATAGTGATTTAGAAAGTCACTTTAACGCCTAAAAGCAGCATTCTCCTTGAATCTGGCTGCCTACAAGAAGCAGCAGGTGACTGATTATTGTTATTATATGATGTGCTCGAGTTTTCACTTAACAAACCATTCAAAAGGTGTTTATTAATTCATGTCCCTGTTGAAAGATTTAATTGTCAGATAGAGGCTTAAAGAGTCATCATAGAGGATCTTTCACAATTATAATCTCAAGGGTCAACCTTTGTAACTATAATGCCAAACTTTTCCGCTAGAGTGCAGTTATGGGTCTGTAGTTTGCCTCATGAACCAATAGGTTCAATACCGATCATTCTAGAAATCGCTAATGTTAGATATAAATGTACAAATTAGTCCTTTCCCTAACAACTCAATTAGTTTAAGTTAAGTTTTTAAGTGAGTCGCAATTTAACATGATATCAATGGATCAGACCTGATTTCACATCTCACCGTCCCCTTTTATTATTAAAAACTACTATTATTATTGTTGGGCATGTTTACTATGCTGCAACAAAAACTGTTACTATTGCTAAGCTTGTTAACTGTGCTACATGTCTACTCATGTCCACGTGTTGGAAAGCCCACACGAAGAGACGTGTTAGATATGAATGTATCAATTACATTTGTCCTTACCTGCTTAAGTGTTTAGGTGTGTTGGTAATTTAACAACTAACATATGATTATAAGTCAAGAGCACTGCTTTTCAGATGCATATTTCTGATGTTAAATGTTTATGTTCTTTGGCAGGCTCTGGAGATGGTAATATTTATGCTTGGAGTGTTCGGAGTGGCAAAGAAGTATGCTTTATAACTACAAATGTTGTTTCCTTGTTTTCATTTTGTCATAAAATGAGAATTAGTATGCTTATAAAGCGTGCACACTGCTTTCTTATGAGGTGTGTTCTAATCTGGAGTGGTCTATGACGATATTTTAACCTGGATCCAAAAACGTTATGTTGACATGACATAAACTTTAAGTTGACTTTATTTGTGGACTCAGCAATTGCTTTATCTTGCTTTCGTTGTGTGTCAGACAAACGTCATTTAACACACTAGCTTCATGTGGACCAGGTTGCCAGTTGGATGAGCAATGACGTAGAACCTGCAGTGATAAAATGGGCACCTGGAAGTCTAATGTTTGTAACAGGTTCTTCAGAGTTGTCTTTCTGGATTCCTGATTTGTCTAAATTGGCCGCTTATGCTGGAAGAAAGTAAACCATTTCCTTATCTCCCTCATTTCACCTATGGAGGTATTGTACAATTTTTTTTTTCCGTGCCTATTTTTCAAACGGATTGAATGTTGATATTTGATTTAACTTTCTTCTTAGGCATAAATTTTTTGGTTTGTTTGTCTGTTTGTTTTTGTAGAAACTTTTGTCATGCATCATTGCAGCTCCTTTGAAAGCATTTATTGGAGATGATTGGTTGCAAGTGAAAGGCGTTTATCACGTGGTCTTAGAATAAGTTGCAGTGGTGACCATGCGTGCAAGTGAGCTAAATTTCTCGCTTTCCTGTCAAATGATATAATCGTATCTGATAGCCAAAAAAAGTTGGTAATTTTAGTATGTCTGCTTATTTCTCACTCAGTCACTGTTATAGCGTCATCGGTCTTCGTAGCATTATTTGCTTTTTAACGGTTTTATTTATCAGTTAGTCCGAGGAAACCATTAATAACCTAGTGACACTTGCAGAACACTTGCTTATGTTTGTAGTATGCATGAACGCATACATACATACATAAAATGGATAATGTTATTTGTATGCAAAACGATGAGATGGACTTTTGTGTCTATTTAATGCATAATCAGTACTGCAAAATGATGTTAATAATATTGAATGCATGGTATTTGCAGGAACATCTAGATCTCATTTTGAAGAGGTGGAGATTTCATAAGATTGGTATTTTAGTACACATATAAATAGAAGTCGCCTTTTAATGCAAGCTGATTTCCTTTGACGCTCGGTTTATTATTATGTAACTAATTAAGGTCTTCGACTGTGCATTCAACTACAACATACTCATGCCACTGGAATGGTGATATATATATGGTTGCATAATCATTCCATCAGTTTATTATGTATTGTAACTAATCATTGTTGAATATTCATGACTACCAAATCAATTGCATTTGCATGTGATGATATTGTAGTTAAATAAATTAAAGCTCATGTATGAATCCGGTTAAGAAAATTTTCAGAAAAAACTGCACTCATAGTTGGGTTTGATTTTAATTTGTAACCTCATAGGAAATTGTCTTATTCATTATATATATTGACTTCAGTCATTGACTTTCCCTTTCCATTTCGTATCATCCCGGAGTAGTACGTAGCAAAATGTCAGCCAAAGTGTGACGGATACCAATGAACAAATAAAAAACTCATCTTCTAATCAAATCTATCAACCATAAAATTGATAGGTACTCTGTGTTTGGTGGTGGTGGTGGTGGTGGTGGTGGTGGTATAAGAGGGAAATATATATTGTTACGAGATTTGGATAGTGATATAAGAGAAAGTAGCTTTGTGTTTGGTGGTGGTATAACATGGAAAAGATTGTTAAGAGATTTGGAGACTGATATAAAAGGAAGTAGCCTTGTGTTTGGTGGTGGTGGTGTTTGTGTCTATTTAAATGTGAAAAGGAGCATGTGTTGACCATTTTACCCTCTCTATCCTGTTACAAATTACAAGGGGTGAGTTGTGTATCTATTTAAAAAGAATGCTCAAATGTCTTTTGTCCGAAAAAATTGGTAAATTTCGATGTATGCTTGTTTTACCATGTCATATTTCTGCTTGTATTATTTCTACTTGGTAATTAAGAAATTGGGATCCTCTAAATGTATGCTCCACCAAAACAACGTTGTTTTGATCACTAGTGATAAAAAAAAAAAAAACAACAATCACATATGTTTCAAAATGTAATTATATGGTCCGATTGATACACAAAACGAAATACAGGATCCTCTCACAACAGACGATCTATGCTCGTAAAATACTTGCGTAATAGACAATCTGTGCTCGTAAAACACTTGCACAATAAAACATTAAAACTTGCCTACAGATTTGTGCTCATGTGAACGAAGAAATCAATGAAAACAATCTTTGTTTTTTCTCTCTCTCTCTCTTTTTGTTTTTGTTTTTGTTTTTGTTTTTTTTTTTTTTTGTTGTTGTGTGTGTTTAGTATATATTGAGTTCTTCGATAGGTAGCTTCGAGACATGGCCAGATCCAAAGTGACAAAATTATAGAAAACAAAAAGGCGGTAGCGGAGAAATTCTGATGTGGTCCGATTGTACCGTGTACATTTTTTTATGGGAGAGTTGTTGAAAAGGATAAAAAAAAATTATTAAAATTAGCAAAAAAGATAATAGACATATGAAGTACAAAAATACCCTTATAAATACACGTGGGGTGTTGTTGTTTGTTGTTTTTTTTTAATAGAGGAGCAAAATTGTCTTAATAGAAGATATTTTATCTTTTTTACTAAAATACAAATGTTATTGTCCTTTTTTATAATTTCATAAAGGCTTTTTTGTCCTTTTTCATAATTTTCCCTTCTTTTATTTCATAGTAAAACACGAGCGTATTTTCAGTGTTTATTATAATAACCCTATTAAAAGAAAATATTAAAAAAAAAAAGAAAATACCCTTTATACCCCCGATATTCTGAATCACCATACTACAGAAACCAAAACGAAACTGCATGATATCCAAGAGTAGAAGATGCCCTTTGTTTTAGTACCCACTAAACTCAATCATCCCATTTGCATGCATTTGAACTTGAAAACACTCACAAATTACTAACATTTTGTCCAAGATTCAACAGGATAAACACGTGTCCACTGTGAAGTTACAACATCCTTTTTAGATAATAAACAACGCTGTTTATTGTCCAAAAGTGTCTGTCATTCTTTACTAGACATGGTACTAGAGGGTAATAGCCCTTTTGCATTTCATTGACACCATATTCAAAAAGCCAATAATAACAAGTAACAACAACATCAACAACATGTTGCAAGTTTACTTACACTCATAACGATAAAATAACTCACCTCAAAGCTTTGTTTACAGGAGCATATCAGCTTAAAATAATGAGTAAGAATGACCTTTTGTGTTGAACACAGTAACAACACTTTAAGTACACACTTGTCTATTACACCTCGACGACTACGATTTCCCGATAATTGACCTACAACAACATAATCTGCTTCTTTTTCACTTGTAAAGCAGTGGAAAATCTACAAACAAATAGTACATGTATTGTGCTAAAACATTATACTCTCAATCCACAAACCAGAAAAAAAAAAAACCACCTCATTCTTCTTCCAACTTTCGCTTACGTCCTACGCCAATTTGCGGGTCGTTGCTGAATTCGACTGAATTGCCGTGGCTCTGAACTTCTACTTGTATATCCCCCACTTAATTTGGCAGTAGTACTTTCCTCTCTAACTTCCCTTTTAAAAGGTTGCTTTCTCGTAAACCGTACGGATGGTTTAGGAGAATTCGATTCTTTGAGGCTATCAGCAGTGTCAAATGACAGTGGTTGAAGCCCTTGTAAGTCAGGTTCAGGAACATAGTCATTAGGCCTTTTTGACTCGTCCATTCTCCTAAACGTGATCGATATCCTGGTAGGTTAAATACAAAATTTATATTAGTATAAATCACCCATAATAAACAACATAGAAAATAATTTATGAAGTTACGATTTTGCACCTCTTTGTAGGAACTGCAGGCACGCAATGCTTCGCCACATCAGCTCCGTTGCCATTCAAGACAAGAACCGACCTACAAGAAACATATATCCTCACTTCAGTTGTGATATAGGAAAGGAAAACTGTAAAACAGAAGAAGCTTTCAACTTACCCTACAGGTAGTGGAATGGCGTATGCACCAGCAAATTCCCCAGGGCCAATGATTTTCAAGTTTGACCCAAAAACGATATTGCATTCACTGAGGAAGGACACGGTACAGAATGGCCTAACAAACTCATGATTGTCGATATGAGGTGGAATGCAGTCCCCCTCCTCGTAAATATTGATAATACAGCTATCTGGAATGCAAGTTGGAGGGAGGACGTGCCAACTGACCATCCGTTTAATCATGACCTTAAGAAGACGCGGTATAGGATCAACGAGCTCATTCTTTATAATTCCGGGAGGGTTTCCGTTTCTGTCCTGCAAGCATAAAAGATATTAAAAAACGTTAAAGTAGCAAAGAATGCAAAATTAGTTCTAGAAGGACATCCAAGAAACTAACCATTGCATAATTGTAGCAACAACCGAACTGTATTGTCACGCGTCCTTTTCCTTTCATCCATTTTTGTGGGGCGGTGTAAGTACGTTCTGGAAAGATTTAGCAAAATCAGTTACTGCATAACTTTTAGTCCAGTTAAGACACTGCAATCTTCGTCATTAAATAACACAAGTACCCTCTATCTTACAATGTACCATCCAATGAAATGGCAATTACATTCATTAACAAATCTTTTATACAACAACATAGCAGTACTATTATCGTCGGAAAAAATCATTATATAGCAGCATAAAAAGGGATATTAGCAGCTACCCTTCCATATGTGAGAACCAGAAAAAAATAACAGAAAAACAGACAACTAATACTTCATCCAAAATACTGTGCATCAATCGCCAGATGTCTAGAATGGACATTGTTAGATCAACCTGGGAAGAAGACTATAACCGGGATCTAACATCTCATTTCTCATTGACCTTCCCGTTTGCGTTTCCCAGTGAAAATTCAGGTACACACACGCACACCCATAATCTCCCACACCTCTCCCCCTCCCCCTCCCCCCTTCCCCCTCCCCCTTTATATAGACAAGACTTGTAACAAGGAGTACAACCACAAACCCCCCCAAAACTAAGTAGATGCTTCCTGGTTAACCGAAAATTAACGGGATGAATTCTCAAGATTCTGTGTCGATGGTGGATTATGGGTTAGTCAACAAATCTTTTGTCTACCAATTGTGCTGACACATCACGAAGAAAACATGTATATATGTTAGTCAACATGTATATATGATGTCTCAAACCGCAATAAAACTGTCCTTTACAAAGTAACTATGCACCAAAATCACGAAGAAAAAATATGTCTTTATCATTTATTGCACAGTAAAAAGATTAAGACACACTAAAAACCAAAAGCTAAGGTAAGAAATCAATAAGACCATAGCAAACTAAAAAAAATCATTCAAAGATCATTGTGGTTTCCGGAGGCAAGAGCATCATATTCTACGTAAAGAAACTATAGACTCATGCATAAGACAGAGAAATTAAAAGGGTTACCAGATACAAAACATGTGATGATTTTAAATCATATGAAGATATAAGAAAAAACTTACGTTTCAACTGGCCATTTTGTCCCTTCTCCCGGAGCTCTTCCACATATTGGACTATCCTTTTCTGCTCTGCAGCACTAAAGACACCAGCATGAAGTTCTAGACCATCGAGGATGTTCACAATTTTTCCATTAACATGCTCCAAACAAATGAAATTCTTCTTCCTTTGGACATTATTAAACCGAATTAGCTCTCTTTGCTCCCTTGATAACTGCGATTTGGGCTTAATTTCTTTTGAGAATGTGTCTCCTCCAGCAGCATTGTTCTCCTCACTGCCATTCCCATTACTCTCATCCTCTGCCTCAAGCTCATCCTCCTGAGCCATATCAGCCCATGACATCCTCACCATTGGGCTTTTAACAGAACCTGACACTAAACTCGGTTTTTTCCTTGTGGCAACCTCAAGATCAGTATCGATACTAAGCTGTGAACACCCATCAGCACTGTCCTTCCAAGAGCCAATCGAATTTGTATCGGCAGTATCATTCACATCTCTGCTATCGTTCCAGCTCCCAAGCGAATTAGTGTCACAGTCATCGTGACTTTCTGCAAACCCATTAATCGCCATATTTGTAGAAGATGATGGGCGAGTGTCTTCGTGTTTTGAGGATCCATTAACGTTATTTTCAGTCTCTGCAAAAATCGATCCACCAAATTAAAATTTCAAGAACAAAGAGCTCTAACAACAATGTTTCAACAAAAGAAAAGGAGGAAAAAAATGGAGGGGGGGAGGGGAGGGCTAAGTAGTAAAGGTACAAAAATCATGTCTTCCCCTAAACAAAATATCTTCTCTATAATTTTTTATTTTAGTTATTGTACAGATCCTCTTCTCCTTTTTTGCACAGTAACAGAGTTGCAAGAGATTTAAGTCAATACATTTCAACCCACTGTGTGATTAACCAGTACTATAATACGAAGCATCAAGTTTCAATTAAAAAAGGGGGTTTTTTGGGGGGACAATTTCCCTTCAATTAGTCCTATACTCTCAACGATTTGTTCCAATCAAAGAATAAATCCGGTTAGCATCATTTACAGGAAAAGCTGCCACAAGAGAAATTCATGAAGAAAACAATTCCTACACAACCCACATCATAGCTTTGTT
Organism: Gentiana straminea; assembly: GCA_036785695.1. Classification (NCBI taxonomy): domain Eukaryota; kingdom Viridiplantae; phylum Streptophyta; class Magnoliopsida; order Gentianales; family Gentianaceae; genus Gentiana; species Gentiana straminea. Next base: position 10,024,504 of record JAVUPR010000167.1, read on the forward strand.
AAAGATTTACAGAAATATATAATAGAACTTGCATCAATATAAAAAACATGGAAATTCGTTCTAAAAAAATCTTAATTTCACATAAAAAACTAAGAAACAGTTGCAAATAGCTACAAATACAAAGAGGTACAAGTACCTAAGGATCGAACACGATCGGAGAGTGTTCTGGTACAGTGACGGCAAAGTCCACGGGAGAGGAAAGGAAGCCAATTAGACAGAAACTCAGAGGCGATTTTCAGATCCGTAGCGTTGTAATTGAGGAGGAAAGGGTCCTCTTTTCGAACTCGCTGTTCATAATTGTGATTCGCCATAGCCACACAAGATTCACCAAGGTGAACAGAACCAAAGCTCAAATCTTTTCTCTGGGAAGCAAAATTCTCCTTCAATAATACACGACTTGAAAATTTGAATTTGGATTTGAAAATTCAGATGAAAATATAATTATGGAATTGGATTCGTCGCACTAACTGGGTTATTTCCGGAGGAAGATAATAGTAGTAGTACGGATTCGTTAATTAAAGGGATCTGATGGGAAATTCGAATGACGAAGAAGTTTGAAAAAAATTTGCATTACAGAAAATTTATGGAGTAATAAATCAACTGATTACCTACTCATTCATCTTTGTTATAAAACTAAGAAGATAATGAAGGAAGAACAAGAAGAAATACAATTATAGAAGAAAGGAAAATTGCTTGTGTATTATTCCAATGATATAAGGGGTATTTATAGTAGAGATACAATGTAACACAATAATCGAATTAATCACAAATCTACTTAAATCAATCAGAATAATAGATAATCCATCAATGATATTATTTCATAACACTCCCCCTTGGATATCTATTATTTAAACATACAATGATATGATGATACGCCTCATTAAAACCTTACTAAGAGAAAACCCAGTGGGAAAAAAATCTTAGTTAAGGAAAAAGAGTACATATTTATCGTTTGATTTACTCCCCTAAACCAAGCGTCAATTTAGATATTTCAATTGTCGCTTCCCAACGCTCTTCTTATTTGGTCTTTCAAATGTTGCGACGACAATGTCTTGATAAATAATTATCGGTTGACCGGATCTGTTGCACATCAATCTCCTCATTCTTTTGCAAATCATGAGTAAAGAAGAACTTGGGTGAAATATGTTTTGTTCTATCCCCATTAATATAGCCCAATTCAATTGAGATATGCAAGATGCATTTCTTCATATATAGTGCGTTAAATGATTTTCATTCTCATCTAGACAATGTCTCAATGAATAAATGGTAGAATTGATTGTCTCGATCGTAGTTGCATAACGTATATGTCACGTACTATTAACTTTGTTAGAAAAACCCAAAGTGGGAAAAAAACTAGACAAGGTAAATAGTTCATGACATATGCGTTTTTATGCGTTGCAGACTGATCGCTCATTAAAAACCTTTAACTAAGAAAACCCTTTGGGAAAAACTTGGTTAAAGGGAAAAAAGTACAATCATTGGTTTTAAGACCAAATCCTGAGAAAAGTTTTGAAGTTGTCGCTCTTCCCGACGACAACTATCTTTCAAATGTACGCATTCCATTATTATAAACACTTATTATCCAAAACCGATGTAGGAATAATCTTAGTGAACAAATCTATGAGATTGTCACTGTAGAGCGTACTTTTGCATATCACTCTCTTTTAGAGTTTATTGGATAGTCAAATGTAGGGGCTAATAAGTGTCATTCCCACTACTCACTTGTGCAACACATGCAACACAATTAACACCGTAATCGCCTAAATAATGGGGGAAGTAATATAATCGAAATTTGCATGCATATATTTTCACTATCATGCATCGTAATTCCTTTAAATTTATGACATTAACAATGCATTACTTACATATATTCCTTTCTCAATAGGAATCTTCTCAACCTGGTCATACTACATCAACATGAATGTTAATGACCTTAACCATTTGCATGTTGCGATTGTCATATTAATTTATTTTTGAAATCCACCAAGGATTTTCATATCAATATTAATGTCCAACGACCCATAAATATACCGTCATGACATAAAGTTCTTGATATATATTAGTTAGCGGAACATTATATTATCTATAATGGGAGAATATATTTGATCATTAACAAACAAATATTTTCAATTCAAACTCAACCTCAATTGCTTATTTCATTTTTACCTAGTCGAGTGTTTATGACACTCGCGATGACTTCGTCGGATCCGATATAATAATAACAATTAAAGAGGCAAATATGTCGTCGACGACTATTATATTTTATTATAAATTTCTCCCATAAAATTCATTGCTAATTTGATATTAGCATAAACCAATTCCTTATCAATGTATGGATTGGTTGTTCCGCAACCCCAATATTTAATCATCTGTCGCACGTGCAATTTTTTGTTTTGGGGTTTTCGTCTACAAGACGAATCTCTTTAAGAGATTTCATGAGTGATCGAATATCAATAATAAATTGATCATTCTTCCGCGGATTTTTTATCTTTAACACCGATCGGTCTTCTACGCTTCGGCGTAGAGAAATATCTTTAATCATACTTGTTGGTGCATTTATAAATAATCACTCATTTAATTTCAATATAGGCATCCGGCATATTACTTGTTAAATACTACAAGTAAGATTATTTTCGATTCGGTTAAACCGATGCGTGGAAGATCGTTTATCTTGTTAAAATTTCTCGGCATTCTTTTATTCTAACATGAGATTTTCTTTATCTCCCCACTAATGCCGAGAATCGATCTTCATCGAACATGTAGCACCGAGCTATACATTGATGCTCTTTTATTCGCTTCATGCGATTTACTATATCACTATGTGATTTTAGATTCTTCAAGAATCGTTCGAAAAAATTCACGTTATATTTAGAGAAATCACTAGAATGAGACAACGAACTTTTGGTTCGTTTCTCCCTCTTTCTCGGAAAATATTTGATATATGCAAAATGTGCATAAAATCTACCCTTCATGGGTTTGATATCAATGAATGATATGTGAACTCATAGTTCATTTATGTCGAAGTTTGTCACGAGATATAATTCATATTGGGTTTTCCTCCCCTCATTCTCGGACAACATTTTCTCATAATTGATATGTCAAAAATTTGAAATAACCCGTGACGGATTCAACATTTTAATGTGAGATCTCTCTTATGCGGGTATCAACAAACTTCTTTTATCTTTTTCGATTTGTGGAGAAATTTTGTCTCATATAGAGATATTATATCCGTTCTCACAATTATGAATACAATGTATCGAGTTATACCAATTTTCTTGAATCACCATCCCAATTCTAGTGGATTCTCACATAAAGAATGTTTATAACCACAATATTCGAATCACTATATGCATCTTAAATACTTAATTTTGTCGCATTCATTTCACGGAATGATTGTGATGCATCACATGTAATATGATACATATATCATTGTTTTAAATGATGCATGTAGTATCGATCACATTCTCTTCGTGGAATGGACATATCTCATTATTTTCAAACACATTATTTATACACATTTCATCGGGAAATAGTATATAAAGCAAATATTTCGATCTCGATATAACACCCATATTACTCAAAAAAATCGAGACTTGAGAGAGCATAGTGCTTTATTTCAAACAATTTTGTTTCAATATAGCACTTGCATGTTGCATTACCATATGCATCTCTCATTAATACTTTTGAGAACTTGTTTCTCAATATAATGTGCGTGTCGCACTATCGATGAGGCAATTTAATTGCTCTCATGCTCCGACTCCATTTCTTCCTTAGAACGAAATGAGCAATTAATTTTTCAAAATATAACAATTGTCACATAATATAAATGAATTACAATGATTAATTATTTTAAATAGAAAATTACATTATGTATCAATTCAAGCAAATTAAATTGATATTGTAAATGCTAGTGGATCCGAGTGACAATTATCCAAGTATTACAATTCATGAATCAATCATTATGAATAATTTCACTCACCAATAAAGCACTATAATATGTTGTCATATTCATTCTTATCACAATTAGACAACAAATTTTGAATATAATAACAATATAGAGCGAACGCGCCTTACAATCAAAGACCATATACATGGTATTCATTTTTTAAAAAAAAACCGCGAGTTGAATATTTTTCTCGTTGTAATAAACATGTGTATAGATAATCACATTAATGATGATCACTATTTTTATTGTCAATAAAATCTTTTCATTAAATTAACAAATATGATTTTGTTTATTGAAATTATTGCAAATGTAGTTGCCAAAAATACAACGAATGCATTAATTACCGCAATGATCATGCAAATATTGTAAAGTTATGTTTAATATCAATCCAATTAACTAAATGATATGGAAATATCATGTGTTCATATCATATCAACTTTATAGTGAAAAATATATTGATAAATTATAAAGCAAACGTATAAAACATTCTCACGTCGTATCAATATAAAGATCATATATGCGCACCATGTAAGTGATTAACACAACTACGTACACAATCATGTAAAATATAATCTATTTAATTTTAACTATTTAAAATGACTTTAATTAATATGAATATGATTGCAAAAGTAATATACATGTTGATTAATCCAGCGATTGAGAATCATATATTATTATTGTGGTCAAATAACAAGATTTACTTACCAAAAATACATGATGATACAATTATTTTCCTTTTTTGTTTTTGAAGAAAACTAGTCACACGTGTCAATTAGACACAATCGATAAAATAAAATTCCAAAGCTACTATGTATATCACAAAATACTTTAGCCGTATCAAAATAAGGTCAAGACAAGAAACAATTTATTTACTAATAAACGATGCTTAAGTTTAAATGCATCGTATACATAATTTCTGTAAATCGCCACTCACACTGACATGTGGCGTAATCTTCTAAAAGATTACTTTGTTTCTTGTCATGATTATTGTTTTAATCGTATAAAAATAATTTTGTGAGGACTGTATCAACCATGTTCTCCTCCACTACCGTAACCAAATATTTCCAAATATTTATAAATTGAGTCACGTTATTTATAAAGTATGAACTCTCATAATTCGGTCGGGAATTATTAGTCATATCAATGGTGACTCATTATTTATTTCATATATAATTCCACATCCAGTGGATTATTATTTTTCATTCTTGATACGAAATCATAATCAATTTCATATACATCAGAAATTACTTTGATCGATATTGCTGCTATATCATCATGATAAAAAGTGATTTAATTTTTCATCGATTATGGTCATGAAATCTCATGATATATTCAGTAGATTTCTTATCTCTGAATTTCATATCACACGTGGAACATGTTTTTCTCTATGGACATCGGGTCCTAATTTTTATTTATATGAATGACATGTCTGTACTTTTTTCTCTGTGAATTTCAAATTCACTTTCACGATATTTTGACATGTCTGAAATTTATCTATGTGAATTTTATATTCACTTTCATCGGTTTTTGACATGCCCACTTATGTGAATTTTTTTATTCACTTTGATGAGCTTTCTATTTTCATATGGATTTCTGATTCATTATATGCTCGTTTCAAACATTGATCAACTTCATGTGATCATACCTCCTTTTTCAATTTGCACAAAAGACAAACTCTTTTGTCTAAGGAATATAGCCATCAAGCGCTTCATATCACCGATGAAGTATTACTCATATCTTTTTCTTATGTGGTATTGACTTGATCCATCATAATTTGATGATGTCAATACCACTAGCATCAATATTACATATATCTATAAAATAATAGAATTGATCACGATATATAATTTAAATAAATCAAATTTTTACCTTAATGTTTACGTATCGAGATGTGTAGATATAAAATATATCAATTGATCGACTTGAGTCCTTCCGGCAATCTATTAATGGTGATTCTTCTTGGGTTTTTTTTTTCTTTTTTTTTTTCAAAGGTTGCCAAACTTCATCAAAACAATTTTGATGATTTGAGACGTGGTTAGAGACTAATGCTGATAACGTGTTATAAAACTAAGAAGATAATGGAGGAAGAACAAGAGGAAATACAATTATAGAAGAAAGGAAAATTGCTTGTGTATTATTCCAATGATATAAGGGGTATTTATAGTAGAGATTACAATGTGAACACAATAATCTGAATTAATCACAAATCTACTTAAATCAATCAGAATAATAGATAATCCATCAATGATATTATTTCATAACAATCTTTACTTTTTTTTTATTTTTTATTTTTTATTTTTTGAGATGTGTCTTTACCTTTTTTTTTTTTAGGGTATAGAAATCATTAAATGTCTTATTCCCCAAGAGTAAGGGTCCATTTGGTAAACAAATTAAGTACTTATTCTGAAAAAATTAAGTGGCACTAAGAATTAGACATGTTTGATAAAAAATTTAACACATCTTAATTATTTTGTGTGTCACTTAATTTTCAATGTAAAAATAACAAAAATTTTCAATGCTTGAAGCAGTGCTTATCAGTGAAAAAAGGAAAAAACAGTCAGCATGCATGTTGGGAACTACGTTTATAGATCACAAGCATTTTTTTCCTTTTTATTTAGCTTTACCCGTTTTTTTTTCCTTTTATTTTTAGGGGGAATGAGGGAGAAGGACAGAAATATTTCATCAATTGAGTAGAAGGACAGTTTTTTGAAACTTTTGCATAAAGGACAAAACTATTTATTCACTGTCGAAATTCACTTGTGTTCGAAATTCACTGTTTAAATTTTTTCTGTCGAAATTCATTATTTTTCAAAATTCATCGTCGAAATTCACTAATTTTCGGGATTCATTTGTCGAAATTCACTATCGAAATTCACCGATTTCGGGATTCACTAGGAGATTCACCGATTTTCGGGATTCACCGTTTGTTTGTCCTTTTGCTATAAAAATTATGCGGTTGTCCTTCTCCCTATAAAAAATATGTAGTTGTCCGTTACTTAAAAATATTTCAGATTGTGTCCTTATCCCTAATTTTCCATTTTTTTTATGTGTCTTATTATTATTATCATTATTCATTATATCATAAACACTGTAGCACTATAATGCGCGCGCGCACACACATATATATATATATATATATATATATATTATACATACATAAACACGTATATACACACTGTGGCGGATCTAAAAATATTTTTAGGAGGGGTCCGTAATGTTTTTTATTAAGTAAAATAAATTTTTCACGAGATCCAAAATATTTTTGTATAGGTAAAATGTAGATTTTTTATTTTTCTAACGGGTCCGCGGACCCATTGTGATACACATAGCTCCGCCTCTGTATAAACACACATACAACAGTGAAACTAATGCTATTTATGATTTCAGATTTATAGTATTACCAAACAGTCTAAATACTTAAATCATTCAGTTACTTAATGTTTTCAGATTTCGTACGTTCGACTTCGCATTTCGTACTTCGATTTAACAAACGGCCCCTAAGTAAATAGCCCAAGAACAAGGACGAATAGGAATCACCCACGCAATATTCCGGCTAGGGGTGTAATCGAGCCGAGTCGAGTCGATACTCTCTAGGGCTCGAGCTCGACTCGACTAAAAAAGTTCGGGCTCGAAACTCGGCACGAGCTCAATCGAGCCATAAAAAATCAAGATCGAAAAAGCTATCTGGGTGGAAGGCCCCGCGCTTGGGGGGTAAGGGGGTCATGGCCCAGAGCCTCCAAAAATCTTTGAATTTAAGAGTTCAATTTTTTTTGACTCAATAGTATATATATACATGTATTTTTAAGGGTCAATTATTTAAAAGGACTGATTTTCAACTTATCAGGGGTAATAGGACACTTCGAAATCTTATTTATTTATAAGAACATTCTAATTTTAAGAAGGAAACTTATTTAGTTATAAGGACATTCTAATTTCAAGTGGATAAAGAGGAAGAATGAAAAAAAGGAAGGAGGAAAAAAAAAATTAAAAAAAAAAAACTTCCTGAACGTGTGGGTGAGTTTTTTTTTGTTTTTTTTATTTTTTATTTTTTATTTTTAATTCACCATATTTCTAAAGGTCATATATTTTGATCTAAAACTCGGATCATCATAATTTTTTCACTAAAATTCATATTTTTTCGTCTTCTTTATTCTAAAATCAAATTTGATATTTTTCCGAATAAATTTCATAAAATCAATTTTTTTCTTCATAAAAATCAACGTGACGTATTGATCACCGTAATACATTGACCACCTACCCGGATGCATTGGCCACCGGGATCCATTAACCACCCGATGCATTGACCGCCGTGATTCATTGGCTACAATGATGTATTGACCGCCGCGATCCATTGACAACCTTGATCAGTGACATCTCATTGTAGCGATTTATGCAATGACGTCGCATTGTAGCGATTTATGTAGTGACTTCTTATTGTAGCGATCTATGCAATGATGTCTTATTGTATCGAATTATGCATTGACGTGTTATTGTAACGATTTATACAGTGACGTGTTATTGTAACATTTTATGCATACCTTTGGTTGTAAAAATATGCCTTTAAACCAAAAAAAAAAACAAAAAACACACAGTTATTTTACAAAGTTATCGAAAATTTAAACCAACACTAATCAAATAAACCAACATCAATCAAATATTTAAAGTAACAAAGAAATAAAGTTACTTTACACAGTTATCAAATGTGTGTATCAAGTTGTATATGCGGTGACATCAATATCATTGCATCAGTTATCTAATTGTAAATACAGTCATCAATGTCACTGCTTCAGACATCAATGTCACTGCATAAGTCATCAATGCCCCTGTATCAGACATCAATGTCATTGCATAAGTCATCAATGTCACCGCATCAGACATCAATGTCACTGCATAAGTCATCAATGTCACTACATCAAACATCAATGTCACTGTATAAGTCATCAATGTCTCTGCATTAGTCATCAATGTCACTACATTAGTCATCGATGTCGCTGCATCAGTTATCAATGTAACTCCATCAAGTAGCATGTAAATCAGAAAAATATTTCTTACTGCGGTAGTTCTTGAGCTTACACTTCTTTGACGATCTTGAACACTATCTTGAATCATTTCACGATCTTGTTTAGCTTAATGTCCATGCATCATTCATCAATGTCACTGCATTGGACATCAATGTCCATGCATCGATGCTCATCAATGTGTTGCAAATTTCGTGTTAATCCACGTCATTGTAACAAATGAGTCATCAATGTCACCGCATAAGTCATCAATGGTTTTTGATCTCCCGGATATTGCGGAAGAGCTTTGGATTTGCGATCTCCCGGATCAATCAATGTCGCAATGGCGTCATCAATGATGTCACTTTGAGTTTATGATGCATCAATCAATGTCACTGCATAAGTCAACAATGTCACTGCATTATGTAGCATGTAAAACAGTTGCCCATAAAAATAAAGACGGGGTTTCACACCGACAATGTCATTATTGTATATGTATTGATATCAGAAAAAATCAGACAAGACAATGGTTTGAGCACAACCAAGAAATTTAACAACCCTTTCTCCTCAGTATCTGCAATCATACTGTAACCAATCATGTTGAACAAAAGAAGGAAACCAATTCTGTGAAATTTTACTATATATAGATGAAAAACGCAAGTGTAAATTCGGATCGGTTGTTCGCACTTTGGAGTAAGAATTATCCAAGATCTATATATAAACATATAAAAATATAGAGAGAGACTAAAAGATTAGAAATTACCTACCCTTCACACTAGAACATGGTTCCATCATTTCCAACTTGGCAGCTACACGACCAACACATCCTTCCACAACATTATTCAAATACACCAAGGGTGTTCGACCAATCAACCGACGGTCAATTCACACGAAATACAAGTCAAAATTTTAAACGTAAAGAATTCAAGATGGCAACTTCACAAGAACAGACAAGTAATATAACTATGTAGTAAGAGGGAGACGATCAACTATTAAGCATGTAAACTTACTTCGGTGACATCCTTAGCAATACCAATCTTTTCCTGTGCCATAGTTATCCTGCAATTAAATCAATTCAACCAGACATAATTTTGTATCACATACTTCAAACAAAACATGTAAGAAACTACAATCTCATCAGAACGACGAACAAAAGGAGAAATAATACGTTAACATTCCACTTGACCCTTTTCAATAACCATGATTCTAAGAAGAAAATTTCAACTTTCCTGCTTCCACAGGTACAGAATTTAAAATCTTGAATTCATCTCATTAAATTATGAGAAAATGACCAAAACCCACATTGATTTCCAGATAAAGCCGCCAAATTGAAGGAGAAGGAACGCGAAAATGATCAATTAAGTAGTGCTAAAAGAAAGCGGATGGACCAACCAAAACAGCTACCTTTTTAGACAGAGAATGCTTTGTACCTTTAAATGAAGTGGAAATAGTAGTTGCAAAAAAGACAGATCGGACAGAAAGCTTAGCAAAATGGACGAAATTGATTTTCTGAACCACACGAACAGAAATGACCTGGAAGCGGAAATATACCGATGATGGTAATCTCGGTGGTCTTCGATGGAGGACCACCGAGATTACCGCCTTTATTTGCAGAACCACTAGAATTCAAACCCGTTCCAGCACCACTATTCGTACTAAAACCAATACTACTTGATCCCCAATTTCCGCCATTTCCCGTTGAACTCCCCTTAATAGTGCCACCCACCATGAACTAACTATTATTTTAGATTGTCCTTACAACTAAATAAGTTTTTTAAATGTCCTAAATAATCATTAAGTCTCTAACGACGACCTTATAACTAATATCCACTATTTTTAATTACTACTAAGGTATTGCTTTTACGGTGAACACTATGATATAATTTGACTAGTGCCTACGGTTCAATCTTGTCTAGAGGCAGAGAAAATATTTTTGTTTTGGTTATATTTATTTTAAAATGACCTAACACAATATTTGACCGAGAGTAAACGGCTGAGTTGGTGAAACTCGTCCAAAATAAAATTTCCGTTCAAAACAAGTACTCCGCACTTAGTTTATTTTTGGTGCGCAATATAGATAAGAAACTCTATCCACAAATTGATTGCAGTTCAAGCAGCCATGTTATCTCTGTCTAGACCTTTGAGTAAATTCCCAGCTCAATTTTCCTTCCCATTTCAAAACCACCGCCACCATCATGCTCAATCTCTCCGCCTTGCTCCGCCCAGAAGCACCACCACCGATAATACCAGAACCCCAACCAACAACAACAACAACGAAGAAGAGGAACCGACACTTCCGCCGGACTCACCCATAGCACCTCGGATTCCACCAGGTGCGGTGGAGATCCGGTTCAGAAGAGGATCAAAACGTAGAAGAATGCAATTGGAGGAGAATTCACAGCCATTCAAAGAGAAGAAGAAACCTCCACCTAAAGATTGGGAATCCATGACCTTCGCTGAGAAAGCAATGGAGGTGTACGTCGGGGAAAAAGGTCTCCTCTTTTGGCTCAATAAATTTGCTTATGCCTCAATTTTTATCATAATTGGAGGTTGGATTTTGTTTCGATTTGTTGGCCCTGCACTTAATCTGTATCAGCTGGATACTCCTCCTCTGTCTCCTTCTTCCATTCTCAAAGGTTCATAATTACTCATCATTCTCTACCAATTTACTAGTACAAAAATGGTGTTTCTTAATTACAATTTTCTTTCTATCAATATCTTGTTGTTTTTAGTAAAACAAATTGAGGAAAAAAAAATGCTATCTTTTTTTTATATACTATTTCCGTCCAATAAAAATTGTCTAAATTTTACTATTTACACAAAAGGTTAAATGTTGTAAATGACTGTTTTTGATCTAAAATGAGGAAAAAGTACAAGAAAAAAAGATAGTGATCGAGAAGAAAACGCGCGTGTTACTACGTGTGTTTCTTACATGTTGCTACAACCAAATGTAGTAACACATGTAGTAACAGACGCGTTTTTGTCCTTCTCAACCATTATTTTTTTTTTCTTGTCCCTTTTTTCCATTTTGTATCTTTTTTTGTCCTTCTGGCCTCTGACCCCTTGCACAAATTAAGAAACTGAATTAATGTGTTGTGTTTTAGTAATAATAGACATATATATACCCCTATGGAATATGAGATAGACATACAACAATAAATGTTAGTCTAGGGGTATGTTTGAAAAAAATAGCATTAAATGATGTAGTATTAGTTTTTTAAATGAATATTTTTTTACGAGATAGAGCTTTTTTTTCAAATGTAGATATTTTTTAATGAGACGGAAGTAGTATAATTTAGCTTGATAAAAGTTAACAGAAGAGAATCCCGTGGAAGAGATTTCACAACCACATATTCGCCAATGTTGAAAGAGCATTGCTACGGTTTACATTAGTGCATTTTTTAAGATGTAAGACACGTTAATTGACACACTTCTAATCAAAAGTTAAATACAACTGAATAAGTGTATATGTGAATTGTTATCACACAATTGTTTTAGCTGTAGCAATGGTCTTTCAACGTTGAATGGTGTAAATGTGTTTAATTATGATAAGACTTATATTTATGGGTATTACGTCATGAAGAAGTGTTATTGATTATGATTAACATATAATAATAAGTCTTATATTATTAATAATAGTAATGCAAAAATGCACGGTATTAATTGGATTCGAATAAGTTTTCATATGATGAATTTGTTTAACAAAAAATAAGAAATTATACTTTCAAGAATGATAAATTAACTTCTAAAAAAAAAGAATGATAAATTAATTAAATCTAAAAAAAGAATGATAAATTAAATTTATAGATTTTTGTCCAGAAGGAAACTGTAATTTAATAAAGACAAAAGTAACAATTATGAATTAACAAATATGAAGTAACAAATGTAGAATAGAGTAAATATGAAGTAACAATTGTGAAACACAAAGTAACATTAACACGCGTGAAGTAACAATTTTAAAGAACAATTGTGATTTTTGTCTTTTATAATCATGAAAATGTTACTTTTGTCCTTCCAGACCCATTTAATAATTTTTTTGTCCTTGTGGCCCCCTCTCCCTTAAATTTAAAAAAGGAAACTTGAGAAAATATGCCTAAAAAGTAAAAGATTTGTGTGATATGCCCCGTAAATAGTGTATAGAAATTTTAGAAAAATGTTAAAAAGGACAAATTTCAAGTGGAAATGAGTATTTAGTCCAGTGGAATTGGAAAATGGTGGAAAAGGACAAATTATCATTCCGACGATAATGTCATTTTTATGTTTTTTGTTTTTACTTTTGTTTTAGTGGATTTGTTTAATAATAGATTTGTTGGATATTAAAATGTTTATTTTACGGCTACCGAAAACCTACATTTACGTAGTGTGCTACCAAAATCCCACCTAAGCATATTTTCTAAATTTTTATTTACGGAACATACCGTATAAATTTTATGCATTTAAAGCATAATTTCTCAAGTTTCCCTAGTAGAAAGCATATATATCCCAATATGTATTATTTGTTGAAAAGAGAAAGTACAGTACAACAACATGAAACGATCGAGGTAAGAATTTTCAGTAAAAACAGAAACAACCCCCCCCCAAAAAAAAAAAAAGAGTGATACAACACACGCACACATTTAGATGAGCTTTTTTTATATATATATATATATATATATATATATATATATATATATATATATATATATATATATGATTATTCTGATATCACGATCAATAATGTAAAAGTGTATAGTGACACGAACAACGGTTTGGTTTTGATGGTAGGCATTTCACAAAACATGAACATGGGTGGGTAATTATATATTAAGTCTTGTCCTCAAGAGGAAGACAAGTATAAATATCGTATTCGTAGTGGCAGTCGTCTTCAGGACAAGGGCAAAATTAGGATTTTAGCCCTGTAACTTGGCCTATTTTGGATTTTAGTTTTCTTCTGCTCCGGTGAGGAAAATAGTCCTCTAACTTGTTTTTTTGTGGAAAAATAGTCTTATCCGCCGGAAATAGCTGACTAGGCACCGGAATCTTTAAAAAACGCTAGTGGCTGCCACATTGAATCCTATGTGGCTGTGGATCCCATTTTACTTTAAAAAATGATTTCTCCTTCCAATATCCCCCAATTTCATCCATCCAAATCTAATTCCTAATTTACTACTTTGCATCATATATTAGACGGTGTATATATTTTGTAGAATGAAAATATGGGGTGTATTAAAAAAACTTTTTTTGTCTAGGTGTATATTCAATGACTTTCCACATTTTTCATTGAAGGTTTTTAGTCATACTAAGATGTTTCTTTGTCATTAACATTTTTATAGTAGTAAGAATATTTCTAGATGCTTCCATTTATTGTTAAGTCCTCACTAATGGTTTCCAATGTTTTATGTATATGTTATTTTGCCAAAACCATGTACACTCACAATCCGTGGGCTCTCTATATATTTTGATGCTATGTTATTTCTTTTGATCAAAATCACCAATGTACAAGTAATTAAATAACCTACAACATCTTGAAATAAAGGTTTCAGTGAGACATATGATATTATAGCTAAAATTTTATAATGGACTCTACTGGTTATTGTTGGAGTATGATAATAGTCGGTGCAACTCTATTAAGTACTGCTCTCGTGCTACTTGTGGTGCAAAGCCAAAGGAGATTTTGCTTCCTTTTGGTGTGCTAATTTTAGTAGGGTATAAATCGAAAATAATTTATTTGATGATAAATGTGCTGATATTGAGTTGATATTGTAAGATGTAATATCGTCGGATCAATCATGGATTGACCCGATTACGCAGCGGAATGCATCAGATCTAGATCTAAACGAAACAAAAAACATAAATTTAAGATCTAAATCTACAAGGGGGTTTAGGAGCCTACCTTTTTATGGTGCTTAACTCCAAGAACAAAAGGCTCCAAGAACACGTGATTGAGCAGCCACCGTCTTCCAACGTGTGTCTCCCAGCAACACCAAGTGGATGGTGTTTCCCGCCGTCGGACCTCCTTGATATGCTACCGGAATAATCCCGAAGATTATTCCAACTCGAAACCTGAAGAAAATAGCCGAAAATTCCAAGCTATTTTTCTTATGATAATGGCGTGTATTTGTTGTGTGTCAAAAGGCTTGGAAGAACTCTCTTTATATAGGAGAGTAAAACTTAACCTCCAAGGATTAAATAATTAAGAGATAATTATTACATTAATCCTTTTTCCAAATAAAAGATAAATAAAATAATTATCCCAAACAAATTAGGATAAATCATATTATTATCTAATATTCCATGAATTATCATTTAACAAATAAAAGATAAATCACATGTTAAATAATTATCCAAGAAAACTAATTTCTTGACTAATATATTAATCAAAATTGCGCCACCTTTCACAAATAAAAGGTCCACGCATTTTTCCTATATTTGACCAATTTGGTCAAAAAAAAGGTCAACACACCAATTTGGGCCGAGTCCACGAAAAATGTCTTTTCCGTGTATTTAATTATTTAGTCCAACTAAACAATTAATCCACATATCAATTAAATAGCCCAACCCACTATTTAATTATAATTGAGGTGCAACGACGAGAAATCCAATTATGCTATTTCGGGAGCCACGTCGGGGACCATGGACCCATATTCAGTAGCTATAATAAGTCGAATAAAATTATCCGTCAGACAGAATAATTATATCCAACCTATTAATTCCGGGATTACACCACCATAAACCCGAAACTGAACTCTATCGAATATAGATAACTTACACTCAATTTATGAGTCGAAAGCGTCCATTGATATAATCATTACATACGGATAAATCCTCCATAGACTGTTCACTTCGATTCGGGATATTTCCGTAAACCCTTCTCGAAACATATTATCCTTATTTACCATTAACCCCCTAGTGATCAATTAGTTCATAACCAATATAATATGAGAACCGGGCCCATCGATCGGTTTAGGGTCAACAAATAAGGAAGCGTAAATGTCTACTTCCCCGAGGGAAGGAATGGATTCCATATACGTGATAACACGGACCACTCACTCATTCCGAGAATAGAGCCAACGAGAAGTGTTGGACCACATACTTGCGAAGTGATCCTTACTAACACATCAAACTCTACCTAGTCTAAGCGGTCGTACGTGATCACCTCGGGATTAAGATTAATCCATATATGATCATCTTGTGATTCGATAAGACTTCTCGATTACGGAATTATATCGAGAACTCAAATCAAATCGGTCATGCCCTATATGATTATCATCATATATAAATGCCCCACTAGGTACCTATTACCGACGGTCCGGATAAGGCTGCCACACCGTAAAGTGTTTCGGGCGCATTAATAGCAAATTAATCTAGAGACCCGTACTCCGATTAATAAACGCTACGGACTAAGTTAATTTTAAGTATATTTCACAAACTCAATCCTCTTGTGTATAGCCATACACTAAGTTGTGATTACATAATCAATATACTTAGGGTTTTCTGTAGTGTATTAATATTGGCAATAAATGCGAATAAATAAGATGAAATAAATTCTGTCATTTATTTAAATAAAACAATTACAAATTGTCTTTCGGGCATAAAACCTAACAATCTCCCACTTGCACGAAAGGCAAGTGGATTAATTGTTTTAGAGCACACCCTATATCTATATTACAGCAATACAACTCCCACTTGCTCTAAAGCAAATAAGTCATGTCCCTAATACCAATAGTTTCCAAGTGCCGGTTGAAGACTTCTAACGGCAATGTCTTGGTGAAAGGATCAGCAGGGTTGTCAGCAGAGGCGATTTTCTTGACGGAAATGTCACCTCTTTGGACTATCTCTCTGATTAAATGGTACTTTCGCTCGATATGCTTCGACTTGCGGTGACTACGGGGTTCCTTCGAATTTGATATTGCCCCATTGTTGTCACAATAGAGAGCGATCGGATCGTTGTGATTTGTAGAGACTCCTAAACCACTCGGGAACTTTCGAGCCAAAGCGCTTCCTTAGGCGCCTCGAGAGGCCGCTATGTATTCAACTTCCATAGTAGAATCGGCCGTGTCTTTGGATTGCTTGACGCTTCTCCAAATGACTGCACCACCACCAATGGTAAACACTGAGCCTGAGGTAGATTTGAAATCATCTCTATCTGACTGAAAGTCAGAGTCAGTGTACCCCTGTACATCCAGGTTTGCACCCGAATATACCAGCATATAATTCCTAGTCCTCTTCAAGTACTTTAAGAGGTTCTTTACTGCAATCCAATGCTCATTGCCTGGATTCAGACCGATAACGACCGACGAGTCCAACGCCATAACGAGATGTCATGTCTAGTGCAAGCATAGCGTACATTAGACTACCTACGACCGAAGCATAAGGCACTCTTCCCATAGCCTATGTTTCCTCAGGAGTCTGAGGACTCTGAGTCTTAGAGAGATGGACGCCGTGACGAGTTGGTAGGTAACCCTTCTTTGCGTCCGTCATGCTATATCTAGCCATCACCTTATCAATGTAAGTGGCTTGTGAAAGAGCTAACATCCTGTTCTTACGATCCCGTAGTAATTGGATCCCGAGAACATAATTCGCCTCTCCCAAATCTTTCATTTGGAATTGGCTGGCCAACCAAATTTTAACGTCCGACAACATCCCCTTATCGTTTCCAATCAGGAGAATGTCATCTACGTACAACACTAGAAACGCAACCTTATCCTTAATTACTTTCTTGTATACACAAGGTTCATCAGGATTTTGTTCGAAATCATATGACTTAATGGTGTCATCAAATCTATGATTCCAAGACCGAGATGCTTGCTTCAACCCATAAATGGATCTCAGCAACTTGCACACTTTGTGCTCTTGGCCTTGCTCGATGTATCCTTCTGGTTGCCGCATATAGATTTCCTCGTCGAGAAAGCCGTTAAGAAACGTTGTCTTGACATCCATTTGCCAGATTTCATAATCTAGGCATGCAGCAATAGAAAGAAGGATCCGGATGGATTTAAGCATGGCCACAGGGGAGAAGGTCTCTTCGTAGTCTATACCCTCTCTTTGTGTGTAGCCTTTAGCTACTAGCCGTGCTTTAAAGGTTTGCACCTTACCATCAACTCCTCGCTTTCTCTTGTAGAGCCACTTGCTCCCTATGGGTTTTACCCCTTCGGGACAATCTACAAGTTTCCAGACAGAGTTAGAGTACATGGACTCAATCTCTTGATTCATCGCGTCAACCCATTGATCCTTGTCACGATCATCCATGGCCTTGCGAAAAGACACGGATCATCTTCCACACCATCGAGACGGCTACGTTCGCTTCGATTGTCCATACCGATTTGGTGGCCGAACCACTCTCTCTCGGTACGTACGGGTGGATTAGGAGGATGGGTGATTTGTTGCATTTGTAGTGTTGTCTATAGTGACACTAGGTGGCACTTGTGGTCTGACCTCGTCGGAAAGTAACTCCTCAAGTACGACTTTACTTCGAGGCTTGAAATCTGTCATATACTGATCCTCCAAAAATGTGGCGTTAGTAGAAACTATCACATTGTTATCTTCCGGATCGTAAAACAGACCTCCACGTGTTCCCTTGGGGTAACCTACAAATAGACATACTTTCGTACGCTTTTGTAGTTTAGTAGTCTTGTCAACCAGTATGTGTGCCGGACAACCCCAAATTCGGAAGTGACGCATGCTTTCGCGACGTCCATTCCACAATTCCAAAGGTGTCTTATTGACAGACTTTGACGGTACTACATTCAGAATGTATACCGCTGCTTCTAGAGCATATCCCCAAAAGGATATCGGTAGCGAGGCGTAGCTCATCATTGATCTGACCATGTCAATCAATGTTCTATTTCTCCTTTCAGCAACTCCATTTTGCTGAGGTGTCCTAGGCGCAGAACGTTGGGAACGGATCCCATGTTCAAGTAGGTAGTCAGTGAATTCAGTATCTAAGTACTCTCCTCCGCGATCAGAGCGAAGGCATTTCAAAGACTTGCCTAACTGCCTTTCGGCTTCTGCTTGAAATTCCTTAAACTTGCCAAAAGTCTCGGATTTTCGATGCAGCAGATAAACATATCCGAATCTCGAGTAATCGTCGATGAAAGTCACAAAATACTCGAATCCGCCTCTAGCTTGCACATTCATCGGACCACAAAGGTCTGAATGTACTAACTCTAGAGGTTCTTTGGCCCTATTTCCTTTTGACGAGAAGGGACGTTTGGTCATTTTTCCTTCCAGGCAAGATTCGCAAACCGGCAATGAGTCAACAGATAACTCTTTTAAGGTATCACCCTTAGCCGATCGTTTGAGTCTTTCCAAGGAAATGTGACCTAGCCTAAGGTGCCAAAGATATGTACTATCTTCTTTATGAGAAATTTTCGCCTTTTAGCGAGATTTTTGATGCACTACTTTAAACATTTCAGTATTTAACAGGGGAGCTTGCGTGGGTTTAATGAAATACAATCCGTTTTCTAATACAATAGTACACAAAGTAAAACCATTCTTTGAAATAGTAAACTCATCATTCATAAAAGAAACAGAGTACAACTGGTCTTTCAAAGCAGAATACGAAATTAAATTTCTACGAAAATTCGGAATGAAATAAACATTGTCTAAATGTAAAACTTTATTTCCAAAATTTAAAACCACAGCTCCCACTGCTTTTGCTGAAACTAACGCCCCGGTGCCGACTCTCATAACTTGAGCTCCTTCCTCTAGCTCCTCAAACGAACTAAGGATCTGTAAAGAAGAACATACATGGTTAGTAGCTCCAGTGTCCAGTATCCAAATTGATACATCTTTAGCTACATTGAAAGATTCCAAGACGAGTAATTCAGTATTACCTTTCTTATCTTTCCCATTGCTAGCCTTTACCTTCCCATCCTTTACATCTTTGAGATATACGGGGCAGTGACGACGCCAGTGCCCTATCTCATTGCAGTAATGACACTTGCCCTTGGGCTTGGATGGTGTATTCGGCTTAGCCTTCTTCTTCATAGGTTTAGGCGCCGGCGCAGTTTGTTTCTTATTCTTTTGTTTACCCTGTTGGTTTGACTTAGACGCCTTGGGCGAGACCACATTGGGCCTCATGTGGGCCTTCTTTTCTGCTCTTGGGTTTTATCTTTCGAAGAAAGACCCTCATAGACTTGGAGTTCATTGATCAACTCCGTCATGGAAAGGTGAGCCTTAGACATGACGTAGGCGGTCCCGAACGTCGGGAAATCGATGTCGAGATTCGAGAATCACGACACTTGGGTAGCATCGTCTATAATCGCACCATGAGTTGTCGCATCGGTGAAGTAACTAATCATGTTCATCACATGACCGTAACCGACCGACCCCGCCTCATCTTGGCATTGACGGCCTTCCTCACGGCCTCGTGTCTTGCTTGATCGGACGGTTTGCCAAACATGGTGGTTAGATCGCGCAAGATTTCTCGTGCGGTATCAAAACCCTCAATCTTGCTCCGAATGACATCGACACGAGGCTAAGAAGATGCCTCTTGCCTTATTATTCGCCTCTTGCCATTTTTGATGTTGATCGCAAATGCGTTTAGGCGGATTTTGAGGGGAAGAATAGGGCAATCCTCGGTCAAAACAAAGCTGTGCATTCTCAAATACGAGCACCACGTTTACGTTACTTTTCCACTTAGTAAAATTGTCGCCATTTAGCTTATCATTCAGTAAAGTTTGAATTTGCGAAGACATGTTGCTGTAAATAAAATGATAGAAACTTAATCAAACATACACTACCATATCTTGTATTTTAGGAATAATAAACTACAAGAAGTCTATCCTACCATTCCAAGGATTTAACCTCACACCTCAGTGCCGCCGTAGGGTAGGTCAAAGAGGTGATAGTTAAACTGAGACAATCTCTCTCAGTGATTAATCTTCGAGAATCAAACATCTCACGGGAATCAGACATCCCGGACCTTAATCACTGATTACCTTCCTTTTTCTAGCCTAGATATTTCGAAAATATCCATAATGAGTGTGACCTACTATATCAGACTTCAAAGTACGCCCCGAGTATGCCGCCGTAGGGTCGGTCAGTGACTCAACGAGTACCCAAAATCCTATCCTTTCGGAGACCAAGCCTTGAATTTTGATAGGGGTGAACACCATCCGTAGGGGGCCGAAATCAAAGCGGCTCGAGGCGTCACCCTTCTCTCACGTGCTTGCATCTATAGTAGAGGCCGTGGGGTTGGCTGTCGCCTTCCCCGCTCCCACTCAATATTTTGAAAAAGTGGTGGGTTTACTAATTACGGTTTTGGCCTTGACAATAAGAAACAATAAATCAAAGTACTCCGAATAGGGTCGGTTATGTAGGCAAGCCTACTCCGTCTTATTCGTTGGAACATATGTGACAGTTCAGGCCAATCCGGCAAGAGAAGCCCCGTTTATCCCGAAGGCTTATCGGCTATGCTAAGTCTGTCGAGCCGCTCGTAACGTACATCACACGTGGAGGGGAGTCGATTGAGCCGAAGCTCGGTTGAACTCGCCCAACCATGGTTAGACCATTTCCGAACCCATGTACTAAGATTCTCCGATTTCTAAATCGTCACCCAACGCGTAATCTCGTTTCTGTTTAAGGTGGGTTCACTGAGAAGCCATCACCGAAAAGCTCAACGATTTATCCAAGTGGGATTCACCGAGAATCCATCACTAAAATCGTAAACGATTGACAAAAACCCGGGTCCTCGGTTTTATAATTAGCTACTTATTATTTAACTACCACATATTAAATTAATAAGCATTCATACTAATTATTCGAGTTATACACGTCTATTTTAATTCGAAAAAACTAACTACGTGTATGCATTGGAGTGGAATCATGAAGATGCAAGTCATGGCAATTTTCCGGTTTTAAGCACGTAATTTTGATCAAACACAAAATTATACCGAAAAAGTAAACACCGAGATGGACCGTTGGTACCCCGACTAACTATTTTCTAAGGAAAATTAAAACATAATCTATGTCTTCGAGTCTTGATCTTCAAATCTTGAACTCGAACCGCCGGATCACGAACCACGAACACCCGAGAGGAGAAAGACTTTTTAATTAAATAAAACCAATTTATTATAATTATCAAAAACCCTTCTTTTTTTTTTTATGTTAATGCGGCTGATGAAAAAAAAATTCCAGTTTTTTTTTTTTTAATTTTATTTTATTATTATATGTCGGCTGTAATAATAAAAAAAAAAGATACAGGTTATAAAAAAAATAAAACAGCCGCATGTTTTACCCTAGCCGCAAGCTAGGGTTTTGATAAAAAAAAAAAATTTTTGCATGCAGCCGGCGTAGAAAAGCGCCCTAGCCGCATGCTAGGTTTAAAGAAACACAGAAGCTGTTGTTACGTTTTTAGTACTACTAAAGGTGCTGGACAGCTTTAAAAAACAAGGTTTTTAGCCGTTTCTCCTCGTTCATACCTTGGGTATCGCCTCGATCTTCAACTTTTCTTCAAGATCTTCATCTTTTCGAGCCCGGAATAACAAAATTACAATAAAAGATGCTACTTTTACAATGAATTTTCGAAAATTGACATAAAAAAAATACAATTCCTATGCTCAATTGTTACTAAACAAAGGAGCTACAAAATAGATCTACGGGTAAACAGTACCAACCCAATCCATCTCTTCAACCACAACATTCACAAGCATACAACATGATAAATTTCGAATTTACAAAAAAAACGAAATAAAAACATAAAACATCTTTTCCACTCCTAGATCTAAAACTCATATTCTTTGATCGTTAGATCAAAGGCTCGCTACCACTTGTAAGATGTAATATCGTCGGATCAATCATGGATTGACCCGATTACGCAGCGGAATGCATCAGATCTAGATCTAAACGAAACAAAAAACATAAATTTAAGATCTAAATCTACAAGGGGTTTAGGAGCCTACCTTTTTATGGTGCTTAACTCCAAGATCAAAAGGCTCCAAGAACACGTGATTGAGCGACCACCGTCTTCCAACGTGTGTCTCCCAGCAACACCAAGTGGATGGTGTTTCCCGCCGCCGGACCTCCTTGATATGCTACCGGAATGATCCCGAAGATTATTCCAACTCGAAACCCAAAGAAAATTGCCGAAAATTCCAAGCTATTTTTCTTATGCTAATGGCGTGTATATGTTGTGTCAAAAGGCTTGGAAGAACTCTCTTTATATAGGAGAGTAAAACTTAACCTCCAAGGATTAAATAATTAAGAGATAATTATTACATTAATCCTTTTTCCAAATAAAAGATAAATAAAATAATTATCCCAAACAAATTAGGATAAATCATATTATTATCTAATATTCCATGAATTATCATTTAACAAATAAAAGATAAATCACATGTCAAATATTTATCCAAGAAAACTAATTTCTCGACAAATATTTAATCATATTGGCGCCACCTTTCACAAATAAAAGGTCCACGCATTTTTTCCTATATTTGACCAATTTGGTCAAAAAAAAGGTCAACACACCAATTTGGGCCGAGTCCACGAAAAATGTCTTTTCCGTGTATTTAATTATTTAGTCCAACTAAACAATTAATCCACATATCAATTAAATAGCCCAATCCACTATTTAATTATAATTGAGGTGCAACGACGAGAAATCCAATTATGCTATTTCGGGAGCCACGTCGGGGACCATGGACCCATATTCAGTAGCTATAATAAATTAGATAAAATTATTCGTCAGACAGAATAATTATATCCAACCTATTAATTCCGGGTTTACACCACCATAAACCCGAAACTGAACTCTATCGAATATAGATAACTTACACTCAATTTATGAGTCGAAAGCGTCCACTGATATAATCATTACATACGGATAAATCCTCCATAGACTGTTCACTTCGATTCGGGATATTTCCGTAAACCCTTCTCGAAACATATTATCCTTATTTACCATTAACCCCTAGTGATCAATTAGTTCATAACCAATATAGTATGAAGCGGGCCCATCGATCGGTTTCTAGGGTTAACAAATAAGGAAGCGTTCGTCTACTTCCCGAGGGAAGGAATGGATTCCATATCTGTGATAACACAGACCACTCACTCATTCCAGAATAGAGCCAACGAGAAGTGTTGGACCACATACTGCGAAGTGATCATTACTAACACATCAAACTCTACCATAGTCTAAGCAGTTGTCTGTGATCACCTCAGGATTCAGATTAATCCATATATGATCATCTTGTGATTCGATAAGACTTCTCGATTACGGAATTATATCGAGAACTCAAATCAAACCGGTCATGCCCTATATGATTATCATCATATATAAATGCCCCACTAGGTACCCTATTACCGACAGTCCGGATAAGACTGTCACACCGTAAAGTGTTCTGGGCGCATTATTAGCAAATTAATCTAGAGACCCGTACTCCGATTAATAAACGCTACGGACTAAGTTAATTTTAAGTATATTTCACAAACTCAATCCTCTTGTGTATAGCCATACACTGAATTGTGATTACATAATCAATATACTTAGGGTTTTCTGTAGTGTATTAATATTGGCAATAAATGCGAATAAATGAGATGAAATAAATTCTGTCATTTATTTAAATAAAACAATTACAAATTGTCTTTCGGGCATAAAAATATAAGTTTCCTTTATATCAATAAATTTGTTTACCCGAATAGACCTTTAATTGATGGGGGAAAAAGAAAGGAGGGGGGCATCGTGACATATGAAATTTCACGTAGGATTAGACGGGATATGCAAAGTAGTAAATTAGGAATTAGATTTGGATGAATGAAATTGGGGGAATTGGAAGGAGAAATCCTTTTTTTAAAGTAAAATAGGGTCCATAGCCACATAGGATTCGATGTGGCTGCCTAGTGGCTGTCATGTAAGCGCTTTTTAAAGATTCCGGTGCCTAGTCAGCTATTTCCGGCGGATAGGACTATTTTTCCAAAAAAAAAAAACAAGTTAGAGGACCATTTTTCTCACCGGAGTAGGAGCAGGACTAAAATCCAAAATAGGCCAAGTTACAGGACTAAAATCCTAATTTTGTCTCAGGACAAGTATCATATTCTTGATCACAGAAATCATGGTCATAGCATTGCTTAGGACCGCATTTATCAGTGTTAGGATCGCAAGTGCATTCCTCCACACAGTTATCTGGCAAAATTGTACACGGAACTAGTTCACATATTACTTCTTCAGTACTTCTTCACCCTCATCACTACTTTCTGTTTCTGGTAGCTCAACTTTGTTGCGTACCAATTTTCTTGGTCCCAGCCCAATAGTTGCACTTGCAACCACCACTGTATATATGTATACAGTAGCGGACGCAGGACATCGACTAAGAGGGGCAATAAATTTTTTAAAGAGACAAATAAAAAATCAAGGAGAGGCAAACAACATGCATACTAGATATATTAGTTGATTTTTTTCCGGGTTGAGGGTGGGGCGGGGCTCTAAATTGTATGTAGGTCCGCCATCATGTATGTATATATATATATATATATATATATATATATATATATATATATCATATATGTCGGGGCGGACCCGGCCTTATAGGGGTGGGGTGCATGGACCCCACCTCAATTCCGGACGAAGTTACTATTATACCCCCTAGTAATATTAAAATTGTGTATGTATATTATTTTAGACAATCTAGTGTAAATATCCATTTATCAATTATAGTTAATTACCTATCCTTATAGGTTCGAATTCGCTTTTGAGTTTTTTTCACGTTTTTTTTTAACTATTGGAAAATTTTCCTGCGTCCGCCACTGATATATGTTAGTAACTATTAAATTTGCATCCTTGGTCGTCCGTTTTGTCCTTTTCTGTTTTTTTTTTTTTTTTTTTTTTTTTTGGGGCTTAAGCAAAACGACGTCGTATGAATCCAGCAGCATTTTTTTTTTGTTTTGTTTTTTTGGGTTAGGTAAAACGATGTCGTATGATTTGGTACGGTGTTATCACAGCAACGTGTTTATCACTAGGGTTTTGATTTGGATCATTCAATTCTCTCATTCGAGTTTGGAAAATTTTAATTTTGTTGTTATGTAGTTTTTATTGGTTCTCTGAAACTCTGCTCGTCTTTTTGTGCACAAATTTGCATTTCGATCTTCACTAGGGTTTAAATGCTTTTCTAAGTATTGAAATAGATTCATATTTTTTTTTTTTTTGCTAAAGTGAATTTATTGCAGACATAAAAACTATAACCGCTGTATAAAAAAAATGAGGGCAAACCGTGCATCGCACGGTGCGTCTTTAAGCATGCATGTATGCTTTTTAGTTTCGATGGCTAATATTCCAAGATTATAGCATAACAACCGAGGGCCACATTGTGCGGAGCACGATTCCTCCACTAGTATATATAACAAACCCCATTAATTGCATTGCTTGCTATTATTAGTGCATTAATTAATTACAAATTATAAAAAATGTTGTTTAACAATTTTGGAAACGGCTATCATGGCACAACGAGTGACACAATCATGCACCCTTACCTAACAAATGCAAGTGTCGTCGGTGAGGAGCCAGGGACGACCCGGCCATGGTATCCGGAACCAAATGGTCGGACTGATTCGGAGTTCGGTCAGAGTCGTGCCTACAGAGTCTGCCTCTTACTCAGGGGTAATTAAAGCCTGGCAAAAGCTCTTTCAATCATAAAGATCACCCATTTTCTGTCCTCCAATCAACCCGAGGAAACCCTAGGCCGACGGGACAGACCAGAAAGAGGCACGTCGGAGAAGGAGAGAGGAAATCATCTTCCTGAGCATTGCAGAACCAGTGCTGAATCCTCATATAGTCTAAAATTTTAGGCATTTGCTTAATGCAAGCCAGTCTTTGATTTTTTATTATTATTTTTTTCATAAAAAAAAGAGATCAATATCAATCGCTAATGACCGAAGCGGCTCACAAAACAAGTTTTGTAAAACATGTATCATCTTTTGATCCTTGCGGCCGGAGTAGTAATCAAAATTTGATGAAGATCAATTTTTTTTTATGAGAAGATAATGATGATGATGGCGAATTGAAGAAAAGACGAAGAATATGAAAAGTGTGGTGCCATTGGTAGGGTTTATTTTGTATGATTCAAAAAGTTCAAGAACTGAATTGTTCTTATTGTGTTTTATTGTGTTATGAATGAAATTTTATTTTCAGATGGGTGCCATAGGTATAAATGGCAATATAGTAATTAAATTGTAGTGTAACGAGTATATGTAGAAATCGATGTGGTGCTTTAATTAGTAGAAAAAAAATGAAGGTGTGGTGCATCTTAATTTGGGTGTCCAAGTAAAAAAATGTGGTTTCTCCAAAGGCACCCATAATATATAATAATCATTCAAACATAGTTTGTTAGCCATCCGAAGATAAATTTTTATTTATGTCCTTATTGAAAGACCCGCTGCTACATCATATTATGACATTTTATTGTGTCATAATAGTTGTGACAGTAAGATTATTCTTGCATTCTTGATCATAATCCAAAAACCATTGATCATTAAATAGTTACACAATAATCAATAATGCAAAAATATGTCGGACCACTCTTTCTGCCTCAATTGTTGTGTTAATATCACCTTAAAAAGTTTCAATATCTTTCTAAAAAAAAGTTCCACGTATTGTTATGATAGTAATGTTGTGATATATAAAATATTAATTATCTGCAACTTCATCAACTTAATCTCTTAGGATAAATAATAATTCAACATGAGATTAGAGCATGAATTCCTGAGTTAAAATTCTACTACAAGTATAGTTTTTTTTTTATATAAAAAAATATGAGTATTCGTCGCCTCTCAAAAATAATATGCCACAATTGAGGAAGCGTGTTGACATATATAAAATGATCGGCAATTAAACAAGTCAAATAAGAGTGAGTACTCAGGTACATGCCCTAGTGGTTTGCCACTAGGGCCTAACCAGGGCTCCAGTGGGGAGACTCAGGTTCGAGCTCCGCTTGGACATAATTTAGTTTAGGATGGGTGCGTGCGTATTTCGTTTCGGAAAAAAAAATAAAAAAATAAAAAAGAGTGAAAACTTACCAGCCATGACAAGAGCAAGAAAGATGATGATTCAATTATGAAAAATATATTCGTAAAAATATATAATAAAAAAACTAGACAAAATAAGATTGGTAATACGTAAACTCTATACATATTTAAAATACATATTCGACCTTTATACAATACCAAAAGAAATTGTGATTGATATTCAAAATATTACACATCGTAAAAATGATTGTTTATCAACAAGAAACATATAAACTTAATACAACGTATTATTTATTCAATTATTATAGGAATGAGTGTATTTTAACGTTTTCATTGAAAAAACATAAATAAAGAAAAAAGCATTTTTTCTAAAAAATTGGTTTCGGGAGTGTCGGTGCCATGTCGGAGAGTGTCGGCGGCGTGTCGGGTATTAAAATTTTAAATAATATTATTTTAATCAGACGACACATATCGGAGCGTGTCGGTCGCGTGTCGTATTGTAAATGTGTCGGACACGGCATACGACGTCCAGATTGAAGTCTCGGTGCTTCATAGTATTCAAGTAGACAACAACATGAAAACACAAATTAATAGTAAATTATTGAGTGAGATACGGACAATTACTAACATAAAACAATATCAAAGGTGATTTTTTTTTTTTTTTTAGAAAGAAAACTTTTATTATTGCCAAAAGTGGAATGTCCACAACTTACAAAGGAAATAACAGAATTTTTTTTCACAGTAGACAAAATTTAATCTAAGTTTCTCGAGAGTGTTATGCTAAATCTTCATAGAAAATTAAGGTTGATGAGGTAGCTAGGAGTGTTGGGTCTCCCACCCACTTTGAACAACGGATTCAGCTCAGATTTCACACCGAAAGTACCCTCGTTTGTAGCCAACTGTCCAAAATCCGGCGGATGAGTCTTGATATGGTCTCTGAATTGCTGAGGTGGCATCATGGAATCAACGTTAACAAGGCTGGCAATCATAACTTTATCTCCTGGGCGCAAAGGCCTCTTGGAGGCGTTGGACATGTCGGATAAAGCGGTTTTTGCTGATGAAGTCTTTCTTGCGGTGGAAGTTCGTTTCATCTGCTGTCTCTGAACTCCCAGCTCAGTGGTCTGCCCATTTTACACCAAGCTATCACCTCCCTTAAGATTTTTATTTCCTTGCTTCCCTCTCGCTTCCTCCTACCTCCGATTGCTTGTTCTTACTAATAGTCCTGTTGGGACGTGGATTTATGAAACTCTTTGGTTATTGCCTGGCCACCATGTGGCTCCACCTGTTTCACACTTTCTCTCAGCTTTCTTACCTCACCTGTTTCACACTTTCTCTCACTTGTATTAAAGGTGATTTAAACTCAATTAACAAAAGATTCTAGTTAAAATCATTATTTTTCTCTTATAATACCTACGATTGATCATTGATGCGTTAATTGCTTATTAAATAGGCCCATTGACATGAATTTTTTGGATTAATATTAATTAAAAAAATGAATATAATTGTAATTGTGTTTGGATTGTATCAATGTGAAGCGAAAGTAAGAGAGAAATTATTAATTTATTCAAATGAATAAATTTATTTTGTTTACGGGATGAATATGTAGAAAAACTCTTTGTCCAAACGCACCGATCTCACAATCGCATGATCAAAAGATTAATAACGCTTTAATCAGAAAAAGATACTACTTAACTACACATCGTCGTAATAGAAACCACAAGAAATAAGTAATAATATCTTAATTAATTTAAAAAAAAACGAGAAATAAATTGAGTTGCTCAAGAACGAAATCCCTCAAATTTCAATTGGTTTTGTAATTTTGGTTTGAATTGATGAATTGGGTTTTTTCGGCTCACCCATAACTTATACCATTATGATAAAGCAAAATAAACCCTCGAAACAATATCTAAGTCATTTAAACATGTATAGCCCAGGTGATCTTAATAAGATAAGAGTCAACCAAATTCATAAGTAACACATTAACCAATATCTAAATCTCGAACGAAAGTGCGTGTGAATAGAGAAATATTACGGTGCAATAATGATTAATAAGTTATATCAAAAGATTGTTGAATATAATTTCATTCATCATCTCTCACGTAATAATTGTATATAGGAGGAGTGTTTGCAATAATATCATCTCTTCACTTAGCATAACCATTGAATCAACCGTAAACATTTTTTCAGGTCCTTACGGACACAAAAGATTTAAATTAGGTTATGCATGTCTAATGCTTCAAATAATCAAAGACATATGCTTGTTTGTCTTTTCTCCCTCCACTAATGGAAACAAATCAAGAACCGATAAAAAAACAAAATACAACAAAATTCTGTTAAAAAAAAAAAAAAACCAAACCAAATTCTATGTTTGAGTACAATTTAGTAATTTTTTTGAATCATACACTAATTATATTACAAAAATATAAATTGGATTCAAATTAGATACCTTGTCTTTTTGGGATAATTAACCTATGATATGAAAAGAAAATAAGTATATGTATAATAATAATAAATCTATTTAAAAAATCGATATACTTACTAAAAAAAAAAGGATACAAATGCTTTAACAAAATTGACTCCACTACCAAGAACTTTACCAGACTATCAATACCTGCTGTTGCACCATTTTTCTCAAATCATTGTTGGGTATTGATATCATCTTCCTCCTCCAAATCAGTGTAACACTTGTTCCCCTTAGTGTTATACTAAGCCCAATTTTTCAGGTGCCTAGTTCCTTTGATTTCTTGTTAGGTAACGCTCCTCAATTTTCAGTTTTTTTTTTCGTTTCTTGATTTTAACTTTCCAGATGCTGAGATTGAATTCGAGTGAACACCCCAATTCTTGTTCTATCGAATCGATCTTCGAAATTTTAGTGTAATACAGCCACTACTGTGTTGGGTTTATGTTATCTGAGGTTTTTGACGATTTCTGTTTTGACTTTGTCAGAGTAGTGTTGTTTACTGGTCTAAATTATGCAGCTTTCTGTGGGCTTCTGTGCTGTTCTTCATTCAAAGCTTTTTTTATTGGTCGTGCAGTAGGATGAAAATGAAACTATGAATAATCTGTAATATTAGTAGATTATAGCTTGTAGAGACCTTGATTTTGTTTTGTTTTGTTTTGTTTTTTTTTTTTTTTGAGTGGAAGACCTTGATTTTGCTCTTGTTGCTTTTTCACTCTACCAAGTTTTGCCCTCTCTTTTCTTTCGACCCTTTTTAATCAATAGCATTTTACTTAGCTTAGTAAAGGTAATGGGATATAAAATAAGGAAATTCTAGCATCAAATTAGTGTTTGGTTCTTTCATCTGTTGTTTTATTTGATCAAACAAACATTATGTGTTTAATGTGTTTTAACCCTATTTTTTTGGAGCCATGGGATGGGACGAACCTTGTGCATTATTACATTTGAGTTTTCATTATTGAATACTGATTTTGAAGGGGAATCTTTAGCAACACTGTGGCAACACAACGACAATCGACTTTTAGAGTCAATTCTAGAGCTTAGAATCGACTTTCTGGTTGTTGAAAGTTGATTCTGAAGCTTAGCATCCACTTTCAGGTGCTGGTTGATTGTTTTCGGTGTGGTGCCACAATGAAAGCACTCTTTTTTTTCTTTTAAAAGATCTGCTGAGTTAAGGTATTCAAGCATGCCTATGCCTTAGCTTTTTGTGGGTATAATGAGTTTATAACTGATTTTTGGGTATAAAAAAATAGCGGTTGGAGAACAAACTATCCATGTTGGATATAATTCTGAAAGTTTCACATATGCTGCATTATGGTTGATGGTAGACAGTTATGATGATACCTGACTTTTAGTCACTGATGTCATCATCACTACCTTTTTTCCGGGTTAACTTTTATCGTTGTTAATGATATGTCGATGAAGGTTATACTGTGAATTTACAAGATGGGCTGTTGAGCATTTTCAAGATGGTTATACCATTACCTTTGAGCATGTTGGTACTTGCTACTTGTTTACACAACGCGTCTTTTCTCCTATTACTTTGGGATGTTTACCTCCATTTAAGTAGTCACATACTTGCTCTTAAAATCTGTATTGTGGTTACGTTTGATTCCCAGCTTTTTTCAAAATTTTAAGCAGATTGATTAAAGACTGTTCATGTCCTTTGAGGGTTTCGATGTATTAATTCTTTTCTGTTCGTATTTATGCGTTGCACAGTGTATTAGAAGGTGATGGCAGCAGAAGATAATAACCTCACATTACTAAAATCCCATGTAAGCCAGATAGACATTGACTGGAACCAGGAAATGGAAAGAAATCAGGCCAAAGTGGAAGCTTTGCAAGCAAAACTTTTGGCTGTGAAAGACTGTGTTCAAGGGTCAGACGAAACTTCCAAAGAGTTAGACATTTTATGGCAGAGAGTCAAAATCAGCGCGACTGTACTAACATACCTGACGTCGAAAGCTCGAATAATGGCTGTCCCAGATCTGGCTAATGCCTATTGTGGAATAAAACAATTAGATGGAGTTGGCCTTGTGGACAAAAACGGTGTGCCATTGTCTAGGTGGTCAAGTACCGTAGATCTTTCGTCTTTTCAGCAGTTAGATGATGAAGATTGGTCTAAACTTGGTATCCAAGATGAGTATCTTGATGATGTAGCATATAGAAAAGGATTGCTAAATAGCGTAAACATGGTCACGGATGTTATGGAAGGTCTTGTAAAGAGAGTGATAATGGCAGAATCTGAAACTGCTATGGAGAAAGAGAAGGTCACATTAGGACAAGAGGAAATTAAAAGAAAAGCCCTCCTAGTTGAAAACATGTCTGTAAAACTAGAAGAAATGGAAAGATTTGCTGTAGGTACAAATTCTATTTTGAACGAGATGAAACAAAGGGTTGAAGATTTGGTTGAGGAAACTTCTAGACAAAGGCTACGAGCTTCAGAGAACGAGCTGGAGCTTTCTCGAGTAAAACAAGACTTCGATTCGTTGAAATCCTATGTCACTGGTCTGATTAGTGTCAGAGAAACACTCTTGTCATCTGAAAAGCAATTCCAGACTATTGAGAGACTTTTTGAACGGTAAGTGCGTTTTCGTCTCTTGTCTTTTCTTGATTGCTTGGTTATAACTTTTATTTGTGTTATTATGGTTTTGGCTTTTAACTCTATACTGCATGATCTTTGTTTTACAGACTCAAACACCACTTTTCTACATAGACATTCAGAACCACTTTACTCTACAAAGATTCCGAAAGAAATGCTTTAGAATTTCTACAACGTATAGTTTTAGATGCATTACATCCATAAACTTAGTGAAACCGTTACTACAACAGTTGTACCATAAAAACCTTATGGTTACTTGTTTAGAGTATTGCTTACAATGTTTGGAGATTTTTGTGTTGGATGTGGTTTTGAATGAAACACAGGTTGGTGGAAAAGACGTCCCAGTTGGAGAATGAGAAGACGCAGAAAGAGGCTCAAGTTGATAAACTTATGGAAGAAAATGTTCGGTTGAGTGCTTTACTTGACAAGAAAGAAGCCCAACTTTCTGCCATGAATGAACAATGCAAGTTTATGGCACTCCGTGGTTCTAAGTTTTAGCTGATGCTGCTCTGAATCTTTGTACGGACTATTTCACAAGTTGATCTCTGAGTGTCTGTAGAGTTTGAGTTTTGGTCAGAGGGTTCGATCTGGTCTTGAGCTCTTAAACGGTTGAGGCCATTAAGAAAGTCTGTCATTCGACCTCCTGGTAGGAATCGAACCCTTAACCTCTAGTGCATTCTGAATCTGCATACGGAATCACCGCCAAGAATTCTGTATAATTCATCTAATGATGCAAAAGTTGTAATCCTCTGACTGAAAATACTTTTTTACCTTGACTTTTCGATTCGTTATTTTGTTCTTTTTGCACTTAATTCATTGTTATTGTTCTAGCACAAATCCTTGTTGCTTGGTCTTTTGGCTGGCTATATGGGCAATCTTCTGTAGATATAACTTGTGAAATAACAAAAAAAAATTGTATCCAAAATGGAGAAAGTTCTCAGATAATGGTCAGACTACTTTTTATACATTGACTTCGTATCATTAGTTATCTTGGAAATATTTGAAATAATAATTGATAAAACATGCCACCTGTCACCCTCACCCTCACCCTTCCCCACCCTATCATATGCCCCACACCCCATCCCACCATCACCTTGCTCCTATCCTCGGTTTATTCCATCGTATCATATGCGCGCCCTACCTCACTCTACCCTACCAATGTGCCCCACCTTATGTATTACCTCACCAATATGCCCACATGTCATCTTATCATACCCCTCAACACGTAGCTCTGCATTACATTGCCATGTGCTCGTACCTCACCTATCACCATTCACCTATACCCTACCTTACCCTAAACTATCCCTCATTTCCTTGCTCAATATACGCCCTATATAACCCTACCCAACCCCATATTGTCTTACCTTGTCCTACCCAACCCTAACCCGTTTTATTTCACCACCTCACCACTTCACCGCTTCACCACCTCTCATTCTCACCCTACCATGCGCCTCCACCTTAACTTACACCTAACATAGCCTTACCCTATCTATCGCACCCCACCCACTCTTACCTCACCACCGTATTCCATCATGTCTTATTTTATCTTACCTTATACCCTATATCCTACCCCACTCTTTCGCCGTACATTAACCTGACATTTTCCCTTTACGTCATCCCACGTACCTTACCTTATCAACCACCATATATCATCTGATTTATAACCTATATAGAACCAGATCACTTTGATTCTTTCACGTACGTATCAAACCCAGCCAATAATGGATGTCTTTCCTTCCATTCTATTTTATCACATTTCTTTCATTCCATTATTTTCATCCAAACCAACAATACCATACACGTTTTGGTTTGGGGAAGATATCAAACTGGATCTGGGTTAGCCATAGAGATCATAGCAATTTCTGATATAAACCAAACCAATGCTCTTCTTCTCCCAACAGAATAAAGAAATAAATATTTTAAACAAAGAAAACTATTGGTTTGATTAATATCCATATGCAAAGTACCTTAAATATATATATATATATATATATATATATATATATATATATATATATATATATATATATATATATATATATATATATACTAAGAAACGCACGCTTTCTTTGCACGTCGTACGCTTAAATGATTTTGTGACATTGAAAAATTAAAAATAAAATTTAATATTACATATTTATCAAGTATGTATTAAATACATTAATTATAATACGTTAAATGATATTATTACAAATATACAAAATATTAATTTTGTATGAGTTTAGATTCAAAATATACTGATCTTTTGTCTAAAATTGAATAGTATATCACTGTCAAAACGTACTTTTTCTTCTATTGAAAAATAATTCTTTGCAAGCTCAATATCTGGTAATATTTTTATCAAATTTAATACTAACTTTGGTAAATAGACTTTATATACATGACATGATTTAAACATACATGTTACCTATATTAACGATATATTTGACAAAAATAATAATTAGATATCTATCTATGTATAAGTTAATACATTTTGCACATGTATCAACACACGTTTTATCTATGTTATTTAATATTTAACACCGATTGTTGTATTTAATGAAATTTAATTAGAAACTAACCTTTTTTTACGTAAATACCTAGGGAATGAAATTTATTATTTTTCTGTTTCCATAAGTTGGATAATGAATTATAAAATTTTCAATGATTATTAAGTATTATTGAAATAAATGAATTGGAGAGCCGTTTTTTTTTTTTTTTTTTTTGAAACACAATGCATAGACTTGCACTCAAAACTTTACATAATGTCATAAATTTATACTCAAACCCTATATAATGTCTATAGACCACACCATCTTACCACATGTTTTTAATTTATAAAAAACTTAAACGAAAACAAAATCGCTCACAACCATAATGCTTTGTTGGTTCTTGACATTACATAGATCTTGGGTGTAAATCGATTATTATTCCTTAATAATTTGGATAAAAGTCAATACATTATGTTGGATGATGATGATCAATACATTTTTTTTTATCTTGGGTGTAAATCGAACACCTTTCTTTTTTATCTATGTATATCATACCTAACGGTGATTATTGCTGTAATGTCTCGTATTTAAAAAGCCAGAGAAAAAAAAAATTAAGATATAAGTTTTAGACATCATGAACTTGTTAATTTGAATTAAGCAATTTAGGTCAAACGATGACGATGAGTCTAAGTGATTCTTTCATCCATTATGGCTCAAGTAGCGCCATTGGACCTGAATTCTAAGCTAGCGTAACATGTGGTATCAGAGCTGACTACCAAACGAAACTACGTGTCACAACAATAGAGAATGTGGAGGGCACCTCTAGATATCTCAAGTAGGGTACTGGTGAGAACGATGGTTGCTTAAGAGGGAGATAATGCAATGTCCTACATTGAAAAAGTGAGAGAAAAGTCCAAATATATAAGTTTGAGACATAATGTCTTTGGTAAGTTGAATTAACCATTTTAGGCAGACATAATGTAGTTGGTAACTTGGTTAACCAGTTAAATAGCGCCTCTAGACTCGAGTTTTGGGGCATTATAATTATATTTAATGATTTAAATTAGTATGGGACAGTTACGGAAAACACACAAACACTTTTATTATCTATCTCTATGATTCAAATACTGATAATAAAATTATGTTTGATGATGATCAATACATTTTTCATCTGATCAATATCAATACAATTTTTATCTATGTTACGTAATATAGAGCGTTGATTAATATAATTAATGAAATAAATTAATTGAAGGAAAACAATTAGATGAAAAACATAGAGACACTTTTATTATTATTCATAGATGTGTATCTATTTCTATTTTCATAGTTAGTATAATGGTCAATACTCTTTTGTTATGTTATTCAATATCTAACCTTGATTAATACATCTATGTTATAGTAAGTATAATTAATTATAACTATAATTATATATAATACATTATAATGATAACAATAATATGTTATTCTCTTTATTCTGTTTGATCTTAATTTTATATGATGTTAATTGTTACAATAAATTATGGTAAAATGAATCAATATTTTATTTAAATTGGTGTGTTCATGTTTGTGTATCGTATCTATGTTATGTTATTTAATATCTAACAACGATTAGTTAATTTACTAAAAAAATTAATTAGATAGAAAGACTTACTTAGGAAGGCATTACATTAACACTTATAGTAAGTATACTTATATATACATAAATATAATATAACATCATTATATAATATAATAATGCTAATAATAATGATAATGTGATATTTTGTTTATTTTGTTTTATTTTAATCTTATATTGCGTTAATTGTTAAAATAAATCATGACAAATATGGTTTCATATTTGGAGTGTTCACATTATGTATCAAAACAATTACATAATTACATGTGGTCCACATTTTATTGAGTATTTTTTTTAGTTTATTCCCTTGTTAACCTAATCGATAGTCATTGTATATCATCGTGTATATATTTTTTTATCTTTATCTTCATCTTCCTACTTCTTGATGTATCATGATCTATTTTAATACATGCAATTCCAAATTATATTGCCGATTTTTTTAAAGTTTAATCCACCTGATAACTTAATCATTATTCTTGGTATATTATCATTTAAAATTTTAACTTATATTCCTCTGTTAACCGAATCATTAGTCTCAATATATTATCATCATCAGCTAATTTTTAGCTTTATTATCATCTAAATAAAAATATGGAAAACGTTTTATAGAGGAAACACTTAGAAAAGAAAGTGAGAAACACACCGACTCTTTTTCTTGAATAATTTTTTTTAAATATTAAAGAATGTAATTCAAGTATATATATAAATATATATTGTTATTTATGTGTTTGATTAAAAATATATTTAATAATGATAATTGTTACACAAGGATCTCATGTTTTTCATTAGCTTTTTTTGTTATTTAATTGGTGGAAAAAATACTCTCTTTTTATATGAAATAATTCACAATTTACCTCTTACTTTCATCATTTTTTAAACATGATAATCCTTGCGTATTTGACTTGTATAAATTATAGGTTTTTGTCGGGAAGGACGAATTATTTTATTTATCAGGCTCCAAGGACACTAATTATTAATTAGGACAAAACATGGCTAAAGTTACTAATTTACCCTTTTTTCTAGGTTTGTAAACATGCCCTGATCAATTATCATTTCCGTCTATGGCTTTGCTGCGTTTGTCATCACTTCCGTCTATTATGGCTTTGCTGCGTTTGTCATCACCAAGTGGGTATTATCATTTCCGGCTGGATATTATCATTTTCCGGCTGCCTGGTGGTGTGGTAGTCCCGGCGGCAGCGATAGTTGGTGGTGACGGCGAAAATTGATGGGTGGCACATCTCAAAGCACGCATACCACCGCAGCCGCATCTTAAACTCTGCCGCCACTGGCTCTCGTCCAGGTTCATTTCAGCATATGGAGACGAATTTGGACCAGACAATTGGACGGAAATTGGAAAAAAAAATCAGTTCGGGAGAAGGAAGCGGGACGATCGGAAGCGCAAGGGATACGGCGGCGGCCCGAAGATTAGGTGGCGGCTTGAATCTGAGAGGAGGTTCGTAAATTGCAATTTCCAGATGAATTCACCCCATTGAGTTCCAATCCGAATGCTATCTCCTCCAATTCTGTCTCATTCAAGAAGAACACGAGAAGGTTGAATCAGATTGAACGATTTGGGGATTAGGGTTTGGGGATTTTCGGCTGCAACCACTGCTCCGCCCAAGTCCAATTTCCGGCCAGAAGGCAGGCTATTTTTTTTTTCCGGGTTTAGGGTTGTTACTATTAATTTTGTAATGTTACTACATTTTTTGATGTACTTTATCTATTTTATGGGCTGTTACTACTTGTTAATTGCTCGTTACTACATTTTACGGGGCTGTTACTATTTGTTTTTAGTCTGTTAATACTTGTTTTTAGGATTTTACGACATTTTTATGGGATTGTTACGACTTGTTTATTGGCCGTTACTATATTTTACGGTTGTTATTACTTGTTTTAAGACTGTTACTACTTGTTTTTAGGCTGTTACTTCTTTTTCATTGGGTGTTACGATTTTTTTCGAGGCTGTTACTACTTGTTTTTAGGCTGTTACTATTTTTCATTGGATGTTACGACATTTTATGGGTTGTTACTACTTCTTCCTTGGCTGTTACTATTAAAATTATAAAGGGGCATTTTTGTCACTATATTAGCAATTTGTCCTTACTAATCTCTGATTTTGAAATTTGTCCTTCTGGACCCATTTATCAATTTTTTTGTCCTTCTAACCCCTTCCCCCTATAAATTATGTGTTTGTCTAAAAGTCCATAGTAAATCTTTAAACCATTACTAAGTTCCTTCTAACATTAATAACTTTTGTTTAACTACATATATGTTATATATTTGTATTGTATTCCAATAGTAAACAAATTTTGTAAAATTTATTGTTGGTCAAAATCATTAACAATTGACATGGAGAATTATTAATTATGTTACAAGAGTAATATTTGAGTTCTAATTGTTTATTTGTATAATAATCAATCATTTACTATGAGCCTAAGTTAATTTTACTCTAAAAACAATAAGAATAGACAAAATTTAAGTATGTTTTTCATAAAAATATATTCACTAATACATGGTTAAAAAATAATGAGAAATATGTTGAGAACTTATATTTAACATCAAGAACATTAAAATAGGAGGTATCATTTATATGTAACATCAACAACTATATAGTTATATTTTGATAGTTATAAACTATTTTAAATAAGCATGGAACATTTTAATTCCATTTAAATAAAGATAAATATATAGGGTCAAATTATTGATTATGAATATTAGATTAAATTTCATTAATATAGTAAATAAAATCAGAAGGAGTCCGAAATTCTATTATACATTTTATGAAATATAAATATAAATGTTTAAGTATCTGAATAGATATTCATATTGCAAACGATGTTTAGTGAATATGAATATTTATTTAAGTATCATATAATACTTATGTACATGAAATAAATTAATTCTTTTTATTTTTTTTCCCATATTTATATACTGAGGTTTCATGAGTATGGTAAATTAAATTTATATTTGAAATTGGATAAGGTTTAATAATTACCATGATATATAAGAAATAGCTATGGTCTAGTGGTAAATGTCATTGCACGACGTATAAAAAATCAAGCTTTAATCCACTCTCACCTTGATAAAATGAACCTATCCTTCTGCTCCACCCCTTAAACATGATCATGATATATATATATATATATATATGGATTTTTGTCCAGAAGGACAAAATTATCAAAAAATCGGGATAGAAGGAAACTGTAATTTAGTAAGGACAAAAGTAACAATTATAAAGTAACAAATGTGGAACAGAGTAAATATGAAGTAACAATTGTGAAACACAAAGTAACATTAACACGTGAAGTAACAATTTTAAAGTAACAATTGTGATTTTTGTCCTTTATAATCATGAAAATGTTACTTTTGTCCTTTCAGACCCATTTATTATTTTTTTTGTCTTGTGGCGCCCCCCCCTATATATATATATATATATATATATATATATATATATATATATATATATATATATATATATATATATATATATATATATATATATTTAAGGGGTGGAGCAGAAGGATAGGTTCATTTTATCAAGGAGACTGGCTCGACTAATCCGAAGTCAGTTATTTCGGTGCCCTAGGATCTGAATCTTACTCGGGATTTCAAACCTAGCCTTTAGTCTTTTTCGACATGACGTTTTAGAACTCTAAACATTCTTAAGTCTTCATCACTTGATTTACAAACATATGATTTAATGATATCAATAAAAAAATGATTAAACACTCTAAAACACACCAACACTACACTTAATTTTATCATATTCAATACCCTTAATATTTATGATTTATCTATAATAATTGTATTCAATTCTCAATACATAAATATACTCCATCTGGCCGCAATATAAGACTTTTTGGTTTTTTAGACTTTCTCATATTATAAGTCATTCTCACATTCCAATACAATATTAAATGTATTATTTTATTTTCACACAATGCAATATTATTAGTCAGTCTCAGAAAACAAAAAAAAATATTTTACTTTGAAATATTAAATCGTAACTCATTAATGAGATTTCATAAACCGTGTGAAATGGCCAAAGGATCCTATATTATGAGAGGGAATGAGTATTAGTAGTTTTTGAATAAGCTATTCATGTGTTTATATTAACAATAGATGACACATTATTATTAGCAATAGATGATTACGAAGAAAAAAGTACTTCATTCGTCCTGTAATATAAGACTTTTTTTTTTAACTTTTTAGCTTTAATTTGCCCCATAATATAACTCTTTTTAGAATTTCAATGCACTATTTATTACTATTTTTTTCATCTTACACTTATTTATTATCAATCAACATCTTTTCATTATAATAATACTATTGCGCATGGTCAGAGGGTATTTTAGACCTTTACTCTTACAATTTATAAAATTCAAACACTTTATTAAACTATGTGAAATTTCTAAATGTCCCTATATTAAGGGACGGAGGGAGTAGATAATTACGAAAAAAATTAACAGTAGATTGATTGGTAATAAATATAATTTGTTTATATTAACAATGGATTAATCGGTAAATATCACTTAGTTGATTAATCAAGTTTTTATAGTAGGCTTTTATGTTTTAACCGTTTATGTTTTTGGTTTTTGTTTATTGATTGAACTTTTAATAGGTTTTCCATTCAAAAAAAAAAAAAAACTTTTAATTGTTATAAAACTAAGAAGATAATGGAAGAAGAACAAGAGGAAATGCAAGTATAGAAGAAGGGAAAATTGCTTGTGTATTATTCCAATGATATAAGGGGGTATTTATAGTAGAGATTACAATGTGAACACAATAATCGAATTAATCACAAATCTACTTAAATCAATCGAATAATAGATAATCCATCAATGATATTATTTCATAACACTCCCCCTTGGATATCTATTATTTAAACATACAACATATATGATATGCCTCATTAAAACCTTACTAAGAGAAAACCCAGTGGGAAAAAAATCTTAGTTAAGGAAAAAGAGTACATATTTATCTGGTTGATTTACTCCCCCGGACCAAGCGTCAATTTCGATATTTCAATTGTCGCATCCCAATGCTCTTCAATGGTCTTTCAAATGTTGCGGTCGACAACATTGTCTTGATAAATAATTATCGGTTGACCGGATCGTTGCACATCAATCTCCTCATTCTTTTGCAAATCATGAGTAAAGAATAACTTGGGTGAAATATGTTTTGTTAATCTCCATTAATATAGCCTCACTTCAATTGAGATATGCAAGATGCATTGTCTTCATGCAATTAAATAATTTCCATTCTCATCTAGACAATGTCTCAATTAATTGTCTCGATCGTAGTTGCATAACGTATATGTCATGTACTATTAACTTTGCTAGAAAAACCCAGTGGGAAAAAAACTAGACAAAGTAAATAGTTCATGTCATATGCGTTTCTATGTGTTTAATATATCACTGTGTGATTTTAGATTCTTCAAGAATCGTTCGAAAAAATTCACGTTATATTTAGAGAAATCACTAGAATGAGACAACGAACTTTTGGTTCGTTTCTCCCTCTTTCTCGGAAAATATTTGATATATGCAAAATGTGCATAATCTACCCTTCGTGGGTTTCATGTAAATGAATAATATATGAACTCATGGTTCATATATGTCCATATTTGTCACGAGATATAATGGATTTTCCTCCTCTTATTCTCGGACAACATTTTTTCATAATCGGTATCTAGAAAATTTGCAATTACCCGTGACGGATTCAACATTTTAATGTTAGAGATCCTCTTATGCGGGTATCAACAAATTTCTTTAATATTTTCCGATTTGGGGAGAAGCATTATCTCCTTTAGAGATATTTTATCAATTCTCACAATGCTTATTAGGATGATTAAGTCAAGCGAGATTTTGAAATTAATAATAATATTCACAATTAAACAACACCATGTATCATGTAAATGATAATATTGACAATCAAACAACACAATGTATCACGATTCCTAAGACAAGCAATTCATATGGGATCTATTACTAGAACAACTCAAGGAATCCTCGATAACCGAAAAGTCCGTAAAAATTATATGTCAATAGACACTATCTTACCAAAATGTGATCACTTACATAATAAATGGCAAAGAACTTTTCTCGACTAAATGCATGTTTCTATCTTATATTATGAATAGATAAATCATGCATTACATAGAGCATAGTATTAAAGATGATTTGATTTAATAATGCGTTCAACTTCTCAGAAATAATGAGAATTCAAAATATTTTTTAAGAATTAAGTCATAGTCTATCAAATTCTAAAATATTTTAGTGAATTAATATGATAGAAATGAATTGTTATATTGAAGAAATCTTCACCGTCGATTAGAAAATTGTATTAGTATAAATCGATTTTCTACAAATTGAGAATATCAATTGAAACTGAGTAAATCTATTCTTATGCAAAAGGTGTATGAACTAAGATGCTCACGAAAATTGGCATCGAAAGATACATTTTAAGTTCAACACATTTAATCATCTTATTTAGCCATAAGCGAAAATCAAAACGATCATTGAAAATAGAATAAAGTCTTATCAATAGACTAAGTGTAGAGCATCCGAAACAAAGAGTTTTGGATCTATAATTATTATTATAACACATTAACCCATATCATATCATTTTCAGTGTAGCTACCATTCGAGTTCACTTAATATTGCTATTATGGGAAGAGTATTTTATATGTGTCAAGAAGAATTCATCTTAATGCCCATAAATAAAACCAACCTCTCGTATATGAAGATCACCATTGTATTAAAAATTACCATCAAACCGTGTCAACTAGAGGAATTACATATATACCACAACTTAAACTAAAGAGGAATTACCAACCATCGAGCAAAATGACACAAGCAACCGACGCCAACTAACTTCAAGTTGTGAAGCCAACTAACTTCAAGTTGTGTTATCAGTGGCATATCAAAATCAACTAAAATAAACCCACAACCTCCGGTTGACATAGTGGCATATTAACCAAAATATTGACTATTAATTGGCCTTGACTATGTTATGATTGTCATTGTGATAGGAAACATATTTTCCACGACCATGGCATGATTGTCATTGTGATAGGAAACATATTTTCCACTACCACGGCCTCTACGATCTCCACCGCGACCACGACTTGCGCCAAAATGGCCAAAATTTGAAGATTTTGTCACATTCACTTCAGGGAATGAACTTGCACCAATAGGGGTTATTGGTTTTCATATCCCACACATGTGGTAGGTGTGGCCTGGTCTATTTTACAATCGGTAGTGCCACTTCAAGGGCATACCATTACGATAAAATGATAATCATATAACTTTATTGATATATTCAGTAGATTTTTATCTCTAAATTTCAGATCACTCGTGGAAACATTTTTAATGGAGTTCAGGTCCTTAGTTATTTCTGTGAATAACATCTCCACGTTTTTGCTATGAATCTCAAGTTCACTTTTAAGAGTATTTGGCATGTCTGACGTTCAAATATGTGAATTT
The DNA here is from genome assembly GCA_036785695.1 of Gentiana straminea. Classification (NCBI taxonomy): domain Eukaryota; kingdom Viridiplantae; phylum Streptophyta; class Magnoliopsida; order Gentianales; family Gentianaceae; genus Gentiana; species Gentiana straminea. The sequence continues at coordinate 10,069,019 of JAVUPR010000167.1, forward strand.
CATATTCACTTTCGTCAATCGACGACATGTCCGTTAATGTGAATTTTATATTCACTTTTACGAGCTTTATATTTTCATATGGATTTCGGTCCATTATATACTCTTTTCGAATATTGATCATCTTCACGTGATCATATATATGTTTCCATAATAAAACTTAGCCTTCATGGCTCATATCAAATTTATTGACTTGATCCATCATTTTATTAATGTTATCAAGATGCACAAATCAAATCGATAAATTAATTTTGCCATATAATTTCAACCGTGGTGTAATAAAAATGGTTGAATTAATAACGATTTAAAATATCGCGAATGCGGAGTTGAGCCAATCACGTATGAGTTTCGGTTAAACGACCCACTCTCAAGTGGCCGAACCATTCTTTCAAAGTTCATAAGGATCTCATACGGATCTCGAACCTTTCGGTAAAACGACGACCAACTTCGAGTGGTCGAACCTTTTCTCAAATATTTCCATAATTCATATGGATCTCAAACCTATCTTTCAAATGGTTTTATAATTCATACGGATCTTTCACCGTTAATACTCATATTCTATCTCTCGTCAAAATAATGACGGAGAAATATCATGGCCTTTACACGGTCATGGTTTGTCTCAATATTATTAATGACAAATTTTACCAAGACCCATAATTAAGTGCAATTCAATATCCATGGCCCATGATAAATAATTTTTTTTCTTGATAGGAACAAATTTTTTTGTTTAGTGATGCTAGCCATTTAAAACCAAACAAAACAAGAAAAATGCACATAAATAAAATTTTACCTGTCGGCGTAATTGGATGTATTACTTTCAGATAGAATTGGATACTCCCCCGGTATATTTGTCTTTTTTTTCGGCCGAATCCCAAAATCACACCATCATCCGGTTCCTTGTACATTGATCAGCCAATTTTCTTGACAATGTGGGTCGCAATTTTCAAGTCCCACAAATTGTGGCTTTAAGTTTGACAATAATTAATAAATAAATTAAATAACTAAATAGAGAAATACGGCATGTTTAAAAGGTCATAGATAATTGATCTTATCATCAATATTTCTGTATCATGGATCCAATATCTCTGTACCTTTGATTTGAGTATAGAAAAGAAAAAAAAAAAAAGGCAAGATGATTGTTAATTTCCTATTCCAAAAAAAATGTAATAATAACCAAGTCATCGTAAAATAAAGCCTGCCATAAAGATGCAAAAAAAAACACTTCCCTTTTATTGGATCCGGTATATATTTTGCCGTGGAAGTTTTGAAGCTTTGTACTTGAACCATCGGGTGTGGTCTGCCTTCATGGTCATGATGGGTACGGGCACAGGCACCACCAGGGAAGAGAGATCGTCGGATCGAGAACGGCTAGCAATGAAGGCTAGCAAAGAAGGCTCGATGGATGGTAAGGAATATCATGTGCTCAGTTGACGGAGACTCGTGCTGATAACGTGTTATAAAACTAAGAAGATAATGGAAGAAGAACAAGAGGAAATGCAAGTATAGAAGAAGGGAAAATTGCTTGTGTATTATTCCAATGATATAAGGGGGTATTTATAGTAGAGATTACAATGTGAACACAATAATCTGAATTAATCACAAATCTACTTAAATCAATCAGAATAATAGATAATCCATCAATGATATTATTTCATAACATTAATAGGTTTTTAACGTGCTTTTTTGTTTGTTTTTGAATTTTTATTTCTGAAATAAAATTGATTATAGATAAGGTTGATTTTTCTCCAAAAGATAAGGTTGATTGATTTTTTTTTGGAAAAATATGAAAGAATAATTTTTTTTGCGTAATAAAAAAAAAAAACCCTAGAAATCTCTACTTGAACGAAATTGGGTTGAATACTTCTGCTTATGCGTGATCTTCACTGCCTATTGGGATATATATAATAAATTGATTAAGGTTTTAACGTATTTTTTGTATTATTTATATAGATCCTTTAAATTAATTAATTAATATTATATAAATTGGAATAAATTAATTATGGATAAACTCCTTTTAGGGGAAACACTCGAGGGGGAAACACTTTTGAGGGGAAACACATTGGCTCTTTTAATATAGTTAATGATAAATATATATATATATATATGTGCCCACTCAAGATTTTCTTGGGTTGCATGTTGTCCTACAGAAGTTTGTAGGTTTTCTACGCTTACCAAAAATAAATTTTGGTGAACCCAGTCTGTTAACGCTTGGGGGATGTTAATAAAGCTTGTCCATCTGGGCTCGTGTTGGGGTTGTATTTCAGGTCATCTGGAATTGGCTGCATATTCCAGATTTCTTAGCTGGGTAGCCCAGATGAACGGTTGCTCTACCTGCACCCTAGAAAGGAAGTCAGTTTTGGATGTGGACTCATTTATTATTGATGTCCATATGTCATCCCTATTCTTCTTTATTGAACTTCGTGTTGCTTGGTATACACCCCTTTCCTCAAATACCCTCCTTAATCAATAATTGATTTAACACAATTATCCCTGAAAATGATTATCTGGGTATTTGGGTGATGGACAGTACTCCCACACTGGGCCAGCGGCTGCAGTTATATATTGTATAACACTTCTTAGATTCACGATTTTTCTTTGTCGTTGGGGGAGACTATTCATTGCAGGTGGAGGAGATGATGAATAGGGCATTTCCTGTGAGGAAAATAATCATTGAAATTGAAAAAGACAAATAAAGTGATTTTCTCAGAAAATGGAGTAAGAAAAATAAATATCCCTTTCACACTGAATCTGACAATTCATAATTCCGACATCATCATTACCTTTTACTGTTGTACAATAGTGATTGATGAGAGAGAAATTTATCTGTTGATGACTCACTGTTCATAGAAAAACACAACAACAAATATAGAAAAACACAGTGACGGTCTTTGCATTGATACTTAGAGATGTTTTTCGGGGTTTATTATTATTGTGATATTTCGTTGTGACAATATTTTTTATTATTATTAATTGTTAGCTTTTAGGCGCAAAAATTTCGATAAATAGTCGAGAGATCTGGATGAGATTAAGAATAATTAACTTACTTCAAACAAATAAAAAATAATTAACATTGTAAAGAGTACATTTATGAGATAAAGACTTGTTGGATACGGTATCGCATATAAAGAATTATATGACTTTCTGACATATGCTAATTGTGAAAATTAGCTTTTGCATTGAGATACATGTAGATATTTTTTAGAAGTTTTTGTTGTGTCGTCAGTATATACGATAAAATCACGAGGAGTAAGTGTTAGTGGCATAACAAGATAGGTAAAACAAGATCATATAAGACAATTATATAGCATTGGTCATGAAACAAGATATATTGACCGTCATGGGTCTCATTATGATCAATAACATAAGAGTGTGTTGTGACATCAATATTTTCATAAAATTATATGTACTCTCATAACATGTTTAGTCTTACTAGGATTAACATTGTGATTCTAACAATTTGATAGGTATGAAGGCATGAAAACACTAAACATGATACATTTGCTACACAAGAATGGAATCATAAGAATATAATGAAATAAACTCATTCATTTACTACGTTTAAAATGTGAGTAAATGGAATGAACCAAATTCCATGAATAGAACCCTACCAACCCAACCCAACCCCATATTGTCTTACCTTGTCCTACCCAACCCTAACCCGTTTTATTTCACCACCTCACCACTTCACCGCTTCACCACCTCTTATTCTCACCCTACCATGCGCCTCCACCTTAACTTACACCTAACATAGCCTTACCCTATCTATCGCACCCCACCCACTCTTACCTCACCACCGTATTTCACCATGTCTTATTTTATCTTACCTTATACCCTATATCCTACCCCACCCTTTCGCCGTACATTAACCTGACCTTTTCCCTTTACGTCATCCCACGTACCTTACCTTATCAACCACCATATATCATCTGATTTATAACCTATATAGAACCGGATCACTTTGATTCTTTCACGTACGTATCAAACCCAGCCAATAATGGATGTCTTTCCTTCCATTCTATTTTATCACATTTCTTTCATTCCATTATTTTCATCCAAACCAACAATACCATACACGTTTTGGTTTGGGGAAGATATCAAACTGGATCTGGGTTAGCCATAGAGATCATAGCAATTTCTGATATAAACCAAACCAATGCTCTTCTTCTCCCAACAGAATAAAGAAATAAATATTTTAAACAAAGAAAACTATTGGTTTGATTAATATCCATATGCAAAGTACCTTAAATATATATATATATATATATAGGAGCTCAAGAAATATGACTATTTATTTATAACAATATTATTAATTAGTACAGGCGTTCAGGGTTTCGTGTACGTGTTTTTTCCTTGTGCACAAAACACACACACAAAACTCCCTCCTCACAAACATATGATCGATATTATGCGGTGGGGAGTGGAATGTAAATGAGTATGTTGAAACAATATTGGGAAATGAGAGAAAACTAACTAGTGGTCAAATAATGTTTAGAGCCATTTTGTATAATTAATTGTGACAAGTAGCAATATATCCATGGTCCGTATTGTCCATAGTAGGTAGGAGCGTTTGGGCAAATGCCCTAATCTGGAGGCCCTCCTTCTTTCTTTTCTGGGACCTCTTTGTTTCTTCATTATTTATACCAAACAAAACAGTTGTCCTTAATTACACCCTGCAGCTAAACCAATATATATCTTGACTAGGAACTTTCGTAACAAAATATCACAATACAATATGTATAACAATATACTTAACTTAAAAGAACGTTGTAAAGCGTATCAAACAACACAAAACACAACAACAAATATAGAAAAACACAGTGACGGTCTTTGCTACACCCTTATATATGATACTTAGAGATGTTTTTCGGGGTTTATTATTATTGTGACATTTCGTTGTGATAATATTTTTTTTATTATTAATTGTTAGCTTTTAGGCGCAAAAAATTTCGATAAATAGTCGAGAGATCTGGATGAGATTAAGAATAATTAACTTACTTCAAACAAATAAAAAATAATTAACATTGTAAAGAGTACATTTATGAGATAAAGACTTGTTGGATACGGTATCGCATATAAAGAATTATATGACTTTCTGACATATGCTAATTGTGAAAATTAGCTTTTGCAATGAGATACATGTAGATATTTTTTAGAAGTTTTTGTTGTGTCGTCAGTATATACGATAAAATCATGAGGAGTAAGTGTGTAACGCCCCGTTCCCGACACCGAGTCCTTATCCGGAAACGAAACGCTCGGCACGTATAATATTAAATAAATCTAATATTACACGTGAGCCTCTACTACGTCGTATCGAGTTTAGCAAAACGGAAGCTCAAAAGACTCGGCGAAACATCATAAATGCTACTAAGAATAGAAATCGACATACTAAAGATAGAAATGTAACATTTATTACATTGGAAAACCAAACGAAACGTAACAACGTACGAAATCCTATGAAAGCAAGTACTAAAGAAAATTACAAGAAATTCCCCAACGACCACAAGTCTAGTGAATATAAATATAAATAAATAAATCCTTCAACTTCGGCGTCCTTAAACGTCGTCATCAAAGTCCTCCTCGAACTGCGGGATTACATGATCGCATTCTCTCCCCCAAACACATAAATAAACATGCATTAAAGGTAAGTACATTGTACATAGTAAGAAGTAGAAGCTACAATTTAATTAAGGCTCTTTAACAAGTTTATTATTCTAATTATCTTTATGAGACCGACTCAATCTAGGGTTCACTTCATGTCCATCAACATGTCATGACTAACTGTTTCTAACTTAATTAGCTTATCTTTGTTACATCCGCATTCAAGGGCACTACGCATGGTGCTGCCCACCACGAGACATCTGGGTGCAACCTACTGGTGGATCACACCAATAGCCACGGGCTAGTCCCGATAGTATACGCGTTCGGTGAAGTCCCTCCGTACTTGGGGTCTTATGAACCTACGGAGTTATTCAATTGTAAAGTCCCTCTGCTCCTGGTGCCCTCTAATGGCCAACAAAGTTATTCACCTGTGAAGTCCCTCTACTCCTAGTGCCCTTGGGCCAGCAGAGTTATCCACAACGAGTACCCTCTACTCCTGGTGCCTCTAGAAAGGCCATCAAGTTTACTCGCTCTATCCGAAGGCCTACACATTGCGATATAGTCTTGTGCCTTACCAAGGATGACATGATGTTTAATCTTATTACTATGCAAGTATGTAATTATTAATGGTTATTAACTAGCCACCTAAGTGTTTTCAAGTAAGCTCCCTCACAAACTCAACTCTCTTTCTTAGACCAATAAACACGGACAAGGCCTAGCAACTACACAGACATTGATGAATACTAATCCATCAAAGCACAAGCCCTTTCATGCCCTTCCGACGGATCCGAACTTCAACTCCCTTTAAGAGTACATTCGGTGTTTTAACTGAACGAATCAGAAGTTCAATCGAAGCTTGTTCAAGTTTAATTAATGTTAACATATCATGACTAAGGGTTTAAAACGGTGAAAACACGATTATGAAGCCAAAACCAAGCCGAAAAGATAAAACGGTAAAAACTAGGCAAAACAGGTCAAACGCCCGTTTGACATCCTATGGACGCCCGTTTGGCCTTGAACGCCCGTCCACTAAACCCAGACGCCCGTCCGTCAAAAACAGCTACATCCTGAATCAAAATTCTGACCTCAAACGCCCGTCTGCCTAATGCAGACGCCCGTTTGAGCTACTGCAGTCGCAAACGCCCGTCTGCCTAATGCAGACGCCCGTCCGCCTGGGTTTTCCCCAAAATGCTAAAACCTTCACAACTCGATTTCTGAATCGTTTCTAACCTAATTAAAATCGATTTCAACTCAGTAAAACGTAGAAAACATATCTAAACGTCTATGATCCTTTGATCAACAAAAAAGCACATCTTTCTTGCATCTACGCATTATAAATCTTGATCTAAACCTCAATAACAATAATTAGAATTGTAGGAAGAACCTCTTACCTTATAAGCAAGCTAATCCAAGCCAAAACTCAGAAAGACTGCATCAAACGAACACCTTTTGCAGAGAAACCTTGGGAAAAGCTCCAACTTTCTGATATTGAATCGACGCTCTCTTTACGACGATTCCGATGCCCTATTCTGATCTGAAAACCGTTAAGATCCGACTTAGAAATTGATAGCAAGCTCTCAGCCCTAGCTTGGCTCTCACACGCAGAAGATGAATTGGAGGTGGAAAATCTGATAAGAATAATTAGGGAAAACTGTTTGGGGTTTATTTTCCTTAAATAGGAAAATCCCAATAATTAACCTAATCTCTTATTTTCCTTATTTACCCTTTTTCCTTAAAAATCGATTTTCTTAAAAAAAAAATATATATATATATATATATATATATATATATATATATATATATATATATATAAATTCCGAAAATATATATATTTATCTTATAAAATTTAACTCCAATAAAAGAAGTCAGAATAATAATATTTCGTTTTCGCAAAATGACACGTCTGCCCTTTCCCGAAAATCGGAATATTACATTCCTTCCCCCTTATAGGAGTTTCGTCCTCGAAACTTGATCATACCCAATCTATTGACCTCCCTTAGCAACTTCTTCTTCTGCCCAAACCAAATCCGAACTCCGCTTGCTTCTCCACGGACAACCTCTAACGAAACTGCCCTTGTTAACCTCATAATCAAACACTACTGATTCCCAGATTGTCCCAAACCCTTGTTCATGAATTCGACTGACCAAACACTCTTAAACCACTGAACCACACTTAATCACTCTTCTACCAAACTCTCGAGCCTTCTCTAATTCACTGTACCCAGATGATCCATAAAGGTTTCTTAAAGATTGAGGGTAGGCTTAACTTGCTAGCTGCCTTACTTAACAGAAAAATTTTTGACACTCTCGTATTAATTAATGTTGATATAGCTATGTTACCCGTTATTAACGTGCCTAAAAGTTAGTTCATTTATTTAACCATAATTACAACGTGAACTTAATTCATATCATAAGAATATATTGATAAAACAAACTAACTGAAAGGTACCTGGTATGACTGCATCCATATCAAACACCCTCGTTGGTCGAGTTGCACCTCCATTGCCATTTCTTTGACTTTCCTTTGTGTTCCGCATAGGACACTGACTTGCGTAATGTCCGGGGTCTCCACAATGATAACAACCATTTGTATCTGCCCGACATTCTCCAGAGTGATTCCTTTTACACTTTGGGCAACCCGATGTGCTGCCGGATGACCTAGCGGCTTGAGGTGCCGTAATCCTTTTCTCATCTTGCTGCTGAGGTGCTTCTTGATCTTCTACTTGGCTACTCTCCAAAGGTCTTTTTACTCCAATAACAACAGTGGCCTTCTTCCTGAAGTTCTCAACTTCCAAAGCCTTATTCAACAATTCAGCCATGTTCCTTGCCGTGAAACCCAACATACCGGATTGTATTTCATAGGCCAAACCTTCCTTGTAGAGTGCCATCTTCCTCTCTTCAACCTTCATAAGCTCAGGGTAAAACCTTCCCAACTCGTTAAACTTGTTGGTGTACTGAGATACCGTCAAATAGTTACCCTGCTTGAGCTTTAAGAATTGGCTTGCCATGTCCGCTCGCTTATTCGTTGCCGGAAAATACTCATTGTAGAACATGGCCTTAAAGCCTTCCCAATCTGCTACTTGCCATTGCTACTCGTATAGCATTTATCCATGCTTCACTCGCACCCAAAAGAAAGCCGTCGCGTTGTGCCATCTCTCGTTTCAGGAACATGTATATTCCTACAAGCCTTTTCGAAGCTTCTTAACCATTCTTCAGCCTTTGAATGCTCCACATTCTCATAAAAGTCTTGAACTCTGTTCCTCCTTAGTCTCGTATACCAATCAACTGGTGGTGCTTGCTGTTAAGGGTGATTTTATACGTTTTATAAGGATATATTTTATATCAATTTCCCCCATATCTGGATGTTTTTCGTAGAAATCGAGCTTTATATTGAAGTATTGAGCAAGTGATGTTTTTAATGGGTTAGTTGCGAAATTGTATGATTTATGTGTAAAATTGATGGTTTCATGTTTATTTGGAAGATACTACATTTTGCAATGTGTTTGATGTATTGTAGATACACAATTTCGACCAAAAAGAGGATTAAAAGAGGTTAACAATCGGATTAATGAAGAGGAGAAGAGATAAAGATGAAATCGAAAGGATAAAGATGAAGAAATCAAGTTATTGATCCAGATGAACTGGCGTCCAAGTCCCGTCCATAGTGGACGTCCACAATTCCGGACGGGCGTCTAAAGATATGGACATTCGGCGTCTATATATGTAAATATTGAGTAAATGAGGAGGAAAGTTGATTCGTTAGAGTTTGGACGCCGAGTGGACGGGCGTCCGAAGCAAGTCCAAGGAACCCCGGACGGGCGTCCACAATTCCGGACGGGTGTCCACGGCCGACATGCGTTTTTCATAGTTGTTTCATTTGGGTAGCTAAATGATGAAAGCCTCGGTTTTCCGTATGCTATGTCTTTGAAAAGTTTAAGAGTTATATCATCGTGAATATCCGTAAGTTTTGTGATAAGTGAAAGTGATAAGTCTTTGCAATAGTAAAAAATTGTTTACTTGAGGTGTTATGCTCAAAGTGGTTGGGTTTCCATAATGCTATCACTTTTGACGAGTCTTAAGGCGCGTCTACATATCGCGTTTATACGTGGAGTAAATGGACAAGACTGTCGTTTATCGTAAAATATTGAAATTATTTGAATAAGACGTTTATTTTATATATGTCATGTTGCAAATGAATGGGCTAGTTTTCTTTCTTTTATTTTCTTTTATGTATTTTTGCATATCATTTATTTCTAACTTAAATGCATATCATTTAGTTGCATGTCATCTAGTTGCATTGTTTTTCTATTTTTTTGTATAGATTTTATTTTTCTTGAGCGTAGTTAAGTCGTTTTGCTCGTCGGTTTCCGTAATACTACCTCGTTTTTATTTATTTATTTTAATTTTTAGGATTTGATTTTGTAGATTGCATTGTAGTACATTTTCATGTAGTTGCACCTAGCCTACGAGTTTGTGATATTTTCATGTATATGTGTCCATCTTTATGTGAGCATAATTTGAATATCTCTATAAATTCTTTTCCTTATGTGCTTTATTTGTATTGCACTGGTCAAGTCTGCAGGATATTTTTGATAGCTATTGTGCACTTTCACGATGAATTCAGTTTACCTGTGATGCTCCACAGTCTACTGAGCTATGCAAACAATCCTGGTTCTTGTTGGTTCCTCCAAAATTGCCAGCATCCAATCAGCTAAGTTCTCTAATTTATTATTTCTGTATAACTTGAGGACAAGTTGCAATCTAAGTGTGGGGGAGGGGTTAGGTATCTACATATCATTTTCTTAATTAGTTATATTTCTATGAAAAAGTGCTAAATTTTTCGAATTTTTTTTGTTAAGTCCCGAGTAGACAAAGGCATATCTTTGCTTGAGTTTATATCATTTTTGCTATATTCTGTATATTTAGTAATTTTAGTTGTTTCACCCGACACTCTTTTTCACATGCCATAGTAGATGATGAACTAAATGATGAAAGCCTACCCCATTTAATTAGAAATTTTTGATGATTATAGCATGTTTCTTTGCTTATGTACAATTCTTGAAAAGTTTAGTAGTTTGTATTCTAGGATTAAAGTATGACATACTGTGAATATCTGTAAGTTTGAATGTGATAAGTGAAACGTGATTAAGTCTTTGCAATAGTAAAAAATTGTTTACTTGAGGTGTTATGCTCAGTGGTCTGTGCTACTAGAAAATAATCTTTACCACTGCCAGCCAGAAATCTCTAAGTAATCACTTAATTAATTGTGTGTGTCGGAAGCTGGTTTATGATTTGAGTGAGGTAGGGTGTACCACGTATGTCCTATTCCACTATGATGACCAAAAGCTCACGACGGTCGGTTTATAGCCGCCTTATGATTGGAGTAAGGTAGGGGATTATCTTGAAATGTCCTATTCTCGCTACGAGGGCAAAAGCTTATTCGATGTGTGTTAGGAAAAAGTGAAAATATTGAAATATATTATTATGAATAAGTAAGGACTTAGTTATCGTTAATCTTATACCCGGTATAAGATAAACCGAAGGATATGTTGTAGGGATTATCCTCTGAGTTTGTCAGAAATATCTTAGGTATTATCTACTATTTCTTTTTGGGATATGTATGTTTTGTAAAGTGCCTGTTATAGTTTTTTGAATATTTCTAACTTAAATGGGAAACCGGGCTAGTTTTGGTTTGAATAACTTTCAAATTGTGGAACTTAGTGGAAGTTTACTATGGCTATGCACACACTACACGGGTGAACTTCTAAGTTATTGAATATACTTCATATTTGTATAGATGTTTATTTGTCTCGAGCTTGACTTTGTTTCGTTTTGCTCGAGGACGAGCAAAAAGATAAGTGTGGGGGTGTTGTTAAGGGCTGATTTGTAGTGATTTTTATAGATATTTTCTATATTAATTTCCCCTACATTCGTATGATTTTCATAGATTTTGAGCTATATATGTAAATATTGAGTAAATGAGGTTTTTAATGGTTAAATATGAAAACGTATCGATTTATATGCTTAAATCATGATTTTATATTATTTTGGAAATACGTTACGCTTTGGTATGTTTTGATCCTTGTGTAGATACTCATTGATGATGGAAAAGATGATCCTAAAGAGCTAATTTCGAGATGAGAGAGGATCAATCAAAGATATGGGAGAATAAAAGAGATAAGGAAAGAAATCAATCAAGATAAAGATGGAAATATCAAGGTTTCGACAGTGGACTGGCGTCCAAATAAGGCGGACGAGCGTCCAGATCAGAACTGGCGTTTAACAATCTGAACGAGCGTTCAGGGGAAGGAATTCAGAACAGAGAGTTCAAACGCATGCCGAGAAAACCGACTTACTTTTCTACACATATAAATAGCGTGCGCGTATTCCAACCCTAAAAAATACATTATTGACTCTTATTGATACATACTCAAAGATAGGGTTTTTAGAAGAAAACCCTAGGCGGCTACCCGGCCCCCCACCAGGGAGGGCTAAGAGATTAGGAGGGGTTGCGATTTTTCTTGTTTCTTTTCCGTTTTCTATTTCGTTTTCTTTGTTTTATGCCGAATGCTTGGAGGTCGAGCAATTGTTCAAACTATGTGAATCCGTTTCGATTTTTCTTGTTTCTTTTCCGTTTTCTAGGTTCTTTATTTTCAATCTAGATTTGTTTTGTGAATTTGATTAAAGTTGTATCTTTTCTATGCTTATGTGTTATGCAATCAATATCGAAAGATGAATTGTTGTTGATGTTTACCATATGACGAGAGTCGGTGTAAACCTTAGATCACCATAGGAAAGATGGGATTTTTAACCTTGACATAACGAGAGTTGATAGGTTGAATATCTAGGTTGCTAGATTGAGAGATCTTACACCTTGTTTTGATAGCGTCAATCTTATATATCGAGAGATGAGAGATTGATAGGCGAATTATCTACGAGAGTAGGAATTCATACTTTTGTTAGGTGAACCACATCTTGAATTAAATCATCACAAGATAACTTTAGAGAGGAAATAGAGGGTTGCGGGAACGGTGGATTATTGTTTGTTCGTTGTTTAATCACCATGATCATCTTCTTGTTTACCGTTTATTTTATAGTTTATAGTTTAGATTTCGTTTTCGCTTTTATCCTTCCTGGCTTTGGACTGACAATCCTCTGTCCAGTTTATCTTTTCGTTCTATTATATTAGGTTTAATAATAATAGTATCAATCTTAGGAAAATTAATGAACTAGATACCCCGATTCCCTGTGATCGACTCCGGTATTAATCGCTATACTACGATCCCTACACTTGGGGAATACCGGATTTATAAATTTTATTACTTGTTGTTTTCATTAGATAAAATCCGTGACACTTGCTTGAACACTGGTCTAACTGGGGGAACAAGTGGATAAATTGGAGGGTATCCAAAAGGTATTTGCAGCTGGTATTGCTGTTGCTGAGGGTAAAGTGGGTTCACTTGAGGCTTAGTCTGATAATGGTAATATCCCTGATGGTAATTCTGGTGGTGCTGTGGGGTTGGCTGAGGTTACTGGAAACCGAAGGGTGGGTAACCAAAACCTTGCTGATGGTCGAAATGCGGTGAAAATGGTACGGTAGGTCGAGGGGTATGGCCTACAGGAGGTGGGTAGAGGGTCTGCTGCTGTTGGTGAAACACTAGTGGTGAGGGGTGGCTCGCTGGTGGAGGGTAAACGCTGACCGGTGGAGGGAAAACACTGGCTGGTGGAGGGTAGAAGGTTTGTTGGTGTGGAGGGTAGCTTACCGGCGGAGGTACAAAACCAAAGCTGGAACATCGCTTACCAAAGAGAACTGAACCGAACTCCCCACGTGCCATCGTGGAGGTTGCTCCTGATGAGGTCACGGTGACAAACTCTGTTGAGATCTTGGTGTAGGTGTCGCAGTATGAGGTGGTGGTGACAAACTCCGATGAGGTGGAGGAATCTGCCTCACAACACCGCCTCCTACGACCGGTGTTGGACTTTCCCGTCGAACTCTGGAAGACTCTGCACCCGCTCTAGTTCTCGTGAACACCATCCTGATGATCAAGGAAAACCAGAACATTACTAAGAGATCTAGAGAAACTTATCTTAGAAGAAAGGATGCCTAAAGGACACTTCTCTCTGATACCAACTGTAACGCCCCGTTCCGGACACCGAGTCCTTATCCGGAAACGAAACGCTCGGCACGTATAATATTAAATAAATCTAATATTACACGTGAGCCTCTACTACGTCGTAACGATATTAGCAAAACGGAAGCTCAAAAGACTCGGCGAAACATCATAAATGCTACTAAGAATAGAAATCGACATACTAAAGATAGAAATGTAACATTTATTACATTGGAAAACCAAACAAAACGTAACAACGTAAGAAATCCTATGAAAGCAAGTACTAAAGAAAATTACAAGAAATTCCCCAACGACCACAAGTCTAGTGAATATAAATATAAATAAATAAAGCCTTCAACTTCGGCGTCCTTAAACGTCGTCATCAAAGTCCTCCTCGAACTGCGGGATTACCTGTTCGCCTTCTCTCCCCCAAACACAAAAATAAACATGCATTTGAGGTAAGTACATTGTACATAGTAAGAAGTAGAAGCTACAATTTAATTAAGGCTCTTTAACAAGTTTATTATTCTAATTATCTTTATGAGACCGACTCAATCTAGGGTTCACTTCATGTCCATCAACATGTCATGACTAACTGTTTCTAACTTAATTAGCTAATCTTTGTTACATCCGCATTCAAGGGCACTACGCATGGTGCTGCCCACCACGAGACATCTGGGTGCAACCTACTGGTGGATCACACCAATAGCCACGGGCTAGTCCCGATAGTATACGCGTTCGGTGAAGTCCTTCCATACTTGGGGTCTTATGAACCTACGGAGTTATTCAATTGTAAAGTCCCTCTGCTCCTGGTGCCCTCTAATGGCCAGCAAAGTTATTCACCTGTGAAGTCCCTCTACTCCTAGTGCCCTTGAGCCAGCAGAGTTATCCACAACGAGTACCCTCTACTCCTGGTGCCTCTAGAAAGGCCATCAAGTTTACTCGCTCTATCCGAAGGCCTACACATTGCGATATAGTCTTGTGCCTTACCAAGGATGACATGATGTTTAATCTTATTACTATGCAAGTATGTAATTATTAATGGTTATTAACTAGCCACCTAAGTGTTTTCAAGTAAGCTCCCTCACAAACTCAACTCTCTTTCTTAGACCAATAAACACGGACAAGGCCTAACAACTACACAGACATTGATGAATACTAATCCATCAAAGCACAAGCCCTTTCATGCCCTTCCGACGGATCCGAACTTCAACTCCCTTTAAGAGTACATTCGGTGTTTTAACTGAACGAATCAGAAGTTCAATCGAAGCTTGTTCACGTTTAATTAATGTTAACATATCATGACTAAGGGTTTAAAACGGTGAAAACATGATTATGAAGCCAAAACCAAGCCGAAAAGATAAAACAGTAAAAACTAGGCAAAACAGGTCAAACGCCCGTTTGACATCCTATGGACGCCCGTTTGGCCTTGAACGCCCGTCCATTAAACCCCAGACACCCGTCCGTAAAAAACAACTACATCCTGAATCAAAATTCTGACCTCAAACGTCCGTCAGCCTAATGCAGACGCCCGTTTGAGCTAATGCAGTCGCAAACGCCCGTCTGCCTAATGCAGACGCCCGTCCGCCTGGGTTTCCCCAAAACGCTAAAACCTTCACAACTCGATTTCTGAATCGTTTCTAACCTAATTAACATCGATTACAACTAAGTAAAACGTAGAAAACATATCTAAACGTCTATGATCCTTTGATCAACGAAAAAGCACATCTTTCTTGCATCTACGCATCATAAATCTTGATCTAAACCTCAATAACAATAATTAGAATTGTAGGAAGAGCCTCTTACCTTATAAGCAAGCTAATCCAAGCCAAAACTCAAAAAGACTGCAGCAAACGAACACCTTTTGCAGAGAAACCTTGGGAAAAGCTCCAACTTTTTGATATTGAATCGACGCTCTCTTTACGACGATTCCGATGCCCTATTCTGATCTGAAAACCGTTAAGATCCGACTTAGAAATTGATAGCAAGCTCTCAGCCCTAGCTTGGCTCTCACACGCAGAAGATGAATTGGAGGTGGAAAATCTGATAAGAATAATTAGGGAAAACTGTTTGGGGTTTATTTTCCTTAAATAGGAAAATCCCAATAATTAACCTAATCCCTTATTTTCCTTATTTACCCTTTTTCCTTAAAATCGATTTCCTTAATTTATATATATATATATATATATATATATATATATATATATATATATATATATATATATATATATATATATATATATATATAAATTCCGAAAATACATATATTTATCTTATAAAATTTAACTCCAATAAAAGAAGTCTGAATAATAATATTTCGTTTTCGCGAAATGACACGTCTGCCCTTTCCCGAAAATCGGAATATTACATAGTGTTAGTGGCATAACAAGATAGGTAAAACAAGATCATATAAGACATTTATATAGCATTGGTCATGAAACAAGATATATTGACCGTCATGGGTCCCATTATGGTCAATAATATAAGAGTGTTGTGACATCAATATTTTCATAAAATTATACGTACTCTCATAACATGTTTAGTCTTACTAGGATTAACATTGTGATTCTAACAATTTGATAGGTATGAAGGTATGAAAACACTAAACATGATACATTTGCTACACAAGAATGGAATCATAAGAATATAATGAAATTAACTCATTTAATTATTGCGTTTAAAATGTGAGTAAATGGAATGAACCAAATTCCATGAATAGGTGACATATCGAGTGAAGGGTAGGGCATGATAATGGGTAATGTTGGGTGGCGTGGGTGGGGGTGAGGTGGGTAAGGTGCGTAAGGTAGAATCGGGTGGAAGGGGTAGGGTTAGGTGGATTGTTGTAACCCTACCCCACTATCCACCTTACCTCACCACACCTTACCACTTTGTCCCATTATACCCATATACCCTTTCTTACCCACCACCCTTCCCGCTTTACCCACTCTACCATACCTGATAACCCTAACCTACTCTACCGTTCACATGCCCTACATCACCTTACCACCATACTCTACCCTACCCTACCTCACCCTACCCAACCGATCCCCACCGAAACTATGCCACCCCATACTACCCTATCCACCACCTCACTTCACTCCATATTATCCAACTGGCTTACTATGCCACAACTCACTCCCACCCTACCCTATCACCCTGTCCTACCCTACACTACCACCACACCCCACCTCTCCCCGACCTTCTACCTAACCCTACCCTACCAACCACCCTACAATACCATATCTTACCTTGATCACCACCCACTTTACCGTACCATACCTACCTCATCGTACTCTACCCCACCCTACCCATTTAAGCATCCACCTTACCACCCAACCTTACCCCCAACCTACCTTTCCCTACTATTTCTCACCACCCACCTTACCATACCTTATTACCGATCTTACCCTACTTAACCCTACCCCGATTAACTTGCCCCACCCTACCCTATCACATACCTTACCATACCATACTCTACCTCACCCGCCATACCTTATCCCACCCCATCCTATCCCACCACCTACCTTACTTTATCCCTCCCCACCTCACCACCCACCCTACCCCATATTACTCTTACTCACTATCCACGTGCTTTGTCGGTTTTCATTCTATCCGTTCCCGTGTAACAAAGAAGCCATAAATACGTAGTATTAAAGACAATTTCGACACAACCATCATTTATAGCCGTTGGCCAATAGAACTTAAAAGTTCATCATGACTTATTGTAAACGATGTTATGTCAAAGAGGTGTCAATTGAATTACACACGTACATAGTATTTTTCAGAATAATGTTGTTGTCTCAATCATTCCAACATATATAACAAATGCCACAATTTGATGTGTCAGTGGTATCACTAATGATGTAGAACTATAAATAAATGTACAACATGATAGGTATTACGGTCACATCATGTGTAATTTGTTATGTTAACTGTTAAGTAGTTATGGAAGTAACCTTAATCTGTTTTGCATGTCCCACCATAAGAAAACTTGAAACAGTTTTGTCAATTCATTCACCCCACCCCTACCCCCACCCTAGGAAAAACTCCTACAGCCCACATGAACATGTCTCACACTATATCCCTCTCAATACCCCATAAATACTTCTCAACCTTATACTTTTATTCCCACCACATCCCCCTTTAATTTCCTTCAATGCTCATATTCTCTCTGTCTCTACATTATCTCAACTTTCCCCACTAAACACTTGACACCAATCTTTTCTTCATCCTAACTAGCTCAACAAAAATGGCTCCTAAACATAGTACTCATCATCAGACAGCATCAATCAAGCAAATCCTCAAAAAATGCTCAAGTTTTGGTAAGAAAAATGGGTACCAAGAAAGCTATGATCTTCCACACGATGTACCAAAAGGGCATTTTGTGGTTTATGTTGGAGAAAATAGGAGCAGATACATCATCCCTTTATCTTGGCTTGAAAACAAAAGGTTTAAAGGCTTACTTCAAAGATCTGAAGAAGAGTTTGGATATTGTCATGAGATGGGACTTACTATACCTTGTGATGAAGAAGCTTTTTGCTCTTTAGTTTGTTTGATGAGATAGAGTTTGGTTATATATTATGGATTTGAAGTTATAAATTAATTTGAATATATAATTAATTAGTAAGAAAATATTTAGGAAGTAATTCATTAAAAGATCAAGGGAGTATTTAATTTGACTGAAGCATATTGTAAACTTTGGCATTTTGAATCCAGTTTCCTTTAGCTATTTTTCTAACTAGAGTTACCATTTAATATCGAGCTCTCTATATATATCTTTATCATGTCTGGTAAACTGCAGAGATGGAGATGATCAACTGATGAAGTTATTTATTTATTCATTTATTATTTATTAAAAAACATATATTACATGTTATTGGACTAATTACCATATAATATGGATCTTTTCCTAGCATATATATAACATTATCTTCATCACAATTTTATGTAACAGACAAAGATGATAGAGGCTTGTTGAAAGTCAAAACATAATCCTACTCTGGAAAACATTCTGTCCAGAGCATTGGCGAATTCAGAAAATGGATCTAGTGAAGACACAAAAGAAAATTAAAGAAACCGCTGATGGCTCAAATGGTATTTATATCTTTTTAATAGCAAAACCATATCGTTTTAATAAAAAAAAAAAAAAAAAAGAATTCAGCATGCTCGGAGTTTGATTACAAAAGACAATATTAGTTTAAGAATTATAAAAATAGTGGACTATACAGTGGCGGACCTACATATACAGCCAAGGAGGGCAACTACCCCCCTTAATCCGAAAAAAATACACTAAAATTTGTACGCTACATATAGTTTGCCCCCCCTTAAATTTTATATTTGTCTTTAAAATTTTTATTGCCCCCCCTTAGCCGAGATCCTGCGTCCGTCCCTGGGACTATACATCTTGATTTTCACAATCCAACACGGTTTTACTAGAAAAAAACATTATTATGTTCGTCTTGTCTAAGAACAATAATTAGAACTTCAACAATGGGGAGGGAGGAAAATGTTTTAAACCTTTTGTAAAGGTTTGTAGGAGAGAAATTACAATAGTGTATATATTTTTTATTTCAAAACAAGGTATATATTTTCTAAATTGATATTGTGAAGAACAGGTCCATACTATAAAGTAATAAAGTGTTTATGTGTAGTGGATATAATGTTTATAAATTGATGACGGAATATGGTGAAATTGCTTATGTATAGTTAAGAAAGTGTTCATAAAGAAACTGTTTAAGTATGATCTAATATGATCAACACTTAAAACATGAGATGAAAACATCAAGAACTCAACTGAAAGCAAAGGCGGCTGCAAGAATTGTGTGATACGGTCCAGAGATCGATACTCACACACCGTATCACAAGTTTTTAATACATTACATAAAAAATATATGTATAATTATGGGTGAAGGGTAAATATTTTTAAATTTTAACGGCCAGTAAGTAGATATTAGTACATAAATTTTTTAAATAGGTATAATATACATAGAATTTTTTGTTTTTTGTAGGGTCAGTTGACCCTTTCTCTAAGATGGCGCTGCCCCTGACCGAAAGTAAAGAAATATGATTTCATTGATCGTAAAGTTAAGTTTACAACTTCGTATATGAGCAAGATACATTAACACATGTACTAATCTACTTGTTTAAATAATTATAATTGGATAACTTTGGACTTCTAGCGACTTGCTAGACCCCTTAATAATAATATCATTTGATGTTAAAAAAAGATTCAGCTACATTAATTCCTAGTTGATTAACCGCCAATAACTACTTTCCAAACAAGGTGTTTGACGTATTCTTCTGAGAAGACACAAGTCAAATTCTTGTGATATGTCCATAAATCATTATATTTCAGCCTCGCAAAGCTTTCTCACTGCAGCTTAATGTACTTGAAATCATGAGCTGCAAAACCCTCTCAGGCTGGAATCGCTGGATTATAGGGAGTACGTACGTAAAGTAAATTACGTAGATTGTTTCTTTAATCTCCATGATAATATAGGTAATTAATGGATCTTGTTTTCTGACTTGTAGATGCTTGAGCAAGTAAGAAAGCAATTGAATTTCACTTGTTGTCATTGTTTATGGCCTTGTATTCGATCTACTTCAGAGGACCACTTAGGAAACGTAGATCGTTTCTTTAATCTCCATGATATTAATGACTGTCCTAAGAAACTGAGCTAATTTGATGTACATCATATGTATATTTAACAATTTCCCCCACCAGACATTTGTATTAGGTGTTTGTTGACAAACTTTCTAAATCTATCGCTAATTATTTTTTAGATGTATCGGCATCGGTGCGTAGGAGTTTTGGTTGGTTTGCATCCCAAGCACTTGAACTCTTTAAAAAGATTTAGACAATATTTCCTTTGAGTTAAAGCAATTCCCTTATTTGATCTTACAACTTCTAATCCAAAGAAGAACTTCAAAGGTCCAAAGTCTTTGATGATAATTAGGTTTGTTAATGAAAATCTTTTGAAAGAAAGGAAAAAAAAAATCTTGCAAACAATATAGCCCCCACGAGTATAGCATGATGAGCCCAAGTTACGGCAGCTCCGGATGAAGGGGGATATAAGGGTATTAAGAAAAGGGATTTCTCAAGGATCTAAAACCTCAATCCCTTTTGGGGCCAAATACCTCCGATCTCTACCGTAGGTGCCAAAGAAGAATGAGAAAAAGCCCGAAAAAGTAGCATCTTCTTCATCTGCTTATGTGTCTGCAGATGGGGATACTGTTCTATATCTTGATTATGTTCTAGACCATGTTTCAAAGCTAGCCTAGCTTCTCCTATGGCTATTTGGATGTTAGAACAAGGGTATCCTCGCGTTTTTCTTTTAAAAAGATTTTTCTTTTCTTTTTTTTTTAATTCTGATTTGAATACATACAATGATAGTTTGTACTATTCGGTTGTACTTTTAGTCAAAGAATATATATACTTAGATAGATATATAAGAAAATTAAAAGATAGTGAATAGTGGTCCTAGGAATAGGGAAAAAAAATAGGAGGCTAATATCATTTTAAGACTAACTAATGACCCACCACCATTGATTATGTACATTTGCAAAATACGGAGACCGTCCAAAATGGTCCGTTTTTAATCATTATTATTCAACTTGTACCATCACACCATTACTTTCCCCTTTCGGCCTTTCTTGCCCACTTTGGAAAGATATTGATGCTCATCACCCTCTTTATTTTTTATTTCTATTTTTTACAATTGTGATAAAAATTTAGTGCTGAAACAAAGATAAAGTTTCTTTGAGAAGAAATAATGACAAAGTTAAACCCTTACTTCAAAGCATGATTTTTTTTTTTTTTTTTTTTTTTTTTTGTCGAAACGAACTACACACGCACCCATCCTAACTAAACTATGTCCCAAGTGGAGCTCGAACCCGAGTCTCTCCACTGAGATCCCCTGCTAGATCCTCGCGCTAACCACTAAGAAAGACTTCGCATTAATCGTTAGAAAAAGTGATAAAATCGTATATACAACATTTCCGCATCCAACTAAAATGTCTTTGCGCATCGAATCTGTATACGATCTCTATTCAATGATTCTAGATAAAATCGACATCATACTCTATATACCACAATCCGATTTTTTTTTTACATTCAAGTTTTTGCTATTTCTAACATTATATATATATATACAAAATAAAAAAATCGCTTTCTACAAATATTTCATTAATAAGATCTTTATCGAATATCCATACAAGCGTAATATTTATCACTATAATAATAATACAATAAATTATTTATATGTGTATTTGTTTTTGAATATCCGTACTTTATTATGTGGTACGGTAGAGATTCGACATGCGTGATTATGTGTAGAGATTCTCGTATATCGAAGTCTTCTAAGGTATGTACCTGAGTACAATTCAAAGCATGAATAAATATTATCGTACTTTAATACAATGAATATCATAATCGATCTCATATATAAATAAAGAAGAAACATTGTACTAGTATCATTTGATAGTTCAATAAAAAGCAAAACAATTCCGAGTTGCAATTCATTCCGATGTTTGGATTTTCTAGAAATGATTGTAGCATTAACGTTAGTATAAAAACATAAACTTTGTAATGATACGATATCAAAATTGCATTTGTAATTGTATTTATACAAAAAGGAGCATATGAGCATACAAAACTAAAATTTGAGGAGTGGCAAGTTTAAAAAGAATAAAACTAGTACTGTAGGTATACGCCCACTCCATTACCAGCTAACAAATGAGCGGTAAACAAATTGATTATTATTTGCAACACACCGATTCTATTGTTTCATCACGTTGAAAACACATAATCGATTTTGTGAAAGTTGTTTAGAGTTAAAAACCGACTTTCTCATTATCGATTCTCACAATAAACCTACAAGAAGACGGTTTTGACTCCGAAACCGACTTTTACAAAATCGTTTTTACTCTACTGTATCAGTAAAATCAGTGTGGTACAAATAAAGTCCTCAAAACGATTAATTGCATTAAATTTTCTTCTATCTTAGACGGTACATGTTCATTGCTATTTTTATCCTTCGGTTGTTAGATCATCAGCGTCTGATAGAATTCGTGCAATGGAGATGGATGAATCCGATTCAACTTCTGTGTTGCCGCTCCAAATTCTCGCCAATTCTTTTACTCCTTCAAGAATCGCCATTAGTTCTTCATATTCAACTGAGGCCGAGTGTCCCAAATCTCTGGATATTGCAGATAATAGCAAACCATCGTGGTTTCTGATCACAATTTCGATAGTCCCTCTGCCATTTTGATAGCAAGCATCAACATTTACCTATAGCAAGCTATCCCTGCTATAGAATGTTCCCCAGTATTTTTACCCCACCAGAACTTCCTTATCATAGACAGTATTTCATTTAGCAGCTTCTTAGGTAGCATAAAACACTGCATAACATAAACAGGGATAGCTTGAAGAACTTCTTTGATAAGTACCTCTTTCCCTGCATTTGATAGATATAAGGCTCTCCAGCTCTTCAGCTTTTTCCAGATTTTGTCATTCAGATATTTGAAAATATCATACCTGGATCTACCAATTATGAATGGCAGTCCAAGGTACATTCCTTTTGTATTTCCAATGGGGATCCCTAGGGTCTGAATGATAGGGTTCTTCTCAGCATCATCTAGCTTCTTGTTGAAAATTATACTGGACTTAGAGAGGTTCACCTTTTGTCCAGACAACTCCTCATAATGCCTTAGTATGTTAGTAATCTCAGTTGCATTCCTATCATCAGCTTTGGCAAACAAAATGCTATCATCTGCAAAGAAGAGATGAGACAGAAAAGGGCCATCTCTTCCAAATCTAAAAGGGGTTAGAGCTCCACATAAGATAGAGTGTTTGATTAGGGCTGAAAATCCTTTTGTGCATATGATGAACAGAAAAGGAGACAAGGGGTCTCCTTGTCTAATTCCTCTGGATGGCAAGATTCTTGATGAAGGTTGGCCATTGATAATTACTTGAAAAGAAGCTGTAGTAACACACCTCATTATTAGCTTGACAAAATCCTCGGGATAATTCTTCATTGCTATTTTTAGCAGTGGTATTTCAAGCGAGTTTTGACGTATAACTGTATCAATAAAACTGGAGCATACATTTCATATTAAACTGGCACACGTGTGGGCACAAAATTAATAGTTTAATAGAGAAATCACTAATTGGTTAGACAATGTGCATCGATACGAATGGACTCTCTTTCAAATCCTTTCTCTTAATTTTTTATTTTTATTTTCGGAATTTGAACATTAATTCGATTTCCGAATCGAGTGATTGAAAATCTAACATGAACCTTTAACGATACAATAACTTTCGATAACGTGTACATGGATACATAACACTTAAGTAAAGTGCTCACCACTTTAACACAGCTCAAAATGAGCCTATTGATCACTTTTCTACAACAATGGCACTATTCAATTTCATAAATCACTTTAGTGGTCTTCTTTTTTTTGGGGCGGGGTTGGGTCTTCAAAAAAAATTGCGTGGGTTGATTGGAAAAAATTGCAAGCTCCTAAACTTTTGGAGGAAATCGGGGTGGGTAGTCTTAAGGTTCAAAATTTGGCATTGCTTGGTAAATAGTGGTGGAGGTTTCTTTTAGAAAAAAATGCTTTGTGGAGGAAAGTAGTTGTGTCAATTTATGGTGTTGAGGGTGCTTGGGAAATGGATGGAATTCGTATGAGGGGAGGGGGGGGGTGTGGAAAGGTATTGTAAGCGCGGTTAAAAAGACAAAGAGGATTGGGGTTGATCTTTTGGGGTCGGGATGTTGGGAGGTGGGTGAAGGTAGTAGGGTGAGATTTTGGGAGGACATATGGATGGGTAATAGTCCGTTGAAATTAACTTCTCCTAGGCTTTTTTGGCTATCTTTGGTCAAAGGTGTAACAGTAACAAGTGTGGTAAAATGGGTAGACGGTAGGTGTTCTTTTCTTTGGGCTTGGAGGAGAATTTTGAGGGGGTTCGAGGAGGAAGAAGTAGGTGTGTTGGAGGTTTTAATTAACTCTATTGATGAAAATGCAGGTTCAATTGATAAATTGAGATGAAGCCTTTGTTCAAATAGGGTTTTCTTGGTGGCTTCCTTGCGAAAAAAAACTTGAGATGGAATTTTTCAAAAATACATTTTCGGCTATTGAACTGATTTACAGGTGGAACAAACTGTTGCCCTCGAAGGTAAATATTTTCATGTGGAAAGCAAATCTCAAAAGGATCTCTACAAAACCGAACCTTATTAGTCGCGGTATTGCAATTCAGGATTCCTTTTGTCCGTTATATATGTTACAAGTTTGAGGAAACTGTCAACCATCTTTTATTTGCATGTGATGTGGCGTTACTGATATGGTCTCATATTCAGAGTTGGTGCAAGATTGTTGGACTAAATGCCTTTTCATTTAGTGATATTTGTTTTTTAAAAGCTGGAAATGCGTCGTCAAATGCGGCTTCATGCTTTAGTTGGTATTACGGCTTGGGTAATTTGTTTACATAGAAATAAAGTCATTCTTCAATCACGCGTTCTAGACCCTGAGTTGATTTTCAGAGATATACAGAGATTATCCTTCTCTTGGTTATCAAATTATAAACTTCTAAGAAAGCTGGAATGAGATGAATGAAAGACAAATCCGATGACTGCAGCAACTTAATTTTTGGAAGACCGATGATGGATCACTTTTTGTTTGGAGAAGAAATGCATCCGGCTTTTGAATTTGTTTTCTTGCGGATGGTTTTCTTTTTACTGTAGCTTGGTTCTCTATTTGATATGATGTTTTGGACAATTTTTGTAATTTTTTAGCATCTTGCCGATATATGATAATTTTTTGCTATTAATAAAAAATAATAATAAATAAATCATTTTAGTCCTTTTTATTTCTTGATTCAATAAGATTTTATAAAAAGGAGATTTATAGATTCGTTTTTACCCGTAAAAAAGGTTCATTAAAAAAAAAATCCACATCATTTTGCAGTTTAGATTGGTCAGAGCACCAATCTGTATTTGCTCCAATACCAACGTAATTATTTTTTTGTGGAGCTTAAACAATTGTCCATGTCTTTTGGTATTCAAGTAGTATCTCCATTAATTAGCCAATAACTAAAAGTTTGGCAAGGTACATAAGGGACATCTTTTGTGAATCAAAATGGATGGACGTAAAGAATGTTGCCTTAATTCCATTACATGTAGCTTTCAATTGCATGAGCACCACACAATTGGATAAAATATCAACTTGTCAACAATGTCAAGCTTTGAATGATCTTTTGCCGAGTAACTATCGAGCAAAACCGTTCGGCCAGCCATAAGGAGCTGAACGTCAAACATGTATTTGAATCATTGATTATGATTTATTGATCATTATTTATATTAATCATAATTAATGATATAAGTACACGCTGTGACTGAACCAATGGCGAATCTAGAAAAATTTATTAATTGGGTACGATCGAAATAAATTCAAAAATCGAGTGAGACATTACTAATATTTTTACACTTAATACCAATAAAAATATACATCGTTTTTTTCGAATAAGCGTGAGGGTATTGACCCACACCTTGTTGGACTTGAGTCTGCCCTCTACTGAACGATTCTTTCTCTAACTCTTTTTCCTGTCGTATTGATTTTTTTTCTTTCTTTCTTAAAGTTCTTCGAATACATTATTTACTTCTTATTTTTTATCTTTAGAATTGGACTACATGAAGTCAGCGCTTACCATATTCAAATTGTCTGTTTTTGACCCTAAAATAATGTAGTATTAGTTCTTAGGGACCCTGAGTTGAAAACATTGTCCCATACCATTTTCTCCGTTGAGTTGAAAACTTCGAACCAACTCCGAAAATCAAATTTTTTGGGTTACAATTTTGGTTTTTTTATATTTTTTCCGGGTTGACTGTGTGTATATATGTATGTATATATGTATGTTTGTACCATCCATAGTAAAATATCGTATCATATCGTCGCTATCATTTCATTTTCGCTTTCGTCTACGATTCTTTGACCTTTCTTCGAAAAAAAGAATCCGTGTATGTTTTTTTTAAGTATGACTATTTCAAATACGATTATTATCTCTATATGTTGTTGGTTTGTTATATGTTGTTACTCTTCATTATCAAATTTTAACGTATTCTTTCCTAAAAAAGTATTTTCTTTAATGATTATTGATATGAACATATGCTATTGAACTCGAATTATATATATATATATATATATATATATATATATATATATATATATATATATATATATATATATATATATATATATATATATATATATATGTGTGTGTGTGTGTGTGTGTGTGTGTGTGTGGATTTTATATCATAAAAGTTCTATTATAGATGCATGTTTTATGGATGAAAACCCGAAACCCAAACCAAACCAACCCGAAACCAACCAAAACCAACCCATTGGGTTTTATAGTCAATTGGTTTGGTTTGGGTTAGTTTTTTCTTGAACCAACCCGACTCATACTATGTGAAAACCCAACCCAAATCGACCCAACCCAACCCAAGCTCAGCCCTACCGAAAATGATATAATTTTTTTTTTGGAAGGAAAAAAAATGAAATAATTAGGGGTGAGATAAAAGCTCAGTACACCTGAATCAACCCAAAATCCAAACCGAACTAATTTAAAATATTCCAAATCAATTGAAATCAAAATATTCATGTTGGATTTTGACCCGAACCAAATGCAATTGGGCGGGTTTGGTTTTGAGTACCGACATGCGAAGGTAATGGAACTGTGATATGATCAAAGGAGGATGAGGCCGATTGATGAGTGTAAGGGAAAGTATACTCGTAAGAAAAACCTGTCCAAAAACGTAAATGAGACCCGAGTTAAGATCAAGACATTTATAGTCAAGATGGTGAGGAATGAAACCGAGAAAAACACATGTTTTGAAGCGAGATCCGTCTTATGTTTGTTATGGACGGAAATTAGGCCAATGCGCACAACCAAAAACGTGACGAAAGAAATTATCCGGTGGACGATGATGACCAGTTTAAATAGAGACTTATTGTTAAGATTTTTTTAGGTAAACGATTTATTAGATAGACAACCGTAGAAAAGGCATCATCCTACCATAATAGATGGAGATTTGATGAGCCAGCAAGCGCTAGACCACTATCAACAATTTGGCAATTACGTCGCTCAATGACACTAATTTTCTCATGTGTGTGGACTTGATAGATGATGTTGAATACCTAAAGCGGAAAAGAATTGATTGAGACTACGGAATTCACCACCACAATCAATTTATTTAGTCTTTAGAATAGTGTTAAATTGGCGCTCAACCATAGACTGGAATTGTTTAAAAGTAAATTCAAGATCGGACTTGAGACATAACGATGAAAACTAAAGATATTTTGTATTATCATCAAGAGATGTAACATAATATTTTGAACCATAAAATACAAGACTCGGCACAATGGGCCCACATATCGAAATAAATAAGTCCAATGGACTTGAAGAAGTAAATGTTGAGTGTATGTGGATCATATCACAGTCCAAGGGGTTATCAAACGAGTGTATGTGGATCATATCACGGTTCCATTTTGGGCACCGACAAGTGCGAAGGCCGCCAGCGTTGGAGCTGCTTCATTAACGGCGCACCTTTGATAATCCCTATGAATAATTCTTTTTCCTTGAACAAACTAACCTGACTGAACCAAATGGGCACTATAGTATATGAAAAATGATATATCTACCTCAGATATACACTGTACTACTAGTTTAAAAGATGTTAATGCTATCATGAGGTGTTCTGTTATACCAATGCTCATCTATTGATAGTCATTTCTTCCAATTCTGAGGCCTTGAAAAGTCATGCACCTCAAGTACATCTCAATACATTGGTACACCCTCTTTGTTTGGTCATCGGTTTGGGGGTGATAAGCTAAGATGTAGGAGAGTTTGACGCCCACTAACTTCATCAAATGGCTTCAGAACTCATAGGTAAAGACCTTATCCCTATCACTCACAATTATGTCTAGTTGATCGGACTTTTCTAGGGTTCCAATCTCACCGGCAGTGTACCGGGTCAATTGTAGTCTAGTAAGTGGTCAAGGTCGTATCCACGAGGATTGTGAGGTTGAACACCAAAAAGCTATTATTATCTTGATCTAAGTCGCAACATTACAAGAAAGTAAATATATCTAAGAGTCTACTACTAAAAAGGGTGATTAACGATAAAAAAAAAGCCTAGCTAAGACAAATAGACAATGCAATGATCAAGTATATCTCTTCCTGTATCATGAGAATGAACTACCTACCAACCTTTCAATGGTGTTCAAGTGTGTGTTACCGGTGCACTCCTAAGCTAGTAGTTTCCCCTCATATGAGTGAATGAAACTACTCTATGCCTCCTCCTTGGTCTAAGAACCCTAGACCTAATGATTCAACATGATTAAGATCTTAAATGCAATGACAATGTCAATAACCCCCGGATAAGAAATCGAATTCCAATTAAGGTCAATTTTACCTTCCGGTTCTCCTATTCCTTCTCCCACACCTAATATCTCATTTCGGTCTCAATTAAGTGTGTGTGTGTGCTAGTGTCAGGTGATCAATCCAACACCAACAAGCAATACGGTGTAAATAGGAAAAGTTAACAACAACACAAAAAGCTATGAAATATTGAATTAACATTCCCGATCAACATAATAGAGATTAATAATTATCACAACAACATCATCTTGGCTAGTTACAAATTTAGCTACTCATTACTATAAATACTAACATAATTAAATTAGCATTCATCGTAATCCGAATAACAAAACAAAATAACACTAGAATGTTACCAATTACAATGATAAGATTGCAACGGCAAGCTTGATTTCACCTCCGGTGATCATCAATGGAGTTTGCACCAAGATGTTAAGTTGAGCTCCTTCCAATCAATTATCCCAAGAAATCAAACTAGTATTCTAGGATTATATACTTGTGATGAAATTAGCTAAATATTGTAACTAATTTTGGCTCAGGAGAGCCCCTTGGGCGTGGGTGTGTGCCTGCAAGAGTTGGAGAAGAGGGGGGGGGGGGGGGGGGGGAGAAGATGAAGTAATTTTTTTTTTGGGTTGAAAGAATTGGGGAAAATGCGATCCAGAATGAGTTTTTATGCTGAAAACTGCTTCTGTGGCATTCCGGCGTGCGCCGCTAAAGATCCGACGCGCGCCGGTATAACTAACTCTGACAACGAAGTCTGACAGCTTTCTGTGACGATTCGGCGCGCGCGCCCGCAAGAGGTCTGGTTTGCGCCGGTTCTCGGTAAAATGATCGTAACTTGAGTTGTAGACCTCTGATTGATGTGATTCAAAGTGTGTTGGAAAGCTCGTTTGAAGATCTAAAACTCTCATGAAGAAATCTTCTCCAGAAAATGCCTCTAAGTAGGGTCAAAAGTCCGTTGAAGATCGGCTACGGTAGAAGCACTAAGGACAATTGATCCGTTTTGTAACACCCCGATTTTCGCCAAATTGTTTATAAAGGACTTAATAGGCATTTCGATATAACTGTCTAGATAATATATTTGTTTATTATTCTTTTCAACAAATAAGATCTAGTGATATAAATGATTTCGTTGTGACATCATTATGTTATAATAAAAGTATTATTATTATTATTATTATAGAAGTATAGTATATTTGAAAAGATAATCATGACTTTAAATAATTAACAATCTTTTAAAAG
This sequence comes from Gentiana straminea, assembly GCA_036785695.1. NCBI lineage: Eukaryota > Viridiplantae > Streptophyta > Magnoliopsida > Gentianales > Gentianaceae > Gentiana > Gentiana straminea. The sequence goes on from JAVUPR010000167.1 coordinate 10,099,397, forward strand.
AGTCGGTTGGCTTCAGTTTCAAATCTGTTATTTATGTGAACTTATTAGAAAATAATGATTTCATATATTAAACCAATTAAATTACCTTTAATTAGTTTACTTGCTTTAATTACTTCCGTTGTTCTTGCGTTAAACATCTATAGTTAACGTATGATCAAAATTTAAGTATACTATTAATTCAATTAACAGCTTTTGTAAAGTCCCACATCGGTAAAGTAATTAAGTGAATGCTCACCCCCATATAAGTGTGAGACATAAATGTCTTGTCAACTCGGGTTAGCCCTTTTAGACCAAACGAGGACGGCGGTCTAAGCAGTTGACCGGACCATTTATGACTCATTTAGCGCTACCAGGCCCGGGGTCTGTGGGCGTTACAGAATGGTATTCAGAGCCGACTATCAGACGGAACTATGCGCTGCACCGTATAAGAAGACGGTGTAAGGATGGCCTCTAGTTACCTCTGATAGGGACGATCCAGGACCAGTCTTGTCCGTCCTGGCGAGGACGCCAGTCCCTTATAAGGGGGGAGAATGTAAAGTCCCACATCGGTAAAGTAAGTGAATGCTCACCCCCATATAAGTGTGAGACATAAATGTCTTGTCAACTCGGGTTAGCCCTTTTAGACCAAACGAGGACGGCGGTCTAAGCAGTTGACCGGACCATTTATGACTCATTTAGCGCTACCAGGCCCGAGGTCTGGGGGCGTTACAGCTTTGGAATGGAAATTTCATATAAAAGCCATAGCCCTTTTAGACCAAACGAGGACGGCGGTCTAAGCAGTTGACCGGACCATTTATGACTCATTTAGCGCTACCAGGCCCAGGGTCTGGGGGCGTTACAGCTTTGGAATGGAAATTTCATATAAAAGCCATAGCAGGTTACGAGATTTGCCTATTGATAATTAACCTACGTTCCATACGATCACCGGAGCCTTTATCATTCATGTCAATTGCTGAAACATTAGTGCAGCCAACATCGAATCACAGCCATCAATCTCCTACGCTATTTCGTCAATCTCTGCCCTTAGCTTGTAAACCGTTGCTGCTATCAAACTCTATTATCGACAACCACAACCAGTTTATAATCGACTATTTCCAACACCGTAAACCTTTTTGGAGATGCCATCGAGCTTCTATTTTTCTCCGTCAAATCAAAACAGTTAAACATGTGTTAACCTATCACCGGTAATGGACACCATTACTTGGCCAGGACATTCTAACAAAATCATGCCGAAAATCATCTTCCTCAACAAAATCATCTTTTATGATATTCTTCATCATGCCGAAAATCGATTCCTCATCCACTCGTTGTTCACTTATGTTAATGATCGATATATGTATCAATGTATGATGGGAAACTGAATATATTATTTTGAATTAGTAATTTGGGGTGGACCAAGTGATGATATATTAATCTTTCTTTTGTGAATATTGGGAAGTTCACAAGCATTTATAAACAAGCAGGAGCCGTATTGTAGGAGTATCAAGTGGGTATCAGTTTGGAAATAGCTAAATTATTTTTCAACCGTCATAATATATATTCTTTTATGAAGTAACAATACAAAATGGATCAATCCACCGGATGCTACGAGTATTATATTAACGCGGATATACGGTGAGTCTTTTATTTAGATATAAAGCCAAAAATGTGTTTTTATTATTTTCAAGCATTTTATGTATGTCGAATTAACTTTTAAACTCGGAAGTCATTTTCAAATGATTTCTTTAAAATTAAACGACTTGATTTGAGCTAGTGCACATTTTTTAAGTAAATAAAACTGATACTTGGAATTGACGGATAATACTTGCTCGCTCGCTCACTCGCTCATGGCACGAAAGTGTCAAAGCTCTGGTGGCTAGGGGGATTAGAGTTATTTTTCTAGGAGAACGGCTAGTCACTGGTCTCGGGGCCTCTTGACTCGAAGTCTTTCCGACAGTAGCTAGAGTGTTCGCTCGTAAGAGTGGGGACGGTACCTTTTCCCCGAAGATTCATGCTACAGCCGGGAAAGCAAGGGCTGACGGTTGATGCGTGGGTCCTAGGGCATGGATAAGGTTGGCTGGAACCGTGTAGGAGGTTTGCACGGCGAAGGTTGATTCCTTTTCCCTGACAATCGGCCGGAGTTGTCAGGCATGGCTAATTCTCGTGGAGTGCGGTTGAAATCCATATGGTAAAACGGTGTTAGGGCGGTACTTGACTCATCAGCTCTGCCAAAGCTGGTGCTTGTAAATAAAACTTGACATGATCTCTTAATGCTCGTGCATTTCAAGATTAAAAATTGTACTTTTCATTCATTCTATCGTTAATAAAAGAATTCCGCATTGTTATTTCTAAAAGTGGATCAAGATATTTTATTTTTATATATTATTATTATTATTATTATTATTATTATTATTATTATTATATATATATATATAGTATAACACTTGCACACGTGGCTCATACAAACCCCTTTGTCGACGCCTCGTTTTCTGTGTTTCTCTCTTTTGTTTTGTTTTTTCTTTCTATAAATATAAATACAGGTTAATAATTGAGGGGAAAGAAGAGTATAAGAGATGATATTGATCGAGGCCGAGGAGATATAAAAATTGGCGTCATGGATGGTGTCATTCTTTTTAAAGAACTAGTGTAATATTATTTGTTGTAATATTTTCTTTTCAAAGGAAATAGTTAATGATTAATTACGAAATTATTTGCGGATTATTTTGTGGATTTATTTCATTTTTGGGATTTATAGTCTAGTTATTGAAGTCACGGCGAGAGCTTCGCAACCCCTCCTAAAATGACCCCAGTGGACCTAGGGGTCGGGAGTAGGGTATTACACGTTTGAATCCGATAGCTTCCGGCACACTCTTCTAGCCCTCAAAATATGTGTTTAGGCTCAACACGTGTCATCACTCGGGGTCTTGGTCAACCTGTAATCCTGCAATAAATCATCAAAATACCAAACGTAAACCCGACACGACTCTCCGGTTACTAAACCGGTACAAAACCTATCAAAATATGATATTTTATATAATAATTACTATCTACACATTTGGATGAAACTAAGCAATTAAGGACTTGAATTGGTACAATAATGCTCAAAGTGGTATCAGAAATTGGGTAAAATGTCATAATGATGAGCGACAATTTGTCTCTCATCACTAGTATCCCATGTAGTATTTATGATACTTCTACAAAGAAGATTGTAGCAACCAACTCAGATGTGTGCCATTTGTCCATAGCAATGAAATGCGCAAATTTAGTGAATCTGTCCAGAATGGCCATAATCACATTTTTCCTTCTGACTTGGGCAAACCCTCAATAAAGTCCATGCTCAGCTGAGACCATGCCCTTTCAGGAATTGGTGAGGGTTGGAGCAACCCCATGGGTTTATCATAAGAACACTTACAGTGTTGACAAACCAAACATTTTTGGATCATTTCCTGCACATCCTTATTGAGGTTGGGCTAGTATAAAAGCCTTTTGATCCTAATATAGCAGGGCATGACTCCTGAGTGGCCTCCAATGGGGCTTGAATGAAGTTGCTTCAGAAGCTTCTGCATCAAGTTACTAGATGATCCCACATAAATTCTGCCATTTTATCTTAGGAGACCTTGTTGTAAAGAGTAATGGGGATCAGGGGTTGTTGCAATCATCATACCCCTCAGTTTTTCCTCAACAATTGCATCTCCTTGTAACTGGAAGCTACTTATTGTATCCAAGAAGGGGATACTGAGCGAATGACACTCATCTGGCCCTTGTCATAGTTCTGCCTTGATAGGGCATCATCCACAACATTCTCAATGCCTTTCTTATACTCAATGGTAACGTCCAATCCCATAAGCTTAGTAACACTTTTTTGTTGAAGTGTAGTGGTATCCTTCTGGTACAATAGGAATTTCAAGCTCTGCTGATTAGTCTTTATGACAAAAGGTCTCCCCTGGACACACTGTTTAAACTTGGACACTTCCATGAGAACAACCATCAATTCTTTCACATAAATGGAGAGTACCATCTCCTTGGAATTGAATGCCCAACTGTGGTAAGACATTGGCCTCTTAATCTGCTGCAAAACTGCCCCCGTCCCTTCCCACAAGCATCTGTCTCAATACATAAGGGTCTCTTAAAATCTGGGAGAGTCGATGTTGGGGTTTGACACATAGCCTGCTCTAGATCGTCAAAAGCATGGTAGGACTCAGGTGACAAATAGAACCCTTCCTTCTTCTGCATCTCATTAAGGGGCTTTGCCAGGATACCATATGATGGAAAAAATCTCCTATAGAAGCATGTGAGGCCTAAAAATCCCCTCAACTTTGTAGTGTCCTTAGGGGTTGTCCAGTTCATCATGGACTCAATATTAGAGGGGCCAACATACACTTTCCCCTGTTTGATAACGTGCCCCATATATTCCACCTTGTCTTGCTCAAAAGAATACTTGGACATCTTGGCATAGAATTGATCCAACCATAGTACTTTCATAACAACTCTCATATGGTTGGCATGTGATTGCATATCAACACTGTAAATTAATATGTCATAAAAAACCCGAACAAACATGCTGAGAAATGGCCTCAGTAACTCATGTTCCTTTGAAATGTGGCAGGGGCCTTGGTGAGCCAAAAGGCATCACCAGAAATTCAGAATGACCATGGTGAGTCACGAAAGTTGTCTTTTGTGCATCACCCTCCCCTATTAGGATCTGATGGAAACCAGATCTGAGGTCGATCTTAGTGAACGCCCTTTCTTTTCCCAACTCATCCAAGATATCATCGAATATAGGGATTGTATACCTATCCTTCATTGTCAAGTCATTCAACTTCATATAATCAATGCATCCTCTCTATGTTCCCCCCGTCTTTTTGACCAGCAGCACGGGAGAGGAAAATGGATTGTTGTTGTATTTCACAATGCCATGTTTCAGCAAATCATTTACAAGTAGCTTTATAACATCTTTATGTGTATGAGAGTATCTGTATGGCCTCAATTTAATATGAGAAACTCCCTTCTTGAGGGTAATAGAATGATTATATCCTCTATTGAGGGTAGGCTAGTAGGTGTGGAGAATACATCTGCATACTCTTCTAGCAACGGGGCTAACTCGGCTAGGATAGTGTCAGTGTCTTTCCCTTGTACCATATTGAGACAACCAATTAGGTTGTAGGTACCCTTCCTCAAACTAGAAATCAACTTTTTGCAGCTAACCAGCTTCAGTTGTCCCCCTTCTGGGGCCCTTTCAAAGTGACACGAACTCTATCCTTGGAAGAGGATAAGCACATATTATGGAAATCAAAGGTGACTGGACTGTATTTGCCCATCCAATCTACTCCTAACACCATGTCACAACTCTAAGTTTGATAAGCATGATGTCATGCTGGAACACTATACTCCGCATAGTCCAAGACATGTTGGGGCACTTGGAATCACTAGAGATAGTACCACCATCAGCAACAATAATCAACATTGGGTGGCTAGCCAAGATAGGGCTATTGAAAAAGTGTCCTAAACCCAATCGGGTTGGACTGGATCTGACCGGGTCGGATCATTTCTACTATTCTTTGTGTTTATACATATATTAAATGGCTTTTCTGTTGTCATATACTTGTTCTTTTAAAGAACCGATTATGAATTGTTATATGATAACGTCCTCGGTATTAAAATGTGATAGAAAAACCATGATAGCCGATTATGGTTGATGAGATCTCTAATCACTTTAAAGTTTGATACTTAATTGTCTCTAGGCTGATGTACTATTAAACAGGGCATTGATAGTTCAAAAAAGCTAGCACGTATTAGATGTCTTCTGTCTTTAAGGGCAGGGATAGATCTCGTCTATCGAAGTGTAGAGACACTTGGGCTGTACGTGGACGTGTATTAGAGAATGCGTACGTTAGACTGACCCACTTACATTAAGTGTCGCGCGTCTTCATGGTATCACGGTGTGGATTGTCATGCTTTGACACTATTGAGATTTCCCCTATCCACGGGGCGATCATGCGGTAGTGATTGGGTATGATATTGAAGCATACGGAGTATACATGTTTGGTCGTCCGGGAATCACGTATCCTATGATTGAGATTGAATATCCGAAATGGCCTTCTTATAAGGAATTTCTAGCTCTCGAGAATCTTTGCAATGTTGGAGTAAATCTGTTATTCCGAGAAAGCATGATATCCAGATTATAAGATACGGTCGTGATGTTTGACACTCGACAAACGACCGTATGGATATTATTACAGCGCTAGGATTCCATTTACACGGTAATTGTTTCACATGAAAGGTAGTGTCTAAATTGACCTCTGATAATCCTGTTTTCTTAGAATTCCATTCCAATTGTTGCTTTGTGAAGGATCTAATCAACAAGAAGGTTCTTCTGGAAGGAACTCTTAAGGATGGCCTCTATCAAATGCATCTTCCAGTCTGTCTGAGCTCTCCTCAATCCAAAGTGTTCAAAGTCCAGCCTTCTGCTTCAACCACAGCAAAGTCCTCCGTTGCCTACTCCTGTCTTTATTCTAATAAGTATGTTGACCATCAGTTAGCTCTTGTTGCCTCTAGTAATGAAAAAGCCAGTTTATGGCATAGAAGGTTAGGTCACCCTTCTAGTAGGGGTTTGAATCTTGTGTTGAATGTTTGTAATGAGTCCTTGAATGTCAATGATAAACTTTCCTTTTGTGAAGCCTGCTGTTATGGGAAACAACATGCTTTTTCTTATCCTTTATCTAGTTCTAAGACATCTATGCCTTTTGAGCTTGTGCACTCAGATCTTTGGGGTCCTGCCCCAATTGTTTCCACCTCTGGTTATATTTATTACATTACTTTTGTTGATGATTTTACAAGATATACTTGTATATTTCCTCTCAAACTAAAATCAGATGCCTTGCATGCCTTTATTCACTTTAAAAAACAAGTTGAAACTCAGTTTAATCATTCTATTCAGTGTTTGCAAACAGACTAGGGGGAGAGCTTAGATCATTCACTACAATCCTTCAGGAGGCAGGGATTCACTTTAGACACCCCTGTCACACTCACATGCTCAAAATGGTAAAATAGAAAAGAAAGCATAGAGCTGTAGTTGAAATGGGACTTACACTTCTGGCACAGGCATCTATGCCTTTAAAATTTTGGTGGGAGAATTTTTTGCATTCTGTTAGGTTGATCAATTATCTTCCTACACCTGTTCTCAATCATAAAACTCCCTTTGAATGTCTGTTTGGAAAACTCCCTGACTATAAGTTGCTGAAGTCTTTGGCTATTCTTGTTACCCTTACCTTAGACCTTACCATAATAGGAAATTTCAGTATCATACACAAAAGTGCACTCATCTTGGTCTTAGTTCCAATCACAAAGTTTATCTATGTCTAGACCCTAATGGCAGGTTGTACATATCCAGATATGTGATATTTGATGAGAATACTTTTCCCTATTCCAAATCATGTTCCCCACAATCCTCTGATCAAGTTCCCCAACTTGCTGAAACCTTTCTGAATCTGCCTGTCTCTAATCTTAATCTTGATTCCTCTTATAGTCTATCCTCCTCTCCATCTATACAAATGTCTCATCTTACTCCTGTCACAGATAAATTTACTTCTCCATCTTCTTATGAGGATTGTGCTGGCAAGTCTCCTACATCTATACAGTCCCCTGGTTCCTCTATTCAATCATCTAAGTCCTTAAGTCCTGTTCAGTCCCCTGGCTCTCATGGTTCACCATCCTTTAGTCCTTCATCTGCCTCACCTATTCCTGAACCTCTTTCTGAATCTTCTTCTGATCCTTCACCTACTCCTCCTTCCATTCCTAAATCTACTGGTGCTAATCAGCACCCTATGCAAACTAGAGCTAAGAGTGGTATCTTCAAACCTAAAACTTATTCCTATTTAGCTTCATCCTCTTCTTTGCCTTATCCCTCACCTGAACCTACAAAGGTCTTAGAAGCTCTCAGTGATCCTAACTGGAAGCAGGCTATGCAAGATGAGTGCAATGCTCTCTTGAGAAATCACACTTGGGATTTGGTTCCTAGGTCTAAAGCACACAACCTAATTGACAGCAGATGGGTTTTTAAGCTGAAGCTCAATCTAGATGGTACAGTGAACAAGCATAAAGCCTAATTAGTGGCTAAGGGTTTCAATCAAACTCCAGGGGTTGACTACTCTGAAACATTTAGCCCAGTGTCTAGGGCTTCTACCATTAGAATACTTCTGGCTTTAGCTGTTGCTCTTGACTGGATATCAGACAAATAGACATCAACAATGCCTTTCTTAATGGTACCTTGTTTGAATCAGTCTTCATGCAACAACCAGAGGGTTTTATTGATCAGATCAAACCAGATCATGTGTGACATCTCAAGAAAGCAATCTATGGGTTAAAACAGGCCCCCAGGGCTTGGTTTGATGAGTGAAGGAAACAATTACTTGCCTGGGAATTCACTCAGTCTAAAGCTGATCCTTCTTTATTTATATTTCACCATGGTTCTGTTCACTTGTGTGTGCTTGTCTATATAGATGATATTCTCATTACAGGAAATAATTCAGAGAAAATTCAACAGTTCATCAACTCCCTCAACTCCAGGTTTGCTCTCAAAGATCTTGGAGAACTGCATCATTTTCTAGGGGTGCAAGCAATCAGGAATGCTTCAGGTCTGTATCTATCACAGCATGTCTATGCTCAACAACTTCTGGATAAGCTGGGACTGCAAAATCTTAAGCCTTGTGGCACACCAATGGTAGTATCCTCTAAAGTGCCTTCATCCTCTCAATTGATGCAGAATCCAACCTTGTATAGAAGCACTATTGGTGCCTTGCGTATTTGACCTTTACAAGGCCTGATTTAGCCTTTGCAGTCAACTCTCTCAGTCAGCATATGCAGGCTCCAACTGTGACTCACTGGCAGGCTGTTAAACACCTGTTGCGTCATGTTAAAGGCACCTTGGCCTATGGCTTGATGTTTAAACCCTCACAACCTCTGCACATTCATATGCAGATTGGGGGTTTGACAAAACAGACAGAAAATCTGTAGCATCTTATTGTATCTTTTTGGCTAGTTCCTTGGTTTCCTGGTCATCCAAGAAGCAACATGTTGTGTCTAGATCAAGCACAGAATCAGAGTACCGTGCTCACAGCAAATGCAAGCGGGCGAGATTCAGTGGCTTCTTAATGTTCTGTCAGAATTGCATATCAGACCAATAGCAAAGCCTATACTGTGGTGTGACAATCTTGGTGCAGGTGCATTGGCTCATAATCCTGTTATGCATTCTAGAGTTAAACATATTGAGTTGGATGTTCACTTTGTTCGGGATAAGGTGATGCAGGGCCAGATGGATGTCAAGTATGTTCCAACTTTTGAGCAAGTAGCTGATGTTCTTACTAAACCTTTAAATGCAACAATGTTTACATATTTTCGAGACAAACTCAATGTTGTTTCTACCCCATTTCGTTTGAGGGGGAATGTTAGAACATAAGGGTCATTATGTAATTGGATAAGCATAACATGTGTTTTAGAATCAATGGAGTGCAAAACACTTGTTTAAACACTGGTGCTTTAACATCGTAATAGATCACTTGAGGGATCTCATCACCAAATGCGCAAGACACGATCCACCCACAATACTATATTGATTTATTTAACTCGTTCAAGTTGAGTTTCGAGCCCAAATCTTTTTAGTCGAGTCGAGTTAAGTCAACCCCAAATGAATATTTTTGACATGACTTAGATTACACCCCTAATTTTTTTGTAAAAATGACAAAACTGTGTAGTAATATGGAAACTTAATCCCGATAAATCAAAATTTCAATTGTGCATGATCAAGGAAAACCGTACATATCTAGCACCATAAATCCTCTGCTAGAATGCATGCATGTTTCACCGCATGTTTAACGTATAGAAAAAGTTTATGGTATGATCGTTTGCATCAAGTATATATAATCCATTGTATTGTGACCATATTTCATAGTTTTAATTTCTTTGAAGAAGCTCCCTACCTGAATTACCAAGCTTCATCCTCTTATTATCATTACGCCTCTGCCGCATATGCACTTCATGACGAAAAGGACACCTGGAACCATTTCTACATCCCTTTGGTGTGTTGAAATAATAGCAACCCTTTTGATACTTTACGCTTGAATATTCAGGTTTTTGTAAGTCGCCGCCCTGTATGTTTCTACGGGGTGATTGTTCATGACCCCGCGTGTTAGTATCCGCTCCATGTTTCCTGATAAGGGACTTGTAATAATTCATGTCCTTCCACATAGGCACCGCCGCAGTCTTGGCGTAATAATCTTTCGTAATAGGAACTGGACCAAGTATAGATTCTGTTGCAGGATGGTAATTGTTTCTCTTCAAAAAATTGTGAGGCAACCCATAATCCCTTTTCGTTCTTGCAGGAACTGGACCAAGTATAGATTGAGATGGTATACTTTTATTATCGGTCTTTGCCAGACGGTACTTGTTCATCAGTTCCGTTGTCATTGTCGGATCGGTTAGAATTTTCGTCAGCAAATCGGTGTCTATCGAACATTTAGGATCCATTCTTTTCATTATTGTACTTACAGCAGCTACTGCTGCAAGTGTTGCTGCATCATCCTGTGCAGCATGTGATGTTGTAGTAGCTTCTCTTTCCTCAATAGGAATGATGGGAATCAATGGGGTTTTACTATCATCGTGACACTGATGATCTTCGATATCTACCGGGAAGAAAGGGCTGCAAAGAAAAACCAGAAAGAAAAAAGAAATGAACAAGAAGAGAGAAAGAAAAGCATATGCATGCATACAATATGAGAACTTGAGTTGAGTTAGTTTGTTTACTTGGGAGGAATGGTAGAAGAATGAGGATACAACGCCTCGAGAACCCGTGACTCCCTGTGTTTCTGAACTGCTTTCTCTTGGCTTTCTTCGCCAGAGACGACGTACCAGTTGGATGCTAAAACGAACTGATCCACAAGAATTTAAAGATTGTGTTACTAGCTACTTAGTACCCCAAAAAAAGAAGCATATTAATTAAAATGCTGTTATAAATATATTATCTAAAAGAAAAAAAAAAAAAACTTACCTTGGAAGGAATTTCCCAATTAATTTGAGGAAGCCTATATTGTTTTGCCTGTCAAAATCAATATAAGCAACAACTTTTTAATTGTTTTATATGATGAAAGAAGCTAGCCAAGAAAAAGAATAAACGTACAGAAGCAGTAGCAGAAAAATTAACAAAAAAGGACATAGTCCTCACAGAGCTATAATATAGGAGTTCTAGTTACATAATTGGATAGTATTAATTAAATCTCTACCTGACAAATGTAAAAGATGCTTTTCATAAATAAAGATCTTAATTAATTCTAGCCGGATCGATCGAGTTAATAATTAGGATAGGGCAAAATATTTAACTTACAATAAACACACACGGAAAAAACCAAGGATATATAGTATAGGGCAATAAGGACCCTTCTGCCTGCCTAAATAACAGAAATATTGGTTCAAGCAAAGTTGAAGGCCAAAATTAGCATTTTTAAAACTTTCATCATTCATATATATTCATATATCCAATGGTACGATAGATGAATCAGTGTTACATTCCACCTGACGTTTTAAATTATTATTTGGCATGCACGGACACAATAAATTTATATGTACGTCTAAAAAAAATTAAACAAGCTAGTTTATATGTCTAAAATCAAATAAAAAAATCTTATATACATATATATATATATATATATATATATATATATATATATATATATATATATATATATATATATATATATCCAATAGTAGGATAGATGAATGAGTGTTAAATTCCACATGACGACTCAAAAATTAATTGGCAGGCACGCACACAATTAAGTTTATATGTCTGAAAAAAAAATAATAAAAAGCAATCTAGTTTATATGTCTAAAAAAAAAAAAAACAGCAAGCTGAATCTAGAAATAATCAAGCTTTCTTGCTCAAAAGAGACATGCAAGTATGCAAAAAGTCTGTTTCTTTTTTTGACAGGAATGAAATTAAGTCCTTTAATCGCTATGAGATCATTTCAAATTTAGGGGGGGAAAAATGCTAATTAGCTTATTTAAACAGCGAGTTACGATCGACACAAAAAAATCTCCAACAGCCAACGCATTTATATACATAAATTAATGCGAAGAATCCCCAATAAATGAAAAAATTAAGTGGAGGGAGATCGAATCAGTAGAACAATGATGAATGATTAATGGCATTAATGCGATTATTAAAATACCTGAATAGGATTAGCGTCAAAAAATCGTGAAAATCTATTTGATTTCTTCATCTCCTTTAGTTGGATACCTTTTTTAACGTTCTTGTTTTTTTAGCTTTTTAATTCTTAGATTTTTTTCAGTCGAATTTTTTTCAGAATAACAATGCAGAAGAGATGTGAATATATATAAAGTGTGCGCAGGAGATGTCTAAATCACAAAAACCACTAGGGTTTTTTTGGACCACAGCACTAGCTAGGGTTTTAAATTAGTAAGAACTTCGCCTCCCATGTTCCTTTCCAAAATAAATGCCGTTAGGTTTTTCAAAAAGAAATTTGCCGTTTAGACTTTACATAAGCGAGTAAAGCTGGGTGGGCGGAAGGGAGTAAATAGGGCGACAATTCAAATTAAATAAACATTTATTTATCGAATTAAGCGATCATTTAAAATAATGATTTCTGAATTAAATTTTTTGAGATTTTGTAGTTATGTTGAGTAAGGAAAAATCGACAAAAAATTTTAAGATTTCAACTGAATTAAATTTAACTTTTATGCTTTCGAGTTTGTTCGAAAATAATACGAAAAATATTGGTTGAGATTGTCTCAATTAAATTCTAGTTATGCTCGAGTTCGGCTGAGTATAATCGACAAAATTTTTAAGACTTTCAAACTCGAACTAGAGCTTCGAGCAGCTCAAAAATTTGTTAAGCTTTAAAGTGCTCGAGTTTGTTCGTCAAAAAATACAAAAGAATATTTGTTTTAATATAAAATAATAATGCTTGATAAAGCTCGTGAATATTTCAAGTCAAGCTAGCTTTGATGAAATGCTCGAGTTCGGTTAAATCATATTTGAGCGAGCTTTTTACGAGCCGACCATCAAGCTACTCGTGAATGGCTCGACTCGACACGTTTTACTACGTTAAATGTACAAAGATGTTTACAAACAAGTTTGTGTTTGCTCGTTATTTTTGTGATCGTTCATTTATTTATCCTAATGAACCTAGCTAAGACTAAATTATAAGGTCGTTCACTAAACAAATGAATATAAATTTGTCTCGTAACGTTCAATTATATTCGTGAATTCTGCTTGTATAGATAAACTAATATACGTTTTAACTTAACACATTAGATGATAGTAACTAATAAGTCATCTATTCTTCTAAAATTACGTTTTCATTAATCATCAATCATCCCTCATTTATCAGTTTTCAATTACCGACATAAAATAAATAAATAAAGCAACAAAGCTTCCATCCCATGGCCGGCTGGCATCCCGGACCTCCTTGTCGTTGGAATCGTCCAATCAATTCCAAAGATGATAACCCGCTTCAATTAATATAAAATTAAGCTTTCGAGAAATTATTGGAATGGATGAAAATTGCCACGGCCTCCCAAACTAGATTCGGCTCGACAGAAGCTTCTAGTTTTGTGTTTTCGCTGCTACCAAATGGATCCTCAATCAGAGCATGTAAGCTACATCAGCAAAGATAGTGGCCAAGAGAACACATTGAAGCAAGTGGATGTCATACAGTGCAGAGAGTGTGGTTGTCGTATCCTCTATAAGAAGCAAACCCGTAGAGTTGTGCAGTATGAAGCTCGTTAAGCTGTAGATGTGGTGGGGTTTGGATAATTGTACTGGTTTTATGGTTGCTTAACAGTTGGTGTTTCAAATGTTATTAAAACATTGTGATCAATTGTCGATTTGGGTGTTTCTTTGGCACATTTATTGTTCCATTTTTAAACTGGTTCTTAGATTCTGTTCAATTTCTATGAGTATTGAGCATAACACTTTAAAAGAAGAAGAAATTATAGGAATGGATAGACATTGAAGAACAAATCAGAGAAAGTATTAACGGTTTAACTATCACTGCATCTTCATTCGTCACTGTATCTTTAAATGTCACTCCATTTCAATTGACTCTATCAATGTCATTGTCTCTTAATCTTCAATTGTTTATGTCAATGCCATTGTCATTGCATCATCACATGTCACTATATCTTTAAATGTCACTGGATTTTCAATTGACTTTGTCAATGTCATTGTCACTGCTTATTCAATTGTCACTGTCAGTGCATTTTCATATATTTTGCAATTCAATTGTCAATGTATCTTCATTGACACTACATGTTCATTTTTATTTCATTGTCACTACTATTGTCATTGCACCTTACCATTGTCACTACAAAATAATGATGCATAAGGTAAGTCAAGTGTCACTGCTTTTGCCGCTTCATATCATCACTGAAGTGTGTAAGGTGTTACTGCATATGTAAAAAAAACCAGTCCCGCATATTTAAGTATATTTTGTGTCGTCGTAACTCTTGCTCCTATTAAAGAATTAAGTATGACATTGTGAGGATGGATCATAATAAAACTACTACTGCTGGAAAGAAAACTGGTGTAAACCGGATCTTTAATATAACTTCAAACGGAGAAAGTATGTACAACACACCCCAGAATAACACCGCTTATACAAACTATAATAAAAAAAACAAAGAAAGTTTCCGTGAAAATAAATTATTACTATCTATGCCATGCTATTTTTAGGTCTCTCGCCATGCACACCGCCTGTGATAAAAACACCATCGTCGGAGGACGTTGAGCACCCGTATGGTGTACTACTTGATTGCACCAATACCAGACTCCTAAGATGATCTCGCAGAACATGAACCGCCACCTAGTAATGTCGTCTCCCCATGCATATCCCGGTTCAAACAATCATCCACCCAATCACCAATATTCATGCTACCAAAGAAGCGATGTTGGTTATTTTGAGCCACCGAGTTCTTCGAAACATCGCGTATCCACCCACAATCCCTGAACGTGTGTAGCAGTGTTCCTCATGATTTTGACATATCATACATCGAATAAGCCGTCGTCTATGACATGCCTAATATTCTTCCACCCCCTCTCACGGATTTTATCAACACAAAATAAACAAGTAATAATCCGGTTAACCTCAAGTATAAGGATCGTAGCGCTTTCCGTAAACGATTGTGAATAAAGCCATACATATTGATAAAACTAAACTGAAAATTAAACTTAACTAAAACGTAAAACTCGGACAAGAAGAGATGGTCGTTTAATGGCCCAATTTAAATATTCTTCCAGATAAAAGTAAACCTAGCAAACGAGGATTGATCCACCTATCCAACAAGCATTGATTTCCTATCTCGATTATATTGCGCTTTTATCTAGGTTGTGATTCACCTCACCTAAACATGAACCCTAATTCCTTAGAAAGTTCATCTATTAATCTATTATCTTCCGATGTAAGATTAACGCGTTTTCTAACCAAAGGTGCAAACTTTGTGTTTATAATCTAGTAATCGGACCTATTAACTTCCGTTATGATAGATTCGAATTACTATTCTTATTCATGGTGATCTAGGGTTTATTAAGACTTCCATCAACAATAAACAATCAACACATGCACATCTTCCGATATAAGAGCAATTTAAACATGAATAAGCATGAATAAGAAACAACCTTTATTAAAAACTCACAGTATAATCGAAGAAAACGAAATCAACAATTGTTGGACGGCTTCACAATACTCGTTTGATGAAGCTTTTAGCCTCTGAACATCCTCAGCAACTCAAATTTGCAGAAACAGTGCATAAAAAGTAACTAGTTTTAATCTAAACTTAAGAGCATAAAACCGGAATAAAAAGATGAAAAACGCAGCCTAAAGCCGCCCCTAGGTTTAGGGTTTTCAATAATGAGTGTATGATGCCTTTGTGTGGAGAAAACAGCCGACTATATATAGATTTTAAAGTCGGTTTCAGTAAGTCGGCTACCGGACGCCCGTCTGGATCCTTGAACGCCCGTCCATTCTTCATATGAACTTCAAATCGGGCCGAGTCATGACCAAACGCTCGTCCGGACGGCGTCCACTTCGGCGTCCAAACATCCCGAATCAACTTCCCATCCCCGGACGCTCGTTCAGTTACATCAGACGCCCGTCCACTGGACGGGACCTGGACGCCAGTCCAATATGACTGGATTTCGATTTCTTTATCTTTATCTCCTTTTAATTCAATGTAAATCATCATTATCTCCTCCTCTTTAATCAAATCCGACTTGATCATCTTTGAATCACCTCTTGAGCTCGAATTTGTGCTTCTATGACACATAAAAATATCGCAAAATGTAATATCGCTCAAATAATCATAAAAACATAATTAAAACACATAAATTAATCTATGTTGCGAATAACTTATTTAAAATACCATTTGCTCGATAAATCCATTAAACGCTCGTTTCTTATACAAATTCATACAAATATGAGGGAAAATAACATAAAATATAGCGTTATAAATCGTATAAATTCACCCTTAACAACTCCCCCACACTTAGCTTTTGCTCGTCCCGAGCAAAACAAAACAAAAACTAGGCTCGGAAAAAGAACAGACATCTCAACATATATAACATATATCCAATAAATCAGAAGTTCACCAGTGCGTGTGTGCAAAACCATAGAAAACTTCCACTAAATCCAAACTTGAAAAACTCAAAGCAAAACTAGCTAATACCCCCTTGTAGACTAGTAATCAATGACACTCATAAGATGCACCCTACAAACGTGATATATCCCGAAAAGAATGACCGAATATATCTAGGGCCTTTCTGAAATACTCAGAGGACAATCCCTACAGCATATCTGACAGTTTCTACTGGGGATAAGATAGACGATAACTTAGTCTTATATCAATTTCATACCAATTCTTTAGTTGATTTAATTATTTCACTTCAAAACGCACATCAGAATGAGCTCTTGCCCTCATAGTAGAATAGGACATTTCGAGATAATCCCCTACCTTACTCCAATCATAAGGCAGCTTTTCCTAACTGTCGTGAGCTTTTAGTCATCATAGTGGTATAGGACATACGTGGTATACCCTACCTCACCCAAATCATCGACTAGCTTCCGACACACCCATATTAATCAACTATTAACTCAACTTTTCAAATGACAATAGTTACGTGTTACTTATCACATTCAAACGTCTAGATATTCACAGTATAACATACTCCGGATCTAGATACAAACTATCATAAATCTCACGATATATACGTAGCACTAAGCACATGACTTATAAGAAAACAAAAATCACTAATCCAAAAGGGGTATAACTTTATAGAATAGCTCATCATTCACTATGGCTCGTGAAAAATAGTTTCGGGTGAAACAACTCACTTACTAACCATATGATATATAGCTGTGATGACTATAAAAAAAAACGAACATTGAAGTGAATTGCCTACTCGGGACAAAACAAAAACGAAAATGTCGGAGAATTTTCAAAAAAATCTAGCTCATTTGCAAAGAAACATTACGAATTAAGCAACTGTGTAGATACATATCGAAACATTCCCCTCCCCCACACTTAAAAACTCAACATGTCCTCATGTTGCGCAGATCGGAAAGAAAAAAGGAAAAGACTTAGCTGATTGAAACCGAAACGCGAATCGTCAGTCAGGCCGGAGCCTACATAATGACACTTTAGAATGCGTAACCAGACAATGTAGCTCGTCGAAACCGCTAAAAATATACCTGCACGTCTGGACAAGCATGGAACCATCTCGGGGAAAACGGGGAGTTATACCAAAATGAAAAGAGATATCAAAAATGAATATAACGCAAAAGTGAAAACATTCAATACATCCAGAAAGTGTAAACACAGTAGACGTGAAAGTACTGGCGCCTTATGGCTTACATGATCCATCGGGAAAAGTAACAGTAGTAATAGCAAAATTACAACGAATCATTGACTGACCTAAACCTAACCTTGGAAACGGCGCCAGAAAGCTGACGGACATTACCTAGGCTATACAGATCCTAACCGGCAGTGTACCGGGTCAAATTGTAGTGCTAGTCTGGTGAGTCAGGTCGTATTCCTCAGGGAAAACATGGTAACTCTTTTAAGTGGGGTTAAACACCAAGAAGCTATTATTAACTCGATCTAAGTCGCAGGTTTATCATTTTCCTCGGGTTAGATTATGTTAGATCGTTAGATTAGTTAGTAATGTTAGAGTTAGATATTAGTAAAAAGTAAAATAAAACAAATAAATACTAATATAATATATATATTTTTGGATCTAGCCAAGAATACTTTACTGAATCAATATCTCTTTTTAGTTAATAAATGAGACAGATCTTCCTTTATTCAAGGTGTAAATTATATATGAATCGGTGTACTCCTAAGCTAGACAACTCCTCCTCACACGAGCGTATGAAATTGTCATATGTCCATTGTCATCAGTCCAAGGTCCACAACTGTTACGGTTTTTTCTGAACAGGTCCCGAGTACAAATCTACCTTTAGATAAAAAGGAGTCATTCCGTTCGTCAAACGGTCAATTTTATTTAAAAGGCTCCGGTTGTCAAAGCCGGACGATTCAACTTTCCGGTTTAAGTTTCAATTAAAGCGATGATTTAACATTATTACGATCTCGAGTACAAATTATCAATAAGATTTATTTTTCCCAAAGACAAATCTACCCCCGGGTAGGAAATCGGGTTCCGTTGTCACGTTTTCACTCGGCCAATTTTACCCTCCGGTCTTTCTATTTTAACGTTTCATTAAGCGTAAAAGAAAGAGATTCATCATAATTGATTTTAATCATTATTACCGAGTCGATCATTCATTTTACCAAAAGATTAACTAATTCGATTCATATCTTGGCTAGATATATTTTTAGTTTAATATCATATATAAATAGAAATAGAAATAATAAACATAACAATTTTAGAATATATTACCGGTTATGACTATCGAATCGGGGTCGTTTCCACCGGATCTAACATGCCAAAGCTTCGAAATCAACAATCTTCGATAATTATTCCGCCATTACAACGATACTATAACCATTTTATTTATATATGTGAAAAACATATATACATACATACGTAGACATATATATGTATATACGGGCCCCGAAAAGAAAATTAAAAGAGAAACGAGATGAAAACGAGATCTAGATCTAGATCTATATATATATATATATATATAGATAGATCTATCACATATATATTCATATATAGAATATATATATATATACATGAAGGTGTGTTATATATATATATATATATCATATATATATATATATATATATGATATGAAAAAATAAAATAAAAAAAAAATAAAAAGAAAGAAGCAGGGACGAGAGAAAGAAAAAGAAATGGGAAAGAAAGGGGCAAAGCTTTTCATCCCTCTTGGTGTGCTTATATAGATAAAAATGGGGGCCGGATCGATCCGGGAAAGGGCCGGATCGATCCGGGAATAAAATATATTATCCCAAGCCTATCCCCATGTGCGAAATCATCATTATGGCGATTTTTTGTTTCGCCGGATCGATCCGGGAAAAGGCCGGATCGATCCGGGGACGCGATTTTGAGCTGAAACTTGAAAAATTCATATCTTGAGTTGTAGACCTCCGATTGACGTGATTCAAAATGCGTTGGAAAGCTCTTTCAAAGATCTACAACTTTCATGAAGGACTCTTCTTCAGAAAATGCCTTTTTGATGGACCATTTGTTCGTCGAAGATATAATTCGATAATAACATTACGAAACGTTGATCCACTTGAACTTTTAAGCTTGTGGCACATTCTTACACCCTTCAAAAGATATGTTTTAACTTCAAAAAGTGTCGTCACTCG
Source organism: Gentiana straminea (assembly GCA_036785695.1). Taxonomy (NCBI): domain Eukaryota; kingdom Viridiplantae; phylum Streptophyta; class Magnoliopsida; order Gentianales; family Gentianaceae; genus Gentiana; species Gentiana straminea. Next base: position 10,119,236 of record JAVUPR010000167.1, read on the forward strand.
GGGTTTTGGTTTATTATAAATCTGCAATAAAAATACCACAAATACCCGTGTAAATCTGACACGACACTCCGGTTACTAAACCGGTACAAAACTTATAAAAACTTATAAAAATACGATAATTTATATAATAACTACTACTTATACATTTGAATAAAACTTAGTAATTTTGACTTGATTTGATACAATAATGCTCAAAATGGTATCAATATTGGGGTAAAATGTCGTAATAATGATCATAAATTTATCTCTCATCACAACCCCCTACTTAGCTTTTGGTCGTCCTCGATCAAAACAAGCGATAAAACAAAATGAATAAGAGATAAATTTATGAAGATAGAAGGTATAAGAAACAACCAGATGTTGCAACCGTTAGAATTACAACCAGGCGTTAACCTCAATATAAATGTATAACAGAGTGTGTGTGTGACAAGCCTTTTCAATTTCCACTATCCTCTCTTGAATAAATCAAGCAAAACACACAAATATCCATTCAGACAGCCCTAATGACTTTCCTAGGTATAAGCGAAGAGCCGTTCCACACAAAGTCCTCCCGTGTACTTATTAGGATAATCCCTAAAGCATATCATTCGGTTTATGCGGGATAGTCGAAGATAGCTAAGTTTTCAACCACGCTTAAATTTTTTTTTTTTTCTTTTGATGAACTTAATTTCACATGTGTAGCATATGCCTTCATTCCCAGCAATAGGACGTTTCGTGATAACACCCTAGCTGGACTACTATCATCGAGCGGTCGGGAGCTTTTAAACCTCATAGTGATATAGGACGTTTCGTGATAACACCCTACCGCACTCAAATCATTGGTAGCTACAACCAACATATATATATTTCATCTTTCTTTTTTTTTTTTTTTTTTTTTTTTTTTTTTTTTTTAAACTTAACTTATATCCTTTCTATCACATTCAAACCTTCAGATATTCACAGTACACGTTCAAAAGTTAGGTACTAAGTTACTGTTATTATCTAGAATAACCACTAGGATACTGAATGGATACAGTTTAAAATTTTCGTTTCAATATCAAAGGCTTACGTGAAGGAATTCATGTTACACAAATATATTTGGAATTACAATGCACTTACGGTTCACATTGGTTATACACATCCAAATTGATCATTATATCTTCAAATCCATGAAATATATACCTTATACAATTTATTTTAATCAACTAAATAATGTTCGAAAAAAATAAAAAACTAAGTGTTTTTCTGATACAAAATAAACATTAATGCCATTGCTAGACCAACAACGACTACTACCCCCTACTTACGAACTTACATTGTCCTCAATGTAAAGTGAGTGTAAATAAGTTGTTGGGAAAGCAATGGTGCACTAAAACAAGTCAAAACAAATACTCGGATGATATTAAAGGGTGGGTGGGTGGGTCAAAGTTATGACCGTTGTGTGTGCAAATGAAATAAAAGTGTGTGGAGTGTGACAGTGTAATGCAAAAGGGTAGATAAACACACCACATAAACTTTTATTGATTTAAAACACACAATATTCCACAGTAGTTGAACTAATACATGTCACACATTATTTGAAATTTAAAACAGACTAGATCATGATATGAAATATGTGAGAAAGTATTAACTCTGAGTCTTTTATACCCAGATCCTCAAGGGTTATTTCAAATTGTTCTAACAACCTAAGTCCAAGCATTTGAATTTTTTCTTTGATTTCCATCGGGATTTTCGGATAACCACCTAATCATTCCCTTTATAATGACATTCAAACATTCATCCTGAGACTTGGTGAAACAAAATGAAAATCAATCCGAAGTATTAGCAAAGTATCATCCAAAGTATGAGTAATTATTATATTTAACATTTTTACGGGCGCCTCCCGGTAGCGCTTTTGGTTAACGTCGTTTGCTCGACCAAAATGATAATGATTAACTAATATAATATACTAAACAAAACGGGATACTTCTAACAATTACTCACAAAAGCACGTAACAATTAAGCACATAATCCACTAAAAATAAATGCTTAAGGAGTAAAAAGGAAGGATAGTACCCGTCATTGACTACATTTATAGTCTATAGCCTAGACTTTATCGTGCTTTAGTTTTCTAATGTACTTGGTGGTGGGTCATCCTCACGCACCGCATCCTTCTTCAATACCGGTTTCCAACGAGAGGTTAGACAATTTCCACCAATCCACACGATTCTTGAACTTTTCCTTTGATTTTCGAGCTTTAGGTTTGCGAGCTTTCACATTATTGCTGAAGTCATCTTCTTCAATTACCTGCGTGTTAGTACAATCCACAACAAGAGAACACAAAGTGTCTACACAAGAACTAGATTCTAGTGTAATGTATGGATATTTTAATGAATTGTAAATGTTGAAGATAACGCTCTCATGATTAACTCCTAAACTAAACTCTCCCTTACAAACATCGATGAAAGGGGTATTAATAGTTAAGTGCCGAAAAGTGTTAAGAAAACGTGCATACTTCTTATCCAACTTCATCTTTTTAGTAACGAAGATGGTAAAGCTTCCTTGAATGATTGTGCCTTTTGAAGACATAGTGTGTCATCATTCGGTACCTTTTTCTTCAAAATATGCGGTGGATGTGGTGATGCCCTTCCAGGTTGAACCGATGTGAATTTAGGTTGAGCCGGATAAGGTTCGGTTTGAAATGGCCCTTTAGATTCCATATTCTTCTTATATTTACCATCTAAATCATCATCTACTTCATTATTCCCGAATTTTTCTAATCCATTACTTCCACAGATCCTTCCACTTCTGGTAATAACAGCATTTACCCCACTCAGATTTCTTTCGATATTACTTGGCAATCCTTCTGAGGGTTTACTGTTTTTACGTTCTACTTCTCTACTCAAGTGATATTCCAGATTCCTCAATGAAGCTTCTATAATTCTCATTCTGGTATCATGTCTACTCATAGATGTTTTCAACGTACTCATATCCTTAGTGACTGTACCTATAGAAGTCATCATGGTTTCCATATTTTGAGCTTGAGTTGACATCATACCCATCGATTTTCGATTAATTTCTCCCATTTATCAACTCCTTCAAAGTTGAGTTGAACTCGAGTGACTTGGTATGCTTTGAGTGGTATGTTGTGGATATGGTTTAGGTAATGATTGTAGATTCTGATTCGAGGTATCTCCTTGATAAACTAGATTTGGATTCTTATATTGGATTGGATACGGTGGTTGTCCTTGCTTACTAGGGGTTTCAGACCAATGAAAAGTAGGGTGATCTCTTCTAATAGCATTAAACGAGTTTGAATATGCGTTGTTCAAATTCCTATGCTGTTGTAAAAAACTCACCTTTTCCCTTGAATATCCTTTTGGTTCTTCCATCCCTAATGACACATTATCATGATTTGAGTAGTCATTTGGTATGATATTTTCTGAGTTTACATTTTTACTGGCTAATAAGCCGTCAAATTTCCTACTCAAATTCTCCAAGTGTGCTAGAACTTCCGTATTCGGTGTGTATTCTCCTGCAAAAACTACTTTTCTTGTGCTAGAACCGGTTTCCCACATACGATTATTTTTGGAAATCTTTTCTATAGCATCGTAAACTATTTGGGCTTCACTCATCATTAACGAACCACCACATGCATGATCTACATCTGCACGTGAGTCTTTCCTTAATTTACGACAGAAAAGTTGGATTTGCATATCTAAGGAATAACCATGATCGGGACAAGCTCTTAATAATTTTTTAAATCTTTCCCAAGCATTCCCAAACGTTTCTTCAGATCCTTGTTTAAAGTTGGCAATTTCGACTATTAATTCCAATTTTCTACCAGGAGTAAAATATTGCTTTAAAAACTCGGTTTGAATATCCTCCCAACTAGTCAATGAATGATGTGGAAGTGACAGAAACCAATCTCGTGCTCTTCCTTTTAAAGAAAAAGGAAACATAGACATCCTCGTTAATTCCCAATGAGCACCATGACTTTTGGTTGTATTACACAACTCTTCGAAAAGATAGAGATGATGATGTGGATCCTCATCATCCTCTCCTAGAAATTGGGCTCTTGTGTCAATTAAACCAAAAAGATGAGATTTTATTTCGAAATTATTTGCTCCTTTATTGGGTAAACGAATTGGATTATTAATCCGGTACCTTCTTACGGTCGATCACATATAGGTCTCGGGTTAGGTGGTTTTGATTATGCTTATTCCGATTCGATTATTTCTATTATTCGATTCGGTTATTAGGTTGAGGTAAATTCGATTAAGGTTTTGGCCATACCCTCGAGCATGAGCAATCCCTTGTTCGGAGTGTTTCACCAACGGTTTCGGCCATTTTCGTAACTCGATTTGACAATTCTTGTGGAATAGAAAATATCGAATAGAAAATAACACGAAATCGATAAAAAAACCACATTTTTTTTTTTCTCCTCGGTAATTACCGAATCCACTCGATATTTACCGAGTAGTTTTTTTTTTTTTTTTTTTTTTTTTTTTTTTTTTTTTTTTTTTTTCTCTCTCTCTCTCGGTAATTACCGAAGCCACTCGGTATTTATCGAGTATTTTTATAAAAAAATTGATATCTTACCAAATAGGTAGGTACCAATGAAAATAAAAATACAAATGAGATTGAGAAATGTATTGACTTATCCTCGGTCTGTTATGACCACGTTTACTTTCTACTATCGAAAATAGAAAATAACTCGAATTTGGTAGAAGAAGAAAATTGGTAACTAAAAGAAGGTAGATACCAACGGAAAATAAAAATAGAAATGTGATAAGAAGAGTGTTGACTTATCCTCGAGAATTTTGAGCTAATACAAGTAGTAACCCTAGACACAAAGAAAGAAATTAGCGACGTTTTCCCCGGCAACGGCGCCAAAATGCCGACGGACCTAAACCTAACCTTGGAAACGGCGCCGAAAGCCGACGGACATTACCTAGGCTATACAGATCCTAACCGGCGGTGTACCGGGTCAAATTGTAGTGCTAGTCCGGTGAGTCGGTCGTATTCCTCGGGAAAACATGGTAATTCTTTTAAGTGGGGTTAAACACCAAGAAGCTATTATTAACTCGATCTAAGTCGCAGGTTTTACATTTTCCTCGGGTTAGATTATGTTAGTTAGATTAGTTAGTAATGTTAGTTAGATGTTAGTAAAAGTAAAATAAAACAAATAAATACTAATATAATATATATATTTTTGGATCTAGCCAAGAATACTTTCTTGAATCAATATATCTTTTTAGTTAATAAATGAGACAGATCTTCCTTTATTCAAGGTGTAAATTATATATGAATCGGTGTACTCCTAAGCTAGACAACTCCTCCTCACACGAGCGTATGAAATTGTCATATGTCCATTGTCATCAGTCCAAGGTCCACAACCGTTACGGTTTTTACGAACGGGTCCCGAGTACAAATCTACCTTTAGATAAAAAGGAGTCATTCCGTTCGTCAAACGGTCAATTTTATTTAAAAGGCTCCGGTTGTCAAAGCCGGACGATTCAACTTTCCGGTTTAAGTTTCAATTAAAGCGATGATTTAACATTATTACGATCTCGAGTACAAATTGTCAATAAGATTTATCTTTCCCAAGACAAATCGCCCCCGGGTAGGAAATCGGGTTCCGTTGTCACGTTTTCACTCGGCCAATTTTACCCTCCGGTCTTTCTATTTTAACGTTTCATTAAGCGCGTAAAAGAAAGAGATTCATCATAATTGATTTTAATCATTATTACCGAGTCGATCATTCATTTTACCAAAAGATTAACTAATTCGATTCATATCTTGGCTAGATATATTTTTAGTTTAATATCATATATAAATAGAAATAGAAATAATAAACATAACAATTTTAGAATATATTACCGGTTATGACTATCGAATCGGGGTCGTTTCCACCGGATCTAACATGCCAAAGCTTCGAAATCAACAATCTTCGATAATTATTCCGCCATTACAACGATACTATAACCATTTTATTTATATATGTGAAAAACATATATACATACATACGTAGACATATATATGTATATACGGGCCCCGAAAAGAAAATTAAAAGAGAAACGAGATGAAAACGAGATCTAGATCTATATATATATATATATATATATAGATAGATCTATCACATATATATTCATATATAGATATATATATATATATACATGAAGGGTGTGTATATATATATATATATATATATATATATATATATATATGATCAAAAAAAAAATAAAAAAAAAAAAAAAGAAAAGAAGGGGACGAAAGAAAGAAATGGGGAAGAAAGGGGCCAAGCTTTTCATCCCTCTTGGTGTGCTTATATAGATAAAAATGGGGGCCGGATCGATCCGGGAAAGGGCCGGATCGATCCGGGAATAAAATATATTATCCCAAGCCTATCCCCATGTGCGAAATCATCATTATGGCGATTTTTTGTTTCGCCGGATCGATCCGGGAAAAGGCCGGATCGATCCGGGACTGCCAGTTTTGAGCTGAAACTTGAAAAATTCATATCTTGAGTTGTAGACCTCCGATTGACGTGATTCAAAATGCGTTGGAAAGCTCTTTCAAAGATCTACAACTTTCATGAAGGACTCTTCTTCAGAAAATGCCTTTTTGATGGACCATTTGTTCGTCGAAGATATAATTCGATAATAACATTACGAAACGTTGATCCACTTGAACTTTTAAGCTTGTGGCACATTCTTACACCCTTCAAAAGATATGTTTTAACTTCAAAAAGTGTCGTCACTCGGGGTTTTGGTTTATTATAAATCTGCAATAAAAATACCACAAATACCCGTGTAAATCCGACACGACACTCCGGTTACTAAACCGGTACAAAACTTATAAAAACTTATAAAAATACGATAATTTATATAATAATTACTACTTATACATTTAGATAAAACATAGCATTTATGACTTGATTTGATATAATAATGCTCAAAATGGTATCAATATTGGGGTAAAATGTCGTAATAATGATCATAAATTTATCTCTCATCCATCAAGCATCGGGTATAGATCTTCGATTAATAGCCACCTCATCATATAACGCCCGTCCCACATCTACGTTCAGGCCAAATGTCAATGCGTATAACATGCCTAGGTCACCAATGTGAAAGTGCGTCAAGTTGTTCTTAGGCAACAACCGATTCTGAATAAACCGACACTGGACCTTCCAATCCTCCGTCCAGGTCGTGGTAACCAACTCCTTCCGGTCGCCTCCCGGCCTTAATGTCCATGCCACATCCGGACACACTCTAAGGCGCAACTCCTCCAAAGGATCCTGCCCCAAACTCTGTCTATGTACAATCTCTTCCTTATAATCCCTACCCTCGAAAGCCGCTAAGTTGTATTTCTGATTGATCACTTCCGGTGTAAAAGGGACTTCTACCCCTCGAACCACAACTACCTTCTTCCCCAAATCGGTTTCCGAACAGTTAGCATAAAATTCCCGAACTAGGGAGCTATTTACCGGGGTAGTCGGGATTGTCATCAAGGTTTCCCATTTCCGATCTTTGAGCAACTTAACGAACCCCGGATCGACTTTGGCCTCCAAAATGGCCCGCTCAATCAACATCGTCCTCGAGAAATAATGCTGTTTATACACATCGTGAGCTCTAGGGTTCACGAACCGACGAGGTAATGGCATAGGAGGTACGGTTTTGGATTTCTTTCTAGGAGGGGCAGCCCCAGTACAACCGGTTCCTCTTCCCGGGTAGCATCGACAGTTTCCTCAGCCCTAGACGAACCTCCACCTCTCTGAACTCTAGGCATCCGTACCAAAGGCACATCGTCATCAGTCTCAGAGTCAGAGGTCGGCTCATCTCTCAAAGTAGCCCTAGTTTGGGTGGCTCAGGAGGTTGTTCTCGTATACTCACTCCCCGGTTAGGATCAATTAAAGTAGGATCAAACTCCTTGCGTTTCTTTCCGGCCTCCCTAGCCACTTCCTTACCATGCCTCTTAACCACTCCCTTCTTATGAACCATATTCGAAACCGACACTACACGAAAACAATCCCAATTCACAACAAGAGATACCCGTTTAACATCCAAAGCGGGATTTCAAATCAACCAAACCACAACCATAACCATAACCATCACCAAACAACCCCAATGCATCACCCATCATAACACCATATCACCAAAACAAAGCAACAAGAAACAAAAAAAAAAGAAAAAAACCGAATTAAGGTAATATTCAAGTGAACGAGCCGACCCGAAGATCGTACTCGCAAAAACGTGAATAAAAACTAGAAATTTTGCTACGAACTTACCAAGTAGGGTGAGTGGATGTTGATCGAGGTGAAAATCAATCCAAACAACACCAAAATGGACTCCAAAATCGAATTTTTCTTCGAAAAGTCGGACTTGAATGGGCCCGATTCTCCAAGAATATGGTTTGTTGGGGAATTTGGTTATGAAAATCAAAGAGAGGGGATCAAGAGCGGCCCGTAGCACTTGGAATCGCTCAAAATGGTGTAGAAATGAAGATTTTAGGGCAAAAGGAGGGAAAAGTCGGTTTTTGCGTTTGAAAATTCGAAAAGTGAAGGTTCACCGTCGGAGGGGGTATATATAGACGAGAGGTTGGACGCTCGTCCCACTCGGCCGGACGGGCGTCCACCGGGAATTCGAGATGAACTGGACGGGCGTCCAGTTTATTAGACGCTCGTCCAAGAGTTTAAATCACATACAGGATTGGAGGGAATAAAGCAGACGGGCGTCCAGGCTTAGTGGACGCTCGTCCTAAAATTGGTCAAGGCGGACGGGCGTCCAAGCAGGAAAAAGTGCAAAAATTATAAAATTTCCATACAACTCAAATTCAAAAAGTGCACTTTCTTATTAAACTTAAATAAAACTTCAAAAATACAACTTCAAATCAAACAAAGTACATAAAGTGACTAGAAAATAGGGAAAAACAAATAGAAAACAGTGGGTTGCCTCCCACAAAGCGCTTTTGTTTTACGTCGTTTGCTCGACGAAACAAATCTAACTAACGCTAGGCTGCATAAATCTCGTCCCAATCCACCAACCGGATGAGACGACGAAGCATATCAATAGCAGGAGGGAAATCATAGTCGTCTTGTACACCCCAGTCATCTCCAGCTACCTCTAAACCTCTAAAATGTGAATCCCGCAAGCACGGCGCTAGATCCGTCGGCATAGGGTCATTTAGGATCGTATATGGGCGTCCTATAGCTTCCCGCAGCCTCCTCGGTGGTGAAGTCACTACCTCCCGAACAGCGGGGTACAATGAGAACATAGGTGATGGTCTTCGTACAGGTACTAAGCTCAAAATCTACGTGCAAGATTATAGTGCCTCCTGGTCCATCAGCTACTGTAATCAGTGGGATCCGACTAATGATGGGGAACTCCTCAGGAAGAACTCCGTAATCCATATCTAAAAAGAGCACTAACTGACAGATAAAAATAGAAAAAACTTAGTCAGCTAAAACTTAATTAAACTAAAACTTAATAAATACTAACAGCGTGAACAGAACTTAACTAATATAATAAGGGATATCTAGGATGCCTCTAGTAGCGCTTTTGGTTAATGTCGTTAGCTCGACATCGTTGAAAACTCAGCCTGGGTCAGGCCATTTGACTTTTCTGCCAGCCACTACCTCGTGTAAGCTCTGATCAGTAGTGTGGCTGCAGAAACAGCATCTCACACATGGGGTGAAATCTTTAATAGCTTTCCACATACGCTTGAACTTCCCCATGGGTGACCTCTTCATTCTCTGAGTCCTCTGATAATGCTTCAACTGACGCTCCCTCTCCAATTCTTCCATATCCCAACTACCAGCTAGAACTTCTTCAGAAGGACCACTGACCATCCTCTCGAAAACAAAGTTGAGTGAAGACTCGTCGAATTCTTCGACTTCCGTAGCACCACACCCTAAGATGTCGAGGCAACGGACATTCGAAGGTCTCTCTTTAGGTTCACCAATATAATGCTTGCACCTCTCGGCCATTTACTCGAAACGGGTCACCACTATAACCACGAAGTTCTAGAACGCCTCCGGGGATGATTTGGAGAATCTCGAAAGGGCCGGACCAACGTGTCCTTAACTTTCCGGGAAACGAGATGTAACCTAGAATTGTATAGAAGAACTTGTTCGCCGACTAGAAATTCTCTCTTCTTAATCTTAGCATCGTGGAGTAGCTTCATCTTATCCTTACTAATCCCGGCACTTTCATAGGCTCCGGAGTCCGAATTCGTCTAGCTCATGTAAGCTCGCCGTAGCCGATGTTGTCCACAAGATTGGGAATCGAAGTTCGAAACTTTGTAGCCCAATAAGATCTATGCTCTAACTCGACAGGATGACATGGTTTCCCGTAGACCATTTGATATGGAGATGTCCCCATGGGGGTTTTATAGGCGGTTCTATAAGCCCAAAGTACATCATCCAATTTCAAACTCCGATCCTTTCTATGATTGTTTACCGTTTTTTTCCAGGATTTTCTTGATACTTTGGTTGCTTCTCTCAACCCGACCACTAGTCATCGGATGATATGGTGTGCCGCTTTATGACGAACACCATACTTTTCAAGAACTTTCTCTGCAGAGGTCGGTTGCGAAATGCGTTCCTTCATCACTGATCAAGGCACGTGGACATCCAAACCTCACGAAGATATTCTTCTTTAGAAATTTCATGACCGTTTTATGATCATTGTGAGGAGTGGCTTGAGCCTCCACCCATTTTGACACATAGTCCACGCAGACTAAGATGTATTTGTTACCGCAAGATGATGGGAATGGTCCCATAAAATCGATACCCCATACATCAAAGACTTCGCATTCAAGGATGGGTTTCAAAGGCATGTCAAACCGCCTTGTCGAGCACCGGTCCTTTGGCATCTATCACAAGCTTTACGAAGGCTTCGTATCTTTAAAGATCGTCGGCCAATAGAATCCGGATTTGGAAGATCTTAGCAACCGTTTTCCAAGGACCAAAGTGACCACCCGTGGGTCCACTATGGCATTGCTCGATTACATCGCGTTGCTCGGACTCGGGAACACACCTCCTCGCAAACCATCCTTGCAGATCTTGAAGAGGTAAGGTTCATCCCAAACGAAATATTTCATATCGAGAGAAGAACTTCTTCTTCTCTTGATAAGACATTTCAGATCAAGGTATTTGGCATGAAGGTAGTTGACAATGGCGGAGTACCAAGGAACATCCGGAGAGCGGCCATCGATCAACATGATGTTCTCAGAGGAAAGTAAAGATCTATGTCATCGGGATCACTCTTTTCCTCACTTAACATCCTAGAAACATGATCCGCCACTACGTTCTCACCGCCCTTCTTATCTTTGATTTGAACGTCAAACTCCTGGAGGGTCGTATCCAACGCAAGAAGCGCGGTTTAGCTTCCTTTTTGGTCATGAGATACCGCAAAGCGCCGTGGTCGGTCCATACAATCACTTGAGCGCCAAAGCAAGTAACTACGAAACTTATCCATAGCAAAGACTACGGCTAATAATTCCTTTTCGGTTGTTGTGTAGTTAACTTGAGAAGGATTCGGTGTGTGACCGGCATAATAGATAGGTCGGAACTTTCCATTAAGCTTTTGCCCTAAGACCGCACCAACAAGATAGTTGGATGCATCGCACATAAGCTCAAAGGGTAAGTTCGGTCAAAAGTGAAATAAGAATTGGAGCGGATATTAACCGATTCTTGAGCTCCTCAAACGCTTGCTTGCGTTTTCATCGAAATTGAACTCAACGTCTTCCTTGAGCAGAGTAGATAGGGGCTTGGCTACTTTGGAAAAATCTTGGATGAATCTCCCGTAGAAACCGACATGTCCGAGGAAACCTCGACTTCGCGCACATTCTTAGGATAACTCATCTTCTCAATAGCTTCTACCTTGGCCCTATCTACTTCTATACCTTTGGCGGACACTTTGTGGCCAAGGACTATGCCTTCATCTACCATGAAATGGCATTTTTCCCAATTAAGCACTAAGTCCTTTTCCACACATCCGGACAACACCGATCAAGATTATCGAGGCGATCATCGAAGGATTGACCAAAGACCGAGAAATCATCCATAAAAATCTCCATGCACTTTTCAACTAGCCCGTCAAAGATTGCCATCATACACCTTTGGAAGGTGGCCGGGGCATTACGAGAGACCAAATGGCATCCGCCCGTGGCGAATGTCCCATAAGGGCAAGTGAAAGTAGTCTTCTCTTGGTCAACGGGATCGATGGGTATCGGAAGTATCCCGAATATCCATCCAGAAACAAGTAGAATGCGTGCCCCGCCGTACGCTCAAGCATCCGGTCAATGAATGGAAGGGGAAATGATCTTTCGGTGTGACCTCATTGAGCTTTCGATAATCGATACATACCCTATAGCTCGTAACGAGCCTCAATGCTATCTCCTCTCCCTTCTCATTTTTCTCAATCGTAATTCCACCTTTTTTGGGAACTACCCGAGTTGGGGATACCCACTCACCGTCCGCAATGGCGTAAATGATACCCATATCTAGAAGCTTTATAATTTCCTTCTTGACTACTTCTTGCATATGAGGGTTAAGCCTTCTCCGAGGTCGTCTAACTTGTTTTGCACCCTCCTCGCCTTGATCTTGTGCATACAGATGTCGGGAGATATCCCTCGGATATCTCCCACCTGCCATCCAAAGGCTTTTTCGTTTTTGCGCAAGACGTTTAATAATTTAAGCTCTTCTATACGAGATAGCTTGGCAGAGATGATCAAAGGAAGCTTGTCACCTTCTCTTAAAAACACATACTTAAGATGTTTAGGCAACGGCTTCGAGAACCAAGTCTACGGGGGTTCCTCTAGACTTGATTTAAGATCTCCACTCCTCAACTCAACATCGTTGAGCTTACTTAGTGGCCCTCACCGCCAAAGCTTCTTCTCTTAGCTCGTCCTCGAATTCACCGCTAACCGATCTAGATTAACCGCACCATGAGTATTTAGATTATCAACCAATCGCTCATATTCCGCTTCTACAAACCATGACTTGCTTATCCATATAATCGGTGAAATCATCCGTCATATAATCAATGGAAAAGCCGGTTGGAGGGCCGAGGGCACTTGAATGGACTTTAAGACATTGTAACTCACCTCTTGATCACCAACTCGGATAGTCACTTGCCCACCATCGCAATCGATGAGGGCTCCGGTATGTAGATAAGAAAGGTCTTCCAAGAATCGGGGGAACATTTTCATCTTTCTCCATATCTAAAACATACCAATCGACTGGGAAGGTAAATCTATCAATTTGAACCAAAACGTCTTTTAGGATCCCCGAAGCTTTCTTAGAAGATCTATCGAATTGTAAACTCATAGTAGTAGGTTCTAGAAGGCTTTGTAAACCGAGCCGTTTGCATACGACATTGGCATAAGGCTTATAGAGGCACCTAGATCACACAAAGAGTTAGGGAAGACTAGACCTCCCATTAATACCGTAAGTACGAATTTGCCGTGGTCACCTCTTTTAATTGGCAAGTCTTCATAATTAATCATGGAGCAATCCTCACCAATTTGCCTTTCCATGCCTCGCTAATTTCTTTTTCGAAGACACAACATCCTTGATAAATTTTGTATACTTAGGCATCTCAACCAAGACATCCGATAAAGGAAGATTTACCTGAGTATTCTTCAGAAGGTTCAGAACCTTCTCGTACTTTTTGTCCTCAATCAAGGGAATGTTGCTCTTTCTTGGTGGAAATGGAAGCTTCTTAAGGTCACTCTCGAAAAGACTTTCTTTGAGGATGCACTTACGCCTTTATCTTCCGGATCTTTCCATCGAACAGCTTTTTCGATTTCTTAATAGTCGGGGATCGCATCCCGACTTTCGCTTACTTTTTCGATCCTCGCGGATCGGCCACTTGAGGGTCTCCAACTTTCTCACCTCTCGGGGATCGGCCACCGAGTTTTCTCTTGCGCTGAGGGGAGTGTAGGTGCTCGCTTCCCTCTCGCCTTATCGTGCGGTGAGGGGCTAGTGGTTTCCCCGGAAGCCGGGGGACCACTCACCGAGTGCCACTTCTTAAATTCATCGCACCGGCCTCCTCTTTACCGTATTGCATTGTTGGCACGAGGTCGGTGTACGGGCCTTTGTTTAAGTCGCTTGAGCAACTTGACTTCCCTTTGGATTCTTCTCGGTGGCGGGGGCCGCCCGGGGGTCTGAAGCTAATTGTTCACCAAATTTTACCGCCCAATTTGTCTCTCTAGATTTTTCATTGACTCGCTTTGCTCCTCCAATTTAGCTTCAAGATTGGTAGATTGGGAGGGGCCTTGAGAGTTTTGGAAATTTGAAGAATAGGAAATTTGGCCGGGCCGACTTTGAAATTGAGAATTTGAATTGGAAGGCCAATTCGATTGAATTTTTGAGTCGGATTGGAAAAATTCGAGTTTTGGTTCCGACTAAACCCTGGGTTTCTATTGAAGTTCGATTCGAATTAGAATTCGAATTAGGATTGAAAGTTGAAGATGGATTAACCCCTTGGGTTTGGAAATTGTTCCGCCGTAAACCGATTGAATCTTGGATTGTTCTCGCCATAGAATGCATTCACTTCCGCATTTCCGTCCATTCATAGGACGAGAATTTAGAAGTGTGCCCCAACTCGTCACAATTTCGACATGTGACTTGATTGTATTGTCCATAATCATGGACAACATTCACTTGATAAGGTGCGGAGGATTAAATTGACACCGGCCATTCATGTGGCCGTCCGACAAACAATTTTCACGTATAGAACCTGAGGGTTCTGTGGGAAAGAAGGAGTTTGATTTATCGGATTTGGAACCTGGGAAGTTGCCATCTGCTTCTGTAGCATGGCGATCAAACTTTGCATGTTAACTTCCTCAACCTTAGGAGGAGGAGGTGCTTGAATTGCTTGATAAGAGGGGGCGTAATTGTACTTTGCAATGTCCTCAAACAGTGCCCATCCCTCTTCAGGTGTTTTCTTCAGAAATGCCCCACCAGAAGAACTATTGACCATGCCTTTGGTGAGCTCGGTCAATCCGCTAAAGAAAGTATTGACTTGCCTTTGCAGCGGCAAGCCATGGTGGGGACACTTTCTAAGGAGAGATTTGAATCTTTTCCAACACTCGAAAAATGATTCATTCTCTTTCGATAGAAGGTGAAGATTTCATTCAAACATTGGGCGTTTTGGAAGGTGGGAAATATTGACTCAGAACTCCCTCTCGAGTTCGGCCCAAGTATTGATGGATTCGAAGGGAGAGAGGTGTACCACTCTTTAGCTTCTCCCTTTAAAGAAAAAGGAAAAAGTTTCGCTTGATGGCATCATCATTTACCCCTTGGATGCGTGTGGTGCCGCATATCTCCAAGAATGTGTGTAAATGAGTATGGGGATTCTCCGATTGATAGCCATGAAAAATTGATGCATGCCGCATCATCCGGATAAGTCCCGGCTTAAGTTCGAAAGTTTGTGCAAGAATGGCCGGTAAAACGATTGCCGGGTTGACGATTCATCGCACCGGGCATGGCGTAGTCCGCCAACGTCCGTCTATCCTCGGCGGCCATTATTACGAGATCTTCGATTTCCTTTATTAAGTTTTGTTCAATTTCTTGATCGGTTAAACTTCCTTCGCTGCAGGGATCGGCAAAACGAAGTCTTCGCCTATTGGGTCGGACTATGGTCCGCTCGGGGTCGTGAAAAGAACAATGGTCCTTTCGACTTCGAGTTTGCATAAACCGACACCCTACTCAAGATGTTGAACCTATTAACTAAAGAAAAATTAAAAGCCTAGACTAGAAATTAACAACCTAAAGGAAAGAAAAGGAAAGAAGAAAGGAAACAAAATTTATTGAATAAAGCAGACCGACGGACGTCCAATAATTTGGACGGGCGTCCGGGTGAAATTTGGACCGGACGGGCGTTTAGTGGTCCAAACGCTCGTCCGAAAATTAGAATACTTGAACGGGCGTCCAAATATTATGGACGCTCGTCTAAGTGAATAAAACGAACGAGTTGATAATTTTCCAGCGGACGGGCGTCCAATATCCCGTACGCCCGTTTGGTAGCGGAAAAATTTAGAATGAAGTAGAAAATTTGCGTAAAATAACGAGTAAAAGATAAGGGAACAAAAGAAAAAGGAAAAGAAACAGAGGGAGAAGATAGAGGGGAGAACTAATCACAAGAGAACCTTAGAAAAAATATCTTTAACCCTATTTAAACCCTAATTAACTAATTTCCTAAACGTTTATGAATTAAAGCCAGGACTCTAAAAATGAAATAACAAACAGAAAAATAAAAACTAGACAACCGTCCGGTTCCCCGGCAACGGCGCCAAAAACTTGTCACGGATTTTATCAACACAAAATAAACAAGTAATAATCCGGTTAACCTCAAGTATAAGGATCGTAGTAATAGCGGTTAATGCCGGGTCGATCTTACGGGGAACTAAACGATTGTGATTTCTAGTTTTTATCTAACTAACCTATGTCACGATTACTAAGTTAAATAGCGGATAAAACTAAACGAATGCTGAAAATTAAACTTAACTAAAACGTAAAACTGGACAGAAGAGATGATCTAAAGCCGGAAGGATACGGGTCGCGAACCAATTTAAACTAACTAATCTAAGATGCAGATAAAAGTAAACTAACTAGACAAATTCAAGCTTTTAAGGATTTAAATCAAATTTATAACGAGCAAACGAGGATTGATCCACCTATCCAACAAGCATTGATTTCCTATCTCGATTATATTGCGCTTTTATCTAGGTTGTGATTCACCTCACCTAAACATGAACCCTAATTCCTTAGAAAGTTCATCTATTAATCTATTATCTTCCGATGTAAGATTAACGCGTTTTCTAACCAAAGGTGCAAACTTTGTGTTTATAATCTAAGTAATCGGACCTATTAACTTCCGTTATGATAGATTCGAATTACTATTCTTATTCATGGTGATCTAGGGTTTATTAAGACTTCCGTCAACAATAAACAATCAACACATGCACATCTTCCGATATAAGAGCAATTTAAACATGAATAAGCATGAATAAGAAACAACCTTTATTAAAAACTCACAGTATAATCGAAGAAAACGAAATCAACAATTGTTGGACGGCTTCACAATACTCGTTTGATGAAGCTTTTAGCCTCTGAACATCCTCAGCAACTCAAATTTGCAGAAACAGTGCATAAAAAGTAACTAGTTTTAATCTAAACTTAAGAGCATAAAAACTGGAATAAAAAGATGAAAAACGAGCCTAAAGCCGCCCCTAGGTTTAGGGTTTTCAATAATGAGTGTATGATGCCTTTGTGTGGAGAAAATGTACCGACTATATATAGATTTTAAAGTCGGTTTCGGTAAGTCGGCTACCGGACGCCCGTCCGGATCCTTGAACGCCCGTCCATTCTTCATATGAACTTCAAATCGGGCCGAGTCATGACCAAACGCTCGTCCGACGGCGTCCACTTCGGCGTCCAAACATCCCGAATCAACTTCCCATCCCCGGACGCTCGTTCGGTTACATCGACGCCCGTCCACCGGACGGGACTCCCCCCCTTCCTTCGGGCACTCATCGGTAAGTTGAGCCTGGTACGCACTAGCCACATCAAATTTACCAGACGACGTGGCAAGCCATTCTACTCTTCCATCTGCATTGATATTTAGTACCAGGGCCGGCCCTATAGTGAGGCGAATGAGGCGACGGTTTTAGGCCAAAATATCGAAAGACCCAACATTACATGTTTCGCTAAAAGGAAATAAGAAAAACGGCTCTAGTAACAATACAAAGGAACACAATTTCACCTTCCACGAGCCTAGTTTGGCCCTTTGTCAATGGATTTTTTCCTCGTACCATACAAAGGAAAAATTGAATTTATTATTTAAGGAACACAATTATCCTTTGTTTTTTTTAGGGGCCTTTGTTATCATTTGATAATTCAATCATTAGACTTGAAACATTCGAGCGTGATGAACATTATCGTTTAGAAACAGAAAGATTAAGGGACATTTACGAATCCTCCGCCTATGTTTTGCGATTTGGTTTTCAAATTTGATACGTTTATGATCCGGAGCTGCTCAATGCAGAAAGCTTTGAATTTCATCTTCTTTCTATTCGTTAGCGTTGCATTTACAGCCAAATCGTCTTTGAGTATAAGATTCCCTACCCTCCCGGAACCGGAGCCGTCCAATCTGGAGCTGAAGACAGCGGTTTTCGCTCTCGGTAGCTTCTGGAGGTCGGAGGCGGCGTTTGGCTGTTTGGATGGTGTTGTACGAACAACCGCAGGTTATTCCGGTGGATCTAAGCCCAATCCAGAGTATAGAAGCTTGGGCAACCACGCCGAGTGCGTCAAGGTCAGCTTAAACTCCTTCCTTAGATTTTATTACTATCACATTGCTTGTATTCATTTAGTAATGTGCTTATTTTGGTCCCCAAATGCGCCCATAGGACATTCTGTATATTGTGGTTATTAAAATTGATTAAAGAGGGATTTTAGGTGGAGGTATCTTGAACCTTGACAGCTAGTGCCCCAAATTTCAAACATTTTAGGAAATTTTGTATCAAGACCATCATTGCGAAAAGCAGAATTGTTTTTAAGAAACTCTTATTCAAACGTCAATATCCTTCCTATGAAGCTATGATGTGGGATTTCACGAGTTCTTTTAATTTGAGTTACATTGGTTGGAATGTGGATGATGTGTTTCTTATTGATGCTTGTGTTGTAGTAGAATTTGTGGCAGACGAGGCATAAACTCACTCATAATTCTGTTGTTTTAATTATAGTGTTTAGTAATGAGTGCTGCAAACATTTAAGCTACTTTGGGGCTCTCATATACACCACGCAAAGGTTTTAAATGGCTAGTTTAGCTATAAACCACGGGCATTTTAAGGTACCCAAGTTTATTTGATGCACTTATTAGCTTCTGCAATTAGTTAAAGTCAAAGTTAGTTTCAAAAAAAAAGGGTGCGTGTTCTAGGGGTTGAAGCCTCAAGACATGCTGAGCAACCCCTACTCAAGAAATGGGCGTGTTTTTAGGACGGGATGGGATGTTACGACATCCCTTAAATGCATACATTAATATGATGATATGATATGGATCATAAATCTGTGATTTCATCTGTCATTTCATTTATGATTGGATCTGTATCTTCTGCTCATAGCCAGTGGACAAGTTATTCATATACTGGGGAAAGTTTTCTGGAGTATGTTACCATTTTTAGATGATCATTTTGTGGGTTTAAGACATTGAATTCGGGTAAAATACAATTATTATGGTTTTCCCCGGGAGGACCCTTATGGAGTGTCACTATAGGAGGTTAGTATAGTCAATTCAAGTGATTGAATCTTTATTAGCTTAACTGGAATTATCTCTGTTTCAGAATTTGTTAGTCATATGTATTTGGCTACACTGAAACTTGATCTTATAATCTGTTGAAATATAGCCATCGAAAGTGTTCATCAACTATGATATATGCACGAGTTAATTACACACATTAGAGATCTGTTCTTATTATGTATTTTCTGTTCTGGAAGTGTGTAAGAACCTTAAAGAGTTCATATTTACAGTATTCTTTACTGGGAAATAATAGCATTCCCTGGTATGTTCTTAAAGTGCTTGTGCAAGTTAACCTTTTCATATGATTGGACACATCTGTAATTGCAGTGACAAAAAATTGCCCTTTGCTTAAGAATTGCTGTGCTATTAAATAAATGCTTATGTAACAAAAAACTTTAAGGTATAACCATTGAACCACCGTTGTACCAAGTGGATGAACATGATGTATCCGTTTTTACTCACATTTACATAGTCAAAGTGTATGGATGAGTTGGATCCATCCACTTAATATGTATCATACGGTTTCTTGTTATGTAATATGTCAGGTTGAGTATGATCCCATGAAGATAACCTTCAAGAATCTTCTGGAGGTTTTCTGGGACAGTCATGATTCTAGGCAAGTGTTTGGGCAAGGACCTGATGTAGGTAACCAATACAGGTATCCTCACTGAACATGGAAACGTACTTTTTCTAGTCCATTTCTGGCCCATTCATTCACTGTGTTTTGTTTTGAGTATAACTAGGTCTGTGATCTTCACAAATGGAACCGAAGAAGCCAGATTAGCTAGTATCAGCAAACAAAGAGAGCAGACAAAGTCAAAAATTGGTTTTGTGACAACACAAATCGAACAATTGGAAACATTTACTCCTGCAGAGCCTGAGCATCAGGTCAGTGTTCTCTTTGTGATGTGTGAACTCATTTTTTACTGAACAAATTATTTATCATTTTGGTATGTGTGGCTAATTCTAAAGGCAATATGAACAAACATGGATCTTCTCTTGTGAATACGCAGATAAGATCCCTCCAGTAACTTACTACAACGTTAAAACTCGAGTGTTTTAACGATGTAATAGATCACTGGAGAGATCTTATCACCAAATTCGCAAGACAAGATCAACCCAAATATAGGAACCATATATTGGTTAATTTGGGATGTTTTTGCTGTCCTTTAAAAAAAACAGAAATGTTAGATACAGATCAGAACGATTGATTCGAAAATCTTGTTTTCGTATCTTTAATGTACAGAAATTTGAGCTCAAGAGGAAACCGTTTCTCCTCCAGCTGATTGGGAATCTGCCTGAAGAAGAACTAGAGAAATCAAACATGGCAGCAAAACTAAATGGTTATGCTGCTGAGCTGTGTCCACCAAGAATGCAAAGGAAGATAAATGCAAGAATAGATGATATTATCAAAAAGGGTTGGCCTCTTCTCAGAGATATTCAGTAACACACAGCAGCAGTTATTGATCATGCAGGAGCTCAACTTTGCTCCACAAATTTCATCCTTTTTTAAATTTTTGTTGTTTGATACCGTACCAAGATGGATGATATGGGATTTTCAAGCAAAATTGGTGGTACTTGCAAATTCAAGTAGAAAACAATGATGTGATTGAAAGAAATACGCTCTGCAACCCAAGTCTGTTATGGGGTGTTTTTTTAGTGCTTTGTTTATTTAGTAGGATATAGTTTAATCTCTCTTAGGTGGAGTTATTGTCTTGTAATTTTTTTATTTTTTTTTTTTGTTATAGTTTTTCTTTTATATATACATCTATATCTCTTGAGTGATATTTTAAAGATGAATGAATCCTAGTGAGATTTGGTCTTCCCAATTGCCTTATTCAAAGCAGTTATGTTCTCTTTAAACTTTCATTATTGATGTACTCTGTTTTTGTAAATCTCACTCCCAAGAAGTCTGAATGCGTCGCCTTTTCTCATGCTACCAATCCAAGAAAGGAAAGAACCCTTCCACAAAACCTCCTTAACCAATTTATAGCCAAAAAAATGCAAGATTATGAGCATCTTAAGTTCCCGATTACCGTCGTGAGTTGTGGTGAATTGAAAATCAAATGGAATTAAATAAAAAAAAAGTTATGTAGTATAAATATTTAACGCCTCCTATTGTATGTATCTATAACTTGCTTGGAGCTTGTTACATCTTGAATAAGAGCCTGTGATATTGTATTGCTTAATTTTTCAATATTTTTTTCCTCTCATCAGAAGAACGAAAGAGGAGGCACCCAAAACACAACACAACAAACAACCTATTCGGGAAGAACCTTTACGCAGACCTTTTTGGTGAGGCTAGTGCCAATCTGTGCCAGTTTATGGGCATGAACATTATTAGATCTAGGAACAAAACTAACAACACAAGATCTAAAATTGGATTTGAGCAAAATAATCTCAGCACCTATGTCCTTGCAGCCGGAGGAATAGGAACAGCGGCCTGCTCCATTAATGTAATCCACCAGAGTTTTGCAGTCAGAGACTATGCGAATGTTATCCCACTTCCTCTGCAAACTCTCAGAAAGAGCCCACCTCAGTGCAAAAGCTTCTGCAACCATAGAGGATGGAAGATCATGCTTTGAGTCGGACCAGGCCTCCAATACACGACCATTACCATCCTTTATAACCACCCCCAAACCAGAAGGTTTATCGATTTTCCATGCAGCATCAGTTGAGATAAGATAGGATGAATGCAAAGAGGATTCATCAGCAGCAGGACTGTCGTCAACTGTGGGAACAAAATTATGCAAACAAAACATCAACAGCTGACAATTTGAACTCCCCAAAATGCATCAACAGAAAAAGAAACAGGAATCAAACCAGTAGATGACCATTACCATTGCTGAGAGCCACCCCCGAACCAGAAGGTTCAATGATTTTACATGAAGCATCAGTTGAGATATGACAGGATGAATGCAAAGTGGATTCATCAGCAGCAGGACTGTCAACTGTAGAAAAACAAAATTACATCGACAACAGACAATTTGAACTCCCTAAATGCATCAATAGAAAAAGAAACAGGTATCAAACCAGTAGAAGACCATTACCATCCTTCACAGCCATGCCCAAACCAGAAGGTTCATTGATTTTACATGAAGCATCGGTTGAGATATGATAGGATGAATGCAATGAGGATTCATCAGCAGGACTGTCAACTGTAGGAACAAAATTATGCAACAAAACATCAGCAGACAATTTGAACTCCCCAAAATGCATCGGTAGCAAAATAACAGGTATCAAAAAGGTGACCATGAAAGATTTTTAAAGATGGGGAAAAGACATTGGGAAGCCCTTAAACTATTGTCATCGTAACATTTTGGCCCCTAAACTTTTTTTCTTAACATATTGGCCCTTCAACAAATTAAAACGTAATGTTTTGGCCCTTCCGACCAATTAAGGTCTCAGGCTATCCACTAGATATTTTTAGGGGTAAAATCGTCTAAACATGATTTATTTTCTCCAATTTATTTTCATCTTCTTCAACCTCTTCTCCGGTCTGCTCATCCTCTCCCTCAGTTACGGTGTTCGCCTGGGTTTCTCGTCGAACAAGCTCCCTTAGATTCTCTTCTACAACTGGCCAACTGCAGGCACCTCCCAATCTGGAGCATATTTTGGGATGTACCGTTCAAGTTCAACATTAGAGAAGGGAATGTGCGGATGAAAATCCCTTAGATGATCGAGAGAAGGATGGGTGATTATCCAGTCCCGCAAGGTCTCAATATCCGGAGTCTCACCACCGCGAGCCCAGATACACCTAGCGATATGATAAAAGCCTTGATCATATCCCATCAGGAAATTCTCACCCGCAGCAGCCTGTAGCCGAGCTTCAATTCCAGAGTTCAGATCGGAGATCTGTTGGTTCAAGGCATCATTTGCTTTCTGAGCCTCGTCGATCTGAGTCTGCATGTCCTTCATGGTTCTGGCGGCCTCCACATCTTTAGTAGCCAGCTCACGACTATGTTTCTCCAGACGCTCAGAGTTTGCTTGGGCCTCAATCCGCGCCTTCTTCTCGCTAACGGCCAGCTTCTTCAGTTTGTCATTTTCAGTTTCAGCAGCACTTAAGCGAGCACGCAGTCCAGCCCCCACCTCATTTGCGGCATCGAGCGCTTTCTTAGTATCAGCCAACTCTTTACCAACATTAACGCTCGCAGATATGGTGCTTCTATAGTCGTTAATGAACTGCGCCAAGCCTGTGCCGACCTAAAAAAGGAGAGATCAGCGAGGTCAATACTGACTTCAAAAATATAGCAGTAAGAAAAACAAAGCAAAGACAGGAAAGATATTTACCATGCTCACCGTGGCGCCATACAAACCCCACAAGTCCTCAATGTTTTGAAGGAAGGTGCGGCGGGGATCGGTCTGATCCGCCATTACAACTCTGCTCGCGATCCCGCGGCCTATCTCCAGCTGGACGGGGTTGGGAAGACCCCATCGGAAATGTTTCAGGAGGGGCACGTCAGCAATTCCCCTCGAGATCGTCGTCGCCTTGGACATATCGAGAGGCTGTTGGCGCATAAAATCCTTGTCCAACCATGCGGTAGGACACCCTCCAGGCCCAACAGGGACTCCGACAAAGGGCACCATCGTCCTTGTGCCCGCCGAAACTGTCTCGTCAACCACAGATTTGCCTTTATCAGAGGGTTTGGCTTTATCGGCGGCCTCTTTCCTCTGGGAATCATCAATTTTGGATTTTTTGGGCGGGGGAGTATCTTGCTCGCCGCTACCACCTCTTGCAGGGTCAATCTCTTCTACAACAGCCCTCTTTTTGTTGTCGCCGGCCGGCGGCTTTGTCAGGGTGGTTTGCTTGAGAGTTTTGCCCGCCGCGGCTCTATCCCCTGCTTGTTTAACTGACGGCTGGGTTGACTTCCCGACTTGAGATCCAGAGGCTCCAACCGCCCCTTTCCTTATATCGACCATAGGCATCGGGGTCTTAATCCCCTTCAGTTCAGCGGCTCTCTTCACCTCGCCAGTAGTCTTCTTTCGGGTCAGCTGGCTGCGTTGATCGAGAGCATCCATGGTACCTGCGGAGAACAACACTTATTAGCAACCTGAAAAATAACACGAAGAAAAGTGAAACGAAACAGGCTATAAGAATATCAAAAAGAATACAAGTGAAAATCCTACTCGGTGCCCGCATAGAGGGGTTGCCGCCACAGATAACGCATTGAGAAGGCATGCGCCTGCCATGATGACACTCCCCGTACCAATCAGGGTCGGTCGGCAACGGATCAACTACCACTAGGGGCTCGCCAACACCGGCTCCAGAAAGCCCGGCCTGTCTAAGATAAGGCTAACTAACATCTAGTAACAGCCTCCAGTTGAACGCGCGGGCTTGTTCTTCACCTTTGCGGGTATATCCGAGGTCATCTTTCAAATCGGCTATAAACCCATCATCATCAAACTGGGTTTTAATGTTCTTCAAGTGGTCGGTCTTAACAGAATTCACCGGGAGTTTCTCAAACGGCCATCCTATCCGGGATTCCACCTTCATGCATCTTTTATCCCAGTCCGCCACCTTGTCGGGAAGGTCAAATAGTAACCGGGGCCTACCACTACTTGACCTACTACGCGGCTGAATCTGACCGGCACCGCCTTTCCGGGAAAAACCATAAAAATACAGCAGTGCCGCCATCGAATGATTCGCGCCCGTTTAATCTGCTGATTATAATGAAGGACATAACCACCCGGACTACCCCCAGGCTGAGGTGGCAGGGCATCACCTTCAGTTCATCCATGAACTTAACAAAAAAGGGGTCAAAGGGAGGTCTGAGCCCGGCAACGAGATGGTCGTAATGCAACCACAGATAATCTTCGTGTTCCCGACCACAAGTCCACGATACATTGGTCGCGCCCATACTAGCGAAGCGATAATCCGCTGGAATATCATACGCACCCAGTGCTAAGGTATAATCCTCACGATCTCGAAATTCCCTCCATCGGATCATGAGATCGTATGTGCTCGCTTTTGCTCTGCGAGCTCCCTTTCTACGGCAACGGACCTCTTCTTTGGCAGCCTCTTCTTTTTTCCGGGTTCATCCGATACGGCTTTTCTCTTGGAAACTACGACCTTTTGAGACTTCTTGGGCCTCTCTGATGCCTCGGCGGCTTCCACGTCTTCCTTGATCATAGCGCTGCGTTTAGCAGCTCCGGGGGTTATGACTTTTTCCATCCGGTTAATAAGGTCGCTCAGCGCCGTCTGATCGTCATCATCAACCTCACCCCCAGTGGTACCCTCGCCAATCACCGCGACTTCCTCATCCTCCTGGTTGGAGTCGACGTTTATCGGCCCTTGCTCTTCTTCGACAATCTCCTCATCAACGTCGCTGGAGCTAGCCTCTTCCATGCTAACCTCCTCTGAGCCATAACCCGCAGCGGCCCGACCCTCTTCGTCCGATTGAGATAAGGTACGCTCTGAAGACATTCTGGAAAAGAAAAAAGGCAAGGTGGATCAGTTTAATCACCCGGATATGGAAATCGGGCCGAGGTGAAAGTAATCGCACCCCGACTCCTCGCCCCTCCATTTTCCTTAGCAAAAATCTACCCAGAAAAACCCCAAATCTACCCAGAAAAACCCCAAATATAACCCAGGAAAAACTCCAAATAAACACAAGCATTCAAGCCTCTACAAATATCAACAATCAGAGTATATGCATACGAAGAAATTTCTGAGGAAAAAGGGTCACAAACACGAAGAAAAACGTAAAGGATGAATCAATGGTGTTCATCTGAAAAACCTAAACTACAAACACGAATCCACAGACTTATTTCTAGCATGAGGAGCAAAAGAGATTAAGGCAAAATCAAATCAAAAAGCGATAGAAACAAGCAATGGCATACCTGATTAGTAAGAGGGTAAGGGAAAGTGTTGATCTTTGTCAGAAATTACGCTTGCAGGAACCTGCTTGCACTCACCGGAATTCTCTGTTGCTATCGCCGGAAAAATTCTCAGAAAGAGGAAAGTGGAAGAGTGGGGATGGAAGCCTCTATTTATAGGAGGAAATCGGGAGGGAAACGACGTTTGGATTTTCAAAATTCAAACGTCATAATGACTGAAACGGTTACCGATTTTCCTTATCCAATCAGAGCGAAGGACGGTTCAGTTCAAACGTCGTGTCAGTGTACGTGACTGAAATGACGTTTCGTGATCCAATACATCCGTTTGTCATCTCCAACCGATCAAATCCCCGCTGGCGGCCATCAACCTGTCCGAACACACGGCCTCATAATATCGCGGTCTACAAATACTTCTTCAAGCGGCCAACATCTATCAATGCCCGCAGGTGCCTATTCGATAATCCATACCCGATAGAGCGTTATCGGTGACTAAGTCCGACAGAGCGTTGTCGGCAATTAAGCCTGTCCGCTACAATGCGCAGCATATAATCGGTAATTCGCTATGCGATACAAACACTGATTCAAGCCCGATAGAGCACTATCGGCAGCAAGCCTGTCCGCTACAATGCACAGCATATGGCTAGTGGTTTTCACCAACACTAGTTTAAGCCCGATAGAACGTTATCGGCACGCCTCTGTCACGAGCAACAATACAAGGGTGCGGCTCTCAATTTCTTCTTCAAGATTCTACTCTCTGCCTCGGCGGACACGCCAGGCACAGAGTAGGGGGTCATTGATATACCCGAATCGGAATGGGGCCCTGTTCATCTAGATTGGGTCTATTATCACGGCCCAATAACGATGATATAGGGCCTCTTTCCCCTCTGTCCGCGCACATAAGCCGGATCCTACCCGCCGTTCATAAACCGGGTCTTATCCGCCAACAGTAAGCCGGATCCTGTCCGCTGGTCATAAGTCGGACTCCTCCTCCGTGTGATTTCTATCCATATGGTCAAACTGATTTCAAGACAAGGCATATACGAGTCCGTTGTTCGCTGCTCGCCATACTTATCACTCCAGCTGGCTAATTCTGACAGCTGGCTAGGCCACTTGTATTGCATGCATGATTATCTTTAATTATGCATTCTTAATTGTCTTGTTATGAACAGTAAACCGACATAGTCTTAGCCTATATATATGGGATCACAATGTAATAGAAAGGATCCAAGAGCTAATATACAAGCAGATACACTCTGCCAATTTGTCGACTCATTCGATTGTTCTTCACCAAACACTTATCCGGCAACCTTGTTCTTGTTCACCGCCATACTCTCCCCAGAGAAATCGTACATATAAAGCCTTATATCCTCAAGATAAACACTGTTACCGCAAATCTGATATTCAACGCAACATCAGAAACCTAGCCTTTTCATCATAAAACAGACAAAACTCCATTTCACTCGATCAAAAGCCTTAGAGATATCAAGATTAAGAGCCATAAGAGAAGTATTAGTCTTCCCCTTATTAGACATGTATGGTTTCATGAGCTATAATGTGGCTATCCAAAATCTTCCTATTAGACGCGATTGCATCTTAAGTTTCATAAATGCACAAGGGTAAAACAGTCTTTAATCTATTAGCTAGAACTTTTGAGAGGATTTTATAAACTACATAACACAAACTAATTGGCCTAAAAAGAGTGACATCTTCTGCCACCAAAACCTTTGGTAGAAGAGCAATGCAGATGTGGTTTAATTCTTTTAACAGCTTACCATTTTTTATAAAGTAATTGACATTAACTAATTCAGGTTTGACAAAATCAAAGCAACTCTTAAAAAAAGCCAGCAGACATACCATCCGCACCAAGTGCTAAGTTGGAATCCATCTGGAATGTGGCAGTCTTTACTTCCTTTTTAGAAACCTCCTTTAAAAGCTGCTCATTCATCTGATTGGTGATAACTGTAAGAGCAAAAGCAAGAAAAGATGAAGAGAAATAACTTGTATAATTTCCAGAATAATGCTTGATTTACTACAAAGGTTGAATGTTTATATATACATCCACTCAATCAAAAGCCTTAGAGATATCAAGATTAAGAGCCATAAGAGAAGTATTACCCTTCCTCTTATTACACATGTATGGTTTCATGAGCTATAATGTAGCTATCCAAAATCTGCCTATTAGACGTGAATGCATCTCAAGTTTGATAAATGCACAAGGGTAAAACAGTCTTTAATCTATTAGCTAGAACTTTTGAGAGGATTTTATAAACTACATTACATAAACTAATTGGCCTAAAAAGGGTGACATCATCTGCCCCCAAAACCTTTGGTAGAAGAGCAATGCAGATGTGGTTTAATTCTTTTAACAGCTTACCATTTTTTATAAAGTAATTGACATTAACTAATTCATGTTTGACAATATCAAAGCAACTCTTAAAAAAAGCCAGCAGACATACCATCCGGACCAAGTGCTAAGTTGGAATCCATCTGGTGTATGGCAGTCTTTACTTCCTTTTTAGAAACCTCCTTTAAAAGCTGCTCATTCATCTGATTGGTGACAACTGTAAGAACAAAAGCAAGAAAAGATGAAGAGAAATAACTTGTATAATTTCCAGGATAATGCTTGATTTACTACAAGAAAGGTTGGATGTTTATATATACACACAACCAGCAAGAAAGCAGGGGAAAAAGGAACTAGCCGTTGGCTATCAAGTTAGGCAGAATCATAAGGGTCATAACGCCAACTTAGGTAGAATCAGTTCACAATCATGTTTGCTAGGCAAATATTATTTGTCTTCTAATAAAAGCATCGACTACTTCCCATCTTTTGTTTATGTAACTCGCTCAAGTTGAGTTTTGAGCCCCAAATCGTTTTAGTCGAGTCGAGTTAACTCAACCCCTAATGAATTATAATTTGACTCGACTAGATTACACCTCTAAATTTGTAAAAATGCCAAATTTGCGTAGTAATAAATTGAAAATCCACTTGTGCGTGACCAATGAAACCACACATCTAGCACCGCAAATCCTCTGCTAGAATGCATGTTTCACCGCATGTTTAATGTATAGAGAGATTTTAACTTTTAAGGTATAATTGTGGTACCAAGTATAATGCATTGTATTGTGACCATATTTCAAAGTTTTAGGTTCTTCCAAAAAGCTCCATACCTGAACCCAGCTTCATCCTCTTATTAGGCCTCTGCTGGTTATACGTTTCATGACGAAAAGGACATCTTGAGCCAGTTTTGCATCCCTCAGGTTTGTTGATATACCTGCAAGCCTTTTGATACTTTTTGTTTGAAAATTCAGGTTTTTGTAAATTGCCCTGTATGTTTCTATGTGGTGATTGTTCATGATCTCGCGTGTCAGTACCCGCATCATGTTGCTTGATAAGGGGGTTGTAATAATTGATGTTCTTCAACACAGGCACCGCAGTCTTGGCGTTATAATCTTTTGCAATATGAAATGGAGCTCGTAAAGATTCTGTTGCAGGATTGTTGTTTTTCTGCAAATTGTCAGGCGACCTATAATCCCTTTTCCTTTTTTCCAAGAGAGGGTCCATTCTTGCAGCAACATGGGCATTCCTAGCATGATCATGTCCACCATGATCTTCCTTCAATGAAAGAAACATGCTCGGTTTTGAAACCGGGAGAGACAGGGCATCACCAGCTGACATTCTTGGTTGGGGAAGCTGTGCATTTTCTGGCATGTTTGATTCAGATGGTATACTTACATTATCGGTTGCCAGACGATATTTGTTAATCAGTTTCGTTGCCATTGTCGGATCGCTCTGAATTTGCAAATCGGTGTCTATCAAACTTTTACGATCTATGTTTTTAATTATTGCGGTTACAGCAGCTATTGCTGCAAATGATTCATCACCTTCTGCCGCATGGAATGCCACAAGATGCTGTCGCACGGAGGAAAGATTTGATGGCGGCACTGTTGTAGGTTCTGCTTCCTCAATAGGAATGATGGGAATCAATGGAGTTCGACGATCATCGTAATACTGATTTTCGATACCCGGTGGGAAGAAAGGGCTGCAAGGAAAAACCAGGAAAAAAATGAACAAGTGAAAGAAAAGCATATGCATACAATGACACTTGAGTTTAGTTTGCTTACTTGTGAGGAATGGTAGAAGAATGATGATACAACGCCTTGAGAACAGTTGACTCCCTGAGTTTCTGAACAGCTTTCTCTTCACTGTCTTCACCAGAGACGACATACCAATCGGATGCTAAAACGAACTGATCCACAAGAATTTAAAGATTCTGTTAGTACCCAAAAAAAAAAGCATAAAATGCTGTTATAAATATATTATCTAAAAAAACTTACCTTGGAAGGAATTTCCCACTTAATTCGAGGAAGCCTACATTGTTTTGCCTGTCAAAATCAATGATACAATTTTATAAAATATGGAACACCACTGTACTAAAATATAAGCAACAACCAGAGAGACATGACTTTCTGTGTTGCTTTTCTAGTTGTTTTCTATGATGAAAGAAACCAAAAAAAAAAAAAATACAGACGCACAGTAGCAGTAAAAAAGTACAAGAGGACAGAGACATAGTCCTAATATAAGAGTTCTAATTATTAATATTGTGTTACATTAATGTATGCAGTATCATTTATTTGTTCAATCTTTACCTGATACGCGTATTTTGTTTCACAAATTAGTTACCAAAGACGCATACTGTGGAGGCATAAATCTAATGTAAAAGATGCTATTCATAAATAAAGATCTTAATTCTAGCCAGAGTTAATAATTAGGGAGCTCTACATGGATTAATGGAACAATAAATGATGAATTTCAAGGGAACAAGCCAACATTTAAGTTCCAGTTAAGCGCTAGAATCTGCACGTAGATGCATGATTAGATGAATGATTTGTATTCTGCAACTCTGAAGCAAGCCGAGCCCTCTTTACATAGTTATACATTTGTATATGCACCATATTTGAAGGCTCAAATGCAATTAAAGAAAGGTATAATATCTGTCTCTGAATAAAATACTTGACTGCAATTACAATAAAACACATCAACTGTATACAGTGAATGACCTTCCAAACAATCAGTTATCTGAAGGCTGAAGATATCTTGGTTTCCATCTTATATTTCATACATTTAATCTGTTGTTTCTCAATGATCTCAAGTACTATTGTGTTTGCTAATTCTGCACAAGTATGCTATGCTCCAAGGGGTTTCTGGAAGTGGTAATTCTGTTAAACCGATAATAAGTTAGTATAACTTAAATTATTATCTCATTTAACTAATTCTGCTTATTACAGTTGTAGTACATACAGATAGGTTATAAATGGCTTTTATTAGTTAGTTAGTAATGATGGGTCGTGTTATCTCAACTACCCATTTATTAGTCAGCTGTAGTTATGTTGTTTAACTATTTATACCTCTGTAATTAGCTGTTGGAATAATAAGTATTCTTTTCTTTCTCTGTTTCTCTCTTATTTTCTCTCTGTTTTCTCTCTCAAAAACCTACATGGAATCAGAGCACTGAAGCATACTTTCAGACTCAATCCATTTCTTTCTTTCTCCTTTTTCATTCGATAATCATGTCTGAATCAGATGCAACCTCAGTTGTCACTGTCTGACAATCTTCCGCTCGTACTCTTGGTGGATGTGAAAATCCGACCTTACATATTACAACCATGAAACTAAATGGTGCTAATTACCAATCATAGGCTCAGTCCGTCCAAATGTTCATCACAGGACGTGGAAAAATGGGCTATCTCACAGGTGCTGCCAAAGCTCCAGACAAAGATAAGGCTGATGCTTACTACGTCTGGGAGACTGAGAACGCCACCATCATGTCCTCGCTTATCAACTACATGTAGCCTAAGATAGGACAAATCCACCTTTTTTACCCACCAGCCAAGGCAATCTGGGATGCAGTTGCAGCAACATACTCAGATCAAGGCAATTTTGCACAAGCCTTTGGTGTGAAAACCAATCTTACGGAGATTAGACAGGGCTCTCTAGATGTCACTAAATACTTCAACTGACTAAAGAAGTTATGGCAAGAATATGACCAGCTCACCATGTGTGATGGGAGTGTCCTGGTGATGCAGGACGATTCCACAAGCTGGTGGAAAAAGATAATCTGACTTCCTGGGAGGATTAAATCCCGTCTATGATGCAGCAAGGGAGAGAATATTGGCTCAAGTTCCTCTCCCTTCAGTCCAAGGAACTTTCGCAGCCATCAGAAAAGAGGAAAGCAGAAAAGGAGTTATGGGAGTCTTGTTACCCACTTCAGGGGGAGAGCAGCCAGCCCTTCTCTCTCGAGGCCTTTGACAGCAATGCAGGGAGGATTTCAAAAGACTCAGCGAAAAAAGGGAGATCAGAGACAAGCACTCCCCAAGGAGCATGCACCTTTTCGACCAATACATGATTTAAAAGTTAACAATTTGTCAATGATTTGGAACCACAAGTAAGTTTATATGTCTAAAAATCATAAACAGCAAGCTCAATCTACAAATAATCAAGCATACCCCTAACTTTCTTGCTCAGAAGAGACATGCAAGTATGCGACTGTATTCACAGTTTATCATCTTAAGTTTGGGTTCCGGAACATAATAAGGTCCTTTCAATGACTATTCAAGAGGGAAAAAAATGTGTTTGTTCTTTTCTGCTTCTTTATTATACAAATCTGGCAAATGTTTGAATGCTAAATTCTTGCTTATACTATTTAGAGATGGAAAATTATACTAAATTAAAAAGTAAAGGGTCTGAAACAATACGAAACCATTGCTCTATTTTTTCACTATCTCTCTGTATCAAATTTCCTGCTTTCTTTTGAATGAGTACATCCTTTGATGACAATTTTGTTTAGTTTGCTGAGTTCTCCATGACTGAACACTTAACTTAAATCATATTGATTACAATTTCCAAACTCAAACACCCGAATTAGCCGAAATCTCATCAATTATTATATTCCAATAATGAAAAACTACACTCATAGATATACATTGCTGTTGTTTTTGTCAGGGGACATGCAAAAAGTCCTTTTCTTTCTTGACAGGAATGCAAAAAAAAAGTTCTTATTATGAGATCATCTCAACTTAGGGGGGGGGGGGGGGGGGGGGGGGGGCAAAAAACCTTCAACCGCCAATGCACTCATATACATTACGCCGACAGAAAAAAGTGGAGGGAGAATCAGTAGATATCATGCTTGTAAACAATAATGTTGAATGATTGATGGCATTAATGCGATTATTATAATACCTGAAGAAGATTAGCGCCAGAAATTCGTGAAACTCCGTTTGATTCCTTCAACTCCTTCATTTAGTTAGTCGCCTTTAACGTTTTTTTCTTTCGAGAAAGCCTTTAACGTTTTTTTCAGCTTTATAATTCTTAAATCAGGATTATTTTCCAGTCGAACAATTTGTAAGGCTAGGGCTACGCAGGTAGAGGTGGGGTTTCAGGAACAGAAAAGGGAAGAAATCGGAAGAACAGAGGGGAAAGACTGAAAGAGACGACTTCGTTGTCAAAACTCAAGGTAACGGTTTACTGGACTCTCATTGGTGGACACACCAAAAAAAGGAAAAATAGGACACCGGAATAAATTCGAATATCTAACGGAAATTTTAAAATGTTATTATATGTTTTTATCAATAAAATTTTTTTTTTTTCCGCAGCATTATCCTCTTGGGTCCGCCCCTACCTGCTATTCTTACTCATTATTTTATAAGTATAACCCCACTTTATTCGAACTAACAAGAGTCTGGTATCACCACCCTCTTGAAAGTTTTCTCGTCTTTAAGGAAGAGGGAATTCCATGAAATGGGCCATGATGTAATCAGCATCTTCCCAGGTGGCTTGATCGTCATCAAGATTGATTCATTGTATTTTCCACATTGCCTTATTATTTCGCTTCACGGTCTTGATATCCGGTGTTTTCTCTAGATAGATCAGCATTTGACCATCATTTGTAGTAGTAGGAAGTGAGGATGATGGAACCCTACAGGTATGCTTAGTGCTGATAATCTTTTTTTTTTTAGGTAACCCCTTAGGTTCTTCAAAAACATCTTTATACTTTTGCAATACATATGACAGTTCAGTAGACATTTCAATGAAATTATGTTCTTGTAACATATTTAGACACCCAAACAAACCACAAGTGCCATTTTTAATCTGTCTGAATAGATTCTTGCAACTTATCAGCTTTAGTTGGGCCTCCTTATCATAGCTCATCAACTTAATTGACTCTCCATTTTTTAGTGAAAATGAGTTCCATCTTATTGAAATCAAATGTCATTGGACTTTACATTTTCATCCGGTCCACCCCCCAACACCATGTCACATCCTATCGGCTTGATAAGTTTCACATGCTTGAATCTGACCCCTTGCAGGGTCCAAGGCAAACCTGGACACTTCCGCTCGCAGATTATTTTGTTCCTATATGCTACAATTATCAACGTGGGATGTGTTGGTTCATTTATGCATGATCAAAAACATATAAACCACACATCAAACCTGTATATTTATATGAATATAAGCGGTTCATCCATGTATCTATGACCAAAGTTGTAAACGAGCTGAGTCAAATCAAAAGTATGTTTTGTTTAAAGTCATGCTTGTTTATGTTATGACTGTTTGAGAGCAAAAAATAAGTATATTCAATTTCGGCTCATTATACGTATTTTTGTCTTTGGTATAAAAAACTCTTTCCAAGGAAATTTGTAATAAGTCTCAACATTACATATGCAGAACTAGTAAGATCATGCCCAAAACTTAATACCAAAAAGAAATAGTAATATCATGTCAAGCCTGTTTCCTAAAATATAGATACAACTATATATATAGATTATCAAAACACAAGCTAGTTAATTTCCGGTTTCGCCACACTGTCGTCATTAGCAGCAGGCACTGTTTCGCGGGATGATTCTGTCAAGGAATCTGAAAATGGCTTCAAAGAGGACCGAATAGATTCGGGTCCTTCTAAATTAATTCGTTTGCACAATGCATCACAGTTGCTAATAACCTCTGTCAACCTTCCTTTTAACTCGCCTAATTCCACTTGTAGCCCATGAACTGCAAACAATGCCGGTGATAAAAGAATGAGCTTTTTCTATTTAACCGTTATTTTGACATGCACCGCGTGGATGTTGATTTAGACTTTTATTGAGCACAATATTGTAGAAACGGTTTTACCTTCTGACAAGTGATGTGAAGTTGTCTTCATAGACGATACACTGTAATTGAAACGTTGAAGAAGCTTGACAGCAAGAGCGTCTGCTACTTCGATTTTGTTTTCTATCTCCTCCTGATACAATCAAATGAAAAGCAAAGTAACAAGGAGCCAGCAAACTACAACAAAGTACAAATTTATGGGTTGTTCTTCTATGTTAAAGTTGTAGAATAAACAACGTTAATCTTCAAGCATATGTAGGAAGTATCAAAATAGTTAGAAAAGCAGGCATGCAAACCAGCCACATACCTGCTATAGTAAAAATAGATGTACTTCAAGGCTACAGCCACGTACCTGCTTTTTAGCAATATTTTGGGCCTTTTGCCCTTGCCATTCACGATACACTGAAAACAGCTCAAGCAACACCTTAGGGTCTACTGTGCCTAATTCAAAGATAAAAGGAGATTAATGCGTATATGCACCACCTATACTTAAGTATCCCCTATTCCCCCCCCCATAAAAAAGAACCCTTTGCCCTCAAAATAAATCAATCAAATGTTACATAGGAGTTTTGCCTAGGTCAATGTAAGGGACAGGTCTCAAGTCACCATTGATGTCCAATTACAGTATCCCCCCCAAAAAAAAACATGCAATTTAACTGCTTGTTTTCTATGACAGAACTCTAGAGGTTCAAATTCCCTAATAAGTCCTTACAGCATTCTTGCCTTGGCCAAGAAACACTAAAAGCAGCATTTTGAACACAAACGCAAAATTCTTTTTGCTAAGCAAAGAAGACGTTTTATTATGGTCACTATGAGTGAAATCAGCACAGGAATCAATTCAGTCGATAAATAACGTGGCATATAAGTCTATATGAAGATGACAGTAGCTTATAAGTACTTAGTTACAGTGGGTGGATTGTAAAGTTGGAACAGCAACATTATACAGTGCAGATGAAAGTTTTTTGCCATGCAGCAGATATACCAAGACAATCCAATGGCAGTGTCCCTCGGTAACCAATTCCTTGCTTATTAGCTAAATGGCAATTGGCGCATACACTACGCCCCGTTGCTTCTCGTGGATTTTCATAACCTTGCTGTGCAAAAACGGGATATGCTTTTGAATGTTACTAAATGAACTCTCTTACAACATGTAAACAATTTAGGGTGAAATACATACACTGCAATCACCACAGGTAAAATCAAAATACATACCCTAGTGACCAAATGGCTAACATTAAAGGTAAAAGGCAATTTCAACAGACGATTTACAAACTAAATACATGTATTCTTACTTGAATTTGAAGAAGATGACGGTTTTCTCACTAGGATGTCCGTCAGGCTACTCTCTGGAGGTCGTGACGTCAATAAAGGAGTTGCCTATGTACATTTCAGCCGTTAATTGACAAAAATTTACAGAATTTAACTGAAGGATGTATTCTACTGAACAGCAGCAGCAAACACTGACAAAAGCTTAAAAATCAAAAGCAAGAAGATGATAAGATCTTACAATTTTTAGGGATTTGAGCTTCTCAATTAAGGGATCGACGCTCTCAAAACGCTCCGACACCGTGGTAATCTCATCTTCCGGTCTCTGAATACAGTAAGAAATGATCAGGCAAAATTAGAAAATACATTCCGGAAAGACGAGTAAAAATTTAGAATGATTGAATATTACTGATAAGCCGGAAGGGGTTGACTCGGAGGCGCCCATGCTGAACAACTAATTGGTCGGACTTGCAAAGCTACAGAGCTACTGGTCTTGTGATTCTGGTAATGGCTGCCTGAGATTTGGCCCGCAGGTTAAAGCAAGGGAATCCCGCCCGACCTGAAAATCCGAAAAATATTCAGATTTGTACCCGTTGGATCAAATTTTTTTTTGTTTTTTATTTTAGAAAACAAGAACTTTATTAATCGACATCCGCCAAACAAGCGGCCAAAACATCGTCAGGGGGTAAGGAGCCCCAAGATGTCCTTGAAGCAACTGTCAAAGCATGTATAGTTAGAAGATGCGTCAGGACATTCCCCGCACGTCGGATAAATAAAAAGGAAACTGATGGAAAGTTGGGTAAGATGGTCAAGCAGTCTGCGTCAAACAACCTTGAGTCGTAAGGTCCTCCACTGGCCGTCGGAGACGCGAAACACACGCCAAACAATCACTCTCTACCTCCAATCGTTGAATTCCCAAGTGTCTCGCCTCCTCCAGAGCCAAGGAGATAGCCTTAAGCTCCATGTATTCACTGGGTCCCCTGGGTCAAAATGATACGCGAAGATGTGGAGAACTGTCCCGTGAGAATCCCGGAAAATAACTCCCACCCCCGCTCCTGTCTCAGTAACCGATGCATCCACATTGCCTTTTATCACTCCCTCCGAAGGCTTCACCCATTTATCCGGCAAGCGTTGGACCGAGCCCTGCGCCCTATAGGTCTCCAAAGCCGCCACATACTTGGCCGACGCTGTCAGAGATCGCGTACATACTGCAGAAACATAAACAACCTGATCATCAACACTGCAGAACATCGCGCATTCCGAATTCCCAACATAAGCCATACAAATCTCGCGGTATCCTGAGTACCCTGATCCTCGAGCAACCTCATAAAGAAATCTGCAAAAGTGGCCGAGCGGAGGTGCCCTAAAATCCCATAAAATGGTGACACCTGCCACATTCTATCTGTCATCTCACATTCGAAAAGGACATGCCGCAGTGTTTCCAATGTCTCTCCGCAAGCCAAACAGATACCGTCCCCCATATTCCTGCAACCCCTGGCCGATAGCGAGACAATAATTAAGGCAACGCCGCAAGAAATGCTGAATACGCGGCTGCACAGGAGCTGCCAACAACTCCTCCAAATCCTGCTCTCCCCCCCCCCCCCCCACCGAAGTACCCGGCCCAACCACAGATGCTGGTCGGTAAAGTGATAAGGCCAGGAAGTACCCTGAGTGAACAGTATAAACTCCCTTACGATCATAGTTTCAGATCCGCCGATCCGGGTGCTCTCCTGGGGAAAATAGTGGTGCCCAAGATAGCATCAGACTCTCATGGGAGAAACAGTTGTTGAACCCGTTGTACATCCCACACCCTGAAGTTGGGAATAAACAAGTCTGAAACCTTAAAATCTGCTGGAAGCTCATGTCCTGCAAAAGGGATACGGAACGAAGGTTGGCGACTAGTCCAGACATCATGAAAAACAAACACCGACTCACCATCTCCTACCCTACATCTCATCCCACTGAGTAAAAGGTTTCGCCCCTCTAAAATACTGCGCCAGAGAAATGACGGTCGAGTCCCCAATCTTGCTGCAAGAATAGTGTTGTCCTCGAAATATTTCGCATACAAAACCTGTGCCGCCAGCGAGCCCGGGCTTCTAAAAATCCTCCATGATTGCTTTGCCAACAGAGCAAGGTTGAAACATTCCAAATCACGAACTCCCAGACCCCCCAGATTCTTTGGTAAACAAAAAGCCTCCTAGTTCTTCCAATGAATCCGACGCTTATTCTCTGTGTCTCCCCAAAAGAAACCACGGATCGCCTGCTCAAGTTCCCGAATCAGA
This sequence comes from Gentiana straminea, assembly GCA_036785695.1. Lineage (NCBI taxonomy): Eukaryota > Viridiplantae > Streptophyta > Magnoliopsida > Gentianales > Gentianaceae > Gentiana > Gentiana straminea. The sequence continues at coordinate 10,158,034 of JAVUPR010000167.1, forward strand.
GTAGTGGGAACCTTGAAGCATTGCATAATAAAGGTAGGGATAGCCTGAAGGGCCGACTTGATAAACACCTACTTTCCTGCGGGCGAGAGCAACTTGTCCTTCCAACCAGCCACATTTTTCTGAATTTTATCCTTCAAGAACGCAAACACCTGGCGTTTATTTCTCCCGATCTTATACGGTAGCCCCAAGTACTTACCAAAGCCATCACCCAAAGGAATTTGCAGCAGCTCCGACACCGCCTCACGCTCCACCACCGAGACTCCTTCTGAGAAGTATGACTGGATTTATGAAAGTTGATAGCCTGACCAGATAAAGCACCATACATGTCAAACAAGTCCACCAATGTCTCCACAGCCCCATCCAACAACTCAAAGAACACCATACAATCATCCGCAAATAACAGATGAGAAATAGAAACCTCTGCCTCTCTGCCAAAGCAGATACCCCGAAGCGCACCTCTGTGTACATAGTATTAAGCAAAGCCGTAAATCCCTCAGCACAAATGATGAAGAGAAAAGGCGACAACGGATCTCCTTGCCGAATCCCACGAGTCGGCATAATTCTACGAGTGGGCTTCTCATTAATCAGAACCCGATAGGAAACATACGTCACACATCTTCGCACCAAATCAATGGAGGGCATCGGAAACGCCATACGCTCCATAACTCTCCAGAGATACCACCATTCAACCCGTTCGAAGGCCTTGGCCATATCCAACTTCAAAGAAGCATGACTATCACATCCCTGAACACCCGCTTGCAATGAATGAAAAGCTTCAAAGGCAATAATTGCATTATCCGTAATGAGGCGGCCTGAGACAAACACACTCTGAGTCTTCGAAATCACATCACCAATCACCCCCTTTAGACGATTAATTATCACCCGAGAAATAAGCTTGTAGATCGAATTGCATAGAGCGATCGAGCGAAACTCAATCATAACAAAGCCTCTTACCGTGTATCATGAAAAAGTTAAGTGAAATGAAAATGAATGTGTGATATGTGACTTATAAAAAAAAATTAAAATCACATTAGTGTGACGTTGTATGAAAGTAATGATAGAAAAACGTAGAAATAACAAACATGTGAAACTTGAAAATTAGGCCATCAAGATCAAGGGCTTCCGAAATTCACAGCTACAAAACTAATGAGTTGTTTTGCGAACCCGGAAGCAACTCAGAAATGCAAAAACCCAACATGATACTACTTATGTCAAACCAAAATCATAGATCCACAAACCAACATATCCTTAAATATGCCTACCAAACTCACAATCAAATTCTTCGCTTACTTGCATATCTTCTCAACAAAAAAATAATGAATAAGCATTAGTTGGATGCTCATATAAAGTAGAAAATCAATTAAAAAAATCATGCTTGTCTTACGAGACATGCCATTAATCGTCTTATCATGCTTTAAAGGAAAACAATTCAGCAATATGAGGCACAACACATCGAAGTATTTTTACAGGACTAACTTTAAATACACAGTAATATGATCCTACTTGTTTGCATATTAAAGTTTACTTTATTATCACATTGTCTTTTTCTGTAAAAGTGAAAATTACATTGTCTTAAAGGAGTCATTGTATATGCTCTAACGTTGCTAGGATCCGGCACCATTGCGCCTAATTGGTGCAAAACCCATCTCCATGTGCCCTTTTTCTAACACCATTTTGGTGTTTTCACCAAACTTTGCACCAAATTTGTTGTCGGGTCTAACCCGACACTATTTGCTTTATGTCAATTTTTTTTTGTGTGTGCTTTACACTTTTGTGTTTAACTACCTTTTTTTGAGTTAGTGTAAAAAAAATGTTTTCGTTGGTTAATCTAGTTATACAATAGATTTGGCGTGGAATGGTTGAAGATGATAAAAAAAAAATTAGTGTAAAGATTACACCATTATAGTGGGATGGTGTAAATTTTGGTGATGAGGGCTGCCCTTAGTAACTTCTTGTTTTAGCTACTTGGTTCAACTTTCAGATTACTTTACATCTTTATTTTTCACGGAATGGACACACACCACAAAACAGATCCTATATGCAACGTCCTTTGGTCAGCGTGAAAATAGCCAGAATCTATTTGTAACGCCCATTGGACGAAGCAAGCATAGTCAGAAAGGTTTAATCGAGTATTGAATGATACAACCCGTGATAAAACCACACCAGGAGGCCATTCGTGAAACAAGGGTAATGTCCTCTAAGATGCTCATTACAGTACATCGTGCTTATTTCTAGTACCTAATTAACAATAACCTTCATCACATACACAGAATAACATATAACATTAAGTTCATTTTTACATATTGCTTTTACCTAAATTAGCAGATAACAATTCCATAATCAACACCAAACTTTCAAACCCTATCTCCAACTACTCGATATGTGTTTTTACACAAATTCACGTAAAAACAACAATATAGTTCTGATTGAGCTAAAATCCACCCAACAAAAACAATTTGTAAGGACTCGAAACCGTGGGTAAACTAACTCTCTAACCGGCAGTGTACCGGGTCGATTGCTAAAATAGCTACAGGAGTACGAGGTCGAACCCAAAGGAATCGTGTTTGCAAGTACCAAAGTGAACGTAATGCTTAGTCTAGGTGAACAAAGTTCTTAAGGTTTTGTTACTACAACGACACTAAGTGATTCTAACTAACGAGTCTAAAGATAAAAAGAAAGAAAGAAGATTAAACTACTAAGTTTTAAAGATAGTTAAAGAGACATAGCCGAACCATGATCAAAATAGCTAGTTTCACCCCAAGGAGTGACAAAACCGGGAGTGTGCAATAACAACAACCTCTTACATTCAATTCACGGGTACGTGCTCCTAATCCCGGTGCCAAGGTCTGAACAACTCTTCCCCAACACCTTATGCCAAGTTAACTAACCTTCCCTAAGAAAGATTCATTCGCAAGACATGTTATGCACGAGAGCCGTTTAAACGTTAAAAACGAGTAACCTCGCACTACAATGCAATCCTAGAACCCTTTTCCCACACCCCTCTATCTGAACAACTCTCAAGATTGATGTGTGTGATTTTGACCTAGGTGATCAATCTAGTCCAAATCCGTTATAACGAGTTCTAAGACATGAAACATGCAAGATACAACAATAAAAAGCACTACCCACTCCCAATTTCATCACCCAAAGGATGATTTCACCAAATTTCACATGATTCGACTATGTAGGTGTTTAGCTACTCATTATACTAATCAAAACATGCACAAAACAGTAAATAAGAGCCATAACAAGTAAAAGAGAAGAGAAATATACCATAAAATTGCAGAAATTCGAGTTGAGATCCAAAAAGTACAAAATAAAGAAGTAATTAAAAGGTGGTCTCTTAGTGTTTGGAATGAAAATCTAAGCTAAGAAATGGAAATATTAAGCTAAGATGTTGTTGATTTACACTAAGAGAGAGTATTCTAAGCTATTACAAAATTCGAGCAAGAAATGGGTAGAGTTTTGCTAAGAAAAGCTTGATTTCTCAAGAAATAGTCTAAGGGGGGTATTTATAGGTGGAAGAAAAATCTGCTGAAAAATCGGTCCGAACGCGCGTTTGGGAGCTGGAACGGCCGTTTGGAATCTTCAAACGCGCGTTTCACATAAATTCTGGGCAGGGACTTGACTGTTCTTCATCTGGAATGCGCGTTTGGGTGGCTTGGAACGCGCGTTTAGAAGTTTCAAACGCGCGTTTAAGGTGATTTCAAACGCGCGTTTGGAGGGCTTCAACTCTGAATCAAATCTGGACTTCTGGAACGCGCGTTTGGAGGGTTCAAACGCGCGTTTGAACCCCTGTTTCCCCAAATCTTCACTTTTCTTCCTTTTTGGGCCCTCGTCTTGCCTCGATCATGCTTTTTCACCACAAATCGTCACCTTCCGGGTCCTCGAGACACCAATACCCTTCAATATCATAAACAACCACAAACATCCAAACAATTCCGGAGGGTAAACGTGCTCGGGAATGGGGTTAATATCAACAAATAAGGGGTAATATTCCATCAGTTCCAAAAGCTAATTACTTTAAAACATGTCAACTCTTACACAAACAGATTGAAGACGGACCACAAAACATCTAACAAATTTGCGACCACTGAAACATGAGTTTTGGCCACGAATCAGCCAACTTCTGAAAGTCGTTGTTTGCTTCACATATGTCATCCGGAATATGCACACATAGCCTTAAACTAAAAGATTCAATGTAGAACTTCAGAACGTTGATATTTTAGATGTTTCGGTGAAGAAATAATTATTCATTTTAGCATATTAGGTTAAAATGTTGTTAAAGCCTATCAACTATTTTTTTTTTTTTTTGAGAACAAAGCCCATCAACTTTAAATAAATGTACTTTATCCCACTTGACCCACAAGGCCACAAAGGCAAACTTCACCCGCACTTCAAAGTTAAAATTGCCGGGCCAAACTCTAAGAGCATCTTAATGGATACATCAAATTGGTGTTTTGATGAGAGAACTCCACCCCAATAGCTTAACTCCTTTTACACCGAATTGGTGATTTGAGTGATTTCAACGGCAAATTTGCCGTGAGGTTATTTACCGGCAAAACACTATTCACTTTTTTATTTTATTTTAAAGATAGAATATTTCAAAAATATTCTTTTATGATGTTGAATGGTTGGAGTTGGTAGATAGTATTTGATATAAAAATTACACCGAGTTGATAATTTGGTATAACATTTCCTACGTTCCCATTGAAGATGCTCTGTATATAGAATGTACTACCTTCGTCTCGAATGATTCTCCCATTTATTAAAAAATGTCACTATTTGACTTTTCATGCATATTAAGAAACCTAACAATCGTGTTGTATTTATTACTATATGGACATATATGTCTTTTATTTAATGTTTCATTTTCAAAGGTGAAAGAATTATTGGTAATTAATGGATTAAAGTTTAAGGGTATATTTAAAAATAATAATTAATAAATAATGCATTAGTTTTTGCATAGTGTCACTTAGTATGAGATAAATCATTTTTCTTTTTAAAATGACACGTTTCTCAAGGACGTAAGGAGTATAATTTTTTTTTTAGCGTTTCCACACAATTTAAAAAAAAAAATGAAAGAATACTGTAACCTTTAAAGAGAATACTTAACAAAAAAAAAAAAAAAACTTTAAATTGTCATTTGACTATTATTAATGTAATAATTATAAAGTAATAGGAAGAAAAATATGATATATTTTTTATTGGTAATATAGAATGACTTATGTTACACGATAAAATCAAAAAGCTCAATCCAAATAATTAAATGACTTATATTTGGACAAACCCTTTTTCACTATTTTATTTAATCAATATACTACAACCGTGATTATTGAGTAACATAATCCTCTTCCTCCTCATAATACATAGTCATATTCACTTTATTCGACAAAAATAATCCCCTTTTCCTTCAAATATATCGTCATATCCACTTTATTCGGCGCGAAGAGCGCTCGATCATTGAGCTATTACGCACTCTTTCAGGGGTGGCTGCTTCTAGGCAAACCTCCTGGCCCGATGTAAGTTAATCAATATTTCAACCAAATTTCATTCAGAAAATAAAAATTAATCCAAATAAATTCGTGTGGTAATGGATATGTTTAGATGGAGAGTGTGTAAAATATGCTATGTCACACTCTCGCTATATAGGTTGTACGTATAAAATAAGCTAATAATAACTTAAAGAATGTGTTTGATCTATAGTTTTTTTGTTTAGAGTTCGTAATTTTTTTGAGAAACCCATCTCAATTTAGAGTTCGTAGTTAGGTTTGTTATTTGCTATTTAAAATTTGATATTTTTTTAATGGAAAATGACATAGAATATGCATAAAATTGATTTTTCCTTCTGTTTATATATTATGCAAATGTTTTTATTTTGTTACAATATATTATGCAAATGTTGATAATTTTCTATGTACATTTTTTTTGAAGGAAATTTTCTATGTATATTTGTGTGGACGTTTATCATCTGCCTTTAAAAAAACGAGAGATTTTATAATAAAATATATATGAATATCCGGTATATAGATGGTCCTATTGAGTATGATGATTGAAGCAAAATGTTTTTTTTTTAAAGATATTAAAAATAATAGCCGAAAATAAAATAAAAAACTATCGATACAAAAACAAGGATTCGAAACATAATAACTACAATATATAAGGATTATAATTGCAATTCGATCACAATTTCAGTTTCTCCCTCTTCTCACTCGGTAACCGACTCTCCCCACCCTATAAATAGACCCATTTGCCCAGAGAGTAGAAGGAAACATAGAATTTTGCTTCGTGCCAGAGTTTGGAAGAGTACTTCCCTTTGTTTCGAGAAAATTTCTCTTGCTATATTCCTGAAGTTCTTGATTTTCAAGAGGGGAGCGGCAATGGGTGTGAAGGGGAAACGGAGGTTGTCGGAGAATGACGCTGAGGAAACATCCGGCAGGGGAAAAGCTTGGAAAAAGCGGGGCAGAGATTCTGACGACGAGGATGATGAATATGAAGACGGCATGTATGGAGGAAAGCACCAGAAGCGGCGGAAGGAGGTTGCGATGTTCATCGATGATAAAGCGGTTGTTGCGAGTGATGATGAGGAATCTGAAGGATCGGCAGGAGAACAGGGTACAGCAGCATATCCAATTTTTACTTTTGTTCAATTTAACCCTAAAATTCTTATTTACTTATCTTCTTCCATTAAGGGGAAAAAGGAGAACGAAGAAAATTAATCCCTGTTTTAATGATGATTTTGAAACCGTGACATTCTACAAATTATTGTCTTTATTTACTTTTATGATTAACAAGTAGTCTATTGGACGATGAAGGATTCACTTAAAGCAGATATAATTTGTTGAAGGCTTCGTTCTTATGTTTTGGGCCACAATTTCTGGATTTGAGTTTTGCTCAAGCACTGTTGGAGTCGTATAAATAAATGAATTATTAGATGATAAGATATGAGTTAGTAATTAGTTATTATCCAAAAAGGGGAATCTTTGAGTTGTGATTTGTGACTTGTGAATACCAGATATCAAGAGAAGTTTGAGAAAACGTTGAAGAAAGGATTGATACATGCTCAGATGCTGATATAATTGTATTCTGAGCAAATTGGCATTTTTCATTCTTGGATTTGGCCAAATTTATATTGTATTGTATAGTTTTTGTTTAATCAAGAGCCTGATGATGTCCTTTTTCACAATCTTTTTTGCTGGCGGTATGATTTGTACGGAAAAATACTGATATCGAATATAGAAATTTGGGTGGGGCTGTTGTATTGGTTGCTGCCAATTCCTGTAATATAAATGCGCCGTCTTTTGTGGCTTCTGGAGCAAATCTTGATCTTCTATATGTGGCATTGCTTTCAACCATTGTTCTTCTAACTATGTGCCTGACTTGATGTTTGAAACTGATCATCTACTTGCTCTATTACTATTAGTGCAGAATGTAGCAAAATAATTGGGGGTTATTGTTTTCTCTTGGATCTTCCATTTCATGAAAATACACAGAGTTGTAATTGCCGCCTATTTGTTAAGAAGAAACTTATATACATTGATTCAGCCTACTTTGTTTGAGTTATATGTTATAGTTCACCTCACTTTTCCAAGATTAAAGTTGACACGGATCTTTTCTCTTTATGCTTTCTGTATTTTTGTATGCATTAGATTTTATACCAACTATATTATTTAATGCTTTGCAAATATGTAGCTATTATTTATTCAGATAGAGCAAACTCTGAAGGACATCAGTTCTATTCAAATTTGAAATCTCTTGGCATCTACTTCTTTTCGTTGAAAATTTCCTTTTGGAGTATTTTCTTTTTCTTTTGGCCCTTGAAGTTTCATTAAAATTGTATTTTGGATGATCAGACTTTATCGAGGAGCCCGGGGCTGATCTAGATGAAGAAAATGTTGAAAGGCAGGTTCATAGTTCATTGCCGTATCGTCTTGTGGATGATCAAGATGTAGATGCTGAGTATCTTGAGAGTATGATTGCCAAAAGATACGGCCAGAGAGATGATGAATACAGTGATAATGATGATGAGGCAACAGAATTAGGGCAACAAGCTCTCTTGCCATCTGTTAGAGATCCAAAACTATGGATGGTCAAATGTGCGGTATGATGAAGCTGTTAATCTTTAAGTTATTAAACTAATGCGTAACCTTTTGGCGCTCATGTATATTTGTTTTTTTAGATTGGTCGGGAAAGGGAAGTTGCAGTGTGCCTGATGCAAAAGTGCATTGAAAGAGGTCAAGAGATACAAATCAAATCAGCTATTGCTCTTGATCATCTCAAGAACTATATTTATATTGAAGCAGAAAAGGAAGCCCACGTGAGGGAGGTGGGCATACTAGATGATATTTTACACTCTTAAATCAATTGACTTTTTGTACTTTGATATTCCTGTATTGTAACGAACCATACTCATGTTCGAGCTTGTCAATTCTCCTGTAGGCATGCAAGGGTATGCGTAACATATATGCTGCAAAAATAATGCTGGTTCCTATCAAGGAGATGACAGATGTGCTCTCAGTTAAGAGCGAGGCTGTAGATGTTTGCAGGGATATGTGGGTGAGGGTGAAGACAGGAACTTATAAAGGGGATCTTGCCAAGGTAACTTGCTTTTTTATTGTCAGGCTCTTTTATTTTTCTCCGATGCTGTAGTTTCTTTTACAATAACATCTGTCTGGTTTGAAGGTGGTAGATTTGGACAATGTACTACGGAGAGTAACTTTGAAGTTAATCCCGCGTGTTGACTTGATATCCCTGGCAGCTAAGATGGTTAGTGTCGTCTAGTGTTCATTGCCTACTATTTTTCCATCCGTTGTTGTCGTGTATATCTAACGTGCCTTGATTATTAAATGCCAAGAAATTCTTGTTTTGATTTGTTGAAAAATACTTTTGGTTCCATGAAAGGAGTTTTCTACTTTTTATTCTTTTGCTATATCAAATGCCAAGACCTTATTTTCGCCACATACTCTTTACCTACAATGAACTAGAATATGCTATCAATTACTTTTCTTCTTTGTGATACTGTAGTCTTAAAAGGGTGTTGTTGCTCTTTTTATGTTCCCACCTCCACTGAGATATTTAAGTCTTTTGAGATTTATTTGATTATGCTCATCAACTCAAGACACCTTTTGTGTTAATTTCGTACATTACATTCTTCAGGAAGGCCAAGAAGTAAAAAAGAAAGACACATTCATTCCTCCACCACGATTGATGAATAGTGATGAAGCTAGGTAAATTTATCTGTGTATTTGTATACCTTTTTTTTTTTTTTTTTTTTTTTCTTTTTCTATTGGTGTATTAGTATACTGAACAGTGGAACAATGTAGGGTCGATCCAAAAGTTCATATTAAAACTAATTGAGTTTTTGTGCAGAGAATTGTTCATTCAGGTGCATCGTAGATTTGATCCTAACACTCGTTGCGATTTTGAAATCATTGGGGGAATGAAGTTTATGGATGGGTTCTTGTACAAAGACGTTTCTATGAAATCTATCAGTATTCACAACATCCAACCAACATTTGATGAAGTCGAAAAGTTCAGGGGCGGGAATGAGGATCTTGGTAGTCTATCAAGTCTTTATAAGAATAAAAATAAAGGACACTTCATGAAGGGTGATAGAGTGGTTGTAGTGAAAGGTGATCTAAAGAACTTGAATGGAACCGTGGAGAAAGTTGAGAAAGAAATTGTGTACATCAAGCCAAATGAGATCGGTATTCTGGTAAGTTTGAATATGCTTCTAACTGTTTATTCATAGTCGATTCATCTAACCACACACACACACCCCCCTTTTTTTTTGGAGAAATCATTTTGATTCTTGGGACTTTTGAGTTGCATACGCAGAAATGGGAGTAAAAACATGCCCATTTGGTAAATTTCTTACTTCTTGGTGTGCAATTCGGCAGGACACACTTGCCGTTGCTGAGAATGAGCTTTGCAAATACTTTGAACCCGGAAATCATGTGAAAGTTATAGCTGGTGTGAGCAAAGGGGCAACTGGTATGGTTGTTTCGGTTGAGGGGCGTGTGGTAAACATAGTGTCAGATGCTACCAAAGAGCTCGTGAGACGTTTCTTCCCTGTTGTTGTGTGATCCCTTTTTAATACATGTTCTGGAAGGAGTAACTGTTCATTTTATTACATTTTCAGCTCCGTGAGTTCGCTGATTCTATTGTTAAGACCACTGAAATAACCGCTGGCATCTCTTCTATAGGAGATTATGCTCTTCATGACCTTGTTTTGCTACAGTAAGTCTTCGCTCTGTTTAGCCTTTTCAATTGTTTGTGTAAATCAAGAGTTATTAACTTCCTTCTTCAATACATACAGCGATTCAAGTTTTGGTGTGATCGTGAAAATTGAGTCTGAAGCATGCCATGTAAGTTCTTCATTGTTCGACTATATGGTGGATTTTGTAGCAGTGACTATTGTACTTAGTGTCATTTATAATTCTTCAGGTATTTAAAGGTGTACCTGAGAAACTAGAAATAGCAATTGTGAGGTTAAGAGATATTAAATCCAAGCTGGAACATAAATACACCTCGAAAGATCGTTATGGGAATGGATTATCATCCAAAGATATGGTCAAGATTCTTGAAGGTCCAAGCAGGGTGAGGATATTTGTCATCCTTGTTCCATGTTTTGATTTGACTACTTGATTACATGATTAATGATTAGAATCATTTGATCTTCAGGGAAAACGAGGTCAAATTGTACACATATATAAAGAAACTGTATTCGTTCACGAGTCTAACCATGTTGAGAATGCTGGATTTATGTGTGCGAAATCCCAGTCATGTGTGCTAATCGGTGGATCACAAGTTAATGCAGATAGAAAGGTATCTTCTTGATTGAGTTCTACTTTATCTTGATCTTGTTAGTTTTACTGCATAGATTGTGCGCTAATCCTTAATTATTCATGGCTTTGCACTGTCTTTTTGTTGTTGTTGGTGCAGAGTGTCTCGTTTCAATCAAGATACGACAATGTACGAATGACTCATGTTGCTAAACCATCTCTAATGGGTGCACGGGCTAAGATTAAAATCTGCAAAGGACATTACAAGGGTTGTAGGGGGGTTGTGAAGGACGTTAGAGGGAACTGTCTTCGGGTGGAGCTGGAGGCTCAGATGAAAATTGTTACAGGTAAGTTGTGGCCCGGGGGGATGTTGTAAAACGATACGTGTGTATATTTCTCTATTATACAGTTTATCTGAAATAGCTGTTTATTTGTGTAGTTACACGTGGTGAAGTAACCGATGACTTGAGTGATTCTTCATCTCCATCAACCCCTTTCAGGTAAATACCATACTGACAGTTTGACACCCCACATAATAAAGAGAATTGTTTGTGTGTAAACTGTAATGCCTAATTCTATATATGCAGAGGGCTATCCAGATTTGCTCCAGGTGGGGAGACACCGATTCATCCTTCACAAACTCCACTCCGTCCATTACAGACGCCAATGAGAGATTACCCTGGTTTGTTATTCAACATCAATGGAGGACTTAATTATCATATAGTATATATATATATATATCTATGATACAGTAGAATACTCGACATTTGATCATCTGTTAACATAATGATGGTACAGGAACACCATTGAATCATGGTATTATGAGGACGCCGGTGCACGAGAGAACAAACAGTCCAACAGCAGCACCCCAGTCACCTCTTTTGAATACTACTAGTGGTAGTAGAGGTATGCTCTTGAATTCAGCTGCTTGGTGATGAATGCTAGCCTGCTAGCTATCTGCTGCAACAAATTCTTTTGGTGTTTGGAGCCCCGCCCCGTGTTCACGTGAAGTTGGACAAGGATTTTACAGCTTAATAATGGTTTTAAAGATTTCATGAAAATAAATTTCCACTTTTTAGGTTGTAGCATTGGCAATTTGGCATGAAATCCTATGCAATGTGCAGTTTTCACTTTTCAGTATTTCTCATAAGTGTAGTTCCGCTTACAATTTCGCCTTAATTCATTTTTTTTTTTTTCAAGATGATGTTTGCCTTTGTGATAAAATAAGGATGCATTGAACCTGCGATTTTCTTGATCAAATTGTGTTTTACATAAATATATCTTTTATTAGAAAATTGTAACGTTCCGAAATATTTTAATGAGCTTCTTATGATGATCGATTCAACCTCGGATCAAAAAGATATACTTATATTCTATTTCATCTCTTCAACAAGTTTAGTAACGAGCATAACGGCCCTATTGGTCTGATGGAGAGAAAAACCTATATTTAGTTTTTCGGGAAATTTCCAAACATTATTGTCTTTTAATTCATCAAAATAAATAATCGGTTTGGTTTGAATTATAATGCCGCATACGGAATATATGTTGCCAATAGGCTTTAGCTGAGGTCTCATGATCCTGGGTTCGAATCCACCTTGTGCATGTGTAGGCGATTCGGTGGAAAAACAAACGGAATATATGTTTATTTAAAGATAATTAAAACGGATGGAGTTCAACCGGAAGAAAGATAAAGATGATCCGGCCATTGTCCGATATAGTTTCTTGATCCAATTCAAAAATAAATTATGAGCAAGCTATCCTTACGATGTTTCCTCTTTTTTAAGTATTTTAATTTTAGATTTTCGGATTAAAGATCAGTTCTCTTTTGGGGTTCATTGAAATTAAGGTTTATAAAAAAAAAATAATTCTTGGTTATAGATGCGTCGTTCTCAGATTTCGTATAAAAACAAATCCGCCCAAGTAAGACAAGTCGGTTTATGAACCTCCTTTTGATAGCTTAAAAACATTACCCAATATCGTTCATTTCCCCTCATTTCTCCCTCATAATAAACATAATTTTGGAAACTTAAATTTCCAGAAAAAGTTGAAGATAAAAATCAAAAGCAAATTCATGGAAATGTCCATTGAAATGAAGTTAGAAAACACATTCCATACACACCACGGCCAAAAAAAACTAGGTGAAAAAATATACATGGATCATTGGTTCCCTTTAGGATAATCATGATCGAAATAACCAACCGATCAACGCATTTGAGAACACCAAGTGTACGTCTCAGATCAGGTTTGTTTCCCACTACCACAATCCGCGTAGCAATAATTCCACCAATCAGCAAACGAGATTCTCATTCTATACGGATCGCTCCTCGCTATAAATTGCAGAAGAACCGTCTTCAAAGTGTTCATATCAAGCCAGTTTTGCATTTTGTGTTTTCATCTTTCTTTCACTCGATCAAATTCTCTCTCTTTCGTTTTCATTTTAGATATCGTGATGTCAACCGCCGTTGAAGCTGAGAAGGCAGTGGTGGAGCAGCCCCAAACGGAGGCTCCGGCAGCAGTTGAGAAGTCTGCTAAAGCAAAGAAGGCCAAGGCTCCGAAAGAGAAGAAGCCTACATCAGCAAAAACCGCTGCGCATCCTCCTTACTTTCAGGTACTATCGATTCGAAATTAGGTTTTATATCATGAAAATTTGTTGAAATTATTTTCCAGTTTCATAACATGATCGAGAAATCTAGTTGTGTTGTCTATGTAAAAGGAGGTGATCTGGTGTAATTTAATTGATGAAATCGAGTTGAATTTCTTATGCAGATGATGTTATATCATGAAAATTTGTTTAAACTAATCTGTTTAATTCTGTACGATCGTGATCCAGAAGCCTCGTTGTATTGTTTATGTGATCGAAGGTTCTCAATCTCATGGAGTAATTCAATTCATGGAATCGGACTTGAATCATTTATGCAAATGATGTTTTTGATCATTTAGGTTTCATAAATTAACTGTTTTTGTTCTTGGAATTGATTTGAGTATGCAGATGATAAAGGAAGCTCTGTTGTCTCTGAAAGATAGAACCGGTTCAAGCCCTCAGGCGATTGCTAAATCCATTGAAGAGAAGCACAAATCAGCTTTGCCTGCAAATTTCCGTAAAATTCTGGGGCTCCAGTTGAAAAACTTGTCATCAAAGGGAAAGTTGGTCAAAATCAAAGCTTCATACAAGCTATCTGATGAAGCCGGAAAGAAGGTCACCACCGTGAAGAAGCCGGCCGTGGCTAATACCGAGAAGAAGACAACTGCCGCTACTAAACCTGCTAAGAAAACAGAGGCAAAGAAGAATGTCGCAGCTGCTAAAGCTGCAACAAAGAAAACAGAGGCAGGGAAGAAGGTTGCTGCTGCAAAGCCGGTGAAGAAGGCGGCGCAGCCAAAGAAGAGGGCGGCTCCGGCAGCAACAAAGCCAAAACAGCCTAAATCGATCAAGTCTCCTGCTGCTAAGAAGGCCAAGAAAGCTGCTGCTGCTTAAACTGAGTCCTGAGAAGTTGAATTAGTGTAGAAATCTAAGGAGTATGAAATAAGAATGATATGATATGATAAGATGGGTTGTGTTAGTGAGTGTAGAGTATGTGAATATTTTGGAGCTTTTTTAGCTCTTTGCTGAAAAGGTGAGGTTATGGTGTGAATCTGCTTTTTGCTGTTTTGTACTTTGGTTTTTGCTAATGCAGAATATATTCCAAATGTTTTCTGCCATTTTCGTTTTGTTTAGATTCGTTTGATCACTAACTTTTACCTTCTTCAGTTCAAATCATTATTGTGCGTCACGAAGAAGTTGTGGATGTCATCCATAAACTTTGTGTAATGTACTGTTGACCGAGTGCGATTTGTGAGCGTTGATGATGATGATGTAATCTAACAACACGTGATGCTAGTAGCTAGTAACAAATGTTGTAAGGCATGAGGCTTCAACTACGTTTTAGTTTGTGCGTGTTTTATTTTGTCAAATGCAACGTGGATGCATCATTAAGGCCGTGTATTTGAAGGGAGAAGAAATTATATGATTTGGAAGGATTCGAATTTTAGTGTTTGATATGTTTTAGTTTAAAAGAAAGGATAGTAATGCAAGGGAGAATGAGAGATAAAGTTTTTTAACAAATTGAGTGGTTTTGTTTTCTTCTAAAACATGTGAGGAACAAAAGGAAACAATTCATTTATGGTAAAACTGAATTGATAAGCTCTACATATCTCTTTTCGTTTCTTCCAGTTCTATCCAAACACTGAAAATAGACCCTATAATCACTCATTCCCTCTTCTTTATTTTCTGTCATTATCTTTCATTTTCCTTTCTATTTAATTTTTTGAATCCAAACGGGGCCTAAACATAATATACCTAGGGCTGTAAATGAACCTAAGTATTCGATTTGATTTGTAGTATTCGGCTCGAAAAAAGCTCGATTCGGGCTCGGTTCGTGGGTTCGAACTTCGAGCCGAACCTTACAAATTAGATATTTGGTGGTCGAGCCGAACATGTTCGAACATGTTCGGCTCGGATATCATAAATTCATATACAGTTCGAGCCGAACATGTTCGAACACAAAATTCTGATTTTTTTTTAAAACCCAGTTCGAGCCGAACATGTTCGAACGGTTCGACATGTTCGAGCCGAACCGAGCCGAGCTTTTTCCCTAAATACCAGGCCGAACCCGAGCCGGATAATGAAAATATAAGGGTCGGCCATTTCGAGCCGAGCCGAGCCTAAGGTTCGAACACACCGAGCCGAGCTCGAACCCTGCCAGGGTTCGGTAGGGTTCGGCTCGTTTACAGGCCTAAATATACCATTGCCGTGGGAGGATTTTTTTTATAGATGCTTCTGGTACTATTCTCAACTCGTTTTTAGTTTACGAGGTCACAATTTTCTAGTGGACTTTGGTGAGTCTTTGTGATTTTTCATTGATTATCTTTCGCTTTCGCTTTTGGTTATAGTAACGAGTGATTCTCAGTCCGTAATTCACTGCCTTCAGAATGCCGAGGAGGGTCTTTGAATCTTGGTCAGGTGGTGGAAGCATGCATGACTTTCAATTCTTTTTTTGGTTCAATTGTTTTTTCCGCATATTAAGAGGACGGGGAATGTTCCGCTCATTGTCTAGTGAAGCATGAGCTTGCTATATCTGTGAAAACATAGGCTCAAGCCCATATAAGAAGAGGAACCTCATCCCCAAAACCTAGGTTGTGAGATGAGGGAAGTTCAATCTTTTAATATGGTGGGTGAAACAACCACCAATGTGGGACACTTTAACACGCCCCATCAAGTGTGGGCCGGGCACACAAGGCCAACAAATAGGCCCAACACTTGCACAATAAAGGGTGGCTCTGATACCATGTGAAAACATAGGCCCAAGCCCATATAAGAGGAGGAACCTCATCCCCAAAACCTAGGTTGTGAGGTGAGGGAAGTCCATATCTTAATATGATGGTGAAACAACCATAAGTTCCCAATGTGGGAAACTTTAACAATATCTTCGCTTGTGGAACGTGGAATGTGGAAGTAGCCCCCTAAGAATGTTATTTTTGCTTGTAGCTTTTATCGAGACCACGTGCCATGTGCTTTTCGATTGTGAGATTGCCTCGAGAATATGGAAGGCGTCGCCTTTCGATCAGGTATGTGTTGAATTATCTTAATTCTTCCTCCTTCCGCGACTTCTTTATGCGTGTGATTAAGGAGAAGGAGAAGATAACACAGTTTGTTTGGATCCCATAGAGCATTTAGTGTTGTATTTGATGGTCAAGCAATTCAGTTTTTTGTGTATATGCGTAATCGTTGGTGGCCTTGCAGGAGTACTAGGCGGCATTTGAGACCATTCGTGTCCATTCTTTGGGGCATTAGTATAGAGCTAGTTGGCTAGCACTAATTAGCCGGACAATTAAGTGTACTGAGAATGCATCAGTCACGAATGCTTCAATGGGTGTTGGAATTTTGTTTCGGGACCACCTATGAGTGATTCTGGCATTCTATGCACTTTGATCCTGGCGTCGTCGCAGTGGAGTTCTTAGAGCTGAAGGCGATCTATTTGGCCCTTCGGTAGGCGGTGTATTTGGGGATCTCTTCCCTTATGGTGGAAAACAGTGGTTTAAGCGGCTCAAAATTTTGCTTGATATAATAAATATCGATAAAACAAAATTTGAGGAGCCTAAATTTGATTAGAAATTCTTTTGTTTGTTTGTTTTGTTTTTTGAAATTTAATCTGACGCTGAATAGGAAAATGATTATGACGAACGAAGCATTTTGTGGTGCAGAAATTTTATGCATTTTGTTGTATAATATATAATATTATACTAATTTAATTATAGAAAGTGCATTGGTCTAGCGGTGAGCTAGACTATAACCCGACATGGGAACCGGAGTTCGAGTTCCGTTAAAAGCAAAGTGTGTGAAAATATTTCGTTTCCTGAAAAAAAAAAAAAAATTGATTCCACAGACTTTCACACTTTACGAAAGAGAAGAATTTGGAAAGAGAACATAATTGCCAGCAACATAGATTAATATATGTATATTCTATCGACTCATTGCATTCTTTTTCTTTGTGTGCATTTTCCTTCTTATGATACATACATACATATATATAGTTCACCAAATAGGACACATGTCTTTTATTCACTACACTATCCTTACAATATGACACATGTCTACATAGTGCTACCAATTGCTTAAAATGACACATATGATCTTAGGCGGCTAATGAAAATGATGCCATCTATTAAACTTTAATAGATATTTTATGTAGTACCGTAAAATGGACATTTATATATTACATGTGTATTTATAACACATTTTAATTAATTAATTTTTTTTTAATTCTTGGTGTATGGCTAAAAAAACATTATGTGGAGAGATTCAGGGGGTAGATTCTGTGCCTGCATCTTGTTGCGGTGAACAAAAAATTCTTGATGTCCAAAATAGTGACGGTCCAACTTTAACCGGCAGTGTAACGAATCGAATGCACTATAGTAGCAAGCAATGTCGATCCCACGAGGAATCAATCAAGTACCAAAGTCATTTTCATACTTAGTTTAGATCAACCGAAAGAGTGGAACAAGTGATAATTAACACCAAGACGTAATATAAACTAGAGATAATAAGGAAGAAGGCATAGCCAAACCATGATCCAATTGATTAGTTTCACCCCTCTAATCGACTCATTGGGAACGAGTACAACCGACCTACCAACCAATCATACTCTTGATGTGTTTATGGGTGCAATCTCCAATAATGGTGTGTAGACGCCAATGCAACAACCTACCACTCTATGCCCGGTTCAACAGTCCGCCTTTAAGGGTTTAACTGACCAAAGCATGATTAACGCTCTAGAGACGCCCAACTCACATTGAAAACCTCACTCAAGAAACCGAATCTAAACAACTCAGTCGATTTTACTTGGCAATTCCAAAACCCATTTTCCCACATCATCTCGCAAAATACATATATAAAGACAATGTGTGAAATCATGAATCAAGTGATCAAATCAATTCAAGCATTAAGCACAAGTTTTAGAACACAAACCCATCAAAAGATTCAACTTTAACAACTACCCATTCCCAATTTCATCAATTAGAGGAGAATTTCATCAATTTTCACATGATTTAGCTATGTAGATATTTAGCTACTCATTATAATGAAAGAAACAAGAATTAAAATGAAATTAAAGCCATAAAACTGAAAAGGAGCTTGAATTAAGTACCAAAATGCAGGAAATCTGAAGTTGCATCAATCTTCATCAAAACCATTATCACTTTGGGAAGAAGACCTCAAAACACCAATAAGAAAGAGAGAATCTATGCTAAATTGTGTTTAATCTAAGAGAAAGAGTGAAAGATGAGCTAATCTAAGGTGAAGGAATGGAGGAATTGTGACTTTAAGGGTTTTGGGAAAGAGGACCTCCGAAATCGGCAGGAAATTCACATTCTTACGGTGAAAAACGTAGATACCAATTCATAAATGTTTTCCTTTACATTGGATCAAAACTTTGAACACCTTAATATTTTACAGATTTGGGGTCCAATACAATGGACCGGCCCATGGACGTTTGAACTTTTGAGGATAGGGATATTTGAATTACATTAGCTTGTAATGTATTAATTGTAGCATTCAGGTATTATTGGATAGGGGTGAGATTATGTAGGGATTTATCCCGTAACTCTTCTATCTGATTCTTGTCCTCATAAAATTTAGGAGTATTTTTTTTTTCTCAACCCGTATTTACGATTGTTGTGTTCCGACACTTTTATCGAGATTTTGAGAATTTTTGTTAGCCCTAATATTATGTCTAAAACTTCAAGAAAGGCAACTTCTTGTGTGGCAATAGGTGGGTAAAGGTGAAGCTCGAGAGTATGGAGAGATGGCAAAGTTAAAGGGCCCATTAATTGATATGCATGCTAGACAACATATGCACATCATATATTTTATTTTATTTTCATGGTGCTAGTAATATAATAAATGTTCTATTGGTATTTGAAAAAAATCTTACATTACTATGTGACAAAAAATAAGAGTAAAAAAACCACATATTTTTTTTAAAGACTAATGTAGTATTATTTTTAGTTGTGAGGAATAGAGGGGTATGAAAATCATATTTGATACCTATGTGAAGGTTTTAGAATCTCCAATGGAAAAAATAAAAGGTATTAAATTTTGATATGGTTTCAATGGAGGTACATATTTGAGACCACAACTAAACCCTTCCCAACAATTTTATGCGTGCGAGTATGAGGAAGTTTGATGAAAAGTAGCAATTGTAACGAGTATGGTAATAATATTTTATAGTATTGGTAATGTTGGAAATATTCATAAATCTGATCAAAACTAAAAAAATTGATAGCCAAATGAATAGCATCTGATTTCTAATACATATGATTGGAGATGTGGTTTATAAGTATCAAAACTAAATTTTGATAGCTATGATTGGAAATGAAATTTGATACCCAAATGAACAGCATCTGTAGATATCAAAGATTTCTCCCCAGAAACGCAAATCCAAGCTAGCCATTTCTTAATCATGTTTTTTCTCAAAGAAAATCTCCCAAGCTTCTCTTCTTTGTTAAAGTGTCCACATTGACGCTTGTAATAATTTGTTTCACTTTCACTCACTATATTAAGAGATGAACTTCCTCCATGTCATAGCCTAGGTTTTAAGGATAAGACTTCTCCTCTTATATTAGTTTGAACTTATATTCTCAACATTCTTTTCCATTATATGTGTTCTCTCAGTTTGGGAGATTCTTTCGATTCGTAACGAAAGAATGTGTCTCCAAAAAATCTCCCAAGCCGTTTCCTGCAATGACATTAGCAACAACCGAATCTTTTATCATTTCAGTTTCCACGATTAAATTAATTGTGTATTAGTAGTACGCACATAAGGCTTTGTTATTTAAAATGTTATAATTACAAAGATCATGATTCATTACTGAAGAGGCAGAATTCAGAATTACCCTGGTTTTAAGGTCAGGACTTACAGAACCAGATTAAACAATGGTTGTTATAGTTTCATTATTATAAGCTATGCGCTGAATAAATTTCTTATGTCATCACATTGAACTCAAAAGCAGTGTAATATCCTTAAATGATGGCCCTATCGCCACTCTTTTTACATATTTATATATATATATATATATATATATATATATATATATATATATATATATAGGGTAAACCATTACTCGCCACTCCTTTTAGATATATAATTTAAGTTTTAAACCATTTTTTTATATTTTTTTCAAGTTTTTTTATAATTGAAAAATATATGATGAGACTTGAGGGAGCACTATATTGAAAACACAAAAAAGAAAAAGAAAAACTGAATGGAATGTAAAATGTGTAGTCGATTAAATATGGCCAAATGGTTTGAGAAGAAAATTTGTTCCCTAAATCCATAATAATTCTAGTATAATCATATAAAATATTGCTTTTGCCATATTATGTGGTCATAGAGATTTGTGTTTTTTCACAACCAAACAAGCAAAACCTGGAAGCCCAGATTCTGTGCATGTGTACGTGCATGGACAGTCAAATGAAATAGTTAAGTTTTTTTTTTTTTTTTTTTGAAAATATATTCTACTACTACTACTATTCAATTTAATAACGTTATCTCTACAAAATTTATAGTACGTAGTTGAGGAAAATATTTAGTTCACGCATTTCTTTAAATAAAGTAATTTTTTCCCCTTACTTTTCCTTTTCACAATACATTATTCGACACAATATTTCAACCAACATTTATTCGTTGATTTTTTTTTTTGAGGAAACTATTCGTATTTTTTAGAATAAATCTAAATAATTTCATGTCCAGGTGAAAACATTATATTTATTGATTGTTAATTTATATACAATATTTTTTTTTTGTTGTTGTTGTTTAAAAATGACGTATTTGATGATGGATATAGCTAGCATGTGTTGCTAGTAGGTAGCTATACCCCTGTAATTTCGCCTGAAGCAACAAACAGGCCACATGCTTTGCTTGCTTGTATATACTCCCGATTGTATTTATCTAATATCTTCTACTAATCCTTCTAGTTCATATCGTAAAAATAAAATAAAGAATTCGTGAAGAGAACCTGATACGAATGCTGTAATGTATTTTGAAATAATGTGTTAATGAATTTTGAAGGAGATTTCAGACTTCATTCATTAAAATTTACTATTATATAATTGGGAAATTCGTTTTTTATCTTTTTTTTTTAAAAAATAAAAACGAAATTTACACATTTCTAAATTCAAAAACCACTCCTATCCCGCCTACAAATGGGTGAAATCGTCCAAAAATAAGAGAAACCTCCCATTTATCGTCCATGCACTACAAGAAAAATAGTTTTTTTGCTACATTATTGTTTGTCACACAACAAAAAAAATGTTGCTATAGACTTACTTTTAGCCACATGAGCGTGGCAAAAGAGTCTAACCAAGTGTTATTAGCCACACTTTTTTTGTGTGTGGCAAAAACTAGTGTAGTAATAAAATGTTTTTTTGTAGTGATGTTTCGCCCGTGGTGAGAGATCATGCCCTTCCCCGTCTTTGACACCTCCCGAATTTCTCCCAAGTTTCGCCCATGGTGGGAGGCCCCGCCCGAGAAGATGGTAGACCCCGCCCGGTTTATTTCCAGAAAATGAGGACGCTTTTAAACTGATTTTTCATCTCTTTTCATCTCATTTCTTCTTCATCAATGAAGAAACGATTATTAACAAAAAGATGATATTAACACGAAATTTACAAGGATGGTGGAGAAATCTGAACCTTCGAATCCTTCGATATGTTAAACTGAAATTTGAAATCTTGTGGAACTGAAATTTGACAAAACAATTTTATAAAGCTCGAAATTTAGTTCAAAGAAATGGGTTGTGTGAGAACAAGATACAAAGAAATGAAGATTTCTGGAAATTCGTTGATGAAGAACTCGAAAATCTGATAATGAAGAAGAAATGAGATGAAAAGAGATGAAAAATCAGTTTAAAAGCGTCATCATTTTCTGGAAATAAACCGGGCGGGGTCTACCATCTTCTCGGGCGGGGCCTCCCACCATGGGCGAAACTTGGGAGAAATTCGGGAGGTGTCAAAGGCGGGGAAGGGCGGGATCTCTCACCACGGGCGAAACATGGGCGATAAATGGGAGGTTTCTCCTATTTTTGGGCGATTTCACCCACTTTTAGACAGGGAATAGGAGTGGTTTTTGAATTTAGAAGGGTGTAAATTTCATTTTTATTTTCAAAAAAGGGTAAAAAAACGATTTTCCCCTATATAATTAGCAGTATTATAATTTTTTTCCTTCCTAGCCATTTCGGTAGCGTGCCCTTTTGGAGTCAGAATCATAAACGAAATTTATTTCTGTAAATAAATAAATAAATATAAAATGGATGCTACTCTGTTAAAGCAGGATATTCTCTAGCCTATGAATTGAAGACGAAATCGACCTCCAACAAGCCCTCTCCTTCGGCAAAGCGTATGAACCCATGGACGCATCTTTGGAGAATCCGAGTGCAACCAAGAATTCTGCACTTCCTTTGGAAAGTTTTTCAAAATGCCTTACCCACCACTCTAGCCCTCCGATCTAGAGGAGCAGGTGATGGATTATGCCCGGTCTGTTACCGAACAGAAGAAACAATATGTCATTGTCTCTTTGAATGCGAAATCCCGAGGTCGATTTGGTCACAATATCACAAGGGTGAACACCTTAGGAAGCTGAAAACTAATTCAATGCTTCAAGTGCTTGAGGAGCTGATTCGTACAAAAGATGAGAGTGAAATTGCTCATGTGGCTAGCTTATTGTGGCATATTTGGAAAGCTAGAAATGATTGGGTCTTTAATAAGAAACATGTCCATGTAGGTATGACTATTACACACTCTTTGGCTGAAGCTGAAACTTATTTAATTGCCAACTCAAAGGCTCGGGGGTCTGCTTCAAATCAATTCCCTGAGGTAAAATGGAAGCCGCCACCTATGGAAACTTTGAAATTTAATGTCGACGCGGCTTTTGGAGAGAACGTCACAGCTATTGGTGGACTCCTTCGTAACAGCCGGGGGGCCATTTTACGTAGTTTCTCCAAAAAAACTAGAAGGGAAATATGACGTTCCAGTTGGAGAGGCCTTGGCAGTTTATAACGCTTTGGTGTTCGCTCTTTCTTGGGGTTTTTTCAATGTATCGTTCGAAGGAGACTGCCAATCTATTCATCGTCGTCTAACCGGCCAAGTGGAAGATTTATCCCAGGTGGGAAGTATCATCGAGGATTGTAAAGCTCTCCTCCCAGCGTTTATCACAGTTTCCATTTCCTTCATAAAACGTCAAGGAAATATTCCTGCGCATTTACTAGCTAGAGAAGGTCTTCATCTTGTTGGATGTATGGAATGGGGCACTTCCCCTCCTTCTCATGTATTACTTGCTTGTATCGCGGATGTTGATTAATAAAATTGCTTTTGCCCCTCAAAAAAAAATAAAAAATAAAATATAAATAAATAAAGACAAAGCCTATATTAATGACCACCGTGATTCGTACGCCTTTTACAACTCCCCTATAGTCACGTTCTTAATTGTTTATTAAGTTACAGTTTAATTTTTTTCTCTATACAGATCACTTAGAGATTTGAGCCAGCTTTTTATCAATGTTATTATAGTGTTATAATTAATAATTATAAAAAAAAAAAAAAAAAACAATTGCTTGTAGCGTCCAAATAACATGCTCTTTTCCTACGGAAACAAGATTCGAACCCACCCTGTATTTAATAGTTTCGTTTTTGGTTAATTTGAATTAAAATCAAGGACGAAACTATGATTAATCGGAGGTCGACTGGAAAAATGGACTATATTTATATGATCGGATGATCTAAATTAAGACAATTTGTTTGTGTTTGAATGAGTTATATAAGATTTTTGATGTACCGAAAATAAAATGCGGGTGGACGCAAGCCTAGGTTTAGTTCCGTCCTTGAATGAAGTATATGTTGTTATTATATACATCTATCCGTCCACTTGGTATAAATCTAAATTACCTATCAATCCATTTGGTATAACACTTACACTTTAAGAAAATGAAAGAATATTATAAACGTCAAAGAAGAGAAGTCTAAAATATCATTTATGTATGAGTAACCTATAGCTAGCTATTGATTTGGTACGTAGGTCATAAGAAATATTGATAAAACAAATCTCTTGTTGGTAGTATATGACCGGAGTCCGGAGGAGTACAATTTAGGATACATGAAGAAAATTAAACATATTCTAACTTCTAATTAAAACCATACTTCCTCCGTTCTAAAATAACTGATTAAGTTGATAAAAACACGTATATTAAGCAGATGAATTAATACTTTAATTTGAATGTTAAAATAACTAAAAAAAAGCCTTAGTTTATAATTAATGCAATATTGTTTTTATTCTCTCACTCCTTAATAAATAATGATAAAATGTAAGAAAAACATAATAAATACTGTATTGAAAATATAATTGATTCACATAAAATAAAACAAATGATTTTAATAACTGCATCAATTGTTTTAAAACGAAAATACTACTACCGGTAATGAATTTCATTGTTTAATTAATGTAAGATTAATTAGTCTATTTGGACAGGGAATTTCAGCAATTTATGTGCGAAAGATGCAATAAAGATAAGCATGAACTTCACTGAAATTGATGCCATTTAAGGTTTGACATGGGGATTTTCATTTGTCAGATCATATTATCAAAATATTACCTCCGTCCCAAAAAAAATATTCATATCGGAAAAATGAATTGTCTCATAAAAAGTGTCATTTAAATTTTCAATACATCATTAAATACATTTTTTCCAATCATACCCCTATTTTAATATTTAATTTTCCATAATCCTTTCATATTCCAAAACAAGCATTTATGATTAGTTAAGGGTATATTTATCTATTCATTCTTAAAATACAATACATTAATTATTTTCTTAATCTCCGTGTCCAACAAAAAATGGACACTTTTTGTGGGACGGAGGTAGTATATGGCATCAATTTTCTATCATTAATGTTTTGATAAGGTTAATAATTAGCTCAGTTAGCTCATAGGTTTTCACGGGAGGAGGTGGCAGAATTTGTCTAGGTCATGTGATACGTATGAAAAGCGCAGAGTGAAGCTGTTTTTTATGAGAAGCCGGTCTATGTGTCGCGGGTTTGTCATTCAACACACTCGGCGGCACAAGAGTTTAGGGAGGCGCAGAGTGTGGCTAGGATCTCTAGGGTGGAATCATCTCTACCGGCCGAGTGGGTGAAGCTGGGACATGGGTGGTGAAATGCAATGTAGATGCGTCTTCGGTGGCTTCGGGCTCGGGAGTTGGACTGATTTTCCGCAATTCAGAGGGGATCATTCTTGTGGCTTTTTCATTTAACTTAGACCCAGGGATAGAGGTAGTTATGCTGGAAATGCGTGCAATTTTTCTGGCCTTAGAGGAGGGGGGCTTGACGCATCTGCGGGTGGAAAACGATTGTTTGGCGTGTGTCCAAGATGCTGTCAAATGTGCATGAGGACCATTCTCCCTTATATAGGCTGCTTATAGTAGGATTGCCTTATGGCGAGATCTCAGTTTGTTTTTGCATTTCTCTTTTGTTAGGTGTGCCGAGAATGTCCCGACACATATTCTGGCACGACATGATCTTTCTATTCAGGGTGTAACTAGTTGGGAAACCCATCCCTGCAGGATCTACGCTCTGCATGTTTAGCGGATTTGCCTTCTGATTATATAAAAGTTTCTTTTTTCCTCAAAAAAAGGATAAGGTTAATAATTAATCACACCCTAATAGTATTACTCCCTCCGGCTCAAAATATAAATTATATATATATATATATATATATATATATATCAGTGGTTTTATGGTGGTCCTCGACCAAATAATTGGACCACCATGTCATCAATTTGAGAATACGTCATTGGTGGTTGATTTTGAAACATAGGGGACCACCAAAAATCCCTTAAATTCTATTGGCTTCGACCACCAAGTAGGATTTGGTTACGGGCCCGATTAGTAAAATTTGTGTGTATATATATATATATATATTGTATATATATATATATATATATAGATTTTTTCTTATATAAGTCATTCTACATTATCAATGCAATATTTATTACTTTTTTTCTTTATGTTACCCTTACTTTATTATCGGTTCAATTATTTTTCATTACTTAACAACTATTGAATTAATGATAGTCAATGATTATTTTAGATAGTTAGCTTTTAAATGTATGAAATTCAATCATTTCTTAATCTGTGTGAAAACTTCTAATATAATTTATATATTGGGACGGAGAGAGCAGTAACTAATTGATTCATTCATTAACACTTAGAAGTACTATATAGTGGATCCCAAAACAAAAAAATCAGTGAATGCACACGTTTATTTTTTTTCCGGTTAAGCGAGGTCCGCGGATTCCATTATTTATCGCATAGACCGCCTGTATTTAGAAGGGCCAAACAAACTCAATTGCCCTATCCGCAGTTTGTTAAATAATTTTGCAAATCCAAAAACTAGCCAATTAATCCAAAAAAATTACTATAATGTTTCATCGAGAGGTATGATTTGATGTTTCATACAGTTTTAGATTAAATGGTCAACTCCCTTTTTGTAAAATTGCATCTCCCTAGATTTTAACTTTACTCCCAATCTAAAATACTTTATTGATGAGATAAATTAACATGCCATGACGTATATCTGCATACTGATACATCACAAATTAAACAATTTCCCAGGGAAAGAAAAAAAAAAAAACAGTAATTTGCCCCTTCATTATAATCGTTGCATTAACTACCATCTTTAGTTCATGAAGGAAATTCAAAATAACTACGTTCACATTACAGAAAATATATTCCCAATTGTAATCATATTTGTTCATTGATGGAAAACAGGTATTCCCGGATCACCACGATCCGATATTATTGAGTTCCACAAATATTCTTCCCTACCAATCTGCATCTGCAGATGACCAAGAGACTCTGAGTTCAAGTCATCATTATGATCCACATGGCTCAACTGAGAAGCAACAAACTTGTCAAGCGATCTCCAATCCGTAACCTTGTTGCTATTCCTCTCTGGTAGTAAGGATGGATTTGCAAGCGGCGGAAGGTGTACGAATGAGTCGGAGTTTATGAAACTGTTGTTGATCGTAGTTAAGTTGGATGTAGTCGACGTTGATTCTTGTTTGCAGAGGAAGTTTTGGGTTAGGAAGTTTTGTTGTTGCAATGTGATCATGCAATCATTTGGATTCATCACGGAGTTGTTGTTTATGGTGGGTTCATGGAAGAAGTTGCTTGCGTCCCAAGTTTCGGTGTTCTTTGGTTGGCCGGTGGTGGCTCGTTTCTTGAAAGCGCGGCATACCACCCATCCTTCTTCCTGCATGAATTTTAAGAATCATTTTAGAGCAAGTATGACTTGATGCACAAATTTAAAAAGACATATGGTATAATGTAATCGAGAAAAGTCATTGTGCAACGAGTATTTTCAGGTTATATCAAGTGGAGGGTCACGATTATTTCTTATTTCCTTCTTTGACACACACTCCTAATGGATGTTCGTGAGTTGTATTGGCGATGACCATCCATTCGGTATAATCGAAAATATCCGTTGCACCATAATTGTTTTCAATGTAACCAATGCATGCACTAGTAGTATTTTTATTTTATTTTTTTGGAATACCTACCTTTAAAATACTACTTATGTTTCAAAATATAAGTCTGTTTAGTTTTTTAAACTTGTCCATAATATAAGTCAATTTAGAATCATAATGAAGTATTTATTATATCTTTCTTCCTTTTACACCTAATTTATTGTATATTCACATATTTTATAAATATTACATTAATGAGATCAAAGAGTATTCTAAACTTTTACCATCAAAATTAATGATACTAAACCACTTTCTTACCGTGTGTAGAAAAAGTTTAATCGGATATACATTTTGGGACTAATTTAGTACTACCTTCGTACCAAATGTAAGTCCGTTAAGTTTTTTGAATTTGTCTCATAATATAAATCCATTTAAATACCAATGGAGTATTTATTACATTTTTTTCATTTACCCCTAATTTATTATACATTCACATACTTTACAACTATTACATTAATGAGAGTCAAATGATATTCTAGATTTTTATCACTATAATTAATGATATTTAATCACTTTCTTAGTTTGTGTGAAAAATTCTAAATAGACATACATTTTAAGACGGATGTAGTAGTAATCAGTAGTAGTACTAGTACTAGTTTTGAATTGCATAAGATGTGGATCCCTAAGTTTGAACTTGTTAAAGGGTTATACCTCGAAGAATGTTATCTTAGATTCATTAAAACGGTTAAACCCTAATCGTAGCCCCATCGCCCCCGATCACACAGGAGTGAGAAGAAATGTTAATCATGGGGACCTAATAAATTTGAGGCCGTTTAATATATCCTCTTACCGAAAGGGGCTGAGGCTGTTATCTTAGATTTATTTGGTCTCGTTTTCAATGTAGTAGAATAGAATGCTTTGAATACAGCCGGAAAATTTGGTAGAGAAACGCTAATGACGTGTAAAAATCAGTGACAAATTAAACGATTAGTAAAAGTTATTTGTGATTAAGAAATAAAGAAATAAAAAAAAAGACTAACATGATGGATGATTTTCCGTAACTAATTATATTGTTTATGTAACGGTAATGATTGATTAATAAAGAGTATGTATTGTCAATTCGAATTTATGTAAAAATCAGAAGTTTGAATTATCCTAAATACTAGTTTGTCAACAAAATTGGTTATCACTTAAATGATCAAACCACAGGAACTAACAAAGATGGTAATGCGTGTGCGAAAGAATAAGCATACCTAACATATAATTTCAAGAAATATGGGAGGGCCAACATTACTATGTCTCCTTAATTAGACAATGAAATAACAACATATATATTCCCATTTCATTAAAGCTTCATTGTCACTTGATATTGAAATGGTTGAAGATTGATCTTCCAAGGATCTCAAATCAGTGACGTATCCAGAATTTATTTTTCCGGTGTAGGCAACGAAGTAAAATCAAAGATCCACAGGAGACAAATAAAAAGATAAAAAGTAATGATACGAGCACAACCAGTGACACATCAGTACCGTTGATAATGATGATTTTAAATCATAATTAATTTGGACTCAACATTATCAACATTTGTGCATGCCCCTCTCGTTACTTAAAGATAAAAGATAAAAGCACGTGTAACCCCCCAAGCCCCGGGTCTGGTAGCGGTAGATAAACATAAATGAGCCTATCAACTGCTTAGACTGTCGTCCTCGCTTTGTCTAAAAGGGCTAGCTCGAGTAGACAATACATTTTATGTGTCACACTTATATGATGATGAGCATATGGGGATGAACATTCTATCGCCCCCATATAGTTAGACCGTCGTTTTCGTTTTTTTAAAATGGCTAACCTGGGTAGACAAGATTTTTTATGTGTCACACTTATACGGGGATGAGCATATAGGGATGAACATTCTATCACCCCCATGGTTAGACCGTCGTACTCGCTTGGTCTGAAAGGGCTAACACAAGTAGACAAGACATTTATGTGTCACACTTATATAAGGATGAGCATATATATGGGGATGAACATTCTATCGCCCCTATACCCCTAGGTTTGGTAGCGGTAAACGAGTCATAAATAAAGGTTGGTAGCGCTAAACAACTCATAAATAATCCGGTCAACTGCTTAATTAGACCGTCGTCTTCATTTGACCTAAAAAGGTTAATTCGAATTTGACAAAACATTTATTTCTCACACTTATATGAGAGTGGGCATTCTATTACTTTATAGACATGAGATTTTACAGAACGTGTTTTGTTGGTATTCTAAATTATATTGATTTGCATAATAAGATAACAAATAAAAGGGAAAAGAATATTTAATGAGGATGATGGCTTGCCTGGAGAGAGGAGTTTTCTTGAGATTCAAGGCGATATTCATGCATGATCCAATCAGTTTTATGGCCATTGGGAGCTCTACCTCTGTAGAAAACAAGGGTTTTCCTCATCCCAATAATTACATTATTTGAAGATTTGGCATGATGATGATGATGATGATCATAAACAGCTTTATCTCTACCAGTAGCTTTCCAGAAACCAGCTATTGTTGCCCTATTTGTTCTTGTCCCTGTTGGATATTTCTTATCTTTGTGGCTGAAGAAATACCACTCTTTTTCTTCTTCATATCCTATCCTGCATTTCTCTGTTCATCAAACCGGGGGGGGGGGGGGGGGGGTGTTGTGAGGTTCGATTAGCTAGGTATCTCTAAATGAATAGACATAACATAATGCATTCACATGGCAAAACTTATTTAAAACGGTTTTAGTAATAATTAATTAATTAGTTCAAAAGGAAGGAAATATACCAGGTAGATCCCAAGGTTCAATCCTGTAGAGATCAATATCTTTGATAACATCAAGATCAATCTTCTGTGCAGCAACTTTCTTCCTTAAATAGTAACCCACAAGCTCTTCATCTGTTGGGTGAAACCGAAATCCCGGTGGAACGCATGATTCTGTTTGTTGCTTCATCATCTTCACTTTATTATTATATATCTACATCATATATATATATATATGCATCACCGATTAACATCCGGTTATATATCTCTCATATATATATTTAAAGTACAGTAATATATACAGCTAGCATTGCTACATTTCATAATACAAAAGTTCAAGAAGATCATTGAAAAAAAAAAACTATGAATTTGTTTTGGTACTAATGATAAATTGAAAACCAAGAGACAAAAGTAATATGAGTAATGATACAGACACAACGGTTGCGTCACAACGGTGATATGATCTACACCGTTGATCATAATGTGTTTAAATTGATCAGATATAAATATAACATGATCAACGGTGCAAATTGATTAGATATAAATCTAAAACAATCAACGGTGCAGATTATCGTTGTGTCGCTCGTTGTAGTACAACCGTTGTGTCTGTATCATTACTCAAGTAATAGATAGAAAAATTTATATAAGAAGAGTGATGATACATGCATAACCGCGGTTGTGTCACAGGCAATCTACATCGTTAATCATGATGAGATCATGATTAACGGTGCAGATGACAGGTGTGTCACATGTAAGTATGAAATTAAACAAAGATGAAATGAGGAGGAGGGCTCCACATGCTAAATTTGGTCGACCTATCTTTACCCTTTTGTCTGGATAGCTGCCAAGAATAAACCAGGCACATCTGACTCCCTTGGCACAGAATTAGTCAGCTGGTCTCCAAAAGATAATTTTTTTTCAGAGTATTTTCAACTCCTTTTTTTTTATATATATATAAATTCTGACAAAAAGAAAAAAGTGCTGGTGCAGTGTGGCAAAGTGTAATAATTTATGGATATGCTTTTAACTTTTAAACTGAGGGTCTCATGGTTAAAAAATTAAAGCTAGCATGCATGAGAGAGAGAGAGAGAGAGTTTGAAGTTTCAAAATCTTGAGATAATAAAACAAAAATTAATGAAAGTAAAAAAAGTTAATGTGGATTAAATTCAGTGAAGGTGAGACTACTCTACTTCTTCTTACTGCATAAAAATCAGGAATATTAGTTACTCTTTGTGGGATCCCAAAGTTTACTAATCAATGAATATGAGTCTCAGTGAAAGAACCTTAATTGGACTGCATAGAATTCAGGAGTTAATTATTTTTATTTTTATTTTTTAATTAATTTTTTTACTCTCTTTCTGGCAGAGAAACCAACCAATATATCAGGGGCCTTTAATGAGAAGAAATTAAAAGTGATAATAATTGAAACATTAGGGAAACTTCAAAAAAAATATGCTTAAAATGTTAATTATTTGTGTGATATGACTCAAAATAATAAGATTTAGAAAATATGCCCGTAAAGCATTTCGTTGCGTATTCACTATCGATTTACTACGTAATCGCTACGAATTGTTTTACAGGCATATTTTTCAAATATTATTTTTTGAGGCATACCACACAAATAAAAATCTTTCTATGCATATTTTTTTCAAGTTTCCCAAACATTTATACTCTCTGCCTCTCTTTTTTAATAGTGTCAATTGTGAAAATCACGTACAGTATGTTAAAGAACTAAGTTTCTCTAATTTAGTTGATAGAGTTGTCAAAAACACAAATCAAGCAAATGATTTAATGTTTTAACTTTAATAGAAAAATGACTATAAAATCCTTTAATTTAATTAGTGCAATATTTTTTCATTCTCCTCCCATGCATCATCATCAATTAACAAATAGGGTATATGTAGGAGAGAAACACAGCAAATAAAGTTTCAGAAATGTAGTACACAATCAAATAAACAGAAATAATTTCTTTTTTGACAACTCCAACTGTTAAATTTGAACGAATGAGGGGAGTAATAATCGATCCTTAACAATAAAGTGACTAAAATATTATTTGTTATAATTAATACAAGCTTCATTCTCTCATCTAATTATAAAAAATAAAGTCAAAGAAGTAAATATAAAGATCAAATTTCTATTTGAAGAATATTTCGCTTCATTCATATAGAAACAAAGCACACTATATTTTACCGTAGTAAATAAGTTAAATAAGAATGGAAAGAGTACTATATATTTATGGTTGAAAACTATGAATATAAGCTTATTAAGTGGCTTTCTTTTCCTGCATCACAATTCACACATGCATAATGCAAAAAGCTTACCAGCAGCAGCAGGAGATATATATATATAGCAGAGACTCTGCAGAGTACAAGTTGTGTACTTTGATGATCAGTTATATATTTGATTGAACAAAAGGGAAAAAGATAACACAGGGTTTAATTTTGAAGACGATGATACTGGCTATAGTAAAAGAAAGAAAGAGAGATATATATGTAGTAGTGAGACAGAATTAAAGAAAAGAAAAGAAAAGAAAAGAGAGGTGAAACGAAGACAACTAAGCTGTCACATGGGAGTGAGAGAGAGAGAAGCTGTGCATATACATATATATAAAAAAGTAATGAATTGGGGAGTGGGATTAGGAGGCAATTGGGAGAGGAGGACCGCTATTTTGCGCATGCTGTCCCATCCTTATTTCTCTACTTGCCCCTTTTAATTTTTCTTCTCTTCTCTTCTCTTCATGATAACGAATGATACAATAGTATCACCGTAACGATCCGATCCGATTTCCGAGTAATTCCGAATCAACAAGTTCGCGCGGTCATGATCTGGAAGTATAGTTTTACTAAATAATAGGATTAAAGTTACAACCAAGTCATAGATTACTACATACTACGATTCATATGCTATAAATGCCACAACAATATATCAGAGTAGATAAAGATGCAACAACACTAAAACTTCTATAATATCCATGACCTCGTCATTTCTAATGACAAACAACACGTGTAGGTCATGAAAGATGACATAGTAGGTGTAGACACCATGAAACCATGAAACTAAAAGTGACCTTGAGGTGCGTTCGGTGGAACAATTGAGACTAGTATAGCATTGATAGGGTAGGATGAGGGTTAGCCTCGACCTTCTACGGATTCTCCTGGACCTCCTCAAGTGGAAGTTGTTCATCTCCGAAGATTTAAATTAAAAAGTCAGCTGTGAATCTCAGGAACGAAACTTTTGCATCAAATGGAACTATTACATGTTACTGAGACCAGGACAACATTATGGTTTCTCTTTCGTAAAATAAATGCACCGGTATAGCTCCTGGTGCTGCACCGGTGGCTTGAGGACATCTACAAATTTAGAATGTGATTTTCTATAGTCTGGTGCACATCCTATATATGTTCAAATTGTTCCCAGATCTTGCACATAATGTAGTTTACAACAACATGTATTCACAAAAAGTCACATAACACATGAAATGCCAAAAGCTTTGATGCATTTGTTGAAATAGTGTCCTAAACCCAATCGGGTCGGACCAGGTCCAACCGGGTCGGATCATTTCTACTATTTCTTTATGTTTATACATACATTAAATGGATTTTATGTTGTTATATATTCTGTTCATTTATATGAACCAATTTGTGATTATATATATGATAACGTCCTTAGTGTCAAACTGTGAAAGAGAAACCGTGATAGTGATTATGGTTGATGAGATCTCGACTCACTTTGAAATGTTTGATACTTAAATGTCTCTAGTCGTATGTGCTATTAAACAGGACATTAATAGTACGATTAGACTAGCACGTATTAGATGTCTTCTATCTTATTGAAGGTAGGGATAGATCTCGTCTATCGAAGTGTAGAGACACTTGGACTGTACGTGGACGTGTATTGGAGAATGCGTACGTTAGACTGATCCACTTACTTTATTAAGTGTCTCACTATGTGGCGGTTGTGTAATTTTCCTAAGACCGGTGTCTTCATGGCATCACGGTGCGGATTGTCATACTTTGACACTATTGAGGTTTCCCCTAGCCATGGGGCGATCATGCGGTAGTGATTGGGTGTGATACTGAAGAATGCGTAGGATTCATGTTGTTCGTCCGAAAATCGCGTACCCTATTAGTAGGGGTCAATATCTGAAAAGGCCTTTTTATAAGGAATGTCTTATTCTCGAAAGTCTTTGCAAAGCGGAAGTAATATGTTACTTTGAGAGAGTAGGATATCCAGATTATAAGATACGGTTGTTGATACTTGACACTCGACGTACGACCGTATGGATATTATTACAGCGATAGGATTCTATTTACACGGTAACTGTTTTTCACATGAAAGGTAGTAGTCATTGCATTTGACTCTTCCGATGATTAGGGGTCACGGTGTGTTGCTAGACGTTATTCCGTGATCGTTAGGTGTGAAGGGTATTTTAGTAAAATGCACTTTCTGCCTACGGCCAACATATTCGGAAGCCTATCGGGTCACACACATAAGAACATCTAGCCGGATTAAAATGCGATTATAGCGATAACCAAATAAGGAAAGTTTTATCTCGTCTATAAAGTGTTATACTGATAAATTAATATGGTGGTATTTATTTATTATGAATAAATTAAATACAAGATATTAATTATGTTGATTAATTAATTTTATGTATAAGTCAAAATTTATATGTGTATATTGATACACATGGATTTTGCAAATTAATTAATCATAGCATTATATTAATTAATTAAACATATATATATATATATATATATATATATATATATATATATATATATATATATATATATATTTGGGTATATGTATGTGGTGCCACTTTCTAAGTACATGAGATGTATTTGGATTGTGCATATTAATTAATAAAATAAATAGTATTATCATATATTAATATTAGATATTAATGACTATAGATTTGCACACATGTGTAAATTGATTTATGGTAATAAGATAAAGATAGTCAATATTAGATATTGACAATATCTTGAAAATATTTAATATGAGATATTAAATTAAATGAGATAAATCAATCAAATATATTTTCCTTATTTTACTAGTAAAATGTTTTCTTTCTCCCCAATCTACTAGGAAGCTTCTCCCAGTCAAATTGGGATCTACAATTGGCGCCACACACCCTACATAAGCAAGGGGTTGGCTAACTCTTTTGTACATCATAAATCCAAGAGACTAATAGTTCTTGTGAAAATAAGTGAGCTTTCGAGAGAGTTTCGAGAGAGAGAAAATGTCGGTCTAGCAACCGAATTTTTCTGGTAGCAATCCATGTTGGGATTTTGGCGAGCTATTCGTGTGGATCACCGGTAGAGGCCGAACGCTTGGGCGGCTCCGTGCACCACTACTCTCCTTAGACGGTCAAAGCGTCGATCTTTTAGATCAAGCAAGGTAACTACCGTCTACTAACTTGTTATGTTTGTTGCTTAAACGAAGTCGATCTAGGTTAAAAGGAAATAAAATTTTAAATTCCGCTTCGTTCCCGCGTAGATGTCCTAACAGCATTGAGTCCTTATATTGATTTCTTAGAAGATTTACTGCAAAATTCTATATCAAATAAGATGGATTCTTCACGATCATCATGTTTTCCTAGGTTTACTTGAAGAACACATGATAAAAACCTAGTTTTTTCTAAAAATGATCATACTTGAAACTTGAAGATTGAGATTGTTGTAACGGGTTGTGCCAATTTAATAATCCACGGACAGAATGAAGAGTTTATATTATGCACATAAATTTACAAAGATACTTCTATTTGTTACAATAACTGATGATAATTATAGCCTTGAGAACCTAACTCTAGCTGCCATAATGTCCAACTGAGTATTTCCCAAAATACCCTAGGTGTAGTCATCACAGAATTCAGACGAAGGCCACTATATGTAACAACATTCAGACTCAAAGCTAATTCAAACGTGTAAACCAGACTTCAGATGTGTTCGCCAGATTTCAGCTGAGAACATCTCAGGTGAACATATCACTCGGCTGAAAACACCCAGTTGATCCTTCGAGACTTGAATAGCTCAGCTAAGTCTTCAAGATCCAACTTTGACAGACAAATTCAGACGTAGAGATCAAGTCACATTTGACTAACTGAATACTTAGTTAGAACATGAGTAGTGCTGATGGAGAATTGTTTATTACACTATGATGATGTCGGATATCACCTATAGATCCAATTAACCTCTAGAACGACTTTAGCAAGAGTTCAAGCAATGGGAATTATGATTTGTGTATGATTGAGACTGAGCCTGAGAGTTAGTTCCTCTCAAGTTGCCTATGTATCCAACAGTGAAATTGGAATCAAGTCTTTCGTAGTTCTTTAGGGTTGTTTATATAGGGAGGCGTCTCGCCCCTTCTCTTGTCGAACAAGTTATAGAATCCTTAAACCCTAAGGATCATCACGTGCCTCTCTCTGGTAAGAGATAAGTAAGATTATATTCGAATTAAGAGATTTACTTCCGGTGATCTAGGGATTCTCTCATCATTATCCTATTTTATAGGTACATGTATGAGTTATCATATAAGGAAAGAGCCAGTCGGCTCTCGATGGGCTCACCAGGTCGTCCCGACCTGGTCCACGTATCCTACCTCCAGACTTGACCGAACTGCCCTGCAGTGTCCTGGTCGGGAAGGATATGGACATACCTCCCTCCTGGGGCGGGGTCTTACTACTGTGGGGCTCCTGACCCCAGGTGTAGTTCTCACCTTACTCTTCTTCTAAATCCAAGGTGTTTCTACGATGACACATGGCAAGATCTACTCTTACCATCGTCACACTACAAATGTTAAATGCTTGCCTTGATGCTTGAGAGAAATGAGAGCTTGAGAGTGAGAAGAACGAATGTATGCAAATGGAAAATTGTTGCCTTGATTCGCTTTTATGATTGCTGAATAGGTGGTAGTGGTGAGCAAAAAAACCGAAAAGCCAATCCGATCAAAAACCAGCCCGAACCAAACCAAAAAAACCAAACCAGTAACAAACCGAATGAATCGGTTTGGTTTGAAACCAAACTGAATAATAGTGGTTTGGATTTGGTTATTTTTATTTTACCCCAACCCAACCCGAACCCAAACCGAAATCATTAATACAAACGACGTATTTTTGTTATTGATATATAAGCTTATAATATATCCTGAACCCAACCCATTCCATTCATCATTAATCAAACATACCGGCGCCTCTCATTTCTATGCTTCATTTCAGCTTCCATTATAATTGTTTGCCTCATACACCATGTTAGCGACCCTTCTAATATGCTATCATCATCAGTTAATGTGCTTTTTTCCCTCTTAGTAATTTTATTGTAGTTTTACATCAATGGATTCTTGATCATGAATGTTTTCTTTTTTGCTTAATCTATCGAGTCTTTTTGTAAAATGAATGGTGAGCATATAACATAAAAAAGATGAGTTTCTTTTTCCTGTTATTGTGTATTGTTTTTCTCATCCTTTGTTGCAACTGATTGTTTTAATCCATTGTTGCAAAGTATAACTTTGTTCAAGTGTATCTGGGTGAATGTTTTGTCTTGCAAATTGGTCTTCAAAGTTCTAAATGATCAGATATTGTCTTGAATCATTGCACTTTTGCACTCATTTTTTTCATGGATAACGTTGCTCCCTGTCACATCTTCTGATTTTTTTGTTTCCATGTCCGGTCCATTATGTTTTGTAAAATAATCATGCATCATTTATTCTACATAAATCACTCATCCCGGCCCTCTTATGCCACATCACATTTTTCCTTACGACTTCTGCACCCTACCTATATACCCCATCATCCATCACCCAAAATACATGTAACTTGTTATATTATAAAATATGGTATTACGTTTAATTATTTTGTGTGTCAAACTTAGTGATTAAAAGTCTTTGTTTCATTCTCTTTCATTCCATTCTGTACAAGATCTTTTATCCCTTTTCTCTTATCTCATCTTGGATCTCAAGAACTAGCTAGTCACTAATGAGTTGTAACATATATACATGTGGTGAGGTCACAATCATCATATGTAAAAACGAGAGAATAGAATAGGGGGGAAATGTGGCGTGTCGGTTCTTGATTTCATGTATTGGTTCCCTCACCTTTGCAAAACCTTACTTACCCACCCCGGCCCCTCCCTGGTAAACTGGATGCCTGGTCTCACGGAATATTATTTTCAGCTAAAGGACACCGCAGTTTGGCTGGATATTTGGATTCTACTGTTCATTTTCAAAACAAACAGAATTTCCAACAAAATTAATTTGACCTCCTTGAACTTATAAACATGGACATTTGCATATTCAAACGTATATGTTTCAATCACAGCCTCTTTGTTCCCCTTGATCTGCTGTGATAAGTATAAAGTATAAACATGTAGTCTTGTTTTGTAATTTTATATCATGCACTTTTTAGACTATATTGATGAACATATGTTGGGATAAAAAATTTGTTTTAAGCATTTATAAGTCAAATGATCAATCAACATATTGGAACAACAAATTACATGAAAAGCTTTTTGCAAGGCGTGAAACCCCGACTTCTTGTGTGTTTTAATTTAAGGGTATTTTCGTATTTTTGAAATTATGTTTTCTTTTTTTTAGTACATTAAGGTTAATTAAGGTTTCTTGGCCTCCAAAGCGCTTTAAAACCGATCTAGGCCCAAAAACACTTATAAAAAGTGCAAAGTCCAGCCAATGCCACTCCTTTATTTGGAATAATAAGAATTGCATATGTTGAAGACGAGATGGATTATGAGTATGGAGAGCGAGTTCATGAATGAAGTCATCATGTTCTTTGTGTTACGGTGGTTTCCTTTCTAGTCAAGTTGACTAGCAAGTATATATTAATTATTTAGTTTGACACCAATTGCAACCGGTTGAGTTAGTTAATGGAATATCGTAAGGGCCAGTTCCTGAGTCTTTTGATTCTTTATTTTCTTCCGCGCGTTCTTTAATTACTCTGATAGGACTCGAAGCTTATGCGAGATTCGAGGGTTTATCCTAAATGTCACGTGTCGAACGTCTCACGTCCGTATAAATACTCGGTATCCGGGAATGAGCGTTACACTTAGCATTTTTCTTTACATAATCTTTTAAGATTAGTTGTGAATTCATTGTCGAATTACATTTTAAAATATAATTTTTAATATCAATATTATTTTGTTTTAATGTATTTATCATCTAATATATGTTGTATTAATAGTTAATATATCACTTAAGCCAACTTTAAGCATGTCATGTAACGATGCCATGTAACTAATGGCTCTAAAATCGTCTATATCGAGCCTCTGACCAAATCAGGACTCGACAAGAGATTGGAGCAAATACGCATAAACGCAACCCTCCACACCACTCGACAGCAAGAGTGTCATCGACCATTTAGATGAACCCGAATATTTGCCACGTGTCGAACTTACCATCAACCCACGTCACATAATTAGTTGCATTGCACTTTTCCCATATAATGAGTGACTGGAAAAAATAATTTATGCAAATTCATATATGGTGTCCACCTGTTCTTTCTTTTTTCCATGTGATATTGTGGTGTGAACCGCAAGATTTCTCTTCCTCTAATCGAAAGGCCATAAACCATGATTACATCTGCACAAATTTTTATAATATGATCGTCATAGAAATGTAATATATCAAATTAAATAAATTATATATTTTCTAATACTATTATACAATAAGGACATGTATGATAAGAGAGCATAAAAAAATTTAAATAATGGTCTTTATCATTAAATCACTGATGCGTCTATTATATTATAGGTGGCATTTCATGTTGTCTTATTGGTAGTGCGGGTCAAATATAAAGTTGCTTAACTTCAACATTTTACCATAAATCCACATGATTCAAATTAACACCTTTTAGGAATTGTTTGGTTAAATATTGTTGTTGTTGTTTGCAAAACACTAGTGTTTAAGACGATGATTGGCCATCATATTGTGTGAGAAATGTTGATGTGAATTTTTTTATTTTGTCGCTTATGAGACCCTCTCTAAATCAATAAATCAAAAAAAGTTTTTTTTTCTTATCCGTCAAAAATAATAAAAGTTATGAAACCATTTTTATATACATAAATAGCGGTTTTCCCATATATATTTCCCTTTCTTTTAAAAAAATTTGCTATTGAAACAATGGTTATATTACGATAATAATTGGCATAATACACTTTTATAATATTGATTTTTGATTTATTGATTGTTAAAAGTCTCATAATGATCATATGCATAAAAAATGGTGTATTAACCTTGTGACACGGTTGTTGTGTGATAGTAGCTCTACTTCTTTTTTTTTGGTATTAAAACATTCAAGCATTTTTTTCTTGAAAAAAACGTTCATCCTTTTTTTTTAATGCTAATGGGTTGTTTGTTTAGCAGTAATATTATAGAATGAAATGAGTTGTATTTCATTCGATTAATGTTTGGATATGACCATAAGGTAATAGAATTGAATGAAAACGTTTATTTTTACTACATTAGAAAATTAATGGAATGAGATAGAACGGATTGAATATTATTAAAACACGTGGATGGTAGATAAGAGTGAGAATAGGTAGGGTGGGGTGGCCGATGAGGTTAAGATAGAGTAGAATTTGTGATACGATAGGGTGGTGGAGTTGGGTGAGGCAGGTTAGGTGGGGCCGGTAAGGTCAAATGGATGGTGGGGACGGGTGGTGGTGAGAAATGGTAAGGTAAGGTTGGGTGGTAGATGGAAGGGGTAGGATAGGGTACAAAGATCGACGTAGCATATGGTATGGTAGGATATTGTGAGGTGGTGAGTAGCGTGGGTAGGTGAGTAAAGAGGTAGGTTAGGGTGGTAGGGTATATGTGTTAGGAAATCTACGCGGGAACGCAGCGGAATTAAAATTTATTTCCTTTTAACCCAATATCGACTTCTTTTAAGCAACAAACATATAAGTAGTGAACGAGAAAGTTACCTTGACTGATCTAAAATATCGAAGTTTTATCGTCTACGGAGGAGTAGTGGTGCACGGAGCCGCCCAAACGTTCGGCCTCTACCGCTAGTCCACACGAACAACCCGTCGGAATCCCATCATGGATTGCTACCAGAAAAACTCGGTTGCTTGACCGAAATTTTTTCTCTCTCAAAACTCTCTCTAGGAAGCTCTCATTATTTTTAGTAAAATAGAATTCTTCTAATTGTGAATCATACAAAAAAACTTTTGACACTCACACTATATTTATAGTGTATATGGCGCCACCTAGTAAAATAGGGAGGAAGAAAACATTGTACTAGTAAAATAAGGAAAATATATATTCAATTTATCTCATTTAATTTAATCTCTTATATTAAATAAATCCAAGATATCGTCAATATCTA
This sequence comes from Gentiana straminea, assembly GCA_036785695.1. Lineage (NCBI taxonomy): Eukaryota > Viridiplantae > Streptophyta > Magnoliopsida > Gentianales > Gentianaceae > Gentiana > Gentiana straminea. Next base: position 10,199,980 of record JAVUPR010000167.1, read on the forward strand.
ATATTGATTATCTTTATCACATTATCATAAATCAATTTACACGTGTATACAAATCTATACTCATTAATATCTAATATTAGTATATGATAATACTATTAATTAATTTACAAAATCCATGTGTATCACTTACACATCATTTGTGCCCCATATAGCCATAAATTGGCATCCAGAATATTTTTAATTAATATAATACTATGATTAATTCACAAAATACATGTATATCATATATACATATATATTTAATTAATCATAATAATTAATATCTTGTATATAATTTATTCATAATAAATAAATATCACCATATTAATTTATCACTATAACACTTTATATTCTTTTGTGTGTGACCCGATAGGCTTCCGAATATGTTGCAGTAGGCACAAAGTGCAATTACAAAAATGTCCTTCATACGTAACGATCACGGAATAGCATCTAAGCAATACACTGTGACCCTTAGTCATCGGAAGAGTCAAATACAATGACTACTGCCTTTCATGTGAAACGTTACCGTGTAAATGGAATCCTGTCGCTATTACAATATCCATACGGTCGTAAGTCGAGTGTCAATACAATAACGACCGTATCTTATAATCTGGATATCATGCTCTCACGAAGCAACTCATTTACTTCCACTTTGAAAAGATTCACGAGAGTAAGATAATCCTTATAAGAAGGCCCTTTCGGATATTTACCTACTATTAGGATACACGATTTCCGGACGAGCAACATGAACATGCTTCAGTATCATACCCAATCACTACCGCATGATCGCCCCATGGCTAAGGGAAACCTCAATTGTGTCAAAGTATGACAATCCACACCGTGATGTCATGAAGACTCCGGTCTTAGGATAATTACACAACCGCCACACAGTGCGACACTTAATAAAGTAAGTGGGTCAGTCCAACGTACGTATTCTCTAATACACGTCCATGTACAGTCCAAGTGTCACTACACTTTGATAGGCCAGATCTATCCCCATCTTCAATAAGATAAAAGACATCTAATACGTGCTAGTCTAATCGTACTATTAATGTCCTATTTAATAGCACATACGACTAGAGACATTTAAGTATCAAACCTTCTAAAGTGAGTCGAGATCTCATCAACCATAATCACTATCATGATTTCTCTTTCACTGTTTAATATTAAGGTCGTTATCATATAACAATATCGTAATTGGTCCGTTAAACAAACAAATATATAATAACAGAAAGCCATATATTATATGTATAACATAAAGAAATAGTAGAAATTATCCGACACGGCCGGTCCAACCTGATTGGGTTTTAGACACTATTTCAACAGTATGCAGAAGTATTATACGATAGGTTATGGGTAGGGTGAAGGGTAATTATAGAATTGTGGGTTAAGGTGGTGAGGTGGTAGGATGAAATATGGTAAGGTATAGTGGTTAGGTTGGGCGGGTTGGTAAAGTGGGGTGAGGTGAGTTGGGTTGGGAAAAAGAGTATGATGGGTTGTAGGATAATGTTGGGTATAATAAGATGAATGGATAACGTAGGGTAATGTGAGGTGGGGTTGAGTAGAGTAGGATGGCTTGGTGCGGTAGGGGTGGGGTGAGCTTAGATGGGTAGAGGTAAGGTGCGGTATGAGTAACAGCCTAACAGGTAGGGTGGGTATGGAAGGGTAGGGTAGGGTGGTGGAGTATAGTTATATGGTAAATTGTGGTAAGGTTAGGTTGCTGGTAAGGTAGGGCTAAATCACCCAACCTTACATCTTCCATCATACCATACCCAATTTTACGCTCCTTACCTTAACCCACAAATTTTCACCCGACCACCTTGCCCTACCTATCACTCGATGTATCACATATTATAAAATTTGTTTCATTATACTCTTTTATGTTTCAAACGCATGAATAGAATGAGTTTATTCCGTCGCATTCCTGCGAAACAAACATATCATAAAAGGTCTGAAACAAGATACTCTATGAACCACCGGTTATACTAAAAAAAACGAACGCTGCAGACCAGTTGTGATACAACACAATATAGAATCATTGATCATCATACAGGTTCACAATAATCAATGATACAAACAATGCATTGTATCATTAGTTGTGCACATGATAATACAATCACCCAAAAGGAAAGGTTGCTTCTATCGGCAACACATTTTTTACTTTTGGCACGACGATGCTAAATTCGACACTTTTTTTGATTTATGGTGTTTTTTACTTTTACTTTTGGCACCATACATGCAGGGGCGGCTACATGTAGTGCCAAATAGGGCGGTTCATCCACAAATCGCTTGCCTCCGCCCAAGTAACCCGTTGGAAAAAATATTAGACACCGACGTGGGCGTTCGAACTCGAACACTTGTATAAATTGCGGCCTTCACCGGTTTTTTAGGTATACATTTTATATTCCACGTGGAGGAGTAGATCCCCGTATCACGGCACATACATGCGGGGCGGCTATGTTTTGAGTCATATATTGATGTTTTAGGTATCTATCCGTATATTGATATCGAACCATAATATATAACATTAAGCTTAATAATCGTAAAATATAATAAATTTCCGACCCGTATCACTAAATTCCTGGAGCCGCCCCTGCATACATGTTTTTTTTTTTTTTTTTTTTTTTTGCGACACCATACTATGAACGTCAAAGCCACTGACATTACTTTTCAAAAACAACGTCGGTAGATATGACATTATTCACAAGAGAACTTTAACGTTAATGTCACTGGTGTGCTATTTGCTCAATGTAATATTTAAGTGTTTGAAGTGATTGTGGTGTCGGAAATAAAAACGCGGTGTCAATAAAAACCGGAAGAAAATGGACAGTTTCTGTTTAGGCCCAAATAAGGCCCTGAAAGCAGTTGCCGGTAATGGAAGCCCATTACTTTTGAGAAATAAGGGGTTCTAACTTCCACTTAACGTTCAACGGTGCCCCGGCGAGTTGAGTCGAGTGAACGGGACGAGATCCACGCAGCGCAGTGTAAAGCCATAGAACATCGTCGTTGATACATCTTCTGTCCCCTGGAGATCAAAGCTATCCGATTTTTCGATTACTTTTTGCTGAATTTTCGCTTTCGCCGGAGAAGACGTTCCAAAATGTCATCAACATTCAGCGGCGATGAGACTGCTCCGTTCTTTGGTTTCCTCGGCGCTGCTGCCGCCCTCGTATTCTCCTGTACGTTAAAAGAACCCCGATTTGCTCCATGTTTTTGTATTTTGATTGATTGAATATGTTTTGTCGGTGTAATTAGGCATGGGAGCTGCATATGGGACGGCGAAGAGCGGAGTAGGAGTGGCATCGATGGGAGTGATGCGGCCAGAACTGGTTATGAAGTCAATTGTACCAGTCGTTATGGCTGGTGTTTTGGGTATTTATGGTTTGATTATTGCTGTTATAATTAGTACAGGAATCAACCCTAAGACCAAATCCTATTATCTTTTTGACGGGTATGCTCATCTTTCTTCGGGATTGGCTTGCGGTCTTGCTGGGCTTTCTGCTGGAATGGCTATTGGTATTGTTGGTGATGCTGGTGTCAGGTGATCTTTATTATTATCATTATTTTCCCTTTTGCGGTTTCTGTTTTTTAGCACAAAGACTCGATGATTTTCAGGCTTTTGGAAGTTCATATTCTCTTGCATTTTTTTATTCATGTGAATGTTGCCATGTCTAGTGTCTACTGAGTTTCATGGATCAAGTTTAAAGTATTCATGCATTGTTATCTGGAAATAGATTCTAAGTATTTAGTGGAATATTATATCTCTTATGTAACATTTAGCAATGACACTTTAGTAGCACCAAGAACTCATTTACTAGGTTTTTTTAACTTATATGCAAAAGGCATCTGCGGTTATGTTCAATCAAATGATATTGCTATATCTGTGAAACCTTTTGGGTGGTTCAGTGCTAAATTTCAACGAACAAAGAAGAGATATATTGTAAAGTCACCATCTTGTATCCTCACTGATATGAAAAGAACGTATATCTGTGTTGAGACTTTAGAGTGAGACAACCAGTGCTCTGGTCACGACTTCGGTAGCTGCTAATATATCTGATGAATATTCTAATACATCGAAAACATCCAAAATAGTCCTCAAGCCATTTCACTAATCCTGTTTTACTCAGAGACCCTCTTTTCTTATTATAGAAAGATAAACTTTGTTGTCCACCTCCGTGTCCATCACCACCACCCTCATTCGGCACAATCTCATCTCCCTTTGGTTCCTGCATAGTCAATAGTTAAGTGCTTCACACATTCGTGTACGATTGATATCCACCAGGTTTTATAGCAATTGTCATCCCTAAATAGATTAGCAAAATATAAGGTACCAACTATGCTCTATGTGGAATTTCACATACAAGTATCTTATGCTCTGCTGCTGAGTCACGGTTCTTTTATTAACCCAAAAATCACTCACCGCCAAATTGAGTTGGTGTTTCTAGGGTACTGTCTCGGGATTTATTGTTTAGATCTCATGTTTTGAGTGGAGATTCTGTTCTTGATCCGGTGTTAGTACTCCCATAAATGAAAATTTGGCTCTTGTTTTTTGTGGCACTAACTTATGGAACTTATACCAGAAGAGGAGCATGTCTTTCGTGAAGAGGGTTCATAAAACAGATTTTTTTTTCCCTTTATCCTAAATGTGCCGACTCCATTGCTCTCTTTCTCAAAGCTCAGGAATCTGAAAATTGTTATTATATTTGAAAGCAAATTCTTCCTATGCTTCATGCTTGAGGCGATTGAACGTAATTCTGTAAACCCTTTTTTGATGTTTTTAAATCAAGAAATGGTTTATTTTCTGTTAAATCACCCTTTCCGGTATAATTAAAGGGATGTTGACTTTCAGTTCTGGAGTAAAGCATTCAAATTTAGTGTGTAATGTGTAATGCAAGTGACTAATTAGAATGAAAATTGTTTACTTACCTTTTGGGACTTTGATATTCTTTTGAATGGCAAGCAAAACCAGGGGCTGTTGTAATAAGCATGTTGTGTGGCTAACAGATACCAAAATACACTTTACGTACTTCATAATTATGCCTTTTTTTTTATCTTTTAAAAACGTGCGTTTTCTGAATATGGATTTGCTTTGTGCAGAGCTAACGCGCAGCAGCCAAAGCTATTCGTTGGTATGATTCTGATCCTCATTTTTGCTGAGGCATTGGCTTTGTATGGATTGATTGTTGGCATCATACTTTCTTCGCGTGCTGGCCAATCCCGAGCTGATTAGAGAGGCATTCTTTATGTGCCTCCTTTTATCTATCTTGTAGTATAAGTTCATGTTAGCCGGGAGAGGCATTCTTCATTCCAAAGTAATATGTGCTATATATTATTTAAGCCTCTCCCTATAATGCTATGTTTGATTTCTAGTAGATTTGAAATAAAAGTTTGTAGGATATGTAGTGATATACTGATATTCTGCAATTTGTTTTGTTTAAAGTCTTGTTTCTTTTAATACTTCTGTTTGGGAGCCAAAAAGAAATGTAAATGAGTCTAATATGCTGTTCCTTTTCTGTTACCTAATATAAAATAAAATTAAATGTTTGTGTTTGCATTTGAAAGTTAATGGATATAGTGTTTCTATTCAAATTTCATGTGATGCATTTAAGTTCAATGAAAGATTATGTACAAAAGAAATTAAAAGAAGTATGTACAAATTAACAAAGCCGAAATTAAATATATGTTTATGTTACATAATAATAAGTGTGGCGTCTAAAATAGGTTCAAGGGCGAAACAAAAATAACTACGGTACTACTATCATTTTATGAAAAGATATTAACGTCCCTTTATGGAATGGTATAAAAAAAAATTATGTATATATATGACAATTTTGTTATAGCAAGAACATTTTTTTTGCTCTTTTAAAATGTTGATGATTCCCTTAATTCAATGTTGATGATGACCACCTCAATTAAAAAATTACTCAATTTGACACACTATTTAAAACTAAAATGAAAAAAAAAAAAAAGTAACAATTGATTATTATTCTAGGATAAAAATACACTTTTATCTTTGAAACTCATAAATTGTATATAGAGTTTATTGTTAAAAATGATAATTTGAACATAGAAATATGCAAAAAAGGATAGTGGAATTTTTGTGGGTAAAAAGGACATGTCTTATTCTACTGTGATAGTGTGGATTTGGGATTATGACCAGTGGATTTGTCCTTATCACCCAATTTATATTTTCACTATCCTGAGTCATGTTTTCCACTTCTTGTTTGTCCTTTTAAACCACTCCCCCTTGTATATATTGAAATACTATAAAGGAGCATAATGGAATACCACATCCGTCATATATTATAAATCATCCTAGCTTTATGCTCACAGATTAAGAAACTCAATAAGTGATCCAACTTTGGTAGTGTATGGAAGGTTATGCATTGAAATGTGTAAAATAGAAAAATAACATTAATTATTGCATTGAAATTTGATAATGACTTATATCGTGGGACATATGAAAAATATTATTCTATGACTAATATAATATGGGACGGAGGTAGTACTATAAATCGCATATATATTACTGAACTGAATTGAGATAAATATAGAGGTGAAATAGGAAAAATGTATCAAATATTGTTTTGATTGTTAGAAGAACTCATATTACGGGGTGATACAAAATAACATATTACTATTAAATACTGTGAAATTGAAACAACTTCAAAACAGATTGGTTTTGTATAGTCACTTCACATTTATGAAATGACTACGTAAACCACATCGTTTCAATCTGCGTTTAAAATGGTGAGATTCAGATTGCAACACACAATCATTTTACAAAATATAAAAACTAGAGAAGACTTACACCTGTGGTTCTCCTTCTTCCTCTTAACAACTTGTCCAAAAACACAATGATTGTTGGAAAAATAAAATGAGAAAAGGACTTGTAATAAGACATCGTGTGGATATCTTTTGCCCTTAAAAAATATAAAAATAAATAAGGCATCGTGTTGTCATGAACACGTTAGGTGGAGGAGGTGCATAATCATATTTAGATTAGTCATGTAATTTTTTGTTTTATTTTCTTGAGATGAGTCATGTGTTTCTTAATTGCATTTTCGAGTTATATCAAATGAAAAGTTATGATTATTTCTTATTCTTTCTCTCACACACACTAGGAGTGTTTAGGTGTGAGTTAGATTAATTACGACCCTTCATTTGGTATAACTTGAAAATACTTGTATCAAAACTATTCTCAGCAACGAGGATCCCAACTTCCCTGTCCCACGAAATGAATAGAAATGTTAATCAGGTAACCTAATAAATTAGAGTCATTGACTTGCTATTATACCAAATATCAACCGGCCATTGACTTGCACACTTGATCGGTTGGAAACGTTGGGCTGACATGTCTGTTATATCCCGGCCTAATCCCTGCATACTCATATAGTCAGATCATGATCGATTAGAATGAATGTTTAGCCATGTAAGACTAACGTGGCAAGCATATTAACTCCGTATGTGGAAATAATTGCTTATTAACCGCTTATATGTTGTTATAATATGAATCATTGTGTTGAAATGCTTGTTGTAATTTCAACTACGCTCATTTGAAAATTCTGCATAATACCCACACATTCAACCTCATTAAGCTTTATATCCCACACTTCATGTGAAAGTATTTTCAGTCTTACATGTACAACGTATACTGGTTATCGGGAGTAGATTTCAGATAGTTGTTCGAAAGATAGAAATGATGATCGACTGACCGGGATCTTGTTCATGTTGCGCCTATTAACTTAGTTAGAGTTGTGTTGTATTCCATTTCCATTGTAATTTTTAATTTGATGGAGTTAGTTAGTGGACGCTTATAAAATCATTTATGGATTTATTTATCTGGATTTTAGTTCTATTCTGCAATCGCCGCAAGAGCTTTGCAAAGTGCTCTCAGAATTATCACAATGAACCCTTGAGGTGGAGGTGTGCCGTGACATCACCGACCATATACTGACCGGCTTACGAGGGGCGATGGCAGGACCTCAACCTCGTTCAATCTCATATAAGGGTCTCAACTATTCTTTATTGTTGAGAACAAACTACTTCTAACCCATGCATCCTACTTTTCAAGGAATGTGTCGACCTCAATATTACATATGTCACTCTCAATTTCGAGACTCAAATTAAAGTTAAGTTTATAAATACTACTCATTTACCCTCACTTTACATCTTTGAAGCAATTGTTAACTCTTTAAATTCATAACCGACTTAAGCATCAGAGGAGTTTCATAGAGAAAACTTTTCCTGTATTTGAATCTTTTGTGCATACGAACGAAGCTAGAAAAAGATGCCAAAAGCTCGAAACACCCACGAAGAATATTCAGAAATACTCCAACAATCTATTCACACATTTAGATTTAGGGTACCTCACGCATTCATCATTTACATTATCTTTCAACTTTATGATCAATTCACTTTAGAATGTCAAAGAGAATAATTGTTATTTTTTCCACACTATTTCCAAATTATTATTCACCTCCCAATTTTTATTACTCAATACTACTATTGTATGTGTGACACTGAAATATATTTAATTTTATAACATTTCCTTAGTTTTTCATACTCCCTCCGTCCCATATGATAAGGCATGTTGGTTTTTTTCACACCGTTTATGAAAACTAATAAATGAGTTACTTTTTAATATTTCAAGACAAAATATTTTATTGTTTTTTTAGGATTGACTTATAATATTATATTGTTTAATATGAAAATGAAACAATACATTTAGTATTGACTTGTAATTGAAAAGACCTTATATTACGTGATAATACAAAAAAAAAACAATTTTTTTTTTTAAGGAACACCGAAAAACTAAAAGACAATATATTAGGGGACCGGGTAGTAAGTTTAAGTACCAATTTCGAAGACTACGAGTTAAAACTGACGGTCCATAATTTGTCTCCGTCTAGTTGGTGATGGCGTGAGGAAAATTTTATATTAAAAGTCTATATGATGCTGATGCCTCTAAACAATAAGAGCATCTTATGCCCATACTACATATGTCTGTACATCGACCCATCGGATGATCTACATAGATTGATCGGTGTTAGATCTATATTATAATATAGATCTAACACCGATCAACGCGCAGATCATCCGATAATCTTCGGATAATACATACGTGTGTATGACTATCATTTCCGAAACAATAAAAAGATTATAAAAGAAGAGAGTATTTGATACGCTACAAAATACTACTTTATAATTTATAGGGTCTTTAAGGGTATTCCACTAAATACTACATCTGTCTAAAAATATAAGTTAATTTAGTTTTTTATTTTGTCTATAATATAAGTTAATTTAAAAAACTAATGAAACATTTAATTATATTTTTCTCCGTTTATTCCTCATTTATTACATATAATCTTCTTTTCAATACTCTATAACTATTGCATTAATTACAGTCAAAAGCTATTTTAGACTTTTATCATTAAAATTAATGTTACATGACCAACTTAACCAATTTTCTTAAAAAGTGTGAAAATTCAAATGAACTTATATTTTGAGATGGGCTAGTGAGAGATTTTATGATGCAACGGTTATAGGAATGTTGTACCAAATGTCATACTTCAGAGTCATTCATTTTCACGATCTTTCACATAATATACTTTTATTGTGTGTGAAAGGTTATAAATAAATAATTGTAATGTAGCCACTTGGTACAATTATCATACAACTGTTGCATTGTAAAATTTTCCGGGGGTAGTATATGAGGGCTGGCAAAAAAATCCCATATTCCCGACCCATCCTGACCCGACTTTTCCCGACCCGAATTTCTTCCCGACCAGTACTATTCGGGAAACTTCCCGACCCGACTTACTTCGGGATGGGATTCGGGTATATGCTGAAAACCCGACGGTATCCCAATCCCGACCCGACTTTTATATATTATAATTATTTTTTATAATTTTTCTTATGTTTAGGCAGAAATATATCTTTTTAAAATAATTAATTTTATTTTTTAGGGAAAAATATTTTACATCGTAAAAATTGAAAAAATTAATCGTCAAAAACGAAATAGAGTTTTTCTAAAAAATTCTCCTTTTTCATTTTCGAGTTGTCTGATTTATTCAATCACATTAATCTAGCTTTCATTATTTTCTTTTTTCCTATTTTATCACTTCTCAATTCACTTCATCGCCTTGTATCTGAGAATGCTAAATAAGAACTTGCGCGCGACGACGGTGAAGATGTCGCAATGAGATTCAAAGTGACGATCAATCATGATTTAGGAGTTAAAAATGGTGTTTAATTTTTATTTATACAAGTCTTTGTTATGAGTTAGGTGAGTATTAATGCTACTAACGAAAGTAATAATTTTCCTAGCTTCACTCAAAATTGCAACAAAAAAAAAAAGTCATGAAAAATCTTTGAATCCAACCGTTCACAAGCAGCTCGACGCTCACCTCATAAATGCTCGCTCAAATATGATTTAACATATTTCGAGCCAATCTCGATTGGTGCATCAAAGTTAATGAGTCGAACTCTAACGTTTCAAAGCTTTGACTCGAAACGTTCACTAGTTTTACCATTAATAACATGTATATTTCATTATATATTTTTCGACGAGCCGCAATCGAGTATTTTAAATCTCAACACTTTTTTGAGTTGTTCAAGTTCTAGTTCGAGCTTGAACGTGTTTAAAATTTTATCGAGCATAATCAAACCAGACTCAAGCATAATTAAAACTTAACAGCGTCCCTCTCATGTAATTTTTCCTATGGTCAAACAAATTTGAGCTGAATTCATGAATTATTTTCGTAATCGATAACTCGACTCGAGAAGTAAATTTTTGAATCAACTTGGATTCTCTGCACCAGATGGTAAACTCCACATGTGACGGTGTGTGAAAATCTACCTAAGACAAGACAAAAGGCTCACACAAACACGAATTTAAGGGAAGTTATTGTGTGGTGAGAGAATTTAAGGATGAAGTGACGGGTGAAACGATCAGAAACACACAGTTTAAATACAGAATAAAACTGTGTGTGGTGTTGGGGCTGCTACACGATGTGTTCCACATACTGTATGGAGACACCACACAATAATCTCTCCGAATTTACTAGAACATAAAAAGTAGTGGGACCATAGGAGATATTGTAAGTAGTGGTTGAGAATTAATCTGTGGCTCTCTCCGGTATTTGGTTTGCGCCCACTGCCTTTAATTTCTGTGGCTGCTAATCGTTCGGCTTCACGCCTCCGATCAAAGCCACCATTTTCTTGGTTTTTTATTTTTATTTTTATTTTTAGTTTTGCTCTGTGTACGCCACCTTTCTTTATTTTAACCCCCATTATTCAACCACCAATTGAGCCACTTGTTGCATCCCACTTAATCCCATTTTGTAAGTAGAAAGAATCGTTGATTTTCATCTCTTTTAGCTGTGACCTGGTTTTTTTTTTTTTAAATTCTTGATCTGGCTGGTTGGTGAGTTCAATTTGAGAGAAAGTTTATTTTTTATTTGAGAGAGTTTATTTGGGTTTGGTTGTTGTGGATGATTGAGTTTCTGGGAATATTATGCTTATTTGTTCAATGGGGAGATAAAAGTATGCGGACGCTTTGTGACGTTTGTGAAAGTGCTGCGGCTATCCTTTTCTGTGCTGCAGATGAGGCTGCACTTTGCCGCTCTTGTGATGATAAGGTAAAACCCTTTTGTTTATTTCTATGTTTTATTACTGAGTTTAATTGATTTTTAATTATATGTATATTTGTTCATTTTGGAGTGAAATTGATACTATTTGTGAGAATGAAGTGGTTTTAGATATACAAGGGAAAAGATGAAGCTTTGTACTCTTGCTAGTGTGCAAGTACTTGAATGGGAATATTTACAATGTGAAATTGCTTTGGAATGGTTTTAGGAGAGATGTTGGGAGGAGAGTAAAAGTGGACTGCTTGTAAACTACCTATATGACTGGTACCATCCTACTGAACCATGTGAAATAGTCCAGTCTAGAATATTCTCCAGTTGCAATCCTTTAATGGGATGTTTTTAGGAAAAATGACATATCTACTACACACATCTTATCCATTGATTAAAATGTATTACTCCAAATGAATGAATAAGATCTGTTACTCCAAATGAATGAATGAATGTATTACTTCTAAGTGTTAACCACACTTAACACTTATGGAGCCACCTATACCCCTTCTGTTACTATTTAACAGAGGGCCTCGAGGGGCACCCCAGGGGCATAGCTTGGTAAAAATGTAGAGATGTTGTAGTGTTAGCATATATGAAAAAATGTGTATAGGCAACCTTTTGGCTTTTGATTTACATTCACAAAGCTATGTGGGAGGGACAATGGGCCCTTTGCGATGAGGCTCAACATTTTTTTTTTTACTATTTAACTGATGTTGTTGACCATTTTCGAAAACAAAACTGATGTTGTTGACGAAATCACCATAAGGTGAATTATGCTTTGAGTTTAACAACACATAAGGTGAATTATTCTCCAATCTCTTACATGATACTTCCTCGGTACTAAAAAAATGTCATTTTGGGTGTTTTCATTCTAATATGGTTGAGTGTCATAAATTTTAAGTAGAAATTACTAAAATATCTCTTGACTCTCATTAATGTAATAGTTTAAGTAATGAGAAGTAGTTGGATTGTTAATAAATTAGGGATTAGAATTACGAATGGTTTAATGGTAATCTAAAATGACTTATATTCTGGGACAAACGGAAAGAGGCGAGGTAGTAATAAATAAGGTATAGATTGGTAAAACCCAATAAATGTTTCTTTGAAATGAAATCGCATCACTTAAAAAAACAACTATTTTTTGGCAAATACGTAGAGGGTATTAAATCAAATGCACAACGATTTTTGGCAGATATGTACAGAGTATATTAAATCTAATGCGAAAATGTGTGGTCTATCTATATCAATTACACATGTGGGGTTACTACTAAAAAGTCTCGTGTTTAACATTGTAGCTACTCAATTGTAATTGTAGTTAATCATTGAGATTCATATCAATCAATCAGTCATACCATAAAGAGTAGTTTACAAATGTGCAACGACACAATTGTTTTCGATCTAACACTAACATACAAATGTGCAACGACACAATTCTTTTATGGTGTATTTAAATTATTGTTGCAGGTCCATAAGTGTAATAAGTTAGCTAGTAGGCATGTGAGGGTTGGGCTTGCTGCTCCTAGTGATGTTCCTCTCTGTGACATTTGTGAAAATGCACCCGGTAAACTTCGTGTTTGTGTTTCGTCTCTGTTGTATTCTGTCTAGTTAAGCAAGTACGATTATTTAACATTTTGAATTTTCCATCCAGCCTTCTTTTATTGTGAAGTGGATGGAACATCTCTTTGTTTACAATGCGATATGATTGTCCATGTTGGAGGTAAAAGAACCCACAAAAGATATCTCCTTTTGCGGCAAAGAGTTGAGGTTTGTCCCTATATTATGTGGATTTTTTTTTTCTTTCTTTTTTCCTCATTATTATCAATTGGCTACAGTTTCCTGGAGATAAGCTCGTTGGAAAGGAGGATGCAACTACAACACCAATGGATGTGGGTGTAAACAAACAGAATGGCGATCAGTCACGTCAGTATTCGGGTGGAGATAACCAACAGAATCACAAAGTTCCTTCTATTCCAGTTTCAGTTGGTATTGCTGATGGACATGTCAAAAAAGACACAAAGATGATTGATTTAAACATGAAGCCACACCGCCTGCACGGGCAAGCTTCAAATTATCAGGTGAGTAAGAATCTTACTAGTCTTTGGTATGCTTCTGGTCAATTTTGGATGAAAGTTTGTGCATCTTACTTTGAATACACATGCTTGTTCTCGTCATATGAATCATCTTGTGGTTATTGTTAAAGCTATCAACATCGTTTCAAATTATGCTAGTGTTACTTACCGGACACAATCTTTTAATGTCATAGTTTTTTATAGGCTTGATGTTAATACCGTCAAGTTTCCTTATATTCATGTGGGACTAAGAATGTTTTAATTCTACCATTTCACTATTTGGGGTCTAAATGCATATCCATATTTGTCTTACTAGTTAGGTTCTTGAAATTAATATTAGAAAATCTTATGCCTTCTCTTATACACAGACAGTAGATAGGAATTGATTGTTTTCTTTAAGGCAGATATATAGTGTAATTCATTGATGCATATTCGTGAGTTTCTGCTTTTGATGAATTTATTCTTTTAGTACTCCCTCTGTCCTATATTATATAATACCTTTTAGAAGTTTTACATTGTTTAGGAAAATGGTTGAATGTTATAAATTTTTTAAAAAGTGATTGGTTTGATAATAAATTAAGTGTAAGATGGATAAGGCAATAAATGCTCCATTGATATTTTAAAAGGTCTTGTATTACGAGACAAAACAAACAAGTTCTAGACAAATGGAGTAGTATTAAAGAGTGCTTGCATTATCATATTATCAATTTTACAGACTCAAACACCAATGTATTAATTTTACCGAATATCTATTCATGGTGACATGCTGTCATAATCTTTACAACACATAATTCAAATAGAGAATATGTATTTGTGCAGCAAATAGTATTATATGAATAGTGATTTTGTTACAGATCTATATTTACTTATATTTTGGAATGGAGGGAGTACATTTTACGGTATCCGCTACAAATGTTGCAAGTTGTGACTTGTGAGTGTGTTGTTCATGGAGTAGTCACATAATGCTTGTACAAAATGTATCACCGTTTATGTTATTATCTGTTACACACACTTTTGTATGTTTTTTTCCAATTGACAGGAATTATAGTTGGATTTGTTTTTACTTGAAGAAATAATAGTGTGCAAAGCAAGTTGTAGAACAAAGAGAGAGCAGCTTGGAGTTGGTGATGGTTCTTATTAGGGTGAAAGTTTCTAGTTACAAAAGAGTTGTAGTAAAAAACTTCAGTGATAAACATAGAGTTTGTTTGCTTAATGCTGTCCATGGAGGACATTTTATGTAATTAGCAAATTTGGAGAGGATGTTTTAAGCAAATTTGGAGAGGATGTTTTAAGCAAAGGTACTACTTGTGACATTGTTATTTCAAGCTTGCATTGATTTATTCAGTGTCTATATTAATTTAGTAAGTTAATTTGCATTTTTGACTTATTGTTCATGCCTGTGTTCTTCAAATCTAAACTCCGATCCTGAAAATTTCGCGATGTTGTAACCGTAACCGTATGTAGATACGTTGTAAATGCGAAATACATAAAGTTATGGGTTCATTTAACCCTTCCAACTCCGAGCTATGGAGATGCAACGGTGTATAGTTTATCAGAATACTAGTAAGAAAGAATATATAAGGGTGCTTTTATTTGCACAATACCGATTCTACCGTGAACCATACTTATCATATTTTTAAAGGCCGACTCTCATAATAGACTCACGCAAAGTCAGTTTTTGGTCCAAAACCGTCTTTTAAAAAATTCGATTATAGATTCTAGTATGGTGCATCTGTAGAATGAAAGTTGCTTCTACTTCTCCATATAATAGTTAACGAAAAATATAAATACACATCATTAATACGTGAGTTTCTACATTTGTTGAGTCGATAGGTGAACGGATCCCATCGAATAGCAGGAAAAAAAAAGAAGAGTTATGATACAACCTTATTAGAGGATTATATTAAACGAAAAAAAATGTGATACATCCAAATTACTTGTGAAAATGAGTGAGTTGGGTAAAAGTGATATATAACCCTTCAATATTTGTTACATCAAAATTTATCTCGAAAAGAAGTGAACCGATATTTAGTTTATTCCAATCTTGTTACCCCTAGGGGAAAAAAATAACAATTTGGAACTTCTCTCACCTAAAAGATGGGTTGAGATATTATCACTACGCTTGATAAACGAGAAGACAATAGAAGTGAAAAAAATAGGTTTTCTCTTTGCTTGTTTACTTGCTTCTAAGATAGCACCCCATAGGCAAACGTTCTTCCGAAGATTAACCCACGAAAAACAGATATCAGAAGATTTAGACGTTCTTTAGTATTAAACCTAGTGCTAACAATAAAGTTGCTCAAAAAAAAAAAAGATAACGAATAAAGTTACACGAACTAATTCAAATTCTACTTATACAATATAAGCATGTGTTGATTGTTTGTTTAACTGAATGAATCAAACTCAAACATTTAACTAAGACCGACAATTAAACAAACAAATAAAAATTCAAATTCTACTTATACAATATAAGTATGTGTTGATTGTTTGTTTAACTGAATGAATCAAAATATGTAAATGTCTTTTTATACAATAAAAAACAATCTTAGTACACAATAATTTTGTTTCACTTTTACTCTTCAAATTTATGTTTTTTTCCGTCCCGGTTGATTCTGATCGAATTTCATGTAGAATGTTGAGAGTTTTATTGACTCAATTATAGTAGGAAAGTCTTTCTAACAAGTATTAGGTGTGGCTAACACTTAAATTTTGTCTCGAATTATGTTAGAATAATTATCGTTTTTTAATTTGAATTGAGTTAGAATAATCTGTTGTATGAAAAGACAAGATGTTATCATATTAGGAGATTATAGTAATTTATATAAAACACGATGAATGCATTTAACCCACAACAATACAAAGTTTTGTTCGATTCAAACCCATTTACTAGATTTATTTTTTTATATATTTTTTTCATTTAAAACTTAAAAGCAAAGCGAAGCAGTTGCATACTTATTATCCCACATCGCTAGGTGAGTGTAGGCACCAGGGACGAGAGAGTATAAAAGGTAGACTACCAGCATCTTAAAACTCATACCTTTCTCGGCCTTTTGGCTAAGATCAAGTGTAGTATCTGTTCTTATCAGTTTAATATCTGATATGTGGATCCATTGGTTCACACGATATTAACTCAATTTTTTAAGGGGAGGCCTGTCTTGTAGCTTGCTACTTGGGTTCTAACGTGTCGCTTAGGCCTTACACTACAGCCTAGGCCTGGCACACCCTCCATTAATAGTTTAAACTTTTTATTTATTACATGTTTATAGGAGTCCATTTAGTTAAATTTCTTATCTATTATTAATTTTATTTTTAATCGTTATGGTTGGAAGAAATGTTAATGAAGTTTTATACCTTTCTTGGCATTTTGGCTAAGATTAAGTGTAGTATCTGTTTTTATCAGTTTAATATCTGATATGTGGACCATTGGTCCACACGATATTAACTCAATTTGTTAAGGGGAGGCCTGTCTTGCTTAGGCCTTACACTACCCGCCTAAGCTTGGCACACCCTCCAAACTATAGTTAAATTTTGTTTATCAGAGTCCTTTTTTATCTATTAGAAAAGGATATACTGATTAGGACCACAGTCTTCTTCTTAGTCTGTGTTCAGTTTGTGCAACAAGGATTACACATAAATTTTTGCATGTAAATGTGTGTTGGAAGTATTTACGTGGTGTCAATAGAATTAATCTTATTAAATGCCACTCGGTATTCATGACGGATCATAGATTTTCTTGAGTTGTATGGAGAATTAAATGAGTTTGAGTTTTAGTGAGTCCAAGTTAATACAAAGTATTAAGTGAGTCGAGTTATACTGAATATTAATCGAGTCTAGTTATATCAAGTATTAAGCGAGCCGGGATATACAGAGTATTAAACAAGTCGAGTTATACCAAATATTAAGCAAATAGAGTCAAACCGACTACTACACAAATCCAGAGTATTAAACAAGTGAAATTCAACCTTGTATTTTTTACGACGAGACTAGATGATGGCCGAGCCAAATTTCTCGCCTGAGTATTGGTTACTTGAGTAAAGCTCAAACTCTAAAGAATACGGACTCAGCTCGATTACACCCGTAATTAGCACAACATGATTCACATGTTGTAACAAACATGTCCTTCAATGAATCATGAATATCACAACACCTAATTACAACTCATACAAAATAAATCTTTGACATACAATGTAGTACATATAATATCATAGAAACCAATTATACAGTTTTGTCATTTGGACAGAAAAAGGTGGAAGGTAATTAGTAAGCCACCACATGAAGAACATACATTTAGATAGAGATCAATTATTATATGTCAACATAAGGTCAAACTATTTACATTTTTTGAACAAATAGCAGCAGCCCCACTACATTGATTATATTTACACCTTTGCTGCTGCACATTTTTCCCATCATCTTATCATATATATACCCACATTAATACATCTTCCAAATACACTTTGACACTTTACCCCCAGTCTCTAACCGCAACCCGTCCGTTGCTACAAAGAGACATCCACAAAGAAAGATCACCACCTGAGAGAAAAAGAAACAAGAAATCTCAAGACACAATCATTGTACAAATGCAGAGTAAAAACGGTCCATATCCATCCACAAGGTACCTTAAGGAATTTAATTTCATGTTTAACCGAGTGTGGAGTGTCAAAGCATGACACGTGTTATTGGGCTGTGTTTGATTGGACGCAAGTGGATTTCCTCATTTGAGGACACTCCATTTATTAGAATTTAGAAGTTCCCGTGTTTTATAGTTGATGAAAACATAGTATTCTTCATCAATCGGATTGAATGAAATGAAACCAATATAATTATAATGAATTTACTAAGACTACTAACAACCACGCAAGAAACCGAACTATATAATACCTTGTAGACAGATCCTCATGACTGAAAGAGGGTCACGGTAGCAATGTAACCATTCTTCATTACCTATGAACCATCATCCAAACACAACAAATGTCTAAATTATTTAACATCCGCGAAGACACCAAAGGAAAAGGACAGATAAGATGAAGTAAGAAAGAAAAAACCCATACCTCAAAGGCAACGTTTTGGTAACCATAAACAAAGGTAGATCCAAAAGGGTTGCTTGTAGAGCCTTGAGTTTGTATAGCAGCACGACCACAATCCCCAAGTATCTCCTGCATTTCCAAATCATGAACACGATATCTCGCAATAGCAACCAATTATACACCGTGTGCAATAGCACAATCATATCCTAGAAAGTTTGTGTAAAATTTATAACTATGTCACCTTAACTTGTTCCCATTTCGAGCTTGCGGTAATTGCTCGTTTAGGGGAGTCCTCATTCTCATGAAAAGATCCACCATCTGCCAAAAAAAACACAAATAAACTAAAAGTTGAGAAACGGCAGAGTTTCTACAAGACGACTTGGTTATCCCACGTGATTAAGATTACTCACAGTCGGGACTATATATGACGAAATTGCATTTCATGTAGGAGTTGAAATCAGCATGTCCAGGATAGTTTGTGTGCAGTACAAACTTCTTAACGTTGTGAGTCTGCAAAGTAGGGTCAGATAACTTTTGGTCAATTGTATAAAACCACTAAGAAAAGGTTGTTCCATGAGGCACAAAAAACAGGAGAAATTACCTGCCCATCAAACAAAATGTCCACACCTCGAGTGAAGTAATTATAAAAGTAATCACCACAGAGAGTTGTTCGTGGACGAGGATCTGACCCGGAATGGATGACCATTTGATCAACCTGGATCACTGACAATATCACTATCAAACTGAACATTTTTAAAGGTGAAATTCTGTATTGGTGAAAAAGGTATCAACAGTCTGCACCTGCTTTTGGTGGATTCCGCAAGGTCGACCTAAGTCGGTCCAAACATCCTGGATTACGTAGAGAAAATGCAGAACAAAAAATTAAAATTCCTCCCAATCTTAATGGCCATGCAATAAAAGTATAAGCGTTTGTTAACAAGACAAAGTATTAGGACAGTAAGAAAGGATAAATTTTGACAAAAATAAAGTAAACAAACAACAGGGTACAATGATAAACTCCACACTCGGGAACATTTCAGAAGGCAATCGTAAAGCACAATATCACAAAACATAGTTACCGACGAAACAAGCTTACCTGTGGGGAAGCACCAAACGGGATGTGCTGTCCTCCAACAGTGAACCATATTTCTTCCCCCAACTGACCCAAAAAACGAGAGACAAGTCAGGTTTGATATTACACCAGTTCTTATTAACAAGGCATGGACAGACACAACATACCTTAACATGTACTTTTTCCATATAAAGGCTACCAGCAGGCAGAGGAGGAGCACAGGCCTTGGTCATTAATGCCCCTACACCAACTTTGCTATCAGTTGAACTATCGTATACTGAAACGCGGCAAGTAACAGGAGTCGTGCCATCGGGAAACTCCAAAGGCAGTTCCGCTTTGACAACAGAAACCAAATATCAGTCGTGAAATATGATACGCAATGCCTTTATGCTGCAAATTACTAGTTTCATTGGTATACCTTCTCGTTCCAGGCAGCACTCTGTGTATTGGGACGGTATCGGAAAAGCAAAAGACAATCCCTTAAAAATTCCAAAAATCAGCATCCGGGAGAATAACATCAAAAAGAGGGGAAGGAAGAAACAAATAAAATAAACGGGAAACAAAAAGCTCATACAGGGTAAAATAGAGTATAAACGCTTCTGTCTTTGTCGTATATTCCAGGAAATGTAGGACCAAATAAAGCATAGACAGCAACAAATGTCGCCAAAGTAGAAGGCCCTCTGCAAGGATATAATTCAAAATGAACTACTCATTATAAAAGAGCAACCAAATAATAGATCAATGAAGTCAGAATAATTCACAAGATGTACCCAATCAATGAAGTTGCATAACGCATTTGCAACCTTTTAACATCAAAAATCTCAATAAGCCGCAGCCTCTGCCACAGAAAAATGACAGGTTTTAGCATGAAATGGAACTATTTCAAATGTATAAACATATGCCAAATAATAGTTTTTAGCACACAAAAACTGCATTGAGATCAAACAAGTCATATAGTACAAGAAACTTCCTACTCTTTGGAAAGTTCTCGTTTGAGGAACACAGACAAGGGTCTTGAGCCAATCTAGGTCTCATTTACGGTTCAAACGAAGGATAATGTGTCAGTTCCTAAAGCCTTTGGCACATAGCCAATTGAACATTTGAAAAAATAAAATTTGGTGTCTGCTTTCTCCACTTACTGTGATCAGACGCGTAAGACATGAAAATAAGTATCACTTAAGACCTTAAACAAATAAAAGAAAACTGAAGCACAACCCTGACTAAACGGTTCATTGGTTTTATGTCGCCCCCTTCAATGTTCTCCTACTAAGATGTGATTAATTTCCCAAATTACAATCCAAACATCTCCCATTTCCTATCATTAAAGTACTAACCATCCCATTTATTTCCCATCAGTGTTTCTTATGCTGCAGTTAACGCTCCGGAAATGCTTGCATATACCGTGCATTTTCACACAACATTAGAAACGTATCTCAAAGGATAAAAAAATAATGAGCAAATGCATAATCAAACGACCAGGAGGACACAAAAAAAACAAAAAATCAGCAACATATCACCTGCGACCATGGATGGAACCTTAAATGAAAGCCATGATCTGGGAAGCTTATAACAATATCAAGTTTCAATGGATCCTGAAAAAGCATGTGTTATATAAATTAGGAGCTATTATATATATATATATGTGGGGGTGGGGGTGGGGGGGGGGGGGGGGAAGAGAATTGGTTTATCAAGTTCACAACAAACAAAAAACGACTAATTCTATAAATTGCTCCACGGGATATTAAATTCTCCGAGAGAAATAACCAAAAGGCAAAGCAATAACGTAACCGAAAAAATCAAATACACCCCATCATAAATGCAAGATAAATAAACATTTAGCAAGTAACAGGACACAAATAGACATAACCAACCTAACTTCTCATTGAAAAGTTCTCACATTCCAAATGTGAAGAACCCTTGGCATTTAAAAACAATATTACATCGTAACCACGTCACCGATCCAGGAGCAAAAAACTGTATCAGTGACAAGCATTTACAAGAAAAATATATATACATGTATCAATTAAAATATTTACAGACAGTAGGTAACCAAAAAAAAATGAATTAGACCGAGACCTCATCATAGTACTTCACATGAACAACGTCATAAATACTGGGCTGCTGCTCAATCTGAGCAAATGCTTCACATAATGGCATTCCTGAAATATCAGAAATTAACATCAGCCCAAGGAACAAATACAATCCATGATCAACATCTGAACCGAAAGATCAGCAACTGAAAATAGCATCTAAAGCAGAATCTAAACACGTATTGTCTCATATTCAAGCAGAATCAGAAAAGAAAAAAAAAACAGCAAGTAAACAGTAATTCAAACAAGAAGTGCTAATAAACTGGATTTTAAATATTATTGTGCAAACACAACGAAGCTTACCTAGGACAAAAGGTCCGATTCCGAGGCCAGGGCGGAGATCGAGTACGATTGATCCCATAGCAGTGCCTTCGCACCTCCGTCTTGGTCGCTGCAACATCTATCTTGACTAAATTTTATAGTATTTTATCTATTATGAATCAATCAATCACGATGATAGGTATACGTGATGGATCCGTTGCTTCAGCAGAGAGAATTATCTAAATTTAGTAGAAAAAACAAGAAATGGCTGATGCGATCAGCGAATCGGTGGAATTTGAAAGCATTAGCAAGCAACTCAAGAGACGCTATCCGTGTATTGATGTAGGAAAAGAGAGTATACGTTTCGTCATCGCCTTCCTCTTTCTTTGCTCAAACAATAATTTTGTTTTTCCTTTTCTTTGGGAAATGATCTTTAAATCTACGTCATTTTTAAATCTAAGATAATTTTGTGGTTGTGATTATTTCAATTATTTTTAAATTTTTTTAACAAGTGAAATTATGTGTGAGATGGTTATGGTGTAAAAATAGTGTAGATATGATAAAGTACCCTATCACTTTTTTTTTATTACTACCTATGTTTTAAAATATAAGTTCGTCTAGTAATTTTCACACGTTTTGAAAAAATAGTTAAATACTATTAATTTTATTAATAAAAGTCTAAAATAATATTTGACTGTTATTAATGCGAAACTTGTATAATAGTAAAAATGGTTGGATGTATAATAAATTAGCTCGGCACCGGTCATCTTTATTCGACATGACACATGCATGCATCTTTCTTTTATTACCGACTTGGTGTTGGTTCATTCTGATCATCTATACTTATTTCAGTGCATGTCATCTCAGATCTCAAGCAACAGTAACTCTCTAGTAATTAGACACTCCGGACATTAAGCAAGCATTTCACCATGATTATAGCTGCCACAATAATGGCTATGTGGTTGTCTCTTTTTATGCACAAGCTATAATCTGTAAATATTCATTAACACGTACAACAAAACATTAACCCCACGATGAAATTGTATATAAAGGGGTCATCATCCCCTATACTCAGGTATGCATAAACCCGGCTTAAAACTCTAGTCAATGTAGAAAATTCTATATCGAATATTGATTTGAGTGTAGGAACGGCCACCCAGTGTACAACTCCGGGCACATTTAGTTTGGTAGATTATTTTATCAGGTAAAATCCACAAAAGTATTAATCGGATCATCCCACGAGGTATGATTACCCGAATTGCATTGAAATTTCAATCCGAACGATTTGTAGATCATCTTATGAATAAAATTAATTAAATCTAATACAATAAAATTGAAAATAAAGCCCACCAATTGAAAACCTGGATCAATACAATGGGATGAGGATGACGGGTGGTAAGGGGAAAAGTGGTTTTACCAGAAACTCTATTTTGAGTTTAGTTCTGCTAATGGCTTTCGTTTGCGGGTCGTTAGGGAAGCTAGCATTCTAACTTAACCTATCTATGACTATCGCAACGTGGCGGGATACGGGCCAGGGTCTTTTTGCACGGTTTACGAGGTGGAATACACATCAAAGCACAAGCCTATCATGCGCTTGTGTGTGGAAATTGTGTGGTCGAGATCTTCTTGCTAATTGCGAGACGCCCGTCCGGATAAAGATTCGACCAAAACCCTAATAGAGAAATTAACACGGTAAGCACGAGAAAATCTTCATCAAAAGACACCATATACTCTATAGACATTAGCAACACCAAAACTTCCGATTCACAGTAGGGAATCCCTATGATAGAATTTTCCTTCGTTTGCATGCTGTTGATACTTCTCCAGAAAGTACTAATTTTGATGATACCCCTGCAACAGACAGTGAGCACAATAAATAGCATCAATAAAACTATGGGTAGGGATAGGAGTGGCAGGCAGTCACCCTTGCGCGCACCCTCATCTACCATCTCAAATTGGAATTGCCCCTCGATCTGCTAAATGTTAAAATTGCAGGTGACCTATGAAGCTCCATATGGAAACAAAGGTGATGGGGGCACCGAGAATTTCACCGAAAGCATCCCCCGACTGCCAATCATGAGGCTGTGATTTTTTTTATTTTGTATTTTTAACATAAATGCATGGTTGGGATTATATTTGTGTGTCAATTTCTGTGTATGTATACTTTTCCATATGGCAATCAACGGTAAATGAAGCTAAGCCAGTTAATTAAGGACAATTAAATTCCATTTTCTCTTTCACAGTTACAAAATGAATGTAAGTTTAAAAGCATCATAATATCACAACTAAAAAGCATAACTTTTACTACTACTTGAATTGACCGACCAACAAGTAATACTTCACGGCATATAGCCCATAAGTTCATAATTTCATATAATTAATTTGCATCATCTTGAATCTGAGTTATTTATTTTCTTTCATACGTGAGTGTCACTTCATGCTTAATAGAACCAACATGGAGAGTCTGACACGTTCATTAAAGCTCAACATAAATAGTCAAAACTCTATTTATATTAATGCAGATTAGATGTCCGTTCCGTTCTCCTATTGACAGGATTGACCGGCCCATCATAATGCTTACTATTTTGACCCGTGAGCAGAGGCGGATCCAGGAATTTATTTCAGTGGGGTCAGCGGAACCTAAAACAATAATTTTTATCTAGAAATTTGTTTTAGTGGAGTTACTAGAGCATAAAACTATATTTTTTAAACACAAAACGACAGTTTTCAACAACAAAACTACATCATTTCAATACTAAAAAAATTCTCGGATCTCATTGGGTCACGTGACCCCACGTTGGCACATGTACATCCGCCAATGCCCGTGAGTGAGGATTGATGTCAAGAACCCTCGATTAATTTGTTGTCTAATTTTACATTTTCCAACTAAGTACCTAACCATGAATCGTTGTGTCTCATTCTTTATATTTCCTTCTTTATTTTATAAGTGATCTCTTATCGCTTTTCATTTCGTTTTTTAAGCCAAAGATTGAATGGTGGATACCTTGGATATCATGGCTTAATTTGGAAGTTTGCTGATTTTTTTCTCCTGTTTTTCTTGCTTATTTATTTCACGGCTTGTATGTTATTTATGTTTTGGCTGCAGGATCTTTGTTTCATGGTGCTTAGCCATATACAGTCTATGTTTTTGGGTGTTATAACACCTTCACTGCTACAAAATAGGATATAGGTCACACTTAAGATAAGATAACAATCACAGTTTCAATAAAACCGAGACAACGAAAATATATATATCACACTTACAACTTTCTATCACACTTATTGAAAAACTGAGATAAGTTATATTAATCTTTCTCATTTTTAAAGTGTGACTTAATTGATATGATTTTTCTGTCACAGTTATTGGAAAACCGAGATAAATTATTTCAATCAATCTCATTTTTAAACTGTGATTAAATTGATATGATATTTTTGTCACAGTTTCTAAAAAGCGAGATAAATTATATCAATCAATCTCACAAACAGTGACAAAATTGATATGATATTTTTGTCACAGTTATTCAAAAAATGAGATAAATTATACCGATCAATCACACTTTTAATATGTGACTAAATTGGTCTGATATTTTTGTCACGGTTATTGAAAAAATAAGATAAATTATATCAATTAATCTCATTTTTAAACTATGACTGAATTCATGATATTTTTGTCACAACTATAGAAAAAGTGAGACAAATTATATCCACTAATAAGAAAAGAGACATAGATCACACTTATCTAAAGATAAGGATCACATTTTTAAAAAACCGAGACAAGTAAAATGTATATTTAGATTAGTGTGGTCGAAAATGATAATAAAGTAGGCATCGGCCCAGCGGTAATTAGTGTGGTTCCTTAATCCAGAGTATCCGGGTTCGAGTCCCAGTGTCAACAAAAAATATGTGTGCATTTATTTTGTTTTCGAAAAAAAAGAATGATCACACGTTTTTAGGTGTGATTGAAATTATAATATATCTCGGTTTTTAAGTGTGATAACAACTATTAAAATAGATCACAGTTTTTAAATGTGTTGAAATTATAATAGATCACACTTTTTTAGGTGTGATTGAAATAATAATATATCTCGGTTTTTAAGTGTGATAACAACTAAAATAGATCACAGTTTTTAAATGTGTTGAAATTATAGTAGATCTCGGTTTTTAAGTGTGATAACAACTAAAATATATCATAATTTTTATTATCATGGTTTCTAGAAAAAATGAGACAAAAAAATCAATCAATCACAGTATTTGACTGTGATTAAAATAATGGGAGGAGGGGCCATAAGGACAAAAATTAACAGAAATGGGTCTGGAAGGACATTTTCCATTTTCAAAGATTATAAAGGACAAAAATAAATCTTTTGGACAAAAATACCCATTCACAGTAACATTCATCCAGATGCAACAACATTCATGAATTATCAAGTAACATTCACAGTAACATTCATCCAGATGCAAGAACATTCATGAATCATCGAGTAACTCGTCAGGATGCAAGAACATTCATGAATCATCAAGTAACATTCACAGTAACATTCATCCAGATGCAAGAATATTCATGAATCATCAAGTAACATTAATGAATCATCAAGTAACATTCATCCAGATGCAAGAACATTCATGAATTCAAGTAACATTTACCGTTTCAGGTAGTGAATCCCAAATCCCAAATTCTCAAAAAAAAAAAAAAAAATGCTGCAAATCCGGCAGCCATGGAAGTTCACCACTCCTCCTCCACCCAGTAACATTCATCCACATCCACATCGAAAAAAAAAAAAAATGCTGCAAATCCGGCAGCCATGGAGGTTCACCACTCCTCCTCCGCCCAGTAACATTCATCCACATCACACATCGAAAAAAAAAAAAAAAAATGTTGCAAATCCGGCAGCCATGGAAGTTCACCACTCCTCCTCCGCCCAGTAACATTCATCCACATCCACATCGATCCGGCCACGAGTAACATTCAATCGTTCAATCTTTAGGGTGTGTCCGGCCGCCGGGAATCGTCCCCACCAATCGTCACCGCACTCTCCTCTCAACCGCCCAATGCCTCCATTATCTCCGGTCTCCACTTTGCAATTCCACCTCCTCCACCATCACTCCTCCCGCCGCATTGTTGATGCCGCCGCCGCGCCTCCCGCTTCCTCCCCCGCCGCCGCGCCTCCCGTGCGCATACAAACACAGAAAAAAAACAACGCAGGCTTCTTAATTAGGTATATCTAAAATAAAGGGTATTTCGGTAAGTTTGCATCTGATTTGTCCTAATTAATCTGTAGTGTACTTGGAGCCTGATATTTAAATAAATTTGTCCTTCTCAGCAAAAAACTATAAAATAATATGGTATTTTATAATGAGATCTTAGTTAAGTGTGGTCAAAAATTAGAAGAAAGAAAGCATCGGCCTAATGGTAAATAGTGTGGCTCGTTAATCCAGAGTATCCAGGTTCGAGTCCCGACAAAGACGAAAATATATGTGTGCTTATATATTGGTTTTTAAAAAAACACTTTTATTGGTGTGATTTAAATTATAATAGATCACGGTTTTTAAGTGTGATAACAACTAAAATAGATCATAATTTTTAAATGTGTTTTTTAACTATAATATATCTCGGTTTTTAAGTGTGATAACAACTATAATAAATCACGGTTTTTAAGTATGATAAGAACTATAATAGATCACAGTTTTTAAATGTGATGAAGTTATAACATATTACGGTTTTTAAGTGTGATACCAACTATAATAGATCACGGTTTCTAAGTGTGATAACTATTATAATATGTCACGGTTTGTAAAATATATCTCGGTTTTTAAGTGTGATAACAACTATAATAAATCACGGTTTTTAAGTATGATAAGAACTATAATAGATCACAGTTTTTAAATGTGATGAAGTTATAACAGATTACGGTTTTTAAGTGTGATACCAACTATAATAGATCACGGTTTCTAAGTGTGATAATTATTATAATAGGTCACAGTTTGTAAATGTGATTGGATTAAAGTACTTCTTGTCACACCTCAATATGCCACATTATAGAAGCCGTGAGTAATGTAAATATATCACATTTAAAAACCGTGATCTTTATACTTTTTTGTAGTAGTGCTTGTATATTTTCTTCCTTAAGGTTTTCTTTGTTTTTGTTTTTGTTTTTTTTCTTTGTTTTTTTAAAATATTTATTTATTTATTCGTTGTCGTTTTCTCATAAAGCACCAAAATTTATGCATGATCGACGTAATCCATTCTAGAAAGATTTAGAGGTGAAAAGACATAGCATTTAGCTTCAATTATGGACAAATCACTTTTTGTAAAGTTTATATATTTTTTTTTTTTTTTGAGGAATAAAGATTATAAAATTTTATCTTATAAGGCCACATAGAATCTTGTAATGCAGTTCAACCGAATTATATTCTGTAAGTAAAAGTAATTAACACAATACATTATCATTCATTGTTCAAATATTATGTATATGTCTTAGTAAATCGACATAATTATACTAGGGTTTAAGCTTTGTTAACAAAGCTGAGAAATCTTGGAAGTTGTAAGTGATTAGATTTTGTTGTTGTACATTATGTGTCCTCGAGGAAAACGACCCACCAAACATTAAACACAAGTCCAACGAGATATGTATTAAAATTAAAATATCAGCATTATTTATATAAGTATCAAATATTCATCTATATTGTAGGTATATCAAATTTTAGTAGTACGATGATAAACCGGTCAACAATATTAGTGACCTGATTATGCATACAAAGGAGGAAGCAATTGAAGTTATCCGCTTTATGGAGCCGAGACTATTCCGGGTAACCCAGGATAATTGGCCCTTCTTTTGAGCGCTCCCTCCCCCCCCCCCGCCCGCGGTCATAAAAGTTATCACGGACACAACACGGACGGACGAAGCCATGGCCATTGGAGTACTCTTTTGTAACCATGAGGCCGGGGCTCATTGAGCATGCTATCTCGCAGCGGATATCTGACAATTGGGATGTGGAATCCCCGGAGCTCTCAGCGATCTTACAAGCCTTAGTTCTGGCGGCTTCGAAAGAGGTTTCCGGATTATCATTGAGACTAATTCTTTATTATGCATTCAGTGTATTCAGACAGCAAGCGACGATCTATCTTACATGAGATGCTTGGTTTCGGATTGTTTGAGTTTGACATGGGCTTTTCAAAAGTGCCCTTTATGTTTTGTAAAACGGTTGGGCAATACACACGGCGGAAAATTTTAATGTGGTCAATCACCATCAAATTCAATAGACATGTGTCATCACATGAATAATTGTGTGTATATAGATCAATTCTCAACCATCCAAATCAATATTGAGTTTGGTGGTCATTGATCACCTTAAAATTTGCTTAAGATGGCTCATTGCCTTGCCCGTGCATGCCTATGTGTGGTGGGTTTAGTAGACTGTGGTGTGTTTCCTCCACAAGATGTAATAGATGCGCTTTTTTGGATATTGCTTAATAAGAGTTGATGATTCCCGATGATGCTAAATAAAGCACCGGTGATGTGTCAAGGTTGTTTAGAATCTAGGGGTGAAATAGAAAGAGGATGTAATGTGAAAAAGATGGTGTCTTTTATGGAAAGATGGTAGTTTTTATGTTGTACGGCTGGGTTCAAGAATGTATCTTGAATTGCCTACGTATCCTGTTTGGAATCCAGGAATCAAGCCTAACGTAGTTCCTGGATGCACGTATTTATAGGCTCATGCCCCCTTCGCCCTACATTTAGGGCGGTTTAATTTATTGACAAAAATGACCTTGGCCTCTGTCCAAGTTACCCCTTAGATATCGGCTCGATGTACATCGACATGGTCATGCCGATGTGGTAACCTCTATATAACTCATAATGTAAATAATCTTGATCATGTCGAGATGTCTCTACCGACTCGACATCATTGTCATACCCGGACCTCTTCCACATTCCAAGTTTGGACCACTCGGATCATTCCACGTGGAAGGGTGGCATATCGTATCGTCATAAGCCCCCGGATCTGACGAGGCCCTTTGAGATGCTAAAGTCGGATCTGAAAATTTGAAAAAGTCATTTGATTCGAGGCCTCCTTTTGGCGGGATTTAGGCTAATACCCTAACCGCCATAGGCTTCCATAGGATGACGTCATTCTACATCAGAATTAAATGGGCGCAGGAAACGAAACGTTTTTATTGGTTGGAAACCCTTGATATACGCGATACTTCCTTTATAACTGTCCAAAAACCGTCCCTTCGAATCATTTGGAGATCTTTGAAGATAAAAGGAGTCCCAAGCCGGTGAAGAGTCTAAACTTACTCATTCTCATCCATTTTTCCTGCCTCATACAAAATTTGCAAGTAAGCTTTGAATTTCCTCTGTTTCTTTCTTATTTTCATTGTTTTCTTTGCTTTTCCCATTCCCATGTCGGTGAGTGAGAGCGATTCTCAAAATTTAGAGGAAATCGCCGTGTCCGAGGACGAATCTCAGGAAGTAACGGTTTCCGAACAACTTGATACATCTGGCCAGAAGTCCACCGGAGAAGAAGGAGAGGAGGTAAGGGAGGAAGAAGAATCGACTTCCCGACGCCCTACGAAACGACAAACCAGAATGAAAGGTCAGGGTGCATACGGATGCGTATCCGCTCTAACAGAGGGAAAGGTTAAAGCTTTATGCCAGAGGTTCGATATTCCGTATTCGTCCAACAACATGCAAGTCCCTCGAGGTCAAAATCAATTCGCTTGTGATCCTCCTCCGGGTTTTTGCGCCGTTTATGAAGCGCAGCTAAAGGAAGGATTAAGATATCCTTTCGATCCGTGTCTTATCGAAGTGCTTCGACACTACCAGATATGTGTTGCTCAATTGGCTCCGAATGGTGTTAGAAGTCTCATGGGCTTTGTCCTAGCATGTCGAGTGGCTAAAGTCGAATTCACGGTGCGCTGTTCCGACGGTATTATTCGATCCGGGACCGCAAGACGCGGGGTGGTATACCTTTCGAAACGCCCTTTGGTCCCGGAATTTGTTCGGAAGGCCATATCTTCTCACGGCGACTGGAAACCTAACTTCTTCTTCATCCGACACGGTCTTGGTGACCTCGATATACATACTTGGCACCAAAGACCTAAGAAGTGGCATGACAAGCTTGACTCCGATCCACCCGTGTCGTGTGGAGTGCTTGAGCAAGCGCGTCCCGATATTGCAACTCGGAATCTGCACCCTCTATACGCTTATGCTGACATCGAGACGGCAGGCCCGGGCGCTTATATGGAGCTTGATGAAGAAGTCCGGGCTTTGTGTAGGACCTTCGTTATTTTATCGAACTGTTATACTTCTTTCTGTTTACTCATTTCCGTCTCGATTTTTTATTAATAATGATTTCGACTTTTGCAGTGGAGTATTTCTCAGAGATGGAATCGTCAACTAAGGTGTTAGACCCGAAAAAGACAGATCCCAAGAAAATCCAGGAGCTGGTCGGCATCAGATCGAAGAAGGCCGTATCCGGCTCGACAGCTTCTGGGAATCAAAGGACTCCGATTCGATCTGGGACTCCTGCTTCGTCCTCTAACACTTTGAGAAATCAACCGACGAAGCCGTGGTGGAGAAGCGCAAGAGGAGAACCTCGTCCAAAGGAAACGCCTTAAAGTTGCGAGATCCGACATGGTGTTGGGAAGGAAGCTCGCATCATTCCTCCACCAAGGCCACGAGCATCGACATGATTCCGGAGACCTCTACCACCGAGCCGAAGGCCATGGCTCTGAAGAGTTCAGCAGTTGGTTTACCAAAACTATGCGAGCTGTAAGCCTTTAATTCTTCATAGTTTTGAGGCTTTTATAATCTCAAGATCTTCCATTTTAAGGCCTCTCATGTTTTGCAGGCTCGGCTAATGACTCAAGTGGCCACGGTCAGGATGGAGTCTTCTGCCTCCCTGGTGGAAAAAGAGGAGACTATAAAGAAGCAGGCTGCCAAAATTGAGAAGCTCGAGGCATCGGTAAAGAAGATAGATGGACGACGCTTGACTCTTGAGGCTGATCTTGAAGCGTCTCAACTCAACTTATCCAAAGCGGAGAAGGCGCTGGCTGCAAGAGATGGGGAATTGTCCAAAGTAAAGTTGGAGCTCGAGGCCACCAAGACCGAGCTGGCTAACGCCATCAAGGCTCGGGACGACCTTCAATTTGAGGTCGACGGTTTCGCGACTCGCCAGGAGACGACTAGGAAGGACTATCCGGCCTCTTCGCGGAGTTTAAGAACGAAATGATGTTGTTGATGACTCAAGCGATGAAGGGAGGCTTCACGAACGCACTAAATGAAGTGAAGGCCGCCTTTCCCGAATTTGAAGTGTCTAGTGTCGGAAAGGCGCACTTATACGACACGGAAGCTATCCCTCGATATGGCCGCTACTTCGACGATCTCCGGTCTGGTGTCTCTTTGTATGAGAAATATGTGGTCCCTGCTCTGAACCAAGAGGGTGAGGAGGATGTCGACATTGAAGATCAAACTAACCTCAATGCGTCTGAGTCGGTCCCTCCTAATCTCTGAGTTTAAAACAACGTTTATTCGATTTGGTTGTACTTTTTAAACATTTACTTTCTTTGTCTTTGCTTTATTTTTTGTTGATGAACTCGTTCAGCTGGATTTCACTGGACTCTCCTTATCTAATTATTTGGTTTGTGATCCTTGCCTTTTTTGATTTATCTTTATGTCATTGCGACTCTCTTAGGGTGTAGTCATACCGACTTAATTCCCTTACGATTAATTTGGGTGCAGTCATATCGACTTAATTCCCTTTCGATTATTTAGGGTGTAGTCATATCGACTTAATTCCCTTTCGATTATTTAGGGTGTAGTCATATCGACTTAATTCCCTTTCGATTATTTAGGGTGTAGTCATATCGACTTAATTCCCTTTCTTGTGCGAGGTGTAGTCATATCGACTTAATTCCTCTCTATTCCCCCAAAGTGAAGCATGAGTTCATGACTCATGATACACTTTAAGTATGAGTTGATGTTCGCTTTAGCAGGTTAGGAGTGATAAGCATTAAAACTTTAACACATCGTATCGACGGGTACTTGCTATGATGGTTCAAAGAAAATTTCATAAATTGCAAACATAAAGCCTTGATGGTCGATTCGACGCATTACAATCACCAAAACGGAAATGAAAATTACACATAGTACTTTCTAAGATTAGTGGCATGCCGAGTTCGAGGCACCTTGTGCTTCCATCCGACCTTCCAAGTTGATATGCCCCTTTAGGATGGACTTTCAGGATCTTGTAAGGGCCTTCCCAATTCGGCTCGAGTTTGCCTATTGGGTCTTGTCTGCTTGCTTCATTCTTTCTCAGCACGAGGTCACCAACTTGGAAATATTTATACTTTACCCGAGCGTTATAGTATTGGGAAATCCTCCTCTTATACTCAGCCACTCGATGTGATGCGAGCTCTCTTCTTTCTTCGACATCATCTTTCGCCTGCTTGAGGTTGTTTTCATTTGTCTCGATATTATAAGCCAAAACCCGAGGTGAAGACAACCCGATCTCTCGCCGGTATAACCGCTTCACACCCGTAGGCCATTGCGAAAGGAGTTTCTCGAGTAGCCGCATTGGGTGCGGTTCGATACGACCACAAGATGCTTGGCAACCGTGTCCGCCCAATCGCGTCCCTCATCTTCCAATCGCTTCTTCGGACCGAACTTCAAGCGTCCGTTGGTCCGCTCGACTTGTCCGTTCGACCGAGGTCGAGCCACGGATGTCGTTCGTGTTCGATCTTAAACTCTTTGAGCCGCCTTTGTACCCTTTCATCCAAGAAGCGAGTGCCGTTGTCCGAGATCGGTACTTGGGGACTCCAAACCTGCATAAAATATTTTCCCACAAAAAC
The DNA here is from genome assembly GCA_036785695.1 of Gentiana straminea. Taxonomy (NCBI): domain Eukaryota; kingdom Viridiplantae; phylum Streptophyta; class Magnoliopsida; order Gentianales; family Gentianaceae; genus Gentiana; species Gentiana straminea. The sequence goes on from JAVUPR010000167.1 coordinate 10,233,971, forward strand.
TTCTTGATGGTTGTAGCTCTAATGTCAGCAAGGGCTTTAGCCTCAACCCATTTGGTGAAATAATCGACCGCGACCACAACAAACTTTAGATTTCCTGGGGCTCGAGGCAAGGGCCCTACTATATCGACACCCCACTCATCGAACGGCCAAACGATTCGATGACATTCATCTCTTGAGCCCGCGATGCGTTACTACATCATGAACGACACGCTTTACACTTCATAACCAACTCATTTGCGTCTCTGCATTGAGGGCCGGAAATACCCCCGCTAGCCTACATTTCCTTGTCGCATTCGTGCCCCACAATGATTTCCACATACTCCCCGATGTATTTCCTCGAGAAGATATGCTCCCTCTTCTTCCGACGCGCATCGCGTCCGGGCGCTACGAATGACTTCGTAAAGAACATAATCAAATAATGCGTATCTCGCCGATCGTAATCGTACCTTCCTTGCTTGAAACTTATCCGATGGTAGAATCCCATCTTTAAGATAAGCGGCTATCGGGTCCATCCACGTCGACCCCTGACTGATTGGTTGCACATCGACTTCTTCGTAGCTACGTTCTGACAACATTTCTACCAGGACTTTCTTTTTTGATTTGAAATTAGATGCCAGTTTGGATAGAGCATCAGCTCGCTTATTCTCACTTCTCGGTACCTGCTCGATGCGAACACTCTTGAATTTTGACATCAGTCCCTGAACCACTTTTAGATAGCTCTTCATTGCTTTTTCTTTAGCTTCATACTCCCCTCGAATGTGATTAACCACGAGCTGTGAGTCACTGTATACCAGGAGATCCTCGACCCCTAATTTGATTGCCAACTTCAAACCTGTGATCATGGCTTCATATTCTGCTTCATTGTTAGTGGCTTTAAATTCAAATCGAAGCGCATAAAGGAATTCCTCTCCTCTTGGGCTAACCAAACAACAACCCGACTCCTCGCTCCTTCCTTGCTAGAAGCACCATCAACATAAACGGTCCACTGTTCTTCTGATGGTTGTTTTTCTTGTTCTATTTGGATCGATAACCCTTCTGCAATGAAATCAGCCAGTGCTTGGCCTTTGATAGCTGTCCGAGGTGTGAACTCGATATCATATCCGGCTAACTCGACCACCCATTTGGTCAGTCGACCCGATGTCTCGGGCTTCGCCAAAATTTGTTTCAAGGGTTGGTTCGTGACTACCACGATTGGGTGTGCTTGAAAATAATGCTTTAACTTCCTCGACGCATGGACTAGACCCAAAACTAGCTTCTCGGTGGTGAATATCTTAACTCTGCCCCATGTAAGGCTTTCTTTGACGAAATAGATTGGTACCGACCCCGTTCCGCTTCTCGAATTAATACCGCGCTCATCGCTTCTTCACAAACAACAAGATACACTAAAGCCTTCTCTCCCTCTCGAGGTGATGCCAAGGTGGGCAGGTTTGACAAGTAACTCTTTAAATCTTCAAAAGCTTTTTGGCACCTGTCATCCCACTGGAAGGGACTTGCTTTCTTTAGGATCTTGAAGAATGGCAAGGCCCTTTGTGCCGATATCGATAGGAAACGGTTGAGAGCTGCCATCCGACCCGTTAATCTTTGTACCTCCTTCACACTTCGAGGCGGCCGGCAAGTTCGGAGGGCCTTGATTTTGTCTGGGTTCGCGTTAATTCCGTCCTTAGATATCATGTATCCCAAGAACTTTCCTGATCGGACCCCGAACGTACACTTTTTTGGGTTGAGTTTCATGTTGGCAGAACGAAGGACCTCGAACACTTCTCTCGTGTCGATTATAAACTGCCCGAGAGACTTACTCTTAATTAACAAATCGTCTACATAAACTTCGATGCTCCGTCCAATCAGTTTTTCGAAAATCTTGTTCACTGCGCGCTGGTACGTTGCTCCCGCATTCTTTAAACCAAAAGGCATCGTAACGAAACTAAATGTCCCGAAGTCTGTTATAAAAGCTGTCTTTTCCGAATCTCTGGGGTCCATAAGGATCTGATAGTAACCTCGATACGCATCTAGAAATCCAAAAACTTCGAAACCTAAGGTCGAATCGACAAGTTGGTCGATCTTGGGAAGTGGGTAAGAATCTTTTGGGCAAGCTTTGTTTAGATCTGTAAAGTCGATGCACATCCTCCAGCTCCCATCGGGCTTCTTCACTAAGACTGGGTTGGCTAACCAGTCTGGATATACCACTTCTTTAACGATCCCAGCTACCAAAGCAACTTGTCGACTTCTTTTTTTTTTAATCGCTTCCTTTCTTTCGGTGCTAGATTTCTCTTCTTTTGTTTCACCGGTTTCTTCGTGGGGTCGACATTGAGCTTGTGCACCTTTGCAATGTCACCTTTGGAGAGGCCCGGCATGTCGTCGGCTTTCCATGCAAAAACATCTCGAAACTCAACCAGGAGATCGACTAACGTCTGAACATCGGGGTGTGGAATCCACTTCCCGACTTGAACTCCCTGGCTTTCTTCTTCTTTCCAAACTAGAACTTCTTTCGTCGGATCGACCGAAACCCAACTTTTGTCCTCTTCCTCCTCAGGGATTAGCTCTTCAACCAACACTTGGCCTACACCCTTTCCTTTAATCGTTACTAGGTTGCAATTCCTGGCCACTGCCACATCTCCCTTTACCTCGTGGGTGCCATGCCATGTGGGGAATTTCATGCTGTTATGGTAGGTGGAGATCACTGCTCTCAAATCATAAAGTGCGGGTCGACCCAATATTACATTATATCCTGAAGGTGCCTTGACTACGACGTACGTCATCTCCATCGTTCGCCCCTTCTCACCATCTCCTACCGTGGTTAACAAGTTGATAGATCCAACAGGATGGATGGCCTGCCCTATAAAACCGAATAGCGGGGTGGACAATGGTGTTATATCTTCATCCTTTAACTTCATTGCCTTGAACGCCGAATAGTATAGGATATTCACAGCACTCCCGCTATCGATACAGACTCTCTTTATTAGCCCTCGACTGATAACTGCTTCTATGACTAAGCCTTCACTGCGGCCATAAGTACTTGGGACATCGTCTCTAGGTCCATATCCTACCTCTGTTGTGAATTTCAACTTCTTGGCTTCTCTCGACCCGTCCATAACGGGTTGACTTGATCGGGGTCGGTCTAAATCATGTTCCGCCACAATCGTATTCACGCCATATCCGATTCGGTTATCTCCATAAGGATCTCGATTCTGATCTTCCCTTCTATCGTCTCGACGCTCATCTCTCTGATTGTCCCTTCTCACGGGCTCAGATGACCTGTCTCTACGCCTTTGATTGCCTCGATTGGGAGATCGATCTCTTCTTCCGTGATAATTCTTCCTCTTATACTCACGACGCCCTTTGGGATCATCTTTCTCCGATCTGTCTATTACCTCGTCGAGTTGTCCTTCTTGGATGCCAGCGTCGATATCTCTCTTTAGATCGAAACATTCTTCTGTGTCATGTCCCACATCTTGATGGTAATCACAATACTTGTGGGTGTTTTTTCTCTTCTCGACATCCTTTGATATCGGTTTGGGCGTCCGAGCAATGTTCTTTTTTATCATGATGGCTAGCACCTCTTTCCGAGACCGATTAAGGGGTATGAAGTCTCTATCTTTCAAATTTCCTTTCTTCCCGAGTCGGTCTGTAATTGGTGCTTTGTCATCCGATCGAAAACACCGGTTTTCCCTTCATTCTTAGGTGACCTTTGGTCCGGCCACGGTTGTCGTTTCTCGATTGAGACCAAGCGAGATGGTGTGCAAGCGCACTGCCTCCTCACCTTGGCAAAACTTATGGACTATGTTCACACACTCGTCCATGCTTTCTGGCATCTTTCTAGATAGCTTGTCGTATAATTTCATGTTCCTGATCCCTGCAACGAAAAAGTTGACCTGAAGTGTCTCATTGAGATTGTGGACTTTCATTGCTTCGAGGTTAAAACGCTTCATATAATCGATAGTTGACTCATTCCTTTCTTGCTTGATGTTAGTCAAATGGGTAGAACTCAGATGAAACTTCTTGTTTCCAATAAACGCGTCGCGAAACTTTTGCCCCAACTGCACGAAGCTAGAAATCGACCCGGGTCTCAGTTTGTGGAACCACTCTCGAGCTCGACCTGTTAACAATGTGTCAAATGCTCGACACTTCATGGCGTCGTTCGCATTTCTTAGCCTCATCATCGATATGTATCGGTATAGATGATCCTCAGGATCTGTTGTGCCGTCATACGGATCCATTTTTGGGGGTTTGAAGGACTCGGGCATCGGGTAACGCTCGATCTCAGAAACAAAAGGCGACTCAAGCCAATCGATGTCTCGATCTTTGCCTACGATACGATTGAACTCGTCTCGTATACTTTCCTCGACCCTTCTTAAAGGCTTCTCTTGCGCGGCCCGCTTCTTGTAGTTGGTGGCACTGACTTCTACCTCGTCTTCGCATTCTTCTCGGATATCCACCAGCCTTCTTCCCTTTGCGTTTTCTAACTCTTTCGGCTGGTTGATCTAAAGGTTGCTGTCCGGAAAATCGTGGAGTCCCTTTTCAACAAACACGACGCTACGACACGCTTAAGTGCTTCTTCATCTAACGACGCCAAGTGGTCCGCAACATCCGCAACCGGGGAGGAAGGCGAGGTTTTTGTGTTTGCACAACCTGCAGCCTTAGAACCCGTGGGCTTTTCAGGACATTCGGTTTTGTTCCCCGTCGGCTCTAGGTCCGTGTGTTCTTCATTACGTACATTCTTACCGCTTGCTCGCTTTCCTTCTTGTTGACGGCGCCATCGTACTATTCTCTCTAAATCACCGATAGATAAAGGGCCCTCCTTCTAGCGCCAATGATGATGCTAAATAAAGCACCGGTGATGTGTCAAGGTTGTTTAGAATCTAGGGGTGAAATAGAAAGAGGATGTAATGTGAAAAAGATTGTGTCTTTTATGGAAAGATGGTAGTTTTTATGTTGTACGGCTGGGTTCAAGAATGTATCTTGAATTGCCTACGTATCCTGTTTGGAATCCAGGAATCAAGCCTAACGTAGTTCCTGGATGCACGTATTTATAGGCTCATGCCCCCCCCTTCTGCCCTACATTTAGGGCGGTTTAATTTATTGACAAAAATGACCTTGGCCTCCTGTCCAAGTTACCCCTTAGATATCAACTCGATGTACATCGACATGGTCATGCCGATGTGGTAACCTCCTATATAACTCATAATGTAAATAATCTTGATCATGTCGAGATGTCTCTACCGACTCGACATCATTGTCATACCTGGACCTCTTCCACATTCCAACTGGACCACTCAGATCATTCCACGTGGAAGGGTGGCATATCGTATCGTCAATTCCCTTAAAAAAAAAATAGTAGTATCAATTTTTTACTAGTTTTGATTAAACTTATGAAAGTTTTAACATTATCAATACTATACAATATTATTATCTATTAATTAATAAATACTTAGAACTAACAATAATTTTGAAAAATTTATATACAACAAGTAAAGTTGAGGAAGGTTTTAGTTGTGGTCTCAAATTGAGATCTGTTATTAGGGGCGGACCAATAATTTTTTAAGAGTAAATATTTTTTTTCAACGGTGTCAAAAAATGATTTTTATAAATAAAATTTAAGTAATTTATTTTTTTAGCGGTGTCCGCGCACCATATTTAAGTACATGTGGCTCCGCCACTAACCGGTGCCCATCAAATTTTGATATTCTCTATTTTTTTCATTGCACTTGCTAAAACCTTTACATAGGTATCAAATTTGATTTTGATACCATCTCATTGGACTTGACCACATGTAAATGATTTTCACCTCACCCAACATAAGTTATTTATCAGTTATGTATTGTCGTAAATAGTGTTTGGGGTTGTAAATTATTTGTAACCAATCGTAAATTTATGACGGTTCGGCCACAAATATGACATGACGTGTCCTAGCCAATACGATTCAAGAATACACCCTGTGTTGTGAAAAAACTGTTATTTTTCAAAAATTTCCTTTTTTTAAAGCATGAACCAATGCTGATACTGTAATATTCCGATTTTCGGGAAAGGGCAGACGTGTCATTTTGCGAAAACGAAATATTGGGTTCGGTTCCTTTTATTCGGAGTTTAAGTATTTGTTAAATTATATATGTATATTTCGAAATATATATATGTATATAGTTAAGGAAGATAATAAGATCTTTATCCTTTTTTTGGGATTTATCTTATTATAAAGGAAGATAATAAGATCTTTATCCTTTTTTTGGGATTTATCTTATTATAAAGGAAGATAATAAGATCTTTATCCTTTTTTTGGGATTTATCTTATTATAAAGGAAGATAATAAGATCTTTATCCTTTTTTTTGGGATTTTCTATTTAAGGAGAATAAATCCCCACAATTCTTATAACCTATTAGAAATCAGATTTTTCTCCACCTCCTTATACTCTCTGCGTGTGTGATCCAAAAATTAGGGCTGAGAGTTTTTCAATCGGCTGTTAAAGCAATTCTTGACGGTTTTCAGATCAGAGTAGAGCGCCGGAATCGTTGTGAAGAAGGCAACGTTTTGATTGCGAGAAAGTTGAAGCTTTGATAAGAGAAAGATCGGTTTTATTTCTTTGTTTCTCCGAGTTTTCTTTGTTGGAATAAGCTTGCTAAAGGTAAGCGACTCTTCCTACAATCTAATTGTGGTTTAGAGTAGAATAGATCATGTTTTGGATGCATATTGTATCAAGTTTTAAGCTTAGATGATGTTTAAGGATTAAGTTTTGTTTTGGATCTTAAAAGACATGTTTTTCTACGGTTTTTCTGCTATAATTCATGTGCAAGATGTTTAGATTCCAGTAGAGATCGTTAAGGGTTGAAGAACAGGTTTTAGGGCTTTTTCTGCGTAGGATGTGTACGCATTGGCTAGCAATGCGCCTGCATTCCTGATGCAGGATTGCTTAGAATAAGTGCAGCGGGGATGCGCACGCATTCCGAGTAATGCGCACGCATTGCCCCAGTTTCTATGTAATGTTGTTTTAAGCTATGTTTTGAATTTTAAACCTTAATTCATGATTAAATAACACTAATTAAATATGAACAAGCCCCGATTGAGTTTCTGATTCGTTCAGTTAAAACACCGAATGTACTCTTAAAGGGAGTTGAAGTTCGGATCCGTCGGAAGGGCATGAAAGGGCTTGTGCTTTGATGAACTAGGGTTCATCAATGTCCGTGTAATTGATAGGATGTGATGTCTAGTTGTCCGAGTGAGGGAGTAGAGCCGATAAGGGAGTATTATTCGAAAACACTTAGGTGACTAGTTAATTCACATTAATAATTACATAAGTGTAGTAAAAGCTAAAACGTCATCTATTCTTGGTTAGGCACTGATTCAAATCGGCGATGTGATACGTTCATAAAAGGTGGACAACACTACCGGCTCAAAAGGTGAAGGGTAGTGGAGGAAATCCATCGAACGTATATGCATACCGGGGAGATCCCGGGACTACCGGTACTAATCACCGTAGTTGGCAAGTACATCTCGTGGTGGAATTTTCACCATGCATTGTGTCCTTGAGTAATGATGTAACAAAGATAAGCTAAGTTAGAAACGTATAGTCACGACGTGTCGATGGGCATGTAGTGAACCCTAGATCGAGTCGGTCTCAGTAAGACAAATCTTTTAATAATAAACCTTAATCATATTGTAGCTTCTACTTCTTACTTTGTACATTGTACTTACCTCAAATGCATGTTTATTTATGTGTTTGGGGAGAGAAGACGAACAGGTAAATGATGAGTTCGAGGAGAACTTTGATGACGACGTTTGAGGACGCCGGAGTTGAAGACTTTGATTAATTATTATTCATTTCTTTATTTATTTCCTAGATTTGGATTATTATTGGATTTTGTAGTTTACTTTTAGTACTTTGGAATTCGCATCTTGTTTTGGGATTCGTTGGTTTTGTTTCGGATGTAATAACTTTACATTTCCTTCTCTAGTTCTTGAATTTCTATTCTGAGATGTTTGAAAAAAATTACCCGAGTCTTTTTAGCTTCCGTTTGCTTTTATTTGATACGACGTAGTAGGGGCTTACGTGTAATATTATTTATTTAATATTATGCGTGCCGAACGTTTCGATTTCCGGATAAGGACTCGGTGTCCGGGAACGGGGCGTTACAGATACCGTGTACCAGGACTAGCATAAAATTATTGATGACATAATATTCATAAATTCCTAAATACTACATCCGTCCCATAAAAAGTGTCCATAACGGAAAAATGAATTGTCCCATAAAAAGTGTCTATTTAAATTTCCAATACATCATTAAATACATTTTTTCCAATCATACCCCTATTTTAACATTTAATTTTCCATAATCCTTTCATATTCCAAAACAAACATTTATGATTAATTAAGGGTATATTTGTCTATTCATTCTTAAAATACAACACATTAATTATTTTCTTAATCTCCGTATCCAACAAAAAGTGGACAATTTTTATTGGACGGAGGTAGTATGACCGAAGTCGGAATCTTCTGTGATGGGTAATGTTAAAAAACTCTAATGGCATTTTTGTACGCAGAAATAGAATGGAATGAAATAAATTTATTTCACTATTGCGTTACATTTAAAGAATGAAATTAAACAAATTATATAAATGTACACATTGAGTAATTAGTAGGAAATGGTAGCGGATTAAGGTATGTGTGATAGGGTATGATATGATTCATAAGCTAGGATATGGTGGAAGGGATGGGGTTAGGTAGCATGGGGTGGGTGGGGTAGCCCCACCCTATACCCCAGTGCATCTTATCTCTTTACCAACCTTGCCCTACCCACACCTACCCTACCCACCACCTCAACCCACCCTACCATATCTTACCCGCCACCCCACTCTACCCTGCCCTACAATACTCACCACCCCAACCTACCCTACACTGCCTTACACTACCCTACCTTACCATACCCACTACCATTTCCTACCCTACGTTAACCACCGCCACACTCTACCCTACCCTACCTTAACCTCACCACACCCCACCCTACCCTACCTTACCCATCACTATACCCCACCCTACCCACCACGCACCCTACCCTACCTTAACCACCATCACCCTGCCATACCCTACCAAACCCATCACCCCGCCCTACGCTACACTACCTTACCCACCACCCCACCCTGTCGTACCATACCTTACCCATCACCCCACCCTACCCTACACTACTTTACCCACCACCCCACCCTACCTTACCCACCACCCACCTTACCTACCCTTCCCACCACCGCACCTCTACTCTAGCTTACCCACCACCCCAATCTAACCTACCCTACTTTTACCCACCACCCCAAGCTACCTTACCCTACTTTTACCCACCACCCCACGCTACCCTACCTTACCCAATCTTATCTCATCGTACCCTACCCTACGCATCCTATCTACCTTAACCAACCATCTACTCTACTCCATCATCACTTACCCTACCTTACCCCACCTCACCCTACGCTACCCTACCACTCACCCACTCTTACCTTATCACCCATGTGTTTTGTGATTTTCATTCTATTCCACCGCATTTTCCATCAATTTTTTGAAGGAATGAAAATGATCTATTTCATTCCATTATAATAAAATTTCATTCTATTCCATTATCTCATAATCATACACGAATATTAGAATGGAATGGAATGAAAATTCCATTTCACCTAACAAACATACCATAAGTCAAATATTTATTCGTGGAGTAAGGGTCACACTTAAATGACATTCAGATCAAACTCCAAATTACTCGAGTCACTTAATTCTTTTTAAATAAACAAAAATTACAATCATGTGTCGATGTCTTAATGGAATACCAGTCTAAATTTCATCACCATTAGACGTTTGAGTTGATTGTTGCAACCAACCACCAACTCTATACACTGTTTGGCAGCCAAGTAAAATTTATTTCATGAATGACAGCAAACGCAGTGGAGGACTTTCAACATCCCTCCCTCGTAGGTAATTTTGTTGTACGTACTCCCTATTAAAATGGATTGTCAAATGACTGTTATGTACACAAACAAACAAAATAGTTTTTCATTTTTCCACATATGTCAATCATCTAACGATCCATTTTTTATAGAGAATCCATGCATCAGAATTTTCCTACCTTATAACAATTGGGCATAGTTCGGTGGTTAATAAGCGGCATGTTGTGGTGACATGCTTTGGTTTGAGTTGGGGGTGAGAATATGATTCAATAAAAATAAAAATAAAAGGACTCATTCCAACTCTTAAAAGATTGAGTCATGGAGGATATCTCATTATTTACATCATCTACGAGGTCCTACATGCAAGACATCAAGGTCTTTTAGAGCAATGATGCAGGCACATGCAAACGTTGTGTCACAACAAGTGATACAACAGTATCTGCACCGTTGATCATGATGAGTTTACATCATGATCAACCTTGTAGATTGTGTCACTCGTTGTGACACAACTAGAGGCGGACGCATGCCCCCGACGAGGGGGGCGACACAATAGAGGGGTTTTTACGGTATGACAAGCACACTCCGGGGGATACAATAGCGGGGTATTTACGGTCCGGCAATTACATTTTTTTTAATTATAAAGATCATATATAGAGGAAATTGTCTCCGGTCTATAACTAAGAGTTACGACTTATCCATTTTTAATTTTGATTTTGTTGTAGTTTTGAGGGTCTTGATTGATCACCAATACTTTGAAAAACCTGCAAATTTTATGAAGAACGGATCCTCGCAGTCACGCGTATATCGCTGTCCTTCTTAAATTTATTCGACCCCTAACTTGTCCGGAGTACCACGAATAATTTAAGTGAGATACTGACTGAAAGCCTTGCCTTTTGTCTAGGACAAAATAGATCAAAAGATTACTTGAAGTGTTTAGATGTTTAAGACTTTATCAAGGATGCATACAATTGTTGTTTATTTGTTCAACAATGTAAAAAGACCTTTTATAGTACTTGGATTGCAGAGAAATAAGTTACAAGTTCGTATTTTAAGGTTACAACTTAAGTGAAAAGGTATCACTTGGTTATAACCACTTAAAAGGACCAAGAGTTACCTAAAAATCAGTTTTCGGGCCACTGGCGGGCGCCTGTGGCCAGCCTGTGATCATCAGAAAACCGCCAAACTTTCTGTTCAACTTTTAGGCATCTTCGAAGTACCACAGGCGGGCGCCTGTCACTCTGTTTCACCAAAACCTGATTTTTGGTCCTTTAACTGGTTTTCTGGTCCTTTAAGTGATTTTCTCGAACTATACTTGCTTATTTTCCATCCGTATACTCATATACACTTATATAAACGTGCACTCCGCACCTCCAAACTTATTATTAAGTGTTACGAGTATATCCATCCTTGTACTAAACCCCGATTACCTCAACGGCTTGTAATTATACTTAAATCACCAACAGATTTGACAAATAATATAATACAACAATGCGATTTGACAATATTAATATAATACAACATTATGATTTGACAATGATAATATAATACAAAAGTACGGTTCGCTTCACAACTTGTTTTTTTTTTTTTATATTGTTTTTCCTATAATAAATTTCTTAAAATGTATCAATTTGATAATAATTAGTAACAAAATGTTAAGGTAATCAATCATATTATGCCACAAGACAAATATAGGGGCGAAAATAAATTTATAAATACTAGTGTATTTTTACGATCTACAGGGGAAGACTGTCACCCCTCCCTATAATGTGCATCCGCCCCTGGACACAACGGTTGTATCTGTATCATTGATCGGTTTTTTGGATATAATTTCTTAGATAGAGTTGAATTGAAATTGGCAGCCAAGTAAAATTTATTTCATGAATGACAACAAACGCATTGGAGGACTTTCAACATCCCTCCCTCCTAGGGTAATTTTGTTGTCCGTTCTTATGAGGTAATTGAATGAAATAAAATTTTATTCCATTTGAATGAAAAATAGCCATTTTCATTTCTTTCAAAAATAGATGAAATGCAATGGAATAAAAAATGTTCATTTTAAAGTTGTGTTTCTATTGCAAGGAAATTCCAACGAATAGTGAGATTTTCATGTACAAGGATTTCTGAGTTTTTTTTTCTCTTTTTCGAGAATGAGTTAACCTGTCTCTGATACAATAAGAGAATTCGTGGGTAAAAAAAATTTCGCTTCTCACTCATCAATCACAATGGTACATTATATAGTTACAACTAGGGCTTCACCCTCTACGTATAATGACAATTCTACCCTTACTAAGATAATTACAAAAATACATCATAATCATAATATATATCGTGCGTACGACGTACGGGCGAGTATCGTGCGTGCGGTGTGCGGTGTGCGGCGTGCGTGACGACGGCGTGCATCGTGAGTACTTGTGTGTGTGTGTGTGTGTTTTAATGCATACATACATACATACATACATACGTACATACATACATATACGTATACATATATAGCTAGGAGTTTTGCGTAATCACCCAAAGCAACGTGAGACAGATACATTCTTGCATCATTGATATCACCAAAACAAAAAGATAAGTTATTGCCAATTTTTAATTAGAATTGAGTTCCTTGCCTCAGATCCTGAAAACACCATCCTCGTTTGGGTCTATGTTGTGGTTATCTGTTCCACAACAAAATAAAACATTTTTTTATCGTTTGACGATGATGATGATCTGGTGACATAAATGTGATATTCTTGAAGCCAATAAATCCTTAGTTATAGCTTGTGTCATCGAAGTGGACTTCGTATTTACAACAGTTTTGTTCGTCACATCCACCACCACGTACTCTCTTGCAATACGGGTCGCCGGGAGGGAGGCATGTTGACCGCTTATACCAAACTGGGTCGTTTCTGTTTGATGTGACGCGAATAAAGAGTCCATTTTCAGTTTCTTCTAAATAATTTATGTTCATGAATCCTATAAACTTTTTTTTGTGTGTGGAAAATCCGTAACATATAAATTGGATAGAGAGTTTGTGTTTTGTGTACTACAAGTAATGCAAAATCTAAAGATTATTTATCTTATTTTACAGACATGATTGTAGATCATTGTAGATATAAGTTTTGTTATGATAATAAACACCCGTAGATATAAGTTTTGTTATGATAATAAACACCCCACTCTAAAACCCTGCACCGCTCTCGCTCTTCCCCGGCTTCATGGCAGATCAGCCGCCTGAGGTTCCCTTGGAGCCCTATCAACCAAGCACTGCAAGCTACGCCCAGGTTACCGGCCAAGCAGCCACGCACTCCACCTTCAATGCTGACACTCTGCGAGAGCCTCCATTTTCAAAGGCGAGCCATCGCTAATTATTCCAGCCGACACCGAAGCTGCCATGCCCGCCGGTTTTCAAAGGTCAATTGTTGGCAAATTTTCGCAGAGCATGCCCCTTCTTGATATGATCAGAAAATTTTTAAGCATCCTGGCAAGTAGGCAATAAGAATATGCTTGTGTTCAAATGGACGGTAGACTTTCATGTTGATCGCGAGTCATCCATAATCTTGTTTGTTTGGATTTCTCTACTGAAACTCCCAGTTCATCTTATGAATAAGGACTTTATATTTATCTTGATGCAATCGGTTGGAAAACCTCTTAGAATTGATGCTGCTACGGATGAACACCGTAGACCTTCGTTAGCTCGGGTTCAAGTGGAGGTTGATGTTTTAAAGAATGTACCTAGTCGTATCTCGATTCAAAAAGAGAATGGAGATGGTTTCTGACAACCTATTCTCCTAGAAGGAAATCATCCTGCTTATTGTACTCACTGTTGGCATATGGGTCATAATCAAGACTCTTGCATCGTTAGGCATCCGGAATTAGCTGCCTCGACTCGTCAGAATCCCAACAAACCGGCTCAAATTTTTGTGGTGAAGCCTACACAGGAACAACAAAAATCTGTGGTGAACAACGAAAGCCTGCCAAAAAATACTGAAGAAGATACTACTGCTCCCACCAAGGAACCGGAATTGCCTTTGGCTATTGTCTCCGAACAAACGGCCCAAGACCATGTTGCAGCTCTGGAAGTGCAGTCAAATGCACCATATGGCTATGCAATGGGTGAAGAAAGTGCCTTAGAGAATTTGGAAAGCAAGGGATTAAGTTCAAATACAGCTAATGGCACTCGAAAAATTCAAGCTGCAAAAATACAGCTGTAACTCGAACCGGCCCCGATCATGCTGGAAGCCTTACTTCTCCACCAACTCGAAAGAACACTATCACCGAGCAGACGGGTCCTTCGATTAATAAGGATAAAGAACTCCTAGAACTTTTGAATACATCGCCTAGAAAAATCAAGGAAAAGAAAAATTATTCTTCTGATAAAGAAAATGAAACATTTGAAGTTAGAAAAATACATATGATGGCTAGGCGATCGAAAAAGAAAAACAATCGTTATCTTCAAGATTTTGTAATTTGAGTTATGAAACCTCGGCTTGTGAATTTCAAAAGTATTTTTAGTTTTCAATAAAATTGCTATTTAATTAAAAAAAAAAACACCCCAGTCATCTTTCCATTTTCTTTCTAAATAATTTATGTAAACAAATCCTTGAAAATGATATATTCATTTCATATATTCACTATACATATTTTTTTTACACTTTTATTAACATTGATTAAAGTATAAGACTCATTAATTTATATAAAACGATAAAAATATGGAATGATATGCAACGCCTCCAGACCCCGGGCCTGGTAGCGCTAAATGAGTTATAAATGGTTCGGTCAACTACTTAGACCGCCGTCCTCGCTTGGTTTAAAATGGTTAACCTGAGTTGACAATATTTTTATGTCTCACACTTATATGGGGGTGAGCATTCTATTGTTTTTCCTATGTGGGACATTAGGTTCTCTCCCCCTCCCCCTTTATAAGGGACCGGCGTCTCGCCAGGACGGCCAAGACTACCAGAGGTAACTAGAGGTCATCGTGCCAGGACGGCCAAGAGTTTTCTCGGATCGTCCATACTAAAGGGAACTAAAGGTCATCGCGTCATGACGGCCAAGACTGTTCTCGGATCGTCCTTACTAGAGGTAAGGAGAGATCATCCTTACACCGTCTTCTTGTACGGTGCAGCGCATAGTTCCGTCTGATAGTCGGCTCTGAATACCATTCTTTAACTTCCTACTAGAGGTAACTAGAGATCATCCTTACACCGTCTTCTTGTACGGTGCAGCGCATAGTTCCGTCTGATAGTCGGCTCTGAATACCATTCTTTAACGCCTCCAGACCCCGGGTCTGGTAGCGTAAATGAGTTATAAATGGTCCGGTCAACTGCTTAGACTGCCGTCCTCGATTGGTCTAAAAGAGCTAACCCGAGTTGATAAAATATTTATGTCTCACACTTATATGGGGGTGAACATTCTACTATTTTTCCTATGTGAGACATTACATGATACTTGAATGATACTTGAAGTAAACATATACTCCAATTTCCTATAAAAAAAAGTAAAGATATAAAATGAATATATCACTATCTCCGAAATATATATAAGATAAGATTAATGTATATGGCAGTTTCTTTTGGATTGAGTTTTACTACCTCCGTCCCATAATAAGTGTCCATATTTTAGAAAAAAATTGTCCCATAAAAAGTGTCATTTTATATTACCAATGTATCATTTAATGTTTATTTTCCAAAGAATTGCTTACCAAACATTTATTTATCGCACTCATTTCAAATCCCAAAACAAACATTTATTATTTGTTAGGGGTAAGTATGTCAATATAGTATAAAAACACAACACATTAATTACATTTCTTAATATGTGTGAAAACTAAAAATAGGACACTTAATTTGGGACGGAGGTAGTATTTATCATTTAATTTTTTTTTATACTGTCTGCCCTTTGTTTCCTCTTTTGTCTATATTCCCGGTGCACACGTCTGCTCTTACTTACCGCCAAAATAATACTAAAAGGAACAGGAAAAAAATTCCGTTCACGTGTTTCCTATTTTACCTTGGAAATAATCAAAATATATTCAAACACATTCCCCACACTTTCCTTTCCCCACAAACATTCAAATGTTTTTTTTTTTTTGTGAGGCATCACATTCAAATGTTTTGTGAGCCGCGTTTTACGCTGCATTTTTTAAAATAATAATAATGAAATGTTAATTTTAAAGATTTTTTTTATTGAGGAAATTTTAAAAGATTATGATCCAACAGTTATATTAAAGACAATTATGGAGGTATATAATTACTCCACATAAATTGATTCAAACTCATTTTTTTTTTACCACACCTCAATGTTTAAAATTACAAAAAACATGGACCACAAATCACACTTCCGGGAGATTCGCTGGTACAATGTACCGGTGCCTTTATCACTTTTCGTATAGTATTAAAGTTGTAGTAAATAATACGGTTCAGTTAGTATAACAAAACTAGACCGTCAAGTTTATCGTTGAATTAATATCGAAATAATATAAACCGTTAGATGAATTTGATGTATTATTAATTATTATCTACCATGAAAAGAGATTTTAACCTGTTAAACGGGTATTAAAAAATGAAAAATAAAGCCAAAAAGAGCAATTGCAATTTTTTTTTTTGATGAATCGATGGACTAAACTCATCTGAGTTAATAGTTGTGAAGCATGTGTTAGGACGTAATCCACCTTACTTTGTTGTGAAGAAATACATTGAAGCTAAGTGGAATTTCAAGCGATTGATTGAAATGCAAAAATTGGATGACATTTTTTTATGAAACAATAAATTTTATTAATCAACATATCCGTCAAGTAAGCGGCCAAAACGTCACAAGGGAGCGATGTGCCCAAGATGTCCGAGTCGACTAACAAAGCATGTTTAGCTAAAAAATGTGTTGGGACATTCCTTGTACGCCGAATAAAAGTAAAAGAGACAGATATGAAACTAGATAACAGAGCCAAACAATCATGCACTAAACAATCGTGGGCCGTAAGATCTTCTAGGGGTCGGCGGAGCCGCGAGACACACGCCAAGAAATCTCTCTCTACCTCAAGCCGCTGAATCCCCAAATGTCGCGCTTCCTCCAAAGCCAAGGAAATAACATTTAGCTCCATGTATTACATCGGGTCTCCTGGATCAAAGTGATATGCAAATGAATGAAGAACATTTCAATATCAGCTCAGTGATTCTAGATCCCAGACTGAACCTGATTTCTTGCTCGAGCAGGGCATACTGAAGTTTAGAGACAAGATATATGTAGGATCTTCAGGTAATCTGAGGCAAGAGATACTATCTCGATTGCATGACAACCCTCTAGGGGGTCACTATGGCATTAGAGCTTGTCCAAGGAGGATCTCTAATACATTCTACTAGCCTAAGATGAAGGATGATGCCAAAAACTTAATTCAAAACCGCCTCATCTGTTAGCAGTGCAAGGACATTCATGAACATAATTGGACTCACAATCAATATATCATTTCATTTTGAGTATCAATAATAATAATAATAATAATAATAACAACAACAACACTGAAACACATAACAATCAATAGATCATACATCAATGATATAAAATGATATTGAAAGTAATGTTATTTGTACAACCGTTATGTCATAACAAATGGCACGGTCTGATCAACGATGCAGGTGATATCACAATTGATGTGCTCGTATCATTATTCTTTTATTGATGTCACCGTAAAATAGTTACGATTAATAACATTAAATAATTTTTGGGAAATTAGGGATAAGGACGCAATCTGGAATATTTTTAAGTAACAGGACAGTTACATATTTTTTATAGGGAGAAGGACAACTGCATAATTTTTATAGCGAGAAGGACAAACAGTGAATCCCGAAAATCAGTGAATCTCCCCAGTGAATCCCGAAATCAGTGAATTTCGATAGTGAATCCCGAAAATTAGTGAATTTCGACAATGAGTTTTGAAAATTAGTGAATTTCGACAGTGAATTTAGGCAGTGAATTTATACAGAGATTTTCGAACACAAGTGAATTTCGACAGTGGATAAATAATTTTGTCCTTTATGCAAAAGTTTCAAAAGACTGTCCTTCTACTCAATTGATGAAATATTTATGAGAATTTATATAGCCTTTTTTCAACAAATTCTTGTGTTTTTTTCCGTTTTTTTGACCGCGATTTTTTCCCCAATAATTTTATGCCATTGATAATCATATAAATTGATTTTTGTTAAATTTGTTTTGTATGGATCACTAATAACAATAACAATAATAATATGGAAAATTAGGGATAAGGACACAATCTGAAATATTTTTAAGTAACAGGACAACTACATATTTTTTATAGGAAGAAGGACAACTGCATAATTTTTATAGCGAGAAGGACAAACAGTGAATCCCGAAAATCAGTGAATCTCTCCAGTGAATCCCGAAATCAGTGAATTTCGACAGTGAATCCCGAAAATTAGTGAATTTCGACGATGAATTTTGAAAATTAGTGAATTTCGACAGTGAATTTCGTCAGTGAATTTAAACAGTGAATTTCGACAGTGAATAAATAGTTTTGTCCTTTATGCAAAAGTTTTAAAAAAACGTCATTCTACTCAATTGATGAAATATTTTTGTCCTTCTCCCTCATTCCCCCATAATAATAACAATAACAATTATCCCTAATAATAATAGGAAGGAGATACACCAAACAAGAAACAATAATAAGATGAATGAATGTTCTACAAGAATCCCTCTAATACAATGAATAATATTCCTACAGTGGGGCCATCTTTCCTGACATTACATAAGGTGTTTAAATTGGTTTTTGAGAATAGCATTATTTAATATAATAATAATACTACTGAAAAGAGAAGAATTCTTGTGAAAATTGACAGGTTGGGGTGTCTAGTTCATCTTCAACGAAAGGTCAAAGAAAAACATTTGGAAGTTTGGAACCAAAAATCTCCCAAAACCTCCAAATTCCAAAACCCAGCTATCATTTTCCTTGTTTGGGTATCCTTTTCTTTCTGTTCGGCACTTTCATGCAGGCAGGCACGATACGATACACACATACACTCTGTCGTGTAAGTTTTCTTTCTTTCTCTTTTTTCTAAGTACCTATCTGTACAGCTATTTCACTAAGATTCTCTGTTTCCGTGATGGAATTTAAGTCATCTACGCAGCTTGGTCCATGATTTTTTTCTTTTTTTTGGTTTGATTCTGGGTCAGATTCTAAAATGGTATGTTTAATTACTTGGCTCAGGAATTAAGTGATTGAACGGAAAGCTATCTTTTTTCTTTTCCTGAGCTATATATATGGAAAGTGGGAACGCAGCTTTGAACTCGATTGGGGAATCGCAGTCGGTGGTTCCGGCGGAATCGACGGTGGTTACAGCAAGAAAAGTGGCTGAGAAAAGGAAAATCAGACGGCCATCCAAAGGCCAGCTCCCGAAGAGGATTAAACAAGAGGATGAGGATGTTTGTTTTATATGTTTAAATGGTGGTGATCTTGTTCTCTGTGATTTCAAGTAAATCTCTCATTCTTTCACTTTTTTTTTTATTTAAAAAAAAAAAAATCATCAAATTAAAAAATTGGTTTGGTTTCTCATTTCGACTAAAAGAGCTTTTTATTCGGAATTAATCACCAAAATAGCAATTTTGTTTCGCTTCTCATTTCAACTAAAAAAAAGCATTTAATCTTCTTCTGAATATGGAAGATAAATCAAGCTACTTCAATGTCCATTCTGATGAAAATTTATTTTCTTGGTGCTATTTCTTGCAGGTGTTGTCCAAAAGCATATCATTTAGCCTGTATTCAAAAGGATGAGAAATTTTTAAGCTCCAAGAAGAAATGGATTTGTGGTGTGTGCAGATACTTCTTCACCCCCCTCCCCCCTCCCCTCTCCCCCCTCCCCTTAAACCCCATTTTTGGATAAAAGTGCTGTGCTGTATCTGTACTTTATCTTAGAATGGCCAATGTGGATTCAACTATTAGATTTTATGCCAATAAAAGGAGAATTCAATGCAGGTAGAATCTGTCAAATTGTTGGACCACTGTCTTTGCCTAGGTGCTCAATTGAGAGGAATGTGATTTACTCAATCTTACTAGAAAATTCTAGAATCATTAACCTTAAATTAGCAGAAGAATGAAAATTAAGAACAAGGTGTTTGGCCTGCTTGACCTACCTAAGAGATGGTTCATTCTAGTAATCGCTGTGGGTTAAATCTCTGTTTTGGTACTGCTAGTTACATTTCTTCTAATTATTCACCTTGTTTTAACCCGGATTCAGAATAATTCACACTTTGGTGGCTGGGATTTTAGGAAAAGGCACATTGGATGTTAAAGTGACTTGTGCAACCATTGCTTAATTTCCCAAGAATTTGACCTTTTTTTTTAAGGATTTTACATTCCTTTGATCTGGCTGTTAAACAAAAGTATTTGGTTGTGAAATAAAAAAAAACTTTAGTCATTTCTTTTGTTCTATATGGGAAATGGTATCTTCTCTTAGTTTTTCAGTTGTTAGAAATTTACTGTTTTTGCCTTTTCGTATCTTTTTTTACATGCTATCCTTTTCTTCCCTATCGTTTTAAGGTTAGGTTTTTTTTGGCTAATGCTGTTTTTATTTGTTTATTATTATCTCAGGTTGGCACTTGTGTACTGTTTGTCTGAAGACTGCCCACTATATGTGCTACACTTGCACTTATTCATTCTGCAAGACGTGCGTGAAGAAAGCCGAGTATGTCTGCGTCAGAGAAAATAACGGGTTTTGCAGTACATGCTTGAAAACCATTATGCTGATTGAAGTTCAAGATGCTGGAAACAACGAAATGGTATTGTTGAATATACTCCTTTGTTTTAAAGGCTAATATCTTTATTGTTTTGTCATTCCATTAAGAGGTTATATATTAATCTCGAGGTTATAAACTTGGATTCGTTTTTTGTGCAGATGCAAGTAGATTTTGATGATCAGGGTAGTTGGGAATATCTCTTTAAGGTATACTGGATATCATTGAAGGACAAGTTGTCTTTAACATTGAATGAGTTGAAGGAAGGCCGAAACACATGGAATGGATTTGTTGGATCAGATTTTTTGCCCCGACCCTCTGAGGATGGAGTTGTGCCAGCTTTACTGGAATCACATGAACATTCAAAGCCGGAGACTGTACAACACCAAGCTTCTCTTACAACTGAGAGTTGTTGTGATAAAAGCACGGTTGTGGATGGATACACGGATTGGGGATCTAGAGAACTTTTAGAGTTTGTTTCTCATACTAAAGATGGAGATACAAGTGTTATGTCTCGATTGGATGTCCGGTTACTTTTGCTTGAGTACATCAAGTCAAACAATCTCCATGATCCTCATCATAAAAGTCGAATAATCTGTGATGAAAGGCTGAAGAATCTTTTTGGAAAGCCCTTTGTTGGCCATATGGAAATGCTGAAGCTTCTTGATTATCACTTTATGAAGAAAGAGAATATTCAGAAGAAAGATGGAATTCATGTCGGTGCTGATGAGCACAAAAATCCCGTAAATAAACTAAGTAAAACTAGTAAGAAGGATGAAGATAGAACACCTCAGACAAACTTTGATGATTATGCAGCAATAGATGTTCACAACATTAGTTTGATATTCTTGCGGCGTAGCATGATCGAAAGCATTTTAGGCGAGGTGGAAAACTTCCACGAACAAGTTGTGGGGTCCATTGTTCGTATAAGTGTGTCCAATGATGGCCAGAAGCCTGATATGCACAGGCTTGTTCAAGTTGTAGGTATTGTTGCTCGTTTTCTTGGCGCCATTCAGTTTATTATTATTATTATTATTATTATTATTATTATTGAAATTTATTATCTTTGGTTTGCACACAGGCACTAGTAAAGGAGCAGAAACTTATAAAGTTGGTGATAAGACAACAGATATAATGCTTGAGGTGTTAAACCTAACTAAGAAAGAGAGTATGCCGATAGATGCAATTTCTGATCAAGACTTTTCTGAGGTAATTTACTTACTATTATTGAGATCTTCAACGATCCTTCGAGTTTATGCTTATTAGTATTCTTAATTTTTAATTTAAAATCCGCCCTCCAATTAGATATATAGTAAATGTAATTTGAGATGATGATTATATAATTTCAGGACGAATGCAAACGTCTTCACCAAGGTATAAAATTCGGTCTCGTGAAGCGTTTGGCTGTGGTGAGTACATTTGATAGGCTTTTATAAATGACTTAGGAAAATAATCCATGCATGAATTTTACTAATTTTTGTGTTCTGATATATATAGGAAGAAATACAGTCGAAAGCAGTTGCTCTTCAGGCTTTGAAGTTTCATGATGTAAGTCCATCACATTATATGGAAATATGACTTTTTATTCGAATAAAAAAGTTGGAAACGTGTTACGTAAATCCGCTTATTTATTGGTGCTGACTTGTATGACAAACCTTTAAATGCAGTGGCTTGCAGCTGAAATACTACGGCTCAATCGTATACGGAATCAAGCTAAGAAGAAGGGTCTCCAAAAGGAATATCCTTTACTTGATATGAGTTGGATTTGAGTTTAAAGCTCAATTTATTTTTTTCGATTTTATTTCTTCTTCAGGACTTTCACATAGACATGATTGGAAAGAAAATTAAAAAACTATATGATAACTGTTCTGATTTCAGATTTCTGATTTCTTCGTACTTTCAACTTGTTTGCATTTCCTTTACTAGCTATTACGGTTATAGAATGTACGGAAAAGTTAAAGATGTTAAAGACTCCCGAGGAACGTCAGAGGAGGCTATCTGCAATTCCAGAAGTGCATGCAGATCCAAAAATGAATCCGAGCTATGAATCTGAAGATGAGGATGAAGGTAAAAATGATATATAACAAAACAATGCTTGGCTCTGTTTTTTCTTTTCTTAAAATACTTATCTTAATCAGAATTCTTGTTTTGCATATCCAGATAAAGGTGATGAACCTGTCAGTAATCAGGGATTGCATGAGAACGAAAATGGATGTGTTTCAAATACGTGTGATAAACAAGAAGAAGTTCATGCAAATGGCTCGAGTGTTACAGGGAATCAAGCTGCTAGGTTGAGCTCTGCTTCAGAAACTGCAATGGTGGATTCACCTTCAATAAATACCATTGAAACAGAGGCAATTTGGCAGTACCGTGATCCGAATGGTAAAATCCAAGGTCCGTTTTCCATGAAGCAGCTGCGATTTTGGAGCACAACGGGTTACTTTCCAGTTGATATGAAGATATGGAATGACAATGAACAAGAAAACTCCATACTTCTTACTGATGCATTAGTTGGGAAATTTCATAGCAACCTGTGTATGGAGTCCAGTGAAGAAGCTAGAAACGACGTGGATAATAAGGTGCATGTTTCTCTAAATTTGGATTTAAACGAAAAGGATTTTAATGCAGCCTCATCTACTGAGTTACAAAAGTCATCTGAGCAAAGTGATGATTCAAATGTCTTGGATCTTCCAAGCCTTAACCCGGAAACAGGTACTGGAAACTTGGAGATTATTCCCTCTTCTGAGCATCCTGCAGATTTGGAGATTCGAGTTGATGACATGAAAAGCTCGATTGGAAAGGAACAAAACGAGCCATCAGAAATTCCTGTTGAAGATTCAGGATTGAGCAGAGAACCCGAATCTGTTAAAGCCTCAATGTCTTCTTCTTCACTACAAGTTTCTGAGATGGTAACCACTAATAATCTCGTGGCTACACCGAATTCCAATCAAAACGTGTCCTGTTGGCAAGCAATAAACGAGCGAATCGAGTTTAGTACTTTGGCGGACGAATCTGTATCAGATCTTTTAGCTGAAATCGATGCTATGGAGTTTCAAAACAGCCCACCTACTTGTGCTGCAACAACGAACGACATGGTAGTAGACAGAAACGAGTGTTTTAGCTCCATTGAAGACACCGGGAAAAGCGACGCATTGAGCTCTACTGCAGATTTTCCATTTCCTAATTTAGAAGCTGTAATGGATGATCTATTTGGGAAATCTGATGCTTTTAACCTTCCTTCAACTACTAGTAGTAGTTCATACATACATCCTTCACCACCATCCACAGTGAATCATCAAGCCGTTGCTTCTGAAAACATGGTTCACGACAAGGGTCCGGAAACCACGAACCACAGTTTTGGCTCAGGAACACCTCAGGTTTTAACATCATGGGATAATCAAAGCTTCAATCTTGGTGTCAATAATGGGGGTGAGATGATTGCGGGTTCAAGTGATATGGACACGGGATTTGGTAGCAATAGGCAGTTTCATGGTGGGGGCGACGGAGAAGGAGTAGGGTATTCGTCTAGGCCGCCATTAAAGGAGCAGCGAGTTTGTGAATTTCACCAAAAGGGGCAATGCAAGAAAGGAGCATTATGTGATTATCTCCATACATAAACATCTCAGGTTGTATATTGCTTTTAATTCATTCTCAGTACAATCAAATTTGTTGGAGGCTGAAGAATTATTATTAGCTATATTTAGGAGCAGAGCATAAATCATTCTTTTAACAGAATCTTTTGTTGTAAGGGGAATTGAATCCTCTTTTAAGACTTATATGGCATATTTTGCCTCCATGTTAAAACTTGACATGGAACATTAGCAGGATTTTGGAATGGAAATTATTCTTGATGTTTCAATTTGGTTCGAATAAATAAAAACTTTCTTCATCCGATTTTTCTCTCGTTACAATACATAACATTTGAGGGCTAAGCCAGCATTTGAGAACACTACGGAAAATAGAGGCTTTTGATTATATTCATTTTCCCAATGAAAATTTGTGGCTGTTTTTTCAGCCATTATCATTCACCTCTTCTTCTTCTTCTTCTCCTCGAAGGCCAAAAAGCCTACCCGTTTGGATTGAAGGAGTTTGATAGAAAGGAAATAAAAGATAATGACATAAAAGAAAGGAAAGAGTAAGGATAGATTGTGAAGTCTATTTTGAGTGTTTGAATAAAACTAGACATAAAGGAAAATAGATATGGAGATTGACAATTCGAATTTATCAAAATGAATTGTTTCATTCCGTTTCTCACCTGTTTTGGAAGGAAACGAGACCGCCCAATTTATAAAGAACACTATCCTTCCTTTTCCCTTGCTCTCCTTTCCTTTCTTTCAAACTAAAACATACCAAACACCAAAATTTGAATCCTTCCAAATCATATCATTTCTTTTCCCTTCCAAGCAAAAACCAAAACTACTCTTTTCTCTTGGGAGATCGAACTTTTCTAAAGTTTTCTTCCGGCAGCCGTATTAGATTTAGGAGACTCCTCCACATTAATGACACCTAGAGGACCATTATGCCCCATCCTGGCGAAGGAGTCAGCCACTGCTTGAAAGTAATCTTGACCTCCCAAGCCTTTTCCATCGTCTTGTGAATGTCTTGGATGATAACCATAATTGTCTTTACTTTGGCTCCTGCTATTGATAGGAAGCACAACAACAAGGGAATCAAACCCAACCTAAAGAGCCAGAACTCCATAGTCCTTAACCAACACCATTGCTTTTCTAATGGCCATCAGTTCCTCGATGTAAATGGCGTTCTTTCTCATAGCTCCAATAAAACCTCTCAGCCATCTACCATTAGAGTCTCCGAACACTCCACCTATAGCTATGTCCTCTCTACCATCAACATACGGATTGTGTGTAACTTATTTGATTGCCTTTTCGTATCCGTAAAAAATAATTTCATTATGAATTTTTTAGGGTACATTTTAATTTTTAAAATAATAAAAATTGTCAACATGGCATCGGTAGGGTTCGAGTCCTTTTGGGACAAAAAGTGTGCGTGCGGGTGTTTCATTCGTATACATACAAAAATAACTAAAAATTGATTTTTTTTTTTTTTTAACAAGCATCAGGTTGACCACGTGTCATCCGCAGAAGTGTCTTTTTATTGCACGAAAAACTGAGTCTACCCGCCAGCCTTTCAATGGAGTTATTACTGCAATTTCAGTGTTGAATGTATCGTCGCTACGTATTCCTCTAACAAAAATTCTACTACTAGTATTTCTAATTGTTGAAGAACATGATTTTGAAAGGTAACTGGAAAAGGAAAGCTAAATAGAGAATCCAAAATTTGTTGCATGATGTCTTCTTCATCAATATTGACACCAACACAAAGGTATGCAGCCGGAGCTCTGTTCGGCTTGGCTCTCCACCAGGCTCAGAATCATCAGACTCGCATTTTTGGCGTTCCCTCCGATGATCCGGACGATGATTCCGGCTTAATTCAAGATCGGATTAGCGGTGCCAGCAGTAGCAGCGATTCCGTCTCCGAAGATCCCCAAGCTTGGGTACATGACTCTTTCGACCTCCTTCGCCCTGTCTTCAGGTAATACCTCATTTTACTCATTTTCATATTTAGGCAGTAATAATTTCGATGATTACACACTTCCCCTAGCTGAATTGCGAATTTAGGTTTCTAGATATAGAGGAGAACGCATGGACCGGACTGGAGGAAACTTCCGGTTGTTTACCTGCAAGTCATCATGTTGGAGCGGTTAGACCTGGTCCTTTCGTTTCAAATTTTAGATTTATAAGTTTGCGTGATATTGGAGACGATTAGCTGAATCGGTGTTTTGTTATAGTTCCTGAGGCTACTTGCTGAAGAAAATGGTGAAGCATCTTCCGAGGTTGTAGAAAAGGAGCTTGCATTTTCAAAAGGTATAGATGCTATGGCAGCAAGCATTGAGATTACTCCCGATGATCGTGAGCTTAAGAAAGAGAAGCAGAATGAATTTGAGTATCAATGTCGGGAGAAGCTTTCCAATGACACATCATCTGAAAAATCACATTCGCAAGCAGAAAATGTGGAGATAAGTGCAAAAACACCTATAATTGAACATCATAATGAACAGACCTGTGACAAGTATCATGAGAAGCCAGTAGAAGAGGTTGCATTGCTTGGCTACTCTAGGAAGGTGACTGTTCTCTATGAGATTCTATCTGCTTGTTTAGCTGCTGGATCAGAGGTTGATAAGAAGGCTAAGCTAAGGCGCAAGGGATATGATTCTCGGCATCGTGTAGCTTTGCGGTTGCTGACTACTTGGCTTGATGTCAAGTGGATTAAAGTGGTATGCTTTTGCATCTGATCATGTGAATTTTTATCTACACCTCAACCTGCCGTAGGATGTCAAGATTATTTGTTTTTATTAAGTATTAAGTATGATATCTGAATGCAGACATCATTTTCTTTTTGAAGTCTACTTATTTATTTATTTAGATTTAACATCCTAGCAGAAACCCCAAAATAGACAGACACTCAACTTTCTGTTGGGAAAACAACTCAATAAAAGTGCAAAGGCAACAGACAGAGAATAGGAACCTGCAGTCAAACGGAAAAATTAGGGTACTTCTTCATCGGTGCCGGAATTTATCTTCTCATCCCTATATTGATCAATGGGTTTCATCTGAGGGTTGAAATTGTTGAGGGTACTTCTTCAACCTGCCATAGGATGTCTAGTTTATTGGATATTGAGTTGTTTTTTATCATCAAAATCACGTCTTAAGAATACTAAAGTCATATAAGAAGCACGCCCAATCTTTTTTCCTTCCAATATCAGAATCATGAAAATGTACTGTATAGAGTCGATGGTCTGCACCATCCTATTTCAGCTTTTGAGAAAAAGTGTTTACTCTGCAAATTTCTGGCATTGCATTTATGCCTCAGTTCTTGTGATTGATGTAGAAAATGGTTGCATAAATAGCTTTGGAACTGCATAATGTTGTAGTTTAAGAGGACAACATCTATACTTTTCTTTTATCTTATCTGAATTTTAGTTATCCATTCCTTCTTCTCCCCCTCCCTTTTATTTTCCTTCTTTATGTGAATTATACCTCCTATGTTCGATTCCAAGTAGCATGGATACGTTGGGCCATCGCGGCTGGCTTTCCTTGTTGCCCATTTTATAGTAATGGTGCTACTGGGACCTGAGCTGTAAATGAGGATATTTACAGGATATTTTTATTTTGATGATGTATTTCTTGAATAAGAAATATTCGGTCTGCAGGAAGCCAGTGAAATCATGGTTGCATGTTCTGCTATGGCTTTACTGAAAGAGGAAGAATCTAAGGAAGGGAAACAATCTAAAGAAAGCTCATGGGCCAAGTGGAAACGAGGGGGTATTATAGGAGCAGCTGCTTTGACGGGAGGCACCTTGTTGGCAATTACTGGCGGTATAATTCCTTAGGCCACCATTGCCAAACTCTCTGTGTGCACGCACATGCGTGTGTATATATATGGAGAAGAAGCAGGCTGTTAATGAATTCAGAAGATATCTGAATTTTGTATGGCTTTCTGCGACAGGTTTAGCTGCTCCTGCAATTGCTGCAGGATTTGGTGCATTAGCACCTACCTTGGGAACCATTATTCCTGTAATTGGAGCTGGAGGGTTTGCTGCTATTGCTAGTGCAGCTGGAAGTGTTGCTGGCTCTGTTGCAGTTGCTGCATCTTTTGGTGGTAAGTACAAACGTATTCTTGCAGGATGTTGAGTATATTTTAGTTTTTTTCGTTTCATAGCAATGTTTGTGAGTACAATCGGAGCGTATGAGTGTTAGCTTTCAATTTTAGTTATGCTTGGTGCATGTGGATGCCATTTTGCAACTTCTATAAAATTCGTATCGACTACACAGCTCTGAGGAGAATATTCATAACTTATGTTACAGTAATGAACTCAACGTGTCATGTTTTACTATTGTTATGGTAATATGGATTCTAAATGGTGCTTCACAATATGCAGCTGCTGGAGCTGGTCTTACAGGGAGCAAAATGGCACGGAGAATCGGGGACGTCGAGGAATTTGAGTTCAAGGCTATTGGAGAAAATCATAATCAAGGAGTGAGTTTCAGGTTTCTCATTTGCAAATTTGTGTGTAGAATTTAGTTCTTTCTCTCAAATGACAGCTTGGTGTAGTTGTAAGATTTATTGCCATCCGACTTATGGCCTCAGGCCTGAGTTGTGCAGTATCTTTTGTAGAGTAATAGTATTACACAAGATAAGGTAAGGCTCTGTAAATTAACTTTAATCGGTTCAGCCCTTTTTTAATTCAAACTTATTGCTTTTTAATCTAGTGCACTGAGTTGGCCTTTATTCTATTGTTCCCCTCACCAGATTGGATTGATCTTGACTGAGGAGCCCATTAGCATTTTATTTCCTTTTTGCTTTCAAATAAATGAGATTGATCTTGGCTGTGGAATCTTGTAGCCTGTAATTTTCTTTCTTGCTCGGTTTTGTCATAACATCATCTTCTTTTTATCAGCGGCTGGCAGTTGAAATCTTGATTGCAGGATTTGTGTTTAAGGAGGAAGATTTTGTAAAATCTTGGGAGGGAGTACATGATAACTCTGAAAGGTACTGCTTCTCAAACTGCTATAGATTCAATGGACTTGTGTAAATCTTAACATCAAGAATTTGGTTGTAAGAGATTAGAATTTGGATCTTTCTTTCATCGAATTCTCGTTGCCCTTCCTGGCATGATATTTCATGTTGTGTGTCAATTTTTGAAGTACTTACGATCTTATCATTTCCCTAGGTATGCATTGCAATGGGAGACCAAAAATCTAATAGCCTTAAGCACTGCTATTCAGGACTGGCTTACTTCAAGTAAACATTTGATCCATGTGATTGACACTTGGGAGCTGGCATTAGAACTAGTGTAGTTGCTTTTGCTGACATCACTACTTTTCCTTTTAGAAATTGCAAGGGAGTTAATCACGCGAGGTGCAATGATGACGGTATTACATGGTCTTTTAACTGCATTTGCTTGGCCAACAGCATTACTTTCTGCCACAAGTTTTATTGACAGCATCTGGACAATTGCTGTGGACAGGTACTCCTTTTGAATGTGTTGGAGATATAACTCTTCTTGTTATTCTTGTTTTTTTGTTTTTTTGTTTTTTTTTGTTTGTTTGTTTGTAAAAAGTTACACATATTTGCATATTGGTCCTTTGATCTTTTATTCATGCTCACCAAATTCCTGTACAAAGCCTGATATTCAACAGTACTTGAGCCACCTCCGGAACCCTTGTTTACCAATGAGTATAAATCCTGAGGTTCCGTTCTTGCCAGGTGATATGTACTGCTGTTGATAGACCTGACATTATAGTATTTATAAAATTCCTTATAATTATATAACCATGATGTATATATGCATTTATCTGCGTTGTCACACAGAAGACGCATACATTTGTGTTTCTGTACCTTCTGACGTCTGAAGATTTTCTAACCTATCAGAAGTGGCAATTTTTAGATGTGACAAGGCAGGAAAATTACTGGCTGAAGTATTGATGAATGGACTGCAAGGCAATAGGTAAAATAGGTTAAAGTTTTTTGTTTCATTGTCTTAAGGTTTAATTCTGCAGTTTCTAATGCATTTTGGTTGATGAATATTTCAGACCGGTGACCTTAGTAGGTTTTTCTCTTGGAGCAAGACTTATTTTCAAATGCCTCCAAGTTTTGTCTGAAAATGAAAATTGTGGTAATTGTTATTATGAGCTATTGTTTTTGTACTTGATTTAGCGGCTTCCCTTTTCCTTCTTATTACGTCTTTTGGTTGCAACCTTTTTGCAGGTGGACTGGTAGAAAGAGTAGTACTTATGGGGGCACCTGTTGCCATCAAAGATGTAAATTGGGAAGCTGTTAGAAAAGTATGGATATTTTCACCTCGCCGTAGTTCTAATTTTTACATATGGTGATAGTTCCCTTTAAACAATCTCTCCCCATCCCCTAATAATATCCCCCCTACACAGACTAAGTATGAATGCCTGCATTTCGGTACAAGGAAGGGGGTGTTTGGACATGGGTTATATTCCCTGATTCCACAGAAAAGAAAAAAGAGCTAAACATATGTCTCCATATTTTTGCAGGTAGTAGCTGGGAGATTTGTGAACACGTACTCTACAAATGATTGGATGCTTGCTGTTGCGTTCCGAGCTAGGTATGTGTCTAATCTAAATCTGCAACATGAAAATATCTATCTGCTATTTGCAAGTACAAACATGAGAAGTTAATCTTTTGGTGTGTTCTCTCATCCAAATAAATACATAAATTCCTCCGCTGTCCTGCCCGTGTTGGGGCATTTGTAATAGACACTGTGAAACAAGGTAAATCAGTAAAATAGAGAACCAAATTATTAAAATCCACAAATAACCATCTGCAGCAGAATCTCTACTCAAATCTGCAAAATACAGAATCTCCGACTTTTGCACAAGTTTATTGTGTACAATGTAAATTCTCTGTCCAAATTAAATGATGTAAAGATTTTGATGCATTTCACTCTAAATAGAGAAAAATGGTGTTTGAGTCCGTAAAATAGAGTTGTGATGCAAATGCGTTTCCTTCTTCGTTTATTCTTTCCAAACTTGTGAAAATGGTCGCTGTTTCTTTTAGCGAGTATTAAACTGTCTTTACATTTTGTTCTTGTGTTTTTCTGAACAGCCTTCTGACCCAAGGACTTGCTGGAATTCAGCCCGTTGAGGTTCCTGGAGTCGAGAATGTTAGTCAAAATGATATTTTGATTGATGAAATCGTAATGCCTTTATTTTTTTACAAGTTATATAGCTTGATGTTACTTGACTCCACTTGTTATTGTGACAGGTGGATGTGACTGAACTTATTGATGGCCACTCCTCCTACTTATGGGCAAGCCCCCAGATCTTAGAACAACTTGAATTCGATACACCTTACCCTATTTTCAATGGTGCGGTGGTAATAAAATAGTCGGAATATGCAGGTGCATCGATTTGGTGCATGCATCAAAATCTCATCTGAAACAAGGGTTTTGCAGCTGTGAGTTTTGGTCCTTTTTTTTTTTTTTTTTTTTTTTTTTTTCAACAGATGAAAAATGTGTGGCTGTGAGAGATTTCTGTACAAATTCGGTGCATGCATTGATCTCCATCTCACCTGAAAAGAGAGTCACAATTTGCAGCTTGCTCTTGATGTTTTGGAATAGGAAAATGTTGAAACGAAATATTAGAATAAAAAGAATAGGCTTTTAATTGTACATAGTACACGAATTCTTTTCTTGCTTATCATTGTTTTTTTCTTTTCTTTTCCATATGACTCATTGCAATGAGAGACGGAGATTGTTGAACATCCTACTTTGAGAGTATTTTTTATACGGATTTCCTGCCGATTTAAGGTGGTATGTTTTATACGGATTTCATGCCGATTTAAGAATTTTGAGGTGAAATGGGGTCGGAAAGATGGAGATGGAGCGGTCAACAATCCGGTTTTTAAAACAAGAGAAGAGAGTTAAAACCCCCCTTTGATGAAATTTGTAAAGCCATCAACATTCTTTTGGTTGTTTTAAAGGCATCACGATGAATTTACTTCTGACATCAGACAATTATAATCAACTGAGCAAACATAGTGAATTTACTTGATCCATCACACAATTATAATCCACGGAGCGAAACTCGAGCCTTTATGAAGTTCTTTCGTGTGAAAACCAAAAGACATTTTCCCACAGAGGTATTTATTTGCACCACATCTATTCTATTCGTGCATCACTCTATCTGTGCAAACTCGACCTTGTGAAAGTCGGTTTTGAAACTAAGAACCGGCTTCTCGTAGAGCAATAACAGACTATTAAGTTCAGTTCGCACAATGCGCTTACAGAACCGATTTTCATAAAATCTATTCTATCGTAGTGTACAAGTATGATGAAGAGTAGAATAAATGTGACGCAAATAATAATTTTTATTTATTTGAAAGAGGCCTTTTTTTTATTGCACTTACAGAAGCGATTTTAATTAAATCGATTTTACCATAGTGCACAAGTATGATGAAGGGTAGAATAAACGTGACGCAAATAATAGTTTATATTTTATTTAAAAGCGGCCTCTTTTTTAGAATAAATGTGACGCAAATAATAGTTTATATTTTATTTAAAAGAGGCCTTTTTTAGAATGCCTAGGGATGTCACCGGTTCGATTATCCTCTGATGCGTTATGTTGAAAGAGCTTTTGGCTAGACCTTATCCTGAATAACAGTCAGACTCTGCATGTTTTTTACAGGAAGAATAACAACTTTTTATAATTTTTATAGCATAAAGAACAAAACTAAAATAAAAAAAAAATTTATTCGCTCCCTAAACGGGAACAGGAGTTGTTAAACGAACAGAGCCGCTCGTGAACAAACTCGTGTTCGGCTCGTTAGTGTTCGTGATCGTTTGTTCGTTTAGCTTAACGAGTCGAGCTCGAACATGATTGTAGGCTCGTTTGCTTAACGAGCCGAGCTCGAGCTTGGTTCGCGAACGTTCGATTATGTTCGCGAACATGCTTATTATGTTCGCGAACATGCTTATTGTTCGCGAACATACTTATATAATGTTCGCGAACATGCTTATATGCTTATAATATATGTCTAACGAACCGAACTCGAGCCGAGCTCGAACGAGCTCGAACAGTTCATGTTTTAACGAGCCGAGCTCGAACAGAATTTTTTGTTCGTTTAACAAACGAACGAGCTCGAACGAGCTCATGAGCTTAACGAGCTCGAGTTCGAACAGCCAATACTTGGCTCGGCTCGGCTCGTTAACAGCTGGATGCAGCTGAGTTTGATTTTTTTAATTTTTTTTCTTTGACCTCTTTCATTTTCAAATACTCATATCTTTTGATCTAGATTTCCAAACGCGATGAAACTTTCTTCGATGTAAATTTTTTATTTTTTTCATTACTTCGATTTGACACTTGGTTGGATATAATTACATCGTTTTTCGTGAGATTCACTGTCGAAATTCACTCAGTGAATCTCCCCAGTGAATCCCGAAAATCAATGAATATCAACAGTAAATTTCGAATAATAGTGAATTTCGACAGCGGATTTTCTGAAATCACGTCGGAATATATTGAATGTGGTCTCAAAATAAAGATTATGAAAAAATGAAAAATTTGATATATGTTATAAAACTAAGAAGATAATGGAGGAAGAACAAGAGGAAATGCAAGTATAGAAGAAGGGAAAATTGCTTGTGTCTTATTCCAATAGTATAAGAGGGTATTTATAGTAGATATTACAATGTGAACACAATAATCTGAATTAATCTCAAATTTACTTAAATCAATCGAATAATAGATAATCCATCAATGATATTATTTCATAACACTCCCCGGATATCTATTATTTAAAATACAACAGATATGATATGCCTCATTAAAACCTTACTAAGAGAAAACCCAAAGTGGGAAAAAAATCTTAGTTAAGGAAAAAGAGTACATATTTATCTCGTTTGATTTACTCCCCCGAACCAAGTGTCAATTTAGATCTTTCAATTCTTTGCATCCCAATGCTCTTCACCGGTCTTTCAAATGTTGCGATCGACAATGTCTTGATAAATAAGTCCGCCGGATTATCGGTTGACCGGATCGTGGCATATCAATCTCCTCATTCTTTTGCAAATCATGAGTAAAGAAGAACTTGGGTGAAATATGTTTTGTTCTATCCCGATAATATATACCCCAATTCAATTGAGATATGCAAGATGCATTGTCTTCACATAGTGTAGTTAAATGATTTTCATTCTCATCTAGACAATGTCTCAATGAATAAATGGTAGAATTGATTGTCTCGGTCGTAGTTGCATAACGTATATGTCATGTACTATTAACTTTGTTAGAAAAACCCAGTAGGAAAAAAACTAGACAAGGTAAATAGTTCATGCCATATGCGTTTCTATGTGTTGCACTGACTGTCTCATTAAAAACCTTTAACTAAGAAAACCCTTTGGGAAAAACTTGTTTAAAGGGAAAAAGAGAACAATCATTGATTTTAAGACCAAATCCACACAAAAGTTTTGAAGTTGTCGCTCTTCCTGACGACAACAATCTTTCAAATGTACACATTCCATTATTATAAACACTTATTATCCAAAACCGATGTAGGAATAATCTTAGTGAACAAATCTATGAGATTGTCACTTGAGCGTACTTTTGCATATCACTCTCTTTTAGAGTTTATTGGATAGTCGAATGTAGGGGCTAATAAGTGTCATTCCCACTACTAACTTGTGCAACACATGCAACACAATCAACACCGTAATCGCCTAAATAATGGGGGAAGTAATATAATCGAAATTTGCATGCATATATTTCCACTATCATGCATCGTAATTCCTTAAAATTTATGACATTAACCATGCATTACTTACATATTCTTTTCTCAATAGGAATCTACTCAATCGGTCATACTACATTCAACATGAATGATAACGACCTTAACCATATGCATGTTGCGATTGTCATATTAATTCATTTCGAAATCCACCAAGGATTTTCATATCAATATTAATGTCTAACGACCCGTAAATATACCGTCATGACATAAAGTTACGCGAGATATATTAGTTAGCGGAATATTATATTATCTATAATGGGAGAATATATTTGATCATTAACAAACAAATATTTCCAATTCAAACTCAACCTCAATTGCTTATTTCATTTTTACCTAGTCCGAGTGTTTATGGCACTCGCGAATGACTTAGGTCGGATCCGAGATATAATAATAGCAATTAAAGAGGCAAATATGTCGTCGACGACTATTATATTTTATTATAATTTCTCCCATAAAATTCATTGCTAATTCGATATTAGCATAAACCAATTCCTTATAAATGTATGGATTGGTTGTTCCGCAACCCCAATATTTAATCATTTGATGCACGTGCAATTTTTGTTTTGGGGTTTTCGTCTACAAGACGAATCTCTTTAAGAGATTTCATGAGTGACTGAATATCAATAATAAATTGATCATTCTTCCGCGGTTTTTTATCTTTAACACCGATCGGTCTTCTACGCTTCTGGCGTAGAGAAATATCTTTAATCATACTGTTGGTGCATTTATAAATAATCACTCATTTAATTTCAATATAGGCATCTGGCATATTACTTGTTAAATACTACAAGTAAGATTATTTTCGCAGTTCAGTTAAACTGATGCGTGGAAGATCGTTTATCTTGTTAAAATTTCTCGGCATTCTTTTATTTTAACATGAGATTTTCTTTATCTCCCCCTAATGCCGAGAATCGATCTTCATCGAACATGTTGCACCGAGCTATACATTGATGCTCTTTTATTCGCTTCATGCGATTTACACATATAAAACATAGTGGTTTCATTAAATATCTCATTCTATGAGATTTTTGAAAACATTATATCTCTTGTGCTTTATATACCACTATGTGATTTCGGATTCTTCAAGAATCGTTCAAATTGTACATCATGTAGAGAAATCACTAGAATGAGATATTTGATGTATTCAAAATGTACATAAAATCTACCCTTCGTGGGTTTTATGTCGAGAGAAAATTCATAATGTATTTTCCTCCCCTTATTCTCGGGCAACACTTAATTTGCAATAACCCGTACATGAAATGATTACAATACACTGGGTTATGCCAATATTCAATAATCACCAACCACTTTTGGTGGGAAAATGAATTTTCAGAGGAATATAGGTCGCGTTTGTTCATGGAACCGACGCGATGCATTATTATTTGGTCACATTCACTTCGTGGAATGGACTTGTCTCATAATTTTCAAGCATATTGCTTACACCAATTTCACCGGTGAAATGGATTTCATCACGAGTAAATACTCTTTATTTATTCATCTTTGTCTCGATATGATACTCATTTCTTTTGTTTTGGATTCAAGACTTGGGAAAGAATATGCGATGCTTTATTTCAAACAAAATTGTTTCGATGGCTCTTACAAAGCCGTAGATTAATATTGCACTCGCAAATATCTGCTTTTCCCATATTACCCAAGACAATGAACTAGTATCACAAAATCATTTAGTGTGCCATTGCACAAATCTGATTACTAGTTCATACATTCGGTTGCCATGTTTATCTTTCATTACCAATTAATTTTCCATAATAAGCAAATAAGATTATCACTTCAAGGATCTTTGAAGAAAAATAATGATCGGTTAAAGAATAGCAAGTGTTCAAGTTAATTGATCATTAGCAAGCAATGTATTACGATATATTAAACGGATAAAGATACTTCACTGAAGTTGAAGACAATAAACCGATAATTGCCATGGTCTAAAAGTCCCAAAAATATATCATTCCTTCATTGGAAAGCCTGTAACCTCAATAACCATATAATCAACATAAACACACACTAGAATTTGTTCCAATGAATATATTTCAAATGAATGCTTCCCTTTAAAGAATTTAATCACCCATTTGTTAAATGTTGACGAAGGGCAGCCATGGGGCAAGGAAAGACGATAGAGACAACAACTCAAAGAAGGGATAAGTTTCGTCCGCATTGGGGCTTTCAGATTCTTTTATATTCGAATTTGATATTTTTAGTATATATTGCCAGCAGAAACTAATTGTGAATCCAGAGGTTCGTAAGATTGTGGTGGAAGGAGTCCAAATATTGCTGTAAACTATCCATTTGAATGTCCAATTACATATGCTTGGGATACAAGACAAGTGTCCGTGTCCGTGAGAGATTACACACATTAGTGGGCACAAAATGAACAGACATAATGAAAGAAATATGCTACCAGGATATATACTTTGAGGGCATAAAAGCATCCACATCAACAATGACGAGGCTAAGTGAAACTCTTAGAGACATCCACATATTCATAATATAATATCATTTCAATGAATTAGGAATAAAAAATAGCAAACGAGTTTTTTTAAAACTTGTTATGGGACATGGGAATTGCTCTTCCCGTGGGTAGGAGATTGCAAATGGGTAAGTCAACATTATTCTAATTTGAGAAACGGTAAGAATTAAAATATTTGATTCATATGGGAGAACAGACTCGTAATAACCCAAAGATCAATATCATACGATATAGCCTAGACATTCAGGCAACATATAGATAAAAAGTAGCATGTCATCTATAATAGATTCAAAAGGGAGTACTTATCTGTCGAAATTCAGCCATGTTTGTTCTATTTGTCTGCAAATGCGTTTTGTAAACACATGATTGGTGCAAATCTTGCTTCTCGAACAAGTAATCACCCCTCATTCGATCCGATCTGATCTCATTTTTTTTTTCATTATGAAAAGAATATGAGGTTGTTCGATCGCGTTTTCCTCTCGATTTAATTCTGGATGAAGTTTTGGTGTTAGCCTTGAATTCATTGGTGACTGCATTCTGATTCCTCCTGACATGTAATACAACCAAGAAAACTCATGGACAAAAGTAAATAATAATTTATATGATACACATTCAACCGAGATAAACATATGAAACAAGAGTGAAATCTTGTATCAAAAAAAACAACAAATGAACGATTCTGAAAAAAATTGTGAATCTCGTTCGGTTGAAGAGGAGGTTGATCCGTCCGTGCGCCGGGAAAGTGATTGACAAACGAAAGGATTCCATCTACTCCGTCCATATTCCCGGCCGTTTCAAAAGAATACAAAGATAAGAAACCAATTTATTTGTTTATTTACCAGAAACGATGCTAAAATTTCAAAAGCATCATATAAAATAATTTCCTCAAAATTACAACCAATTATGGTACGTGGCTTGATCATCTAAAGATCATTTCGTTTCTTATAATTATTATTGTATTAATCGATTGAAATATTTTATTAGGACTGTATCACTAATGTCCTCCTCCGCGACCATAACCAAATATTTACAAATATTTATAAATTGAGTCACGTTCTTTATAAGGAATGGACTTTCATAATTTGGTCGGGACTCATTAGTCATATCAATGATGACTTGTTGTTTGTTTTCATAATTCCACATTCGGTGGATTATTATTTTTCATTAATGATACAAAATCATGGTCAATTTCATATATATCATAAATCACTTTAATTGATATCGCTTCAAAAGATATCATCATGATAAAAAGTGATTTAATTATTATCTCAACGGTGATCATGAAAATCTCATGATATATTCAGTAACGTATTATATCTGAATATTGGATCTCTCGTAGGGACATGTCTTTTTCAATGGACTTCATGTCCTCAGTCCTCATCCAACACGTGACATGTGAATTTAATATTCACTTTCATCGTTGTTTGATACGTCCATTTATGTGAATTTCATATTCACTTTTACGAGCTTTTGATATCTTAACCGATAGACATAAAATCCATCTATATGCTCGTTCAAGAATTGATCATTTTCATGTGATCATATATTTTTCTCATTGACAAAACACGTTTGTCTGAAGTACTCAATCATCAAGGCTCAATATTACTGATGAGTATTACCCGTATAGTATTTCAATTTATACGGATCTTTCACCGTTAAATGTTCATATTTCAATCTCTCGTCGAGATGATGACGGAGAAATATAATGGCCTTTTGTACCGTCTCGGTTTGTCTCGGTTGTCTCAATATTATTCGTGACAACCGTTTTTACCAAGACCCATAGATTTCAGGTGAATTTCAACGTTCATAGACATGATAAATAATATCCAAATTTCTCCTTAAAAAATAAAAATAAAGGTAGTTAATAAATTTTTTTTTTCATTATTTCAAACTCAATATAAAAGATCAAAGTATTAATGATTAAATAAGAAAGCAATTACTTCCCTGTTACACAAAAGTCACTTGTTGCGCATCCAATTTGTGTAGTTACCACCTACCAACAATCTTGGTGCCTGAATTATTAATTCGATTGAGCGGTCGTCTTCTGATAGAGTAGCAACGATCGATTATAATTTTCTGGTAAATGAGAATCTATGAAAGATGATTTTTTTTTTTTTTTTTTTTTTTTTTTTTTTTTGATAAGAGACTCGTGCTGATAACGTGTTATAAAACTAAGAAGATAATGGAGGAAGAACGAGAGGAAATGCAAGTATAGAAGAAGGGAAAATTCGTTGCCTTATTCCAATAGTATAAGAGGGTATTTATAGTAGATATTACAATGTGAACACAATAATCTGAATTAATCTCAAATTTACTTAAATCAATCAGAATAATAGATAATCCATCAATGATATTATTTCATAACAATATAAGAATTTTCAAATTTAGAGTTCTAATTGAGAGATATAATTTTAAAAAAGATAAGTAAGAGAAAGTGTTTTTTTTTTTTTTTTTTCTGAAAAGAAAAGGCGCTGAAAATTAAAAAATAAATAAATAAAATATTTTTGTTCATTGTTCGAATGTAGGTGCCTTCTCGTTCCCCCTAATTTTTATTTATTTATTTATTATTATTATTATTATTATATTATTTTAAGGGAATATTGTAAGAAAATTGATTTTCTTCAATTACCTAATGTGATATTTTCCATTTCACCCTGCCCCGCAGCTACCTAAAGAAGTGCTCTTCTTCGAGAACGGCATCTTCCAATCAAGATAATCAAACACTTCGACCACGACTGTTCCTGTTGCACGGCCACGGATTCCACAGCATCGGTTTAGTATCGCAGCCTTTCACAAAAGTAATCCCTTTTTCAAGGATTTGGATTTCAATTGACTTAAAACGCAAAAAGGGGTTAAATTCAAAAGAGGAACGAACTGATGGCGGAGGAGGAAACGGATGGGATTGCTATGGGAAAGAAGCTTGGTGATAACGATTTCTACCAAAATGAAACTAAAGAATCCCTAGTTTCGCCCTCATCATCATCTTCCTCTGTATCTCAGAAGAACCAAACGAGTACGATGAGTAAAGGGAAATCTTGCAAGGGTTGTCTTTATTATTCATCAGCTATCAAATCCAATTCGGGAAATCCTCTTTGTGTTGGCTTGACCCGTTCCCTTCCCAGTGGTATTTTTTTTCTTTTCTGTTAAGTTAATTAATCAGTTTTTCCTATCATTCATTGCATAACCTAGTCAATCTATTAAATTTGTGTTTTTTTATTGTGATTTTTTACCCTGTACTGATTCTTTATTTTTCTTGTGATTTTTTACCCTGTTGTGATTCTTTGTTGATGGGTTGTTGCAGTTTCTTTGAAACATTGGTCCTTTTTTCTAAAGCTAATTATTCATTGGACGTATTTGATGGCACCACTCCAAACCTAATTTTGGGGGCAACGCAGTGACATTGGAACTATGGAAAGTCTATTCTAAGGTCAAGATTTGATTTTGGAGACAATAGGACCTCTAGATTGTTGACCTATGACCCCGAAGGTGTGGTGCCACAGTAAATGTTGTGTGGTGCCATTAAAGGCGCCCTTCGTTAATTTTTCCCTGTCATTCATTGCATAGCATAGTTATTCTTCTAAATTTGCGTGCTTTTCTTGTGATTCTTTACTGTGTCTAGTTTCTTTTTTAATGGGTTGGTGCAGTTTTTTTTTGAAACATTGGCCATCATTGTGGCTCCTGATTTGTGCTTCCTGTTGAATTATGTGAGACTGATTTAGTTCTTTAGGTCGAGACTCGGTTCCGTTATATTCATTTGCTTCTAAAAATCTTTGTTTTGGTCATTGCAAGTAGTTGTCCAGAGAAAATTGGATATTAATGAAATAGATTACACTGCAGGCACGAGCTGCTCTTCTCATACGCAGTTTTTGTCCATTAATTGTATCAAACTTCTAAATTTGCAATCTTATGAGGCATTTCATTTCATTATTGTTGACTAGTACCTCGATACATCGTTGGAGAGTCAGAGATTGAAGCTGCGAAAAAGGGCAGGGCTCTCAAAGATTTCAAGTATGGTTGTATTGGCTACTCTGTTTATCCTGACTGGAAAGGTCGTACACATACACCTGACATAAAAGATAGCAAAAGAGAACTTCCTGTTTGTGTTGGATTTGAGGTTAGCATCCCATGATCTGATTTTGTTTCTTATGTTATCTATTTGGGCTAGTCTTTTGCTGATATATAACCTACTCCGATGCTGATTGTTTTTCTTCCAGCCAATAAAAAGCAGATCTTTATGTTTTGATTTTCAACACCTATCTCACTATGTCATCCACCACATGTCAAAGGGTTTTATCCTTGGAATAATTTTTGTACCTGCTGTGGGATTAGGTGGTTGCTTGGCTTTTGAAACAAGATAGTCTCTTGGTCTCTGCTTGGTTCCTTGTTTTCACGACAAATTTGGAAAGTTATTTTACCACTGCTACGTTTCCTCTCACTAGCAAATACAATACTTTGAGTATGTGGGAGGAGGAGGAGGGGGGGGGGGGGGGTTGAAGCAAAAAGCCCATGCATGCAGCACAGCGCTAGCTTGTCTCAGTGTGTTGTATTTGGAGATCAGAGAATTAATATATCTTTATAAATATGGGTGGCACCTCATTTTATCGTATCGTTTGGTATGTTAGTAGATAATACTTCGGTACCCCTCATGGCATATTTATATTTCATCACAGATTTTAGTTGATAGACGACCTGTTACTGCTGATTCTGCTTCCACTCAACCTCGTAAGAAAGAAGGTAATTTTTTTTTCATTATATAAATATTGATTCAAGATGGTGAATAAATCTTCGATGGAACTGAAACTCTCCAGTCATTTCACAATTATGGTAGGCTTCAATGAATAATATCAAACTTCTTACAAAATAATGGATGAAAGGCTGCTTTGCATTAGGTTTTCTTACGAAAGAGAGTATAGTTGACATAGCAAGTGGGAGGTATTATTGAGATTCACATGATATGGATGATTGAACCTATGAAAACTAAAAGAACCTATCTACTTTTGTCGAGCTTATTTCAATACCTTGTAGAACCTAGAGGGTTGGTGACTTTTCACTCTACCCATTATCCCCCCACCCCCACCCCCACCCCCCATGCACTCACCCGATCATCCTTTATAATTCATTTCTTTTTCCCAAGGATAACCATGGATATCAGGTACTTTCTGATCCATCTCACATGTGCTTTATGCTGTTGTGGTTCTTTGAGTAGAGTGCATTAGAAGACATAATGAATCCAATATCTATTTAGGACCATTTTCCACGCTTGGTCTAAAATGGTTAACTCTAGTTACTTAGGCCATTATGACCCAACCTCATATCTAGGTACTTTTTCTTCCACCTCTCCAGTGTTTGATACCACATTCTTCCCCTCCCCCTCTTAAAGAACTTGCCTCATCGCCACGACCCTATCAGAGGGCTCTGAAGGTGACCCCCAAAGTGTATCACCTTGTGCTATCCATGGGTTCAATAGTGGACGCCCCGACTTAGCACATAGTTAAGTCAGGTAGTCGGCTCTGATAGCTCTAGTATATGGGTCTGGCAATGCTACTATGCCCCCTCGTCTCTGCGTGGTCTAGAATGGTTAGTCCAACTCATGCTCATCATGCCACTTTAACTTTATATCTAAGGATTTTTTCTTTCAGGTTTTTTTTTTTTTTTTCTTTCTTTTTTGAGGAATTCTTTCAGTTTTCAAATATGGGATATTACAACGAAAATTATATAAAATTGAATATGAGATGAAACTCTTCTACATAGTGCATGGGAATATGGGATTGTATTTGAATTTATATTCACCTGTGAAGGATGTCCAACAGAAGCCTACTTGGCTGTATATTTGTGATTCCTTTTTTTAAATGCTATAATTAGTATGTTGAGGATATTAAATTTATATCCCTTAATTAGTGTGAATTTGACCAACTTCCTTTGTATTCTTTGTGAAGATGGTACTTTAACTCCAACTCCAGCTCCAGCTCCAGCTCCAGCATCTGGATCACGCAAACCTGCTCCCTCATTTGGGAGCGAATTCTTGACCAGGCAAGTTCCCTTTGTTACATACATTCTTTCGTGGTTAATTTCATTTCATTTCATTGAACTAAATATATATATATATATTGTTACAAAAAAAGAAAAGGAAAAAAAAATCATGTCTTTCTTTGCTGTTACCAGGTTTACGAGAAATGCAGGCCTGGTTGCAATGGGTGTAGCCAAGAACCTAAAAAGAGTCGGGAACCAAATAAAAGAGAGTGTTGATGACATTCTTTATCCTTATAGAAGACGTCCAAAGTAAAGATGCTGATGATTTCGCGACGTGAAATGAATAAGGTACATATCGTCACCTTCTCTTGGTCCTTACTGGTGGCTTAGTTTGGATCGCTATAATTTAATGTAATGGAGACATTCCGTTATTGCCTTGGCATGTGCCATGGATTGAAATTGATGATGTTCTATAGGAGGTGATACAGTGATATGCTGGGCAGTGGTGGGCTTGTGGCTTTGTCTCATAATCCCTCTCTCTCTCTCTCTCTCTCTCTCTCTTTTATATATATATATACACAGTTTTGCTGTTGTTGTTGTAGTAAACATGAAAGAATGATGAGAAATTGATTGCAGGTGAGGGAGGAGCTTTTTATTTGTCAGAATTTGCTTCCTGGTTTGGACTTTGGAGGAAGAATGAGAAATCATGATTCTGATCAGATGAATAATTATAGTTCCTTTTTTTTATATAAATTTTTTTAATTTTCAATTTTGTACATTGAATTTGAGAATTTGTACCCTGACTTAATCCTCAACCCATATTCATATTTGCATTGTACTGTATTGTTCTTTCTGTACCTTAATAATAAAAAAAATTTGCCCCCTTCAGCTTCTTTGTTTCATACACCTTTTGTACTTGTACATCAGAGTCTTATCTTAAAAAAAAAAATTAAACCTCTATTTTAACAATGGTGAAGGAATACAAACTTGAGCTAAAAAGTATGTTGATAATCACTTAGATGGTGCAGTTACAGAGTAGACCCATTCCCGTTATTTACTAACTTGCAATTGGTTTAAGATCTCTATTCCGCTGTGAGCACCCTCAAGGTTCATATAGTAATAATCTTGCTTCAAGTCATTTATGTATAATCATACTGTTGAATTACTATCTCTTTCAAAAATTTAAACTGATGAGGAGAATTTTAACATGTCTCTTCAAATGAGGGCTTATCCTTTAAAAAAAAAAAACACACGAGGGCTTATAACAAGCATGTACAAGGGCAACAACATTGAGATATAACACTTGCACAATATAAATGAGGAAACAAACGATGTTGACAATAAGGTTTGAATACAAGGTCAACAACAAAGAGGAAACAAACAATGTTGCCTTCAAAAACAAAACAAAAAAATTGTTGACAACAATGTTTGAATACAAGACCAACAACAAAGACACACAACACTTGCACAATATAAATGAGGAAACAAACAATGTTGACAACAAGATTTG
Organism: Gentiana straminea; assembly: GCA_036785695.1. Lineage (NCBI taxonomy): Eukaryota > Viridiplantae > Streptophyta > Magnoliopsida > Gentianales > Gentianaceae > Gentiana > Gentiana straminea. The sequence goes on from JAVUPR010000167.1 coordinate 10,278,902, forward strand.
AACTCACGACCTACTACCCTGATACTATACTGAATTACCATCTCTCTCAAAAGTAATGAGGATGGAGGCTCACCACTTGAACAATATAAATGAGGAAACAATATAAATGAAGAAACAATGTTGGCAGAATGGTTTAAACTCACGACTTTCTGCTCTGATACCATGTTGAATTACCATTTTTTTCAAAAACTAAAGCTGATGGAGAAATAGATGATTACTTTTGTAAACACTTTAACACGTACCTTTTGAAGTTATTCAATATCCTCTAAGTGCAAAGCCATGGCAAACATAGATGCACCTCTTATGATTATCCCTGATGCTGGTAATCATCAAGGGGACAATTATTCGGAAGACCAAAATCTCAATAATTTATAATATGTTGGGCATCTTTTTTTATTTATTTATTTTACGGATACGAAACAAACACTAGCACACACACTTTTATCCTCACTGGTGGAGTTAGAAATATTTTTCAGTAGGGTCACCGGACAGTAAAACTATATTTTTTATCCAAAAATTTCTTCAACTGGGGTCACCGGAGCCTAAAACTACAATTTTAAACAACAAAACTATAATACTAAAACAATTCTCCGAATCTCAGTGGGGTCTCGTGACATACCCCAAGTACATACAGATCCACCCTTACACTGGGACTCGAACCCGAAACCTCCGGATTAATAACCACAGTAATTACCGCTAATTACCGCTGAGACGATTCCATGTTGGCATCGCTTAAAGCATGTACCTTTTACTTAGCATTGCTTGTTGAGAAAACATTGCACGAGATGAAACATATCCTGTCAGAGTGTCAGACTTTATGTTAAAAACACCCTCATCAGTAGATAACATACCTCAATATTCGCAATGCATTATTTATTATTATTATCATCAACGCCTATGTATGTTTCAAGGTCTCCGATCACACGGAACGCACATGCTGCTTTTTATAAGTGAGCCGCTATCTAATATGATTTACATATTATGATATTCACTCTTCACTTACATTTTACTCCCTCCGTTTCAATTTATCTGATGCAGTTGCTAAAATCACGTATATGAAAGATATGAGTTAATGCATTAACTTTTACATAGAAATGACTAGAATGTCCTTGTATATAATTAATGTGACCTTTTTTTTAGATCTCATAGTGTAATAAATAGGGTAGATCAAATAAAAACATAGTAAATATTGTATTGAAAAATGTATTGCCTCATATAAAATAAAACAAATTATTTTGAGAAGTGCCTCCATTATATATGTTTCAATTTGGGACAATTATTTAAAAGGACTGATTTTCAACTTATTAGGGGTAATAGGACACTCCGAAATCTTATTTAGTTATAAGGACATTCTAATTTCAAGTGGATAAAGAGGAAGAAAAAAAAAAAAAAAAAAAAAAAAAAGCTTTCAAAGTAATTATATAAAAAAAAAAACATAACAAAACAAACAAAAAACATTACGTGGGTTTTTTTCTTTTTCTTTTTTTGTTTTTTTTATTATTTATAATTCACCATATTTCTAAAGGTCATATATTTTGATCTAAAACTCGGATCATCATAATTTTTTCACTAAAATTCATATTTTTTCGTCTTCTTTATTTTAAAATTAAATTTGATATTTTTCCGAATAAATTTCATAAAATCAATTTTTTTTCTTCATAAAAATCGACGTGACGTATTGATCACCGTCATGCATTGACCACCTACCCGGATGCATTGGCCACCGGGATCCATTAACCACCCCGATGCATTCACCGGCGCGATTCATTGGCTACCATGATGTATTGACCGCCGCGATCCATTGACAACCTTGATCGGTGACATCTCATCGTTGTAGCGATTTACGCAATGACGTCTCATTGTAGCGATTTATGCGGTGACTTCTTATTGTAGCGATCTATGCAATGATGTCTTATGTATCGAATTATGAACCGACGTGTTATTGTAACGATTTATGCGGTGACGTGTTATTGTAACAATTTATGCATACCTTTGTTGTAAAAATATGCATTTAAACAAAAAAAAAACAAAAGAAATACGGTTATTTTACAAAAAGTTATCGAAAATTTAAACCAACACTAATCAAATAAACCAACATCAATCAAATATTTAAAGATAACAAAGAAATAAAATTACTTTACAAAGTTATCAAATGTGTGTATCAAGTTGTATATGCGGTGACATCAATATCATTGCATCAATTATCTAATGTAAATACAAATCATCAATGTCACCGCTCGTACATCAATGTCACCGCAAAAGTCATCAATGTCCCCGCATCGACATCAATGTCATTGCATAAGTCGTCGATAATGCCACCGCATAACCTAACAATTGCATCGATCACTCTCGCTCTTGTTTTGCATTTCTCCAAATGTGGAGCTTTTAATATGGATAGAATTACAAGTTTGGTGAAACTACAAAGACTCTTCACTATGACTCTTGTAATGGCCACACGTTGTTTGTGCGCTCTCCGATAATTGGATTCATTGTGGAATCCTCAATTCTTTAACACGATCTTGAATAATTTGACGATCTTGTTTAGCTTAACGTCCCCGCATCATTCATCAACGCCACCGCATCGGACATCAATGTCCATGCATCAAACATCAATGTCACCGCATAAGTCATCAATGCCCCTTGTATCGACATCAATGCCACCGCATAAGTCATCGATGCCCCGCATGTCATCAATGCCATCGCATTTCGTACATCAATGTCATCGCTAAAATCATCAATGTCATTTCGACATCAATATCACTGCATCTTAAAAAAAAAAAAAACAAACATCAGCTCCAGCGGTTCATCTTTTTTTTTTTTCTTTCTTCCCAGCGTTTTTTTTTCTTTTCTTCCAACGTTTTTTTTTCTTCTAGCGTTTCATTTTTTTTTTTTTTTTTTCTTCCTTCCTTTTTCTTCTTTATCCACTTGAAATTAGAATGTCCTTATAACTAAATAAGTTTCCTTTTTAAAATTAGAATGTCCTTATAACTAAATAAGATTTCGGAGTGTCTTAAATGATCATTAATTCTCTAACGACGGCCTTATAACTAATTTGCACTTTCAATTTTTCGGATGTTCCCGAGGGGGCACTCACATTCCAATATGTGAAAAATAGATTAATTCAATAACTTAATAAGTGTAAAAAATAGAAATAAAATGATATAAATATCACTTAATACCACTTTTTGCTCAAAGATAGATTTTGTATTTTAATGGTAGGAAGAAAAATAGGACTCCCGAGGAATAAGCCAGGCCAGCAGCAAACCCATCTTCTTCATCAATTCTTCCTCTGTTTCATTCCCCCTTGTTTGTATTGATTCTTGATGAATACCAATTCAAGCAGATTTTCCGGATTGGGATCAGAATAGAAGTAAAGATATTATCTCCTCCGAATGGCCGCCGCATATGCGGCAGTTAGGCGCGTGGGTCAAAGAGGATTCTATTGCAGAAGATATGATTCCTCCTCCTCCTCCTTCGGATCCTTTGTTCCAACCACTGTAATCAACATTAAACCTATATCCTCGCTCTCCAATTCCAACGCTAAACGCGTCTTCCTCGTTGATACCTTAGCTCTTGTAAGCTTTTGCAGTTTTTCTTATTTTATTTTATTTTTTTTTTTTTTGGAGTGTTAATTATTGTTAAATAGGCCAGGAGATTAGAGTCGCAAGGTGTACCTTCTAAGCAGGCAGAGGCAATAACTGGTGTTATTACCGAAGTTCTGAATGATAGCTTGGAAAGTGTTGCTCAATCTTTCGTTTCCAAAGGCGAAATGCAGAAGGTATATCTTTTTTCTTTTTTTAATTTTTTTTTGCCTCTTGATTGTTGGATGATGAAGATTCGAATTGATGTTTTGGCTTGGAATGTAGATTGAGATGATGCAAGAATCGAATTTGTCAAGATTCAAAACTGAAATTCAAAACTCACAGGTACTTGAACGAACGTGTGTGGAATTTTGAGTTTTTCTTCAACTTATTGACCTAACTTCCTATTCGAATAGTCTTTAGATCACATTGGCTACTGTAAATTGGAATTTCGAGTATCTTCTTGATAGGTTCATGCTTTAAGACTTGCTTTACAGACGGTCAATCTGATTTTCATGTATGGATGCACGATCTCTTCATAATTGGGTTTTGAGTTTTCGGTTTCTATGTATAAGAATGGAGTATGGAGATTTTTAACTAGAGAATTGGCTTGTGAAGGCAATGAAAACATGTGCTGCTGATATGTTGGATAATGTTTGAAAACAATCTTAGATTTAGTTAGTCCTGCTTTTCTCTTGCACACGTTAAGATAGTTGATACACTTGTCAATTCTAGCACATTCTATACCTGGATTACGTTAGTCTAAGGGTGTATGATTTTTTTTCTGCTGGATCAAAGTGTGGTGTATATTTTCAATAGCTTGCCAAGTTTCATGATTTGCTTCTGCACAAAAAGGCACTCTGGCTAAAATGTCCCTTACTAGATTTATATGAATTAATGACGCATAATTCTGAGATTTTTCATGTACGTACTTTACAAATCAATGGAAATGCATCGTTTGGGAATCCTGACATGATTGTGGATGTGTGGCTCCTGTATGTAGTAGGGGTTTCATGTTATGTTAAGGGTTGATTTTCATGGCCAAGATAATGTTTGTGTGTGTGTCAACTTCCATGCTTTAAGAATGTGTGAATATTATATGGTGACCATATATTAAGCTTTTCCTTTTCTTTTTAATACCAAGTGCCTGAAGTTGCGACTCAAGTTTTTCTAGTTAAAAAGGCAGCTTTGGCCTAGAGGGATTTCTTTGTTTAGATTCTTCTAGGTTTCTCAAATTGAATTCCACTTGTTAACGGGTTATACGTGCTTTTCTATTTATTGTCGGTCTTCTGCATTGCAGTGGTTTACAAATGAGTTATCATGATTCTTTATGATGCAGGGTAATCATCTTTCTTTGTTGCAACATGAAACTGAAAAATTAAAAGCAGATATAGAGAAAATGCGCAGTGAATTGAGGTCCGTCTAGTTGCATTTTGTATGTTTTCTTGGAAGATTTCTTTTTATGTGCACATAGCGATCCTTTGAGGGATTATATAGATTCAATATTTTGTTTTTTAACTTGAATATGACTATGCTGGCAGGCACGAAATCGACAAAGTTACTGCTGGGCAGCGATTGGATTTGAACCTTGAAAGGGGGTAAGGAATGAAGCATGTGAACATGCAAAGATTTCCACTCTTCCATGTTGATATAATGAACCCCACATCATCCCCATATATATATATATATATAGTGAGGCAAACAAAAATACAATTATAGAACTTTCCCAAAAAGAAAAATTTAAGCTGCTGAACTCTCAGACATGTGAGATGCAAAGATTAGCCCATTTTCCAGATTGGCATGTCCCCCCCCTGTTTGCCTTTCCAGTTGTATCCCATAAAGAAAATTTCAATCTTTAGTTACTGTTGACATAGTATGCATTGTGGATCATACTTGCCAATTTCATGCAGGAGAATTCGAGATGAGCTGGCAAATCAAAATCAAGAAACTTCTAATCTCACTAACAAACTTGATCGGGTGAGTGTATATATATATATATAATTTTGACAAAGAACTTGGCTTCGCGGGTAGTGTGGTTGACTTTGATTATTGTATTGAATGGCTGTAGGAAATTCATGAACTGAGAGCTCAGCTAGAAGCAGCAAAATATGATGTTATCAAGTATTGTATTGGAACCCTTGTTTCAATCTCTGCTGTTGGTCTTGCTGTTGTCCGTATATTGATGTAACACCTTTCTAAAATTGATACATACAACACACGCGTTTGTTTGTAATTCCATTATTTCAAAGTCCGTTTTTTTCAGGATAGAATGAAAGAATTTTAAGGAATTACACAACTGTGTAATTGTAACTCAGAAATGTTATTCTTGTTTCTTTTCTTGTATAACATTGTCATAGGTGATTAGTTTGGTCATTCAAATTGAAAGTAGACGGCCTGATTCTGCAGCATACGAAGTGTTTATTATGGGGCGCCCCCCCTTAACAATTATTTTGTCTACGGAAGCGATATTTACATAAAGTAGATATATATAAGCTACTTATGTTCTTATATGTCATTTTGGTTTCCAGTTTCCTTAAAACTTCGTTTTTTTTTTATTTTAATGTCATTTTGGTGTTCACTTTTTTGAAATGAAGACAATGTGAAAATTTGCAATAACTTTTATAAAGATTCTGTGTATGAGAAGAATGAGAATGTGGTTGTTTAAAAACGGACATCTTTTTAAACATAGTAAAAACCAATTTATGTCTAGACATGTAATCTACATTAATGTTATGAAGCCCTCCAAAAAGATTATTGCTTTATCCAAAACAAATGTTTAGGCTAGATAACAAAAAGAAAGAAAAAAAAAGAGAGCCCAAATTCAAGTCAAGTATAGGGACTTTAAGTGGAGGCCCGCGTCGACTTTCGTTTTCGAAAAAAAAAAAAAAAAAAAGTACAGCACCGTTTCTGTATATGAAATATCGATGTTACAAGTGTTTTTTGCAGGGTGGAAGTGGAGTTCCACACAACCCAGGATTGCCCAAAAACGAAGTCGCCGGAATATCAGCATGATGAGCTGGGATTTCACCACTTAGCTGATTAAACGAAACATCAAACACTTGAAGTGCTTGAAGATTTAACAATGCTTGAGGGATATTTCCATTCAAATAGTTATGCGAAAGCAAGATTGTTGACAGCTGCTTTGCATTGCTTAGTTCCATTGGTATTTGCCCAGAAAGCTTGTTATCCTCAAGTTCAAGAATCTCAAGCCCAATCAAATTTCCTAGTGTTTTTGGTATACTTCCTCCTAATGGATTATGGGACAGAATCAGAGAAACAATTGATGTCATTACGGGTTCGTTTCCTATCGACTGATCAATAGGACCTGTAAACAAATTGTTGGAAAGATCAATGGAGTTGTAATGACCAATCGGATCTTCAAATGTTTTATTAAATATGGTTTCCAGCCCTCCAGAAAGCTTGTTAGAATGAAGATCCAAGTCCATTAGACGCGAAAGATTCTTGAATTCATTAGGAATCGAAGATTCAAAAGCATTGTTGGATAGATTCAATAATGAAAGGTTAGTCATATTCCCAATCCAGCTAGGTAAATTTCCCGTCAATGAATTTTCTGAAAGATCAAGTGTTGATACAGTAGATGAAGCTAACCATTCCGGTAACTGCCCTTTTACCCCTGTTTTTGCTAACAATAAACGAAATACTTTGAGTTCTTGAAACCAAACCGGTATGCTTGATAAACCAAGAGGATTAAAAGATAAGTCCAAAGACTGCAAGCTCTGTAAACTAGCTAGCTCCGATGGAACGGGACCGTTGAGTCGATTTCTTGCTAACTCTAACGTTTGTAGATTCTTCAATCTGCTAAAACTAGATGGGATTTGGCCGGAAAACGCGTTACCGGAGAAATACATGTCGGTTAATGTAACAAGATTTCCTATTGAATCAGGTAGCTTTCCAGAAAGCTTGTTGTTTTCAAAGATGAGTCTTTGAATCTTTGGGAGTCTCCCAATTGAATCAGGGATGGTACCGGATAGCTTGTTCTCTGACAATCTGCAAAATCCCATTGAAATTAAACCTTCAATTGAAGAGGGGATTTTTCCATTCAATTGATTTTCATTCAAATACAGAAGTTGCAAATTGGAAAGGTTTCCAATACTTTGAGGGATGTGGCCACTTAATTGATTTTCTGACAAATCAAGATAATTTAGGCCCTTGAGATTACCAATTCTTTCCGGGATTTTCCCAGTGAAGTTGTTTAAGTGAAAATCAAGCTTAATCAAGGAGACTAGGTTTCCAATAGAACCCGGAATCAGACCCGAAAGTTGATTACCTGATAACCCAATTTCTGAAAGTGAAGTAAAAGATTGAAATATATTTGAAGGAACAGTACCGGATAAGCCATTATCACTTAAATACAACTTCTTCAGCTTCTTCAGACGGCGAAAACTGGCCGGAACACTTCCATTAAGCTTATTTGTGTCAAGAAACATATACTCCAGCCGGGTTAATTTCCCAAATTCAGTGGGAATCGGACCTCTGAGATCCTTTAAATTACTAAGATCAAGTAGCTGAAGATAAGAAAGCTTAGCTAAGGAGACAGATAGAGTTGCAGTAATAGAAGTATCAATAATGAAATCATCGCCGGAGACTAGGCCGGAACGAGAGAGATTAACCACCCTACCGGAAAAGGGGTCGCAAGCTATGCCTTCCCAGCTAGCGCAGCAATCTGCTGTAGGAATCCATGACTGAAAAAGATTTGATGGGTCTGAAATGATTTGGGATTTGAAACCAAGTAAAGCTGCTTTATCAACGGCATTGCATGCATCAGATAATGTAGATAGCAAATGGCCGGCGGTGAAGAAGAGGGTGGTGAAGATTAGCTTCATTGAAGTGTTGTAAAGGTATGCGCTTAATCCATTTGCGTGACTAGTTTACGCACTTACTATATACTCCACAACGATTATGCTACGATTTTATGATAAATATATATATATATATATTTATAAATATGACGAGTATATATATATTTTTTAAAGGACAAAAAATATTGTATATCCAAGAATACCCTTCATTTTTAATTTTCTGATATTTTCATTTAATTATAGGGAATGTCGGTTTTTTTTTTTATCGGTTTTTTTTTTTATTAACTCCACATATTTGAATGCAAACGGAAGATCTCATTAGCCAAATACAGTTGTGCAAATATTCATTGATAGGATTCCCGGATGAAAACAAATACTGTTGCATCACAAATACTGTTGATATTTTCAAAACGAAGAGGGCAAACGTAAAGGGTAGAGGGCCTTATTCGTGCATCGCATTTTTTTTTTCGGTTTTGCTGCATTTTTTCAGTTTTTTTGAATCAATTGTCTACGAGCATTTACTCACCCAAGGTATCAATTGTTGTTGTAATGGAATTATCTGTCAAAAAATCCATGACACCAAATGTGTTTGTATTTTATTAATCGGAAGTCATATTGTTTTTGGTAGGATTTGTTTTCATTTTTTTTCCGAATTTTTGCATTCATTATTTACATGTTTACGGATGAATTTGGTAATTTGATTTATAGGCGTTTGTGTTGCAGCGATGTTGCTGCTTATGTGTTCATTCAAGGAGGAGACGTGTGTTCTTAGAGTCAATTCCGACGATTCTTTACGTTCAATTCATGACAGAATTTCTAACACTTGGTTTGAATTGAAGAATGTCAATATGAAGGTGTATTATGCCTTGCACGATAAACATAAGTGTGTGTTGAACTCCGATGATGATGTTCGATCAATGACAAAATTAGCTGATTCATATGGAGTGAAGAGTGTAGATGTGCTGGTTTCTAGAAGACGGGTTGATGGGGTCATCTTCTTCATACGTGTCGGGTAATACCGTTGTTGATGAGTCTTGGAATAGTGACGTTGTAGATGATGTGTTACCGCCTCTTCCTCAATGTTCGATCAGTTTGTTTTTATTTTTTTATTTTTAAACATTGGACTATTACTTTGTGTGTATTTGTTGTTAGAGCACGTAATAAACTGAATGTATTATGCAGTTCGCAACAATTATGATATGTTATGCTTCAGTGTTCATCTTTTATCCCTTTTGTCATTCTGCCTGTTCTTTTTACAGTAATCCTCTTTCATTCCCCATATTTCTTTAATGTGTGACTACGTTATATGTTACTACTCATTGCATATGATTAGTTTCGCAAAACTAGTATTTTCACAGGTACGGTTGTTTGTCTAGTTATGACATGGCACAATGAATCTTCATTGTCAATTACACCGTAGATTGTCACTTCTTTATATGTCCATACACTAAAAGGATATGGCATTTTGTTGACAATATCATTCGTCCTTACTAACTCGTTATTACGAACTCAAAACCGGTAATTGCGTAATTGTACTTACTCCACATCATATGTCAATAACATTGATATGTGTTGGAATAATGGGGTTACTACATATTCATCAAATACATCAAATCAAGATGGAATTTAAACCAATAAAATGTAGGTTTTTAAAAGATTTGAAAACATATCAACTTGTGAAGTAGTAGTATTCATAACAGAAGAACCACAATCTGAATTATTCATGAATCCTGGGCCATAAACGCCCGTTTCATTTCTTAGAAAAATCAAAACAAATGTTTTTACTTTATTCTAGAATACTTGAATACTTTCAGAACGAAGAGGGCAAGGTGTCTAGCATGATTGACGTCACAACCATCCCTTTTAGCCTCTGCAAGTCTTCATCTGTCCATTTTTGAGGTATGCTCTTGCCTTGGGACAACTTCAATAGGTAGTGAATCAGATAAAATGCACAATCAGTCCTCAAAATGTACTTTCTCACTAGGTTTCTACATCGATCCAGTCACATGTAAGATCCAAATGTACTTTCTCAACGAAATCAGATTAGTCACATCCCAAAAAATGTAGTAACAGTTCAACATAATGTAGTTACACTTCCGGAAGATGTAGTCACAATAAAAAAAACTTGTAGCACTAGGTCATGACAATGTAGTAACAATGCAAAAAAATTTAGTAACATTTTAGAAAAATGTAGTAACAATGCAACACATTGTATTGGCAGTCCAAACATTTCATTGTCAAACCACTTAAATGTAGACACAAAAGTCAACAAAGGTGTCATGTGCAGAAGATTGTAGTAACTATTCTTCCCTAACCCCATCCTATTTGTGTTCTAACATGTGATTCTCATCAAATACATGCAGAACTTTCCATTGGGTAAGCTTAGAAGACAGTTTGAAAATTCAGACTCTGAAAACACTAAATTAACAGTTCAAAATATTGTAGTTACAATTCAAAAAAATGTAGTAACAGTACAAAAACCAGTAGCACTAGTTCATATCAATGTCGTAACAATCCAAAGAAATGTAGGTACAGTGCAAAATATTGTAGTAGCAGTCCATAAATTGTACTCATAAACCATACAAAAGTAGTAACAATTCACAAGAAAGGTGTAACATGTGCAAAAAATTGTTGTAACTATCCTTTCCTGAAACGATCCCATTTGTGTATTAAAACGTGATTTTCATCAAGTACATGCATAACCTTCCATTAGGTAATCTGAGATAAGAGGTTGTAAATTCACACAATGAAAACACTTATATGTAGAAACACACAGTACATTTTCGGTCTTATGTAGTAACTCACTTATCCACGTAGTGACACAAGTAAAAAATTCACACACTGACATGTTTACACAAGAAGTAAAATTTCATTGAAATGTAGTAACTCAGTGTGTGGACGTAGCAACACATGTACAAAAATTCCCCACAGAATCCTTTATGTTTTACAAATGGTTAAGATGGATGAAAAGCCAACTACCCAAATGATTTATGAGTATTTCTAATCGACATGCATAAATATTTTCACAGTGTTCATAACTCAATCTAGGATAATCGGAATTCGAATGAAATTGATACCCTAATTCAATCAACAATCGATCCGCAAATTCGGATTTTCTCACCGGCCAACGGAAAATAATTCATATCAGAATGAATTAAAAGCATAATATTATGGATTTTTTGGATGTATGAGAAGAGAATTGCCACTTACTCGGTGTTACTTCTTTTCCGTTTTCTTTTGCCATTTGATTATGATGATTGAAATTCAAATTATAAATATATGTTATCCTCCGTATCAAACTCACTAAGAGAAGGTGGATTTGGTGGCCGAGAAATATTAGTCATCTTAGTTCCCAATTCACAACTCCCCGTATTTCTAAGAATATAAAAGTCAATGCATTTTTTACCGATTTTTTAAAAAAATCATTATAAAATATTAACAACACTATTTTTTTTGTCATTTCAACCGTCCGTCCTATTTAATGGAATAAGCCCACCGCCCGTTTTTTGTTGGGTTGTATTTTTGTATTTTTGATTATGATGATTGTTATTATAAATATATGTTATGTCACAATCACTAAAATATTAGTACTTTCCGTCCGGTAATATAAGTCTTTTTAACTTTTTAAATCACTAAAATATTAGTACTTTCCGTCCTGTAATATAAGTCTTTTTAATTTTTTTTGTAGTGTTTCAAAATATAATTCCTAGCGTCAAAATAAAAAAAAAAAAATCCTTCTTACATTTCAATACAATATTAAATGCATTTTTTTAATATTATTAGTATCGGATCGAGAAAATAATACAATATTTTACATTGAAATATTAAAAAATAACTCATTTATTTGGTTTTTTTAAACTGTGTGAAATGGCTAAAATGTTTTATATTGTGGGACGGAGGGATAAGTTAGTTCGAATATCGTAACGATATTAAAAAAAAATTGTTGAGGAAAATAACAATAACAATAATAAATTAAACAACACATTTTATATTATGACTAGGGGTGTAAACGATCTGAGCCGTTCGTGAGTCGTTCGACGGGCTCGTTAAATGCTCGTTCGAATATGGTTTTAATCGAACTCGAACCGAACTCGAGCATTTCATCATAATTAATGAGCCTAACTCGAGCAATTTATTGCTTGATTCGACTTTCTCGCGAGTCTTATCGAGCATTTTAATATTATTTTAAAATATATTATATTTCTTATTATTATGCTACTGATCTTAATATTTCATGTGTATATCTTTGCATTTTTACCATTTTTTGAGTTGCTCGAGCTCGAGCTCGAGTTTGAAATTGCTCAAATTTTTTTCCTATCATAAATGAGCCGAAATCGAGCAATTTTTTTCTGCTCTAGCGATCTTTAGCCGAGTTCGAGCATCAATATTTTAAAGGTTGCTCGACTCGATAAATAAATGCTTGATTCGGATCGGATCGGTTACACCCCTACTTATGACAGTAGAACTATATTTAAAAAGATATAATTTACCTTTTAATATAAGTCGGGGCGGATCTACCTTGGAGGGAGGGGAAGTCACCTCTCCTTGGATCCGGAAAAAGGTACTACTTATGTATTTTTTTCCTCCTTAAAATTTAAATTCATCCCTATCATTTATAGTAATCAAATATATTGAAATAAATGTTTTATCATGTAAATAAAAATTTATAGTTATTACAAAAGTAATACACCTAAAAAATATGTGTAATAATGTTTCTCCTGTAATCCAATGTGGCAAAAATAGGACTTGATTTGTATCATAACCGATACACCACACTACTTCGTACCACACCAAATCAGCCTTTATAAAGTTGATTCTTGAGTAAAAAAATCAACTTTTGAATGTCGTTGTGAAAATCGATCTTGGAAAAAGCGATTGTTGAGTCAAAAATCGACTTATATGAAGGTTGGTCGTGAGAAACGACATTGGAAAAAATGACTTTTGACTCAAAAATCAAATTTCCCAAAGTTGATTATGTGTTTTTTGGTGGTGCAATGATATGTGTGATGTGTCGGTAATCGATGGGTGCAAATATTAACCCCAAAAATTCTAGTATTATCGCTCTCCGTGACTCAGGATCCTGCGTCCGTCACTGAACATAAAACAATATGGACCTGTGAATATACGTGAACAAAAGCGTGAAAAATGGTCAATCGGATTGACAAATTATCATGGTGGTCCACCAATGACCAAACACTTCGAAAAATAGAAGTTATTGTGTGGTATATCCGCATGTATCGAATTGACAGGTAAAAGAATTTGGAGCATACGGCTTGATTTCAGTTTAAAAGTAAAATGTGTACAATTTGCCACACGGGTGCACTCCGCATATGACGGGTGCAACTAATAATGTAATATTCCGATTTTCGGGAAAGGGCAGACGTGTCATTTTGCGAAAACGAAATATTGGGTTCGGTTCCTTTTATTCGGAGTTTAATTATTTTGTTAAAATGTATATATATATATTATATATATATATATATATATATATATATATATATATATATATATATTAAGGGATGGAAAATCTGATTTTTAGAAAAATGGTGATTAAGGAAAATCAGTGAAATTAGGTAATTATGGGATTTTTCTATTTAAGGAAAATAAACCTAATTAGTCCCAAAACTTTTAATCAGATTTTCAATCCCCAAACTTGTCTTCTGCGTGTGTGAGAGCAAGATTAGGCTGAGGGATTTTTCATCGGTTTCTAAGTCAATTCATAACGGTTTTCAGATCAGAGTAGAGACCGGAATCGTTGTGAAGAGAGCATCGTTTTGAAATCAGAAAGTTGGAGATTTGTCAAGGTATGTGTAAGCCCTAATTCTGTTCTTCTTCGAGTTTGATGGATTCAAACTCATCAATTCGTAGTTTTATTCGTTTAGAAGCGTGTGATTGAATCTAATTTAAGTTTGGATTTATCACATGTTTTTCTGTAGAAAAGATCAGTTTTGCTGCAGTTCTTCTGAGTTCTTGGAGTTGGAATAAGCTTGCAAAAGGTAAGAAGCTTGCAAAAGGTAATAAGCTCTTCCTACAATCTAATTGTGGTTTAGAGTAGATTAGACCATGTTTTGATGCATATTGTATCAAGTTTTAAGCTTAGATGATGACTAAGGATTAAGGACTTGTTTTGGATCTTAAAAGTTATATCTTTCTGTTATTTTCCTGCTATATTTAGTGCACAAGATGTTTGGAATCGAGTAGAGATCATCAAGAGATGAAAAACAGGTTTTAGGACTTTTTCTGCATAGGATGCGTACGCATTGGCTAGCAATGCGTACGCATTCATGTTACAGGATTGCTTAGGATAGTTGCAGCAGGTTCAATGCGTACGTATTCAAGAGAATGCGCACGCATTGTTGTTTCAGAGTTGTTCAAATTGTTTGCTGTCTGATGAATGCGCACGCATTCATAAGAATGCGCACGCATTGGTTAAACAGAGAGTTTAGAATAGGTTCTGGTCTTGGAATGCGTACGCATTGAGCACAATGCGCACGCATTGCTTAGGCAGAGAGTTTTTAGCAGGTTTGGCAGCAGGGATGCGTACGCATTCCAGAGTAATGCGCACGCATTGCCCCAGATTTCTATATAATGATATTTTAAGCTATGTATTGAATTTTAAACCTTGCTTCATGATCAAATAACACTAATTAAATATGAACAAGCCCCGATTGAGTTTCTGATTCGTTCAGTTAAAACACCGAATGTACTCTTAAAGGGAGTTGAAGTTCGGATCCGTCAGAAGGGCATGAAAGGGCTTGTGCTTTGATGAACTAGAGTTTATCAATGTCTGTGTAATTGATAAGATGTGATGTCTAGCTGTCTAAGTGAGGGAGTAGAGTCGATAAGGTGAGTTCATTTTGAAAACACATAGGTGGTTAGTTAATTCACAATAATAATTACATATGTGTAGATAAAAGCTAAAACGTCATTTATTCTTGGTTAGGCACTGATTCAAATCGGCGATGTGATACGTTCATAAGAGGTGGACAACGCTACTGGCTCAAAAGGTTGAAGGGTAGTGGAGGAAATCCATCGGACGTATATGCATACCGGGGAGATCCCGGGACTACCGGTGCTAATCACCGTAGTTGGCAAGTATATCTCGTGGTGGAATTTTCACCATGCATTGTGTCCTTGAGTAGTGATGTAACAAAGATAGGCTAAGTTAGAAACGTATAGTCATGACATGTCGATGGGCATGTAGTGAACCCTAAATTGAGTCGGTCTCACTAAGATAATTAATTAATAACAACCTTAATTATATTGTAGCTTCTACTTCTTACTTTGTACAATGTACTTACCTCAAATGCATGTTTATTTATGTGTTTGGGGAAGAGAAGACGAGAAGGTTAGTGAAGATTTCGAGGATGACTTTGATGACGACGTTTGAGGACGCCGGACTTGAAGACCTTGATTATTATTCATTTCTTTTATTTATTTCCTAGACTTGGATTATTATTCGACTTGTAGTTTACTTTTAGTACTTTTGGATTCGTTGGTTTCATTTTCTAATGTAATAATGTTACATTTCCTCTTTAGTTTTTGATTTCTATTTTTGGTTTATTTAAGAAAAATTTACCCGAGTCTTTCTACTTCCGTTTACTTTAATTTGATACGACGTAGTAGAGGCTTACGTGTAATATTATTTATTTAATATTATGCGTTCCGAACGTTTCATTTCGAATAAGGACTCGGTGTCGGGAACGGGGCGTTACAAATAACTTCTTTCGAAAAATGTTTAGATAACGGTGATATTTTTTACTGCCCCTCCTTACCCGAGATCCTGCGTCCGCCACTGGTAATATATCAACTACCGAATATGTTGTACACTATATATTTACTACACACTTTTAAAGTTTTAATCCATTGATTATAATAAAATATACATTAATCAATGGTTTAATCAACAACTATAAAATGTGTAGTGAATGTGTATCAAAACAGTTTCTTGATTTGTGTGTGTCTTCATTACGCAGGACCGTGCTAATTTTCTATGCATCATTTCTTTTTTATTGGTCATCCTATGAAACTGTTTGGTTTAAAATAAAAAAATAAAAACAAATTGAAATGGATCATGTTCATGGTTCACCTTTACGTTTCAAGTCACGTGGCCATTGCATGGTCCCGGAAAATGCTGCTGAAATAGAGAGGGAGAGACTTGTTTGTTGACGTTATCATCGCAATCTTCATGGGGCAAAAGTAATGTGGATGGGGTTTTGGCATCCGTGAACTTGAAGTGAAGAAAAAATGGATGCGACTATAACTACTATTCCTCCAAAAAAAAGAAAAAAATGAGAAGAAATTCAATATAAAATTGCAACTATTATTTCCACGCCACCTGTTCTATCGTCGTACCACACATACCGGTGCATCACATTATTTTTACGGAATTGATTTGTAGAAAGTCGGTTTTTTGGCTACAAAACAGATTTTTCGATTCTACTATGATACACGGTTCGTGTGGTGCATTGGAAGTGTGACGCCCGTTTCCGGATGCCGAATTATTATCCTAAAAAGAACGTCTGACACGTATAAGATTAAATAAATCTAACATTATACGCATTATGCTTGACTTACGTGATTGTATCAAATATAAAGTGACGCGGCGGAAACGAAAATAGACTCGAGATACAACCCAAGGACCAAAAAGAGTAATAATGCTGCCAAACTTAAACACAAAAAGTTGGATTTACTACATCATACTAAAAGGTATCTTACAAAACAACTCCAAATACATAAGTCTTACAAGCCAAAATTTACAAATCAAGTTGAAGTACAACAAGTCTTACCATTATCAAAGATACACGGTATGATACATCAACAAAATAATAAGAAAGAAAGCCAAAAGTCTTCTAGCATAAAAAAACTCACTCAACATCATCACAATCGGAACCTTTTGGGGAAGGGAAAAACATACAAAGAGGGTAAATATATAAATTACTTAGCAAGAGTAGAAGTTATCGAGTATTTAGTTTTATAATGCAAGATAGGTAAAGACATTATTATTAAGAATGACCTTTATTAAGTATACATTAATTCTAGGTGTCACTTCATGTCCCATAACGCTTTGTGAAGTTCCTATAGGCATCTAGCTTAGCTTATCTTTGTTATATAGAAAAATCAAGGGCACTACGCTTAGTCTAGGAGCACTAACCACTCACCTGGGGTGCAACCCACTAGAGAATCGCTCTAACGGTCCCGGGTTAATCCCGTTTGTAGCATGATGTTCGGCGGAATCCACCCACTTTTCTTGATCATCAAGGTGATCGGCGAAGTTTATCCACTTTTCTTGACCATCATCATGTTGAAATTATGTATTGTGCCTCACCAAGAATTACATGATATTTAGTCTTTTATCTAGTCAAATATGTATGTTATTAACTGATAACTAGGCACCTAAGTTATTTTAAGAAAAGCCTTACATAACGACTCAAATCCTTTAACTTAAACCACTAGACTAGATCCAAAACCTAGCACACACATACAATGATGAATTCTAATTCATCAAAGCACAAGGTCAATTCTAAGCTCCCGACGGTCCCATACTTCATCTCATCAAAGAATCAATCCGGTGTCAAAACTAAACGCATCAGAAGCTTATTCATGGTTTTGTCAAGTTATTTTAAGTTATTTAGACCGCCCAAGAAAGGCCAAAACCTAAGCAATGCCTTAAAACTAAAAAAAAAACACTAAATAGGTTTTGGCCTGCGGTTCAGCCGGCGCCAAAACATTTTAGCCGACGCTAAAATGCTAAAAAACAGTCTCTTTGCTCTCTGTTTCATTTGGCACGCGCTAAACCATTTTAGCCGGCGTCAAACGATTGGGAACAACACTAAACAACATATTTTCTGCACATTCAATTACCAAACCGAAATACAATGAATATACTTCGATTCTAACACAAAAAGATGCAGATAACATGACCAATTTACATGCAAAACACTATTAAACAACAAAGTTCAATATGAAGGCCCTCTTACCTTGAATCTAAGCCAAAAACGATTCCCAACTTGAAGCAATATAGCAAACTCTTTGATGTGAATTCGGCGGACCGTTACAAGTAATCTTTGTACGAAAAACATAAAGAACGCGATGAATAAACATATAAACAAGCCTCACTCGACTCCTGATCAACCCGTGACTAGACTCCTTGGGATGCACCTTAGAATCTTAATCAACACATGATTAGACTCCTAAGATACGCAGATACCCACAAACTTGCAGCTCAATATACCTGATAAACCCAAAACAACGAATTCCTCTCGAATCCACGATATTCACTTGAAAACACCGTAATGAAAGAAATTTTAATATATTATTCAACTTCTTCTCGTAAAATACAATGATAGAGCTTTTATACAGGCTTGGTGATGCCCTAAGGCTTCTTATAATGCCAAAACAACTAATATGCCTTATATGGGCCAAATAGAAAATAAATACTATAAAACTCTAAAATAATAATAGACTCTAATTGGGCTAAAGAAGGCCCGCCCACATAAACTACTTAACAAAATAGAAAAGACCACAATATTAGTAAAAATGTATAAGTGAATATGGACAACAAGTTAGGCCGAAATGATCAAAATACGAGCTGATTTGCGTGCCTCGGACCTATATCGATCCTCATCACAAGTCCAACCCACAAGACGTGCAAGAAAGGATAGTAAGTCCAATGCTTTTTTTCGATAAATTACTAAGAGTGTGAAGTCAACATTTAGGTGCTTTGCAATTAAGAATGTTCACTTTGGAAAGAACTAAGTTATTCCAACGATGAAGAGTCACCCATCAAGCAAGGAACATCAGATTCCAGTAGCAAGTTCTTTAATCTGACAACGGAGAAGGCGCCGCAAGGATCGAGGGTCGAAGACGGAGCATCCACGTGACCTGCATCCATAAAAAGACCGGGAAGAGAAGCTAAAAGACTGATTCTCAAGATTCCCGTCCTTTAATCTCTCTTTTCCAATCCCACACTTAACTCCAAGCTCCTTCATTCATTTTCCAAACCTCACCCGCTACTAAGAAAGAAGACTTCATTAGTTATATCTAAGATATTTTTAGTCATTTTGTTGACAAAATCAAAATATTATGCCATCTCCTTAATATATGTAATTTTAGTAAATACATTGAATAAGGACAAAAGGAGTAACATATTAATCAGAAAGAGATGTTCGTGGATTTTTTTTACATAGGAGTATATTTTCACACAGCGGATTATTCTGATTCAATTCGTCCGAATTTTAAGTGTTTTTCATACTTAATACCGGTCAGAAAGATTTTCTGACTAAGACTGAGTGAGAAAAACTCCCAAAATTCTACCCGATAGTCGTTAGAATTAACAAGTACGGAAAAATATAAATTCAAAGAGCAAAAATGAAAACAAAAAATGCTGTGTATTATTAATTTTTTGTTTGTAGGTTAAAAAAATATGCTCCAGAACAACCTGAACTAGTTGTTCCGTAAATATTCAATGCCAGCTCTCTTTGGAATTTCCTTCGTGCAAAAGGCGATATCTCTCGCCCACAGGCCCCTTCACCCCGACCCGATAAAATGATGAGGAGTTAATTATGGTGATTCAATGGTCCTTTAGTTGGAGGATCAAGACCCAGTGCCCATAAGGAGTCATTCTGAATTCAGAGCTAACTCCCACACTGCTGCTGTCGAGATTTGATCCTGCGTTCCTTAGTGCAATCAGCCGCACGAAAACCTACTGAGCTATCCTTGGAGGGAGTTGGTTCACATGCCATTATTCTTTAATCTTTGACCACTCAAAAGAACCTTTGAGATTCCAAAGAGTCAGTTATAGCCAAAAGAGTTTAATAGATACAAAAACTTTTGCATCGGCTATATAAACATATGTTAGGATTGTGAATCCAAATCCAAATGTGTCTTCTCACATCCTATACTCACATCCCTAAGGAGAAAAATAAGTAATGGATCCCGTCAACACCGATATAGCCGCCGACGGCACTGGCCAAGTGGTTAGCGGGGATGCATCTGGTGTCGCTGCTGTTAGCGACACGGGTGCTGTTAACGATGCCACCTACGTTCCGGCATCATAAAAATTAAGAATATGATCAATTGATGATGATACACCAGCCCTCGATCGAATTGATTAATCTGAAATTTGTTGTGCTTGTCAATTTCCATGTTGTTGTGATAAAAGTGTTCTTGTTTTGGTTGGTTGGCTGGCTAGGTTTAGATTGCCAATATTTTGAGTATTATTCAATACTCAGAATAATTAATTAGTGATGTTGAATTACTATTTTTCTCAAAAGTTTAGGTTGATGAAGAAGTTGATAATTAATATATATACCTTAACAAATGGCCCAGCTACACGTAGTACGTATTTTTTCTTTCTCATCAAATGTTCGGACTATGTTTTAACACATTTAATTGTCCGAAATGATTTTTATTTTTTATTTTTTATATTTAGTTTTTTTCGAGGTCCGAGATACCTCATTGTATTGTTGATTGAGCTTAAGAAAATTCTACTTCTATTTTCTTTAATTTACGGGGGAATTGTCTATATAGTATTTTTTTTAACTTTAGCCTTTGACCATCCGACAATTTAAAAAAAAAAAAAAGGAAAAAGCTGAAATTTAGTGTTTTTCCATATTGCCCCTCTTCAATTATCCCAAAACATGCCCTCGCCAACTTCAAATTTCGAATTTTGAATATATTCAACCCTCTATTGTCTATCTTCTTCTTCCTTCTCCTCCAACTCCTTCTTCTTCTAAGCAACATTTCCAACTCGTTTTCTTCGTGTTCTTCCTTCTTCTTAATTTACTACTCTCATTTGTCTTTCTTTGCCCTTCAAAATTGACGTTTAGTGGACGGTTTCACGTTTATAGCTTTTATTTTTTATTTTTAGGGGTTCTAAAAGCATCCCGTTTTTACTACCGGCATCCATTTTATTTTTTTTTCGGATAAAAAAACGTCGGTGTCACTGGTGTTCCTTGTTGAACACCAACGTTTCTCACTGACGTTGGTGTTCAACAAGGAACACCAGTAGAAAGTCGTGGACTGACGTTTCCAAATTGTAACACTTTTATAAAGGGAACGTCGTCCGTGCCACTGGTGTTCCTTGTTGAACACCAGTGGCACCAACGTTCCCTTTATAAAAAATCACCGGATGCCGAAGTAATTTTTTATGGTGTCGGGAGTAATATAGTGTGGTGCCAAAAGTAAAAATGAGGGTGCCTTTAGAAGCCTCTATTTTTATTTTTATTTTATTTTAAAAAGAACCATATTATTACTAGAGCCAAAGGCTACCCAAAAAGAATCAGTACAATGTTCAACAGTGGGGAGCTTAGGCTACTAAATACAACAATAGCCAAGAATATAACACGTAAAACTACTGATCAATATCCCAAGCAAGTCTCAGGTTTCGAGCTCTTTCAACCGCATTGTTCCCAAGACAAACGCTGGAGGTCGTTCCTCGTCATACCCATGAACCACCTTGTTTCTTCAGTTCCAGATACCATAGACAACTTTACGCCAGAAGTATTTCCAACCAGAAGTGCCAAGTGGTGCCGATTACCTTTTTTAAGGTTTAAGGTGATCCACTCCTCCGGTGTTCTAGCCGCAAAGAATTGACTCCAACATTCTCTCGGCAATGTTTGAGTCCAAACCTCGCTTGCCCACTTGCAATGACGAACAACATGTAGAGTTGATTCGTCCCCCTCATCACAAATTACGCACCTGGCCGATGAGGTAATGTGGCATTTCATCATATTTTCACCAACCGTAAGGCCCCCGTGCATCATAGTCCATAAGAGGAAATTACTCCTCAACGGCCCTTTCATACTCCAGATCAAATCCCATGTTTCAAAGGCTGAATCTCCTTCAATTATCGGAATCTAGTGAAAATACCCGGATGCCACCATATAAATTCCTTTCGTATCATGTTCCCAAGTTGTTCCGTTGTCTAGCTTAAAACCCCGCAAGAGGGCTCTTTCACGTTTATAGCTTCAGATGACGGTCGAAGAGATGGTTGATTTTAGAATCTTATTTTGGAATTGGTAGACATTAGTTTACATAAATAAATTGTGAAATCATTTCTTTCTCTTCACTCTTATAATAGCATTCATGTATTCCATATATTACCATATGTAATGTCTAGATAAGTTGTGATTTCCAATCAAAAATGTTATTTAATGAAAACCGTGAAAAACGGGAACTAAGTCAAACCAAACCGGACCGAACATTTGGTTTTAACCTAAAACCCATTTTCATTTGGTTTGAAAATTTAGAAACCGTATTAATGGTTTGACTTTATAATTGGGAAAAATGACCAAATCGAACCATGTTCACCTCTAGCGATAGCAATCGGGTCTCTGTGAGTTAAGGTCGAAGTTGATGGGAATGAATTATGTTATTAAGGGGGTAATTTAGGTATGATATATTACTATTGTCCTTATCCCTTAAAAATGTGAAGTTGGATTATTATCTGAATCAAAATATTAAATTGTACTTATCACCGATCAAGTGTAATACATTTGGATTAGAAAAGTGTAAAATATTTTATGCATCAATATCATAACTCAAATGAGATATACGTTAGGATTTTTCGTGGAGGCATTTAAAAGCATCATATTAAATCTACCATTGCCTCTAAAACCTCACTACATGCATGTTTTTAAATCTTGACATGGTGTCCCGATTGAATTTTGTGTGGTGGTGTTAAGAATATATATTGATTTATCGATAGAGATACATACCCTACAAAAAAAACCTTTATCATAATACATAAGAGAGTGAAGTTCCTAGTGTGAAGCCTAATGTTGAGCTACCATCTCTCTCAAAATCTTAAGCTGATGGGGAGGTAGATAATTACATGTTATACACTTTAACACGCCCTCTCAAGTGTTGACAATCTCTCAAACACTTGCACAATATTTAAACATTTAAATACTTCCCTTAAATATGGGCAATCTCTCCCTACACTTGCACAATATAAATAAGAAAATAATGTTCACATCAGGGTTCGATCCCATGATCCTAGCTTTGATACCATGTTGAACTACCATCTTGCTTGCATCATGGATATGTTGAGTAATGAATCTTGTATAAAGTCCAACAAATGTATCATCCCTGCGGCACCTAATGATCATCACAACATCATCTAATGAAGCATTTCCAGCTCTTTCACCAATCCTATTTATAGTAACCTCCATTTGCCTTGCGCCTTTAAGAGCTTCCTCAATAGTGTTAGCTGTAGAAAATCCAAAATCTTTCTGACTGTGCGTTGAAATGATAACATTTTCAACTCCAAAAGTACTTGCTTTTATAGTTGTCCAAACTCATAAGGCATAGTATAGCCAACAGTGTTAGGTATGTTAAGGGTTGTCGCCCCAGCCTTGATAACCTCCCTAAGGATGTGATAAGGAACTCCTTCTCAGATCTTCCAGCATCTTCAGGACTGAATTCCACGTCATTAAAACCCAAACTTCTAGAGACGGTGGGCCCCACCACGGTTGCTTAACAGTTAACCCGACTATTTCCTTCCTTCCTTCATTGCTTCCTCATTGTCAACTCCACAACCACACTTGCCCGCTGCCCTAACTACCTCCGCCACCGCCGCCTAACAATATCAACAAAACAACAATGGCGCCTCTCTATTCAATGCCTATAATCTTTGGTTCTCCGTCACCCGCCGCCACCGCATTACCCTTCAAATCCACCTCTCTATTTGACTTCAAGCCTCACATCTTTAAAGCCCAAAAATATAATTTATTTCTCATTAACTGCTCGATTCCTAGCTCAAAGAAAAGACCCGAGTACATCCTGCACCACATACCCGACCCGAATTATGTACGAGTATTCGACACCACACTTCTGGACGGCGAGCAATCCCCTGGAGCTACGATGACCACCGAACAAAAGCTCCAGATCGCTCGACAGCTTGCTAAGCTCGGAGTTGATATAATGAAGCCGGTTTTCCGGCTTTGTCTGAGGCCGACCTTGAAACGGTGAAATTGATTGCGAAAGAAGTTGGAAATTCTGGTGGAGATGAGTTTGAAGGGCATGTGCCGGTGATTTGTGGACTTGCGAGGCGCAATAAGTTAGATATTGATAAGGGTTGAAAGGTGGTAAAGTATGCCAAGAAACCTAGGATTCGTATGTTTATTGCAACGAGTGAGATTCGTATAAAGAATAAGCTGAAGAAGACGAAAGAAGAGGTGGTGGAGAAGGCTAGAAGCATGGTCTTTTATGCTAGAAGTTTGGGTTGTAATGACGTGGAATTCAGTCCTGAAGATGCTGGAAGATCTGAGTAGGAGTTCCTTTATCACATCCTTGGGGAGGTTATCAAGGCTGGGGCGACAACCCTTAACATACCTGACACTGTTGGCTATACTATGCCTTACGAGTTTGGACAACTTATTGCGGACATAAAAAAGCCAATACTCCTGGAATTGAAAATGTTATCATTTACGCACTGTCCAGAACGATTTTGGACTTTCTACATCCAACACTATTGAGGGAGCTCTTAAAGGTGCAAGGTAAGTGGAGGTTACTATAAATGGGATTGGTGAAAGAGCTGGAAATGCTTCATTAAAGGAGGTTGTGATGATCATTAGGTGCCACGGGGTGATACATTAGGTGGACTTTATACAGGAATCATTACTCAATCTATCAATGATGCAAGCAAGATGGTAGTTCAACATGGTATCAAAGCCATGATCATGGGATCGAACCCTGATGTGAACATTATTTTCCCCATTTATATTGATCATGAGATCGAACCCTAATGTGAATATTATTTTTCCTATTTATATTGTGCAAGTGTAGGGAGAGATTACCCACATTTGAGGGGAGTATTGAAATGTTTAAAAATTGTGCAAGTGTTGGAGAGATTGCCAACATTTGAGGGGCGTGTTAAATTGTATAACATGTTAATTATCTGCTCTCCATCAGCTTAAGCTTTTGGGAAAAATAATGTTCGCACCAGGGTTCGATCTCATGATCCTGGCTCTGCTACCATGTTGAACTACCATATTTCCCAAGTGTAGGGAGAGATTGCCCACACTTGAGGAGAGTATTGAAATGTTTAAAAATTGTTCAAGTGTTGGAAAGATTGCCAACACTTGAGGGGACGTGTTAAAGTGTATAACATGTTAATTAAGCATTTGGGGAAAATAATGTTCACACCAGGGTTCGATCTCATGATCATGACCCTGCTACCATGTTGAACTACCATCTCTCCCAAAAACTTAAGCTGATGTGTAGACAAATAATTAACATGTGATGAACTATAACTCCTAAGGATAAGCTAGTAGTTAAAGAGTGTTTGCAGGGTGGGAGTGGTGTTCCACACAACCCAGGATCACCCAAGAATGAAGACACTGGAATAACAACATTGTGAGGTGGGATTTCACCACTCAACTGATTAAAGGAAGCATCAAACTCTTGAAGTCCTTGAAGATTCAACAATTATTGAGGGACACTTCCATTTAAAGAATTGTGGGAAAGCAAGATTGTTGACAGCTGCTTTGCATTGCTTAGTTCCACTGGTATCTCCCCAGAGAGATTGTTATCCTCAAGTTCAAGAAATTCAAGCCATTCTAATTTCCAAGTGATTTTGGATTTTGGTATACTTCGTCCCAGTGGATTATGGGACTGAATCAGTGAAACAATTGATGTCAAAATATTGGGTTAATTTCCGATCAACTGATCAATAAGACCCGTAAACAAATTGTCCGAAAGATCAATGGATTCGTATTGACCAACTCCAAAGTCATATGTTTTTCTGAACACAGGATCCAGCCCTCCGGAAAGCTTGTTAGAATGAAGATTCTTGAATTCTACGGGAATCGAAGATTCTAATGAATTGTTGGATAGATTCAATAACCATACTTGAGTCATATTCCCAATCCAGGTGGGCAAATTCCCTGTCAATGAATTTGATGAAAGGTCAAGTATTGATAGAGAAGATAAAGCCAACCATTCCGGCAACTACCCTTTTAGCCCGTTCCAGCTAACAATAAACAAAACAATTCAAGCTCTTGAATCCAATCCGGTATAGGTAAAAGACCAAGCGGGTTGAAAGACAAGTCCAGTGATTGCAAGCACCCTAAGTTAGCTAGCTCAGACGGAAGGTGACCGCTGAGTTGATGTCTTGCCAACTCTAGAATTCGCAGGTTCTTCAATCTGCCGAAACTAGATGGGATATGTCCAGAAAGCTCATTACAGAATAAATACAATTCATCTAGTGTAACAAGATTTCCCATCGTGGTAGGTAGTTTTCCAGAAAGCTTGTTGTACTGAAGGTTGAGTGTTTGAATCTTTGGAAAAAACCCAATTGAATCAGGGATGATTCCAGACAACTTGTTTGTCGATAATCGGAAAGATTCCATTGAAATGAGACCACCAATTGAAGAGGGAATGTTTCCATTCAATTCATTCTGGTCCAATTACAGAGTATTTAAATTAAAAAGGTTTCCAATACTTTCTGGGATGCTGCCACTCAAATGATTTTTGGACATATATCAAGATATTCTAGTATTACCAATACTTTCTGGGATGCCGCCATTTTCAACTGATTTTCAGACATATCAAGATATTTTAGTCTCTTAAGATTACCAATACATTCCGTTGAAGTTGTTTGAATGAAAATCCAGTTTAGTCAAAGAGACAAAGTTTCCAATAGAACCCGGAATTAAACCCGAAAGTTGATTCCCTGATAAAACAATTTCTGAAAGTGAGGCAAGAGATTGAAATATATCTGAGGGAACAGTCCCAGATAAGCCATTATCTTTTAGATACGATTTCTTCAGCTTTTTCAGACGACGGAAAGTGGCTGGAAGGAATACTTCCATTCAGATTATTTCTGTTAAGAAACATATACTCCAACCGAGATAATTTCCCGAATTCAGGAGGGATTGGACCATTGAAATCCTTTAATTCCCTTAAATCAAGTAGCTGAAGATAATTAAGATAATTCAGCTAGCGAGGCAGATAGAGTTGCAGTAACAGAAGTATCAAGAACATAATCATCGAAAGGGATGGCGCCCGGACGAGAGAGATTAACCACCCTACCTGAAATGAGTTCCATGATTGGAAAAGCTTTGATGGCATGGGTCAAATATGATTTGGGATTTGAAGCTAATTGAGTAGTGTTCCTTTGTCAATCTCATGGCATGCACCAGATGTTGTTGATAGAAAAAATCCAGCTGCGAAGAAGAAGGTGGTGAAAGTTAAGAGAGGTGTTCATTGAAGCCTGGTAAAGCATAACTTTGGTGCTTGTTTATGGAGTTTTCTCAGTTTGTGTTTCCTGGACATGGTGCGATTATATTCGCCATGTACGTAAGATCATTAAAAAAGCGTGTTAATGTTTGTTAAACGGTGCAATTATATTTCCCCCCAGAAAAAAGATCATTAAAAAAGTGTGAGCGGTTGTTGTTGATGATTCCCACCAACAATTTTTTCGTCAGGCCGTGCTAATTCCATATGATCATTCAAAATTGAAGAAAAAAAATAGACGAAAATTCAAAATATATACCTTTTGATAAAAATAGTTTGTTTTAGATACCCTTATTTTTAATTTTTACAAGCATAACCTCATCAAAATACTCGGTAGGACGGGCGATTTAGCATTCGGGATGAGATATATTGTCATGAGGCCGGATAATTTTTCATTGAGGCCGGACTAAAATAAACGCGTCCCGACCAACTTTTCTCACTCGGACGAAATTTAAAAATTCCGCATATTTTTTTTTTTTATTTTGCAAGACAGACGTTTTTTTTTATTATTATTCTGGGGTCGAATTTTCATCTATTTTGTTTTTTTTATTTTATTTTGAACCCGTCTATTTTGTTTCAATTACATAGTCCTGATTGGAAAAAAGAAACAGAAACCATCGTCGACTGCAAAACCCTTTCTTCTCCGATAGATTCATGTTTTCATGGTCGTTTTAAAATATATGCAAGCACAAAGAGAAATACAGAAAGCCAATATCAAAAAAGCATAGCAGTAAAATAGAATTGCACATAGATTTATGTTTTCATGATGATATACAACAGTAAAGAATCAGTCATTTTCCCCAGGAAAATTTTCAGATCTACAAATGAAAATAAGCCCGTCCCGATAATACACACCGACCAAATGCATGTACATGTTGGTTTGATGTTTCATGTTGTTTTTTTTATGTTTTTGCAACATCGGAGAAGAATTCGTCGGAGAAGAAAGGGTTTTGCAGTCGATGATGGTTTCTGTTTCTTTTTTCCAATAAGGACGATGTAATTGAAACAAAATAGATGGGGTTCCAACAAAAAAAAAAAAATAGACGAAAATTCGGCCCCAGAATAAAATAAAATAAAACGTCGGTCATGCAAAATAAATATTAAAAAAATATGCGGAATTTTTAGCCCGTCCGAATGAGTAAAGTTGGTCGGAACGTGTTATTTTAGTCCAGCCTCAATGAAAAATAACCCGCCTCATGACAATAAATCTCGTCCTGAATGTCAAATTGGCCGTCCTACCGAGAATTTTGATGGAGTTATGCTTGTAAGAATTAAAAATAGGGGTATATAAAATAAACTATTTTTACTCAAAGGTATATGCTCATCACTCGAGCAATGACACCGAATAGAATGTATATAGTCCCTATATCATTGTTTTGTCCTTAACTACCTTAAGTATGAAAAAAGTGAAGAACTTGATCGGAAATGTGATAATTATGTCGAACTAGACGCATTCCGAGAGCTCATTGGCTTGTCCGAGTCTCTAATACCGCGTGTCATGTTAAACGGTGAGATTATAAGTTAGAATTCAAAATGTAGAGTTAAGTACTCAGCCTTTCATGTCATATATAATATATATATCTCTTGAGATTTAGAGCACATTTTGTAGGGAGTGAAGCTAGAATTATGGTGCTTTAGAGAGAGAAATCTCAAGATTACGAGAACAAGGTAAGGAATAGTTCTTAATCAACCCTTTTAATTCATGTTTTCTAAAGATTAATGTGCATCATTTGTTTTTGCTTTTGTTCTTATGTGGAATCCAGAAAGAATTTTCATGTTTCTATTATGGAATTCTGCAAATGGCCCATTTTTGTAACGACGGGAATAACAGTGATCCATGTACATAAATTTAATGTACAAAAAAACAGACCAAAAAACACAACTCCAAAAAATATATCACATGTTTTACACACAAAAAAATAATAATCTGTATCTTCGTTCAACAATGGATCATTGTGAAAAGCCGCAAAAAAATAATAGGGGCGTATCTGAAATAGAATGTAAAATAACAAAATTACCTTTCATTCATTGTGCATGAAAAATTGTTTCAAAATTTGGGTTATTAAAATGAACGATAAAGGTGAAAAAAAATAATAATAAATACTGCATTGGTATTGTAAAATGACAGATAAATAAAAACAAAGCAAATTCTGAAAAATGACATTTAAAAAAAAAAAACGGAGGGAGTAATAAATACTTACAAGACGAAAACCCGGCGCCTATTAAGTGGCTATTTATATGTACTTTCTATAAAGAATCGGTGTTATCCTGTATATTTCGTAATTGGAATAATGAGCAAAAAGAGATCCATCAAAATGTTATCGAGGATATAAGTAAGAATCTGTATCTTCGTTCAACAATGGATCATTGTGAGCAGCCGCAAGAACTAATCTTGGTGGTCTTGATTGACTACTTGAGCTTGCTGACTCTTGAAAATCTAAAAGCCAAGGCCTATGAGGAGCCGTGTGGCTGAAGAAACCTGGCTCAGATGCTACGGGTAAAGTTAGGGTCAAGCTCTGTAACATGAGAACGACCGTAGCCATTGTAGTTCTATTGCCTACATTTTCTTGCACACCAATGTAGGGCTATATGTATGCATCTTATCATGCTTCCCAAAGAATAGGAATGAGCCATTAGCATGGGATCTATTTGATCTGAAGCTAGCTTTACCTTTATTCCATATTTTGTAAGCCTGAAATGTGGATATAATCATAATTAAGTGTGGAAAATGACATGACCACATCAATTGACACAACACAATAATTTTGGACTACTGATGAAAATATACTTCAAACAATATGTAAGAGGAGAAGTAACAACCTCAAAATCTATATGATATACCTGAACTGTAAAGCGAGCCCGCGGATCCTTATTCGGGTCCGTCCAGCAGCCTAGACAATGGTCAAGGCCGTCGGCCACTATAGTCCGCGTACATACAAGCCATATTGGGACCACGAGCCCACGGCCCCACTATAAGCCTTCTAAACGCCTTCCACGACGCGAAGAAAATCCAGGGGCCGGGCCGCTAATCCCCCTGGCTACAAGGTCCGCCAGCGACCCGAGCCCACAGTATAAAGAGGAGCAAGCTGCAACCCAAGAGTATCAAGACAAAGACTTAACGATCAGTCAAGTGCTTTGGGCCCGCCTCATGTCAGCCCGCTAGATAGCAATTAGCCTAATTGGCACTGCATTGTACTTAGTTGAGTTTTATCGTTATTAATTAAACCCTAATCAGTAGCTTGCCTATAAATAGATGCTCAATGTTACATTTTACAAAGGACACTATTTATGAAAGCTAGGCAAACTCTGCCAATTTCCACATAGCATTTGCACCACCACTTACTATTTTCCCAACCACCGCAAATACTATTACACAACCGTGCATGTTAAGGGTGATTTATACGTTTTATAAGGATATATTTTATGTCAATTTCCCCCATATCTGGATGTTTTTCATATAAATCGAGCTTTATATTGAAGTATTGAGCAAATGATGTTTTTAATGGGTTAGTTGCAAAACTGTATGATTTATGTGTAAAATTGATGGTTTTATATTGATTTGGAAGATACTACATTTTGCAATGTGTTTGATGTATTGTAGATACACAATTTCGACCAAAAAGAGGATTAAAAGAGGTTAACAATCGGATTAATGAAGAGGAGAAGAGATAAAGATGAAATCGATTGAAGATAAAGATGAAGATATCAAGTTGTTGATCCAGCTGAACTGGCGTCCAAGTCCCGTCCAGGATGGACGGGCGTCTGATTATCCAAACGGGCGTCCAAGGGAGGAAGTTGATTCAGAGAGTTTGGACGCTGAGTGGACGGGCGTCTGAAGCAAGTCCAAGGCATCTGGACGGGCGTCCAGTTAGCTGGACGGGCGTCCTTAAACCGACCTAGCAGCCGCCGCCTCAGTTTTCTATAAATATCAGCGCGTATTTCAACCCTAATCATACATTATTGAGACATATTGATACACAATCATTAGGAGAAAACCCTAGGCGGCCCCAGTCCCCTTAGGGGAGGCTGGGGTTGCGATTTTCCTTGTTTTAATTTCGTTTTTTCGATTTCGTTTTGCTGCTGAATGCTTGGAGGCTAGACGATTTGTTCAAGTTATTTAAATCCGTTTCAGCAGGTTCTTTCTTTTCAATCTAGATTTGTTTTGTGAATTTGATTCAAGTTGTATTTTTCCTATGCTTATGTGCTATGCAATCAATATCGAAAGATGAATTGTTATTGATGTTTACCGTATGACGAGAGTCGGTGTAAACCTTAGATCACCATAGGAAAGATGGGATTTTTAACCTTGACATAACGAGAGTTGATAGGTTAGATTTCTAGGTTGCTAGATTGAGAGATCTTACACCTTTTTTGATAGCGTCAATCTTATAGATCGAAAGATGAGAGATTGATAGGCGAATTATCTACGAGAGTAGGAATTCATACCTTCGTTAGGTGGACCACATCTTTAATTAGATCATCACAAGATAACTTTAGAGAGGAAATTAAGGGTTGCGGGATCGGTGGATAATTACTTGTTCGATTGTTTAATCACCATGAAAACGAGCTTTCCGAATTGGGGTCCCGCGCGCCAAACGGACACTCGAGCCGAAAGTTACGGCCAAAATACTACCATGTGCCCTAACGACCCCTTTTATCCCAAAAAATTAAATCGTAACAAAATAGAAGAATTAACTCAATTAGATTCGACAAAAACACCAATTCCCCGGCAACGGCGCCACTTTTGTTGGGAGGATTTTGCATCACTAAACAAAAAGAAAATTTATAAACCCTAACCTATATGCAAAACTAACTCCTAACCGGCCGAATACCGGGTTGTTGATAGTAGAGCGAGATAAGTAAGGGGTCGATCCACAGGGAATTGGGATGTTGAATCTAATCTTATTAACTCTCTCAATTGCTACTCATGAAAACAAATAAACGAAAGAAAAACATATAAACGAAGATAGAACAACTAAAATAAATCTAACCTATAACAAACAATAAAAACAACCTAAACTAAAGATACATGGGATCAAACAAAATACAAACCAAGTGATTTCAATCCTAGTTCATCTCATGATTTTAATTCAAATTGTGGTTTCACCTTTACACGAGATACAAATTCCTAATCTCTTAGTGAATCTATTTCTCAAGCTACGAATCCCTAATCTCTTAGTGAATTCAATTACCGATCTCTCCTCTCTCGAATGTTGAGACCAATTTCCATACAAAACGAAGGTGTAGATTCAGGTTAACTCTCGTATTTTAGAATCTAACACCCTAGATAATTAATCCATTAATTTGTCACGAATTAACGATTAAAGATCCTATCTTTCTATGGTGATCTAGTTTACGCAACTTCCGTATGTCGTAAACATATCAATTAGTAAACAAATCTTTCGATATGAGTTCACACAATAGCATCATAATCATAGAACGATACAAAATAAATCAAAAATCATGAAGATAAACGAAGCTTGAATAAATCAAAAAGATGAACTCACATAGTTTATACAATGGATGATCCATGAATTGAAAACGAAACAAAAACGATCCTAATCTAACCTCGGATCACCCGAGCACAAGGCTCGGGTGACCGGCCTTGAGACTCCCAAAGTGCGGCTGCTCCTCTAGGTTTTAGTGTATGAGAAATTATGATATGAAAAGGTATGATTTAGGGTTTGGGGCGCTGCTGCTTAAATAGGAAAATAAGTCGGCTAGGTCAAAAACTAGGTCGGTTGCGCTTCAGTCGGCCGTGGACGCTCGTCCGTTTTGGGTGGACGCCCGTCCAGAATGCGATATTTCAATCCTGATCCGATTTCCTTCCTCCAGACGCTCGTCCAATTCCTTAGACGTCCGTCTATTCTGCTTTGAACTTGTGCCAAACGCCCGTCTACTTCAGCGTCCAAACTCTCTGATCTAAATTTCTTCTGATGGACGCTCGTCCAGAACCTCAAACGCTCGTCCGCACTGGACGCTAGTTCAGCTGGATCAATCACTTGATTTCTTTCCTTAAATCTTTTATTCTTCCATAAATGTGATTGATTCCTTTCCAACTTCGAATTTGGCTCTCTAAAATCCTTTTTTCCATCATCAATGAGTATCTACAATTAAGGGAAAACATACCAAAGCGTAACACAATTCCAAAATCATATAAAATCATCATTTAAGCACATAATTCGTTACGTTTTGCAAATTAACTAATAAAAACACCATTTGCTCAATATTTCAATATAAAACTCGATATCTATGAAAATAATACGAATATGGGGGAAATTGATATAAAATATATCTATAAAAATCATACAATTCGACCCTTAATAGTCAGCCACGATCTGGCTATTGAACTGCCCCTATAATCCCTTAGTGAACAAGTCGCATCAGACGACGAGGTCGCAAATACAGGCCCGTAGTTGCTTCGAGGCCGCTTGCTTTTTAAGCACGGTCCTTAGTGAACAAGTCGCATCAGACGACGAGGTCGCAAAAACATACCCTAAGTTGCTTCGAAGGCCGCTTGCTTTTAAAGCACGGTCATTAGTGAACAAGTCGCATCAGACGACGAGGTCGCAAATACAGGCCCATAGTTGCTTTGAGGCCGCTTGCTTTTAAAGCATGGTCCTTGAACAAGTCACATCAGACGACGAGGTCGCAAAACAGACCCTAAGTTGCTTCGAAGGCCGCTTGCTTTTAAAGCACGGTCCTTAGTGAACAAGTCGCATCAGACGACGAGGTCGCAAATTCAGGCCCATAGTTGCTTCGAGGCCGCTTGCTTTTAAAGCACGGTCCTTAGTGAACAAGTCGCATCAGACGACGAGGTCGCAAAAATAGACCCTAAGTTGCTTCGAAGGCCGCTTGCTTTTAAAGCACGGTCCTTAGTGAACAAGTCGCATCAGACGACGAGGTCGCAAATACAGGCCCATAGTTGCTTCGAGGCCGCTTGCTTTTAAAGCACGGTCCTTAGTGAACAAGTCGTATCAGACGACAAGGTCACAAAATACATTATCCCGAGTTCACTACTCCATACGCGACGTTTTCATGGAAAAATGGTCCAGACATGGAGTAGGGGGCCATTGATGATACAAATAATATCGCCACCGTTTAGCCCCGGATGTAGCCTCTGGTTCATCATACCGACGGAAGGTCCGCGACTACATCGCTAGCGATGCCAATGATACCAAGTCAAGGTCGCCACCATCAAACCCCCTCCTAGAGCGTTACCAGGGGAAGGGGGCCAGATCGCGACCTTGGGCAAACGGCCCTCAATGGGCCGCACAAGACTTGAAAGGAAACAGGGAGCAAAGACAAGACAAACGGAGCTGGCGGCCTGTGCGACCACAAAAGATCGCCGCCAAGATATTTTATCCATTTGCAGTTTAGATATTTAATGTTTACTTAGCTATTAAGTAAGATCAGTGACTAAGCTGCTTCGCAACACCAGTCTTTTACTTAGCTCTTAAGTTTACTCTTCCTATAAAATGAAGTATTGTGTAACCTAAATCATATATACATTTTAACACAAAAAAGAGGCCCAAGCTCGCCAAAACACCACCTCTCTCTCTTTCCGTTTATCGCCGCCGCACATCTCCGGCCGCCTTACGCTCAATCACTCACAAATCGCCCGGATATCCACTAAAATCTAACCGCTAAGCCACCGTGATGATTTTCGCATCATCATAAACCAAGACCACCGGAGGTACCTGGACTTCATGTGAATCCAGCAGTAGATGAATGGGACTATGTGGATCATCTTTTCATGGGTTGGCTCCTTTGTTCATTGACAGAACAAGCCCTTACTGAGGTAATTGGTTGTTCTACCTCTTATGAAATCTGGTCTACATTGGAACTTTTGTTCAATAATCAATCAGAATCACGTATGTTAGAGTATAAGAGTGCTCTCACTAAGGCTGAAAAAGGCACCAGATCTATGGCAGATTACTTGGCTATGATGAAATCATATAGTGATAATCTCACTGTAGCAGGGTACCCTATATCAAAATCTGAATTAATTCTTGCTACATTGGGTGGCCTAAAAAAAGAATATGAAGCTGTTATAGTAAGCCTCACTGCTCGGATTGGATCTTTGTCTTGGCAGAAGTGCAGTCACAATTGGTCAAAGAAGGGGCAATTCCAGACCTCCAAATCCTGGACAGAACTTATACAGAGGCAGATGAGGTGGTTCTAAGGGAGGGAGAAGTAGAGGTAGAGGCGGTGGTAGGTCCTCTGGAAACGGAATGGTTTGCCAATTGTGTGGAAAATGTGGACATACAGTAGGGATCTGCTGGCACAGGTTTGAACATGACTTTCAACCCGTTGATCAAGCACCGCCCACTAGACCTAGTCAACCCTCGCCTTTTGTAGCCACACCAAGTTCGTAGGTGATCATGCTTGGTACCTTGACGGTGTGCAACAAACCATGTTACCTCAGATTTAGGTAACTTGAGTCAGAATACTCCTTATCATGGTAATGATACACTGACAGTACGGAATGGTGAACATTTAACTATTGAGCACATTGGTCACACCACTTTGTACACACATGTTGGTCCTTAATCTTAAACACTGTCCTTCATGTTCCACAAATCACCATAAATTTAATTAGCTTGTCTAAATTGGCATTTGACAATAATATTCTTGTTGAATTCACTGGTGGTTTTTGTTTTGTCAAGGACAAGCCAACAAAGAGCATAATTCTCGTGGGGTAATTTGTTTCCATAAACTCTCTTCACTCCAATAAGTCGATTCCATGAACTCTCTTCACTCCAAATCCACAACTATTTTTCTTGGTGAAGTCAACTCCCAGTCTATTACTGTTAAATCTCAGTGTCTAGTTCTAGATGATCTAAATAAAGATCCCAATGTATGGCATAAGAGTTTAGGTCATCCCTCCAGTAGAATTTTGAATCATGTGTTGGCTGTTTGTAAACCTGATATTAATGGAAAGTTGAATTTCTGTGATGCTTGTCAGTTTGGTAAATTTCATGCTTGCCTCATCCTCATTATTCTCTAATGTTGCATCCTTGTTTGATGTTAAGGGTAAATTTATACGATTTATAACGATATATTTTATGATAATTTCCCTCATATTTGTATAATTTGCATAGAAAATGAGCGTTTAATGGAATTATTGAGTAAATGAGGTTTTTAATGGTCTATTCGCAAAATTGGTTAATTTATGTGTTTTATTGATGATTTTATGTTTATTTGGATGATATTACGTTTTGCGATGTTTTAATGTGTTATAGGTACGTGTTTGATGCTCAAATGATGATCAAAAAGAGATAAGAGTCGAATTTAATTGATGAGAAAGAGATAAGGATGGAATTGGCTAGAAGAAAAAGAGATAGAGTTGAAGATTTCGAATTTGGATCCAAATTTGAACCGGCGTCCAAGGCCCGTCCAGTTGGACGGGCGTCCATTAAATCAAACTCGGCGTCCGGGAGAAAAAAGTTGAACAGAGAGTTTGGACGTTGTATGGACGAGCGTCCGCCCGTCCAGCGTCCAACGGTGCCGGACGGGCGTCCGAAGGAATGGACGGGCGTCCAACACCGACTTCAAAGACACGACCGACTTACTTTCCCTATAAATAGCAGCGGGATTTCAACCCTAATCATACATTATCGACTCTTATTGATACATACTCATAAGAAGGAAACCCTAGGCGGCCCCAGCCCCCTTAGGGGAGGCTGGGGTTGCGATTTTTATTGTTTTTATGTTCGTTTTTCCGCTGTTTTATGCTTGGAGGCTAAACAATTTGTCAAGTTATGTGAATCCGTTTCAGTAGGTTCTTTCTTTTCAATCTAGATTTGTTTTGTGATTTTTAATTCAAGTTGTATTTTTCTATGCTTATGTGCTATGCAATCAATATCGAAAGATGAATTGTTATTGATGTTTACCGTATGACGAGAGTCGGTGTAAACCTTAGATCACCATAGGAAAGATGAGATTTTTAACCTTGACATAACGAGAGTTGATAGGTTAGATTTCTAGGTTGCTAGATTGAGAGGTCTTACACCTTGTTTTGATAGCGTCAATCTTATATATCGAGAGATGAGAGATTGATAGGCGAATTATCTACGAGAGTAGGAATTCATATTTATGAGAGGTGAACCACATCTTTAATTAAATCATCACAAGATAACTTTAGAGAGGAAATTAAGGGTTGCGGGATCGGTGGATAATTACTTGTTCAATTGTTTAATCACCATGATCATCGTTTTTATTGTTTTTTCTCGTTTATAGTTTTATTTATTTATTATCGCTTTTATCCTTCCTGACTTTGGACTGACAATCCTCTGTCCAGTTTATTTTCCGTTTTAGTTTAGGTTTAGTAATAATAGTATCAATCTTAGGAAAATTAATTGAACTAGATACCCCGATTCCCTGAGATCGACTCCGGTATCAACCTCTATATTACGATCCTTATACTTGAGGAAAACCGGATTTATAAATTTTATTACTTGTTTGTTTTGTTAGATAAAATCCGTGACACAAGATGTAAATGAACAAGGTAAGACCCTTAAAAAACCCGAGAAAAACTTGATCCCCAGAATTAGGATACAAACATAACAACTATAAAAACTTTCACTTTAGGGAGTGTATGGGTGGGTAGCACAACACAGTCATAAAAGAAAATCTTACACTAAGCTACCATACAAACAAGAACATAAACCAGTGTATATAACTGCAATTCGCTTTACACATAAACCCACTACTATAAACCCACTTTTTTTTTGTAAGTAACAAGCTATTGATCCAAGACCATAGCAGGTTTTTAAAATAAATAAAAAAACACTTTAACCAAGCATGTAGACTTTCACTGCTGGGAGTCTTAGGAATAACAGTACACAAAAATCACATAAAAATCCTACAAAAAAAAAAAAAAAAACCATCACCAGTAGAAGAACACAAACATGACACCTTAACCAGTCATTTTATTTACCTTTTGGTTTTAAACAATACGTTTTAGAAAGAAAACAAAAACGACAGCATCAGGCATAAGAGAGTTTCCTACAAGCCCAAAATAACATCATACCTCTGAACACAGGAAAAAACCTTTGTGAGGACACATCAACATGAAAAGCAATGAACACTAATTGTATCACAGATCAAAAAATACATACACAAAACTGCATGAGGACATTTAACACTCCATACTGAGCATACAATAAATTCAACATGGTATTGAGTATTATTAAATGGTCGGGAGTATGAGGCCTTGTTTATGTTGTGGGGGGTAAAATACGCAACCTAACCAACATAAAAATAACCAAAAAAGGAAACAACATTTAATGCAGAAAGTGTTGCAGCATGTAAACCTTGATCTAGAGCAGTACAACAAAGAATAAAGAATAAATGCTCTGAAGAAGACAATAACAGGAAACGTTTCAACCCCTAAACATTCCAGCACCACTATTGTCCGTACATTTAGAACAATTTTTATCAATTTTTTATGCAAATGGAAGGACGTGGCTGGCTGTGGCAATCTCACCAAACTCCTCTTACTAAGAGTAAGAAAAAAGTGAAACAAACATTACAAAAGACAAAAGATTAAGACATAATGAACTTCATAATCTCGTAAAATTGATTTTAACTCATCTTACCAGAAGCAAAAGAGGTCCATAACATTCCCATTTAACAGATATGACTAAATATTGATTACAAAGGAAATGGTAAAATCTCTTCTCCATGCCATTCCGGAAAAAACAAAAACAAAAAATAACTAACTCCCACAAACTAGTCCTTATACTAGACAAACTAACAATTTTTAAAACCAACAACAGGCCATGAATTCGTATACCTGAAGATAAATTTCTGTGAAAATAGACAAGATCCAGGATTCAGAGACCAGAAGTCCTCTTCCCATCCTCTTCTGCATCAGCAACCCAAGTCCTCTTCCCATCCTCTTCCTCCACTCCAACCCCTATAGTATTTCGAATAACCTGGCATGTAAGAACAGAACCTGCACGCTCAGCTGCCTCTGCCTCTTTCATCCACGCTTCACGGTCAATCTCAACACCTTCTCTCTGTAAAGTCCTGATACCTCTTTCAATAATTTTTTCAACCCACAAAGTGTTCCCGTTGGCTTCCTCCAATTTAGCAGCAGTAATCCAAATGGCCTGCTCTTTAGGGAGCTTCTCCCTTGCCCTGTTGAGAACCTTCTTTGCATTTTCGTAAGTTTCTAGTCTAGCATATGCAATCCACAGCTCCACATGTAGCGGACAAAACTCGACAGCTCTTTGGAGCAATAGCCGAGCATCCTCTTCATTAGAAAGCTCCACGACAGCTTTCCATAATCTAACAGAATCAGAAATACTTTCAAGGCCTTTCATCAACAC
Source organism: Gentiana straminea (assembly GCA_036785695.1). Taxonomy (NCBI): domain Eukaryota; kingdom Viridiplantae; phylum Streptophyta; class Magnoliopsida; order Gentianales; family Gentianaceae; genus Gentiana; species Gentiana straminea. The sequence goes on from JAVUPR010000167.1 coordinate 10,318,883, forward strand.
CCTCCTCTTAGTTGCATCAGCATGTTCAAGCTTGGCAGCCTCCAACCACAATGTTACCGATTTAGGGTTTTTCTTAATGCCCCTTAAAATAAAAGCTTTAGCCTCATTTGGGTTAACCAACCCGGAGGCCTCTAACCACACGTCTTCACTCGTAGGGCACTCCTCACATCCCTTTTCTATAAGCTGTCTGGCAGACTGAAGCTTACCAGCAATCACCTCCAACCTCGCCGCAGCAATCCAACCTCGTGGATCTTTAGGTCTGGAGTGTATGACCGAACTAAGCAACATCCTAAGTTTCTTGATATCAGATATCTCGGCATCACTAGTGATCTTCATGCTGCCTAAATCAGTCAAATAGCCCTTTGGATCAACTACAGTTTGCCCAGAAACGGAATCAGAAAGCCTATCTTGTTTCAAACTCAATACATTTCCTCTTCCCTCACCCATCACGTTCAAATCAGTGTGGGATGCTGGAGTCTCTGTTCCACCAACAGCCCTACTCTTAGGATCGACCGCAGCCATATGTTCCTTCTCCTGTCTATCTTTCTCTAAAAGAGTATCTGGAACTGGAACAGAACTCTCAAACTTTGGCTTCTTGTTCCTGGAGTAATCCCCAATATCAGGAATGGCCTCCCAGTCCTTAAAGGACATAGTTGATAGTTTCCTCTTCAAAAGCTCTGTAATCTTAGGATTGGAAGCAGCGCCAATAGATCGATCAGGAGCAGCACGAGCAGGTCCAATATCAGAACGGGTAGTAAAGCCCGTAGCACCACGCCCTAATCCGGCAACATAATTAGGAGGAGGTTTTGTGTGCAGGAAATCGAGACGATTCTTCGGCGGAACAGGATCTTGCATACCGCCAAGTAGAGGAACGTGAAGAGTTAAGGTTGAATTGGAACAAACACCCAGAAGGGAGAGATGAACGTCGTTATTCTGTGGAGTCGATAAAAGTCGCGGCCACAGATAGAGGCGTTGGAGAGCTGCAGGAAGGTTGAGACGGAGCTCAATTTGGTGGATCAGGGAGCTAAGTGTGGTGGTTGTGGGGTTGACATCTAGGGCTAGGGTTTTGTTTTCCGGTGACCGAACGAAAACCATGACGGAACACGATGACCTTACTCACAAGAGGAAAGACAGCGGATATGTTTCGATCTAAAATTGTTTGGGTCAAAAATAGAAAATATTTGTGTTAAATAATGGCTGAATGGCCGACTTCTTCTTTCTTTTTTTTTTTTTTTTTTTTTTTTTTTTTTTTCTTATTATAATGAAAAGTTTTTTTTATTTTTTATTTATGTAACCACGCACACACACATGTAAAACCACGCGCACACACACATTGTCACTCGGACTCTAACCCGAAATCTCAGGGTTAATGTTCCACATTGTCCTTACAGTTTTTTTATAATGAAAATTGAATGGCCGATTTTATGTTTATCAAAATACTTATTTGCTTGGAACGTATTTGGGGGTCCCTATCATACACGGTAGGCAGAAGGTCTTCCATTTTACGACGTTGGTTGACAAAATGAAGGGGAAACTTTCTAGCTGGAAAATGAAATCACTCTCAAAGGCAGGAAGGAACATTCAAATTAAGAGCTCTTTGTCCACTCAACCATTCTATACGATGCAAACCACCACGCTCACTAGTACGACTCTGTTCGCCATGGAACGGTATGTAGAGGCTTTTTATGGGGAAATGACGGAGATTCAACAAAGCTTCATACTCTACACTGGAACACAATTTGCAAACCGAGAGAAGAGGGGGGCCTAGGCATCCGGAGATTACAAGAGATGAATTATGCAATGTTAGGCAAAATTGTATGGCAATTAATCAATGAGAAAGACACTTTGTGGGTCAATGTTCTGTTTACAAGAGATGAATTATGCGTATCGCGTCGAATTTCTTTTGTTTTTTTTCATGTCATGTACAACGTTCCACTTTTCTTTTCTTTTTTAATTATATTTTTTACGTACAGTCCCCCCCCCCCCCCCCCCCCCCCCCCCCAACCCCACCCCGTTTTCAAGTTCAGCGTGATAAGGGACCAAAAGTGTCAAAAACAATCTTCCAGAAAGATAAGGAACCAAAAGTCACTTCATAAATCATCAAGGTGGTCAATGCGTCGCGTATCGTGTCGTATATTTTTATTTTTTTCCCTTTCATGTACAGCGTTGCGTATCGCTTCAACTTTATTTTTTTTGACGTATCGCTGTACATAAGGGATCAAAAATGACATTGACTCAAGGTGGTCGATGCGTCGCGTATCGCGTCGTATATTTATTTATTTTTTTCCTTTATTGTACAGCGTTCCGTATCGCGTCGTTATTATATTTTTTCTTTTTTCAAGTTCAGCGTCCCTCTATATTTATTTATTTTAATTTTTTTTTTCCTTCATGTACAACGTTTTTTTATGTCTATTAAATATTATAACGTCCTTATAACTAAATAAGTTGATTGAGTGTCCTTCCTTCCCTATTAAGTTCAAAAACACGTTCTTATAACTAAATAAGTTTTTTGACAGTCTTTTTTTGTTCATTAAGTTCTAAAAAGTGTCATTATAACCAATAACCCCTTAATTCAAGATTAGTTGGCAGTTGAATGCACCTAGACAATTTGTATTTTGGCAATTGCCTCAATTAATTCGGTACGGAGGGAGTAACAAATAGTGCCGATTCGGGGAAAGACCTCTTCTTTTTTATTGAAATTTGAGAAGACTTGTAGGCTCAAGGCGGAGATACCGAGGTCTATAAACCCGAAGTTTCAGATTTGAGTCTCAATGTGTGCGTGTGAAAAAAAAAAAAAAAAACAAAAAAAACTTTAATAAAAAAAACAATACATTGTGGAGAACTATATAACTGCATGCATACAAACATTAAACAAAAGCAAGCAATCATTTAATTAGCAAAAATAAATAGAAAAATTCATCCATATTTATATATCTTCAATGCCTTTTCCTCCGGTGGCGTTTCCGGTGATCTTCTCCGTCGCTATCACCATCATCGTGTTAGCGTTTGGACGATGTAGCACCGTCAACAACAACATCGTCCTAGACACTAAAACGCTGAGTTCTTTTTGCAATGATCATCATCAGCCTTACGAATTTTCTTTTTTTGCATAGCCTTGATCACTATTTATGTAATACATACTCGTCTCTAATCTTCTTAACGAATTTTCTTTTCTGCAATTTTTTCCGAGAAATTATTTATATATATTTTTTTTGTGTTTATGATATCTCTATCCAAGATAAAATGGATCAGATTCATTAATTTGGATATAAAAGAAAAGTTTACAAGAATAAAAAATAAAAAAATTAATAAATGCGATTGAAATAAATAATTTTTTCCCCTCAAAAAAAAAAATTAAATCTTTTTGAGCTTAGAAAGAAAGATTAATTTGGATTGGGGTATTCATCATCTTCTTACCGCGGTTTCAGCGGATGTTTGATTATTGCAATGTATCTTTTTTTCAAAAAAAAAAATAAATAAATAAAGATTAAAGATGCCCCTAAAAATGAAAAAAAGATTATAAGTGTAATTATCTTTCTAATTAATCAATATTATTTCATTCGCCATTCGATCCGGCCGTCCTACCTAGGGATGAACAAAATTTCCCGAAACCGAACCAACCGACCAAACCAAACTGAACCAAACCAGAAAAACAAAAACCGTGGTTTTTTGGATGGTTTTATGGTGTTATAAAACCGAACCGTTTAAATTGGTTTGGTTTCAATTTCCGAAAAAAGAAACCGATAGAACCGAACCGTATTAATTTAATATATATATATATATATATATATATAATTTTATACAATATTTTATTTTTGTCAACCCAACCCAAACCTTCCAATAGAAGCTTGATTTTTTATTTTATTTTTTAGAACAGCAATATTATTAAGAAATCATACTAGCAAGGTGCTAGTATGATGAAACAAGAGATTACAAAAGTATCCAAGAGGTCAATACAGAAGCAAAAAATAAGATCACTAAAAACAGTCATCAAAGCAGAATAAAAACCAATAAATCACTGCCTATATTTGAACAAAAAACCCCAGAACATCTGCAGCAAACCAACAGCAACATCAGCGTACAACATTCCAATTTGAACAGCAAACGCAGTTCAATCAAGAATTGCAATCATCCGGTACTTGTAACAAAAACAAAGCGCGCTAAAGCCGACCCCTTCAGAATCTTCGATGTAGCACCAAGTTGGTTAAGTCACAGCTTCCATCGGATTAACCAACCAACCATCCCAATCAAGTTTTTTAAGGCACTTGGAGGTAGATAACCAAGCAAAGGAAATCCTTTGAATTTCTCTAAAAATGATCGCCGGGTCTAAAGTAATAGATTTAAAGATGACTTGGTTACGGTGTAACCAAATAGTCCAAGAGCTTATCCCAACGATCGCGAACCAAAGAGAAGCAGACAAATTTGAGAGATACGGTTCTATCTTCTTATGACAAAGATCATCAAAATTCACGGCATTGAGACATTGGCACTTACACCATTTCGAGACATGTGTCCACATGAAGTAAGACACATCACAAGCAAAGAGAAGATGATTAACCGACACCTCAAATCGATAGCAAAGTGAGCAAAAAGAGTTCCCCACATTGATGCCGCGTCTAAGCAAATTTGGCTTCGTGGGAATACGCCGGAGACTAGCTTTCCACATAAACAAATTAACTTTCGATGGAAGCAGTTTATTCCATTTAAAAGTTGTCTCCCCCGTCACAAAAGTGTTCTTGAACATCTCCAGCTCAAGCAAATGTCTCAATGTAGACACCGAAAATTTTCCATTTGAGCAAAAACTCTTCGAACCTGCATTGCTATACACCGATATTATTAAAGCTTCAACACTAGCAACAAGATCCTCCTCGGCCCCCCTCAACCCCCTTTGCCACAACCAATTAAAAGAACACTCATTCCCAAACCTACTAACTATTCTAGAGACCTCCACCTCTTTATTCAAAGCAATTCTATACAACCTGGGAAAAGCCAAATTTAAAGGCTTATCACCCACCCAATTATCCTCCCACAATCTTACTCTATTGCCATCTCCAACTACCCATCTCTCCGACCCTATCAAATCAACACCCCAAGATTTAAGAGAGAAAACACCATCAATTATCCCTTTCCAAACTCCCCCCCAGCCCTCCTAACAATATCCACATCCCAAGCACCCCCCAAACCATAAAGAGATACAATAACTTTTCTCCACAACGCACTAGTTTCCGAACAAAACCTCCACCACCATTTGCCTAGCAAAGCAAGATTATGAGCCTTAAGACTACCCACCCCAACACCCCCCAAAGATTTCGGTGATTGGGCTTTATTCCAAGTAACCCAAGCAATTTTTTTTTGTGCCCCATCCCCTCCCAAAAAAAAAAAAGATCTCACACTTTCAAGCAATTTGATAACACATTCGGGAGACTTGTAGACAGAGAAGAAGAAAAGCGGAAGTGCATTTAGAACAGCTTTGATGAGAGTCAAGCGCCACCATCCGACAACACGGCCCATTTCCAGTTACTAAGTCTTTTCTTGCATTTTTGGATAATCTCATCCCAAGAATTCATCCTCTTCATATTTTGACCCATCCAAAGGCCTAGATATTTAAATGGCATCTCAACTCCTTTGCATCCAATCATCTCAATAGCTTCACACTGATCTATCTCCGAGACATTTAACCCCGCAAGTGAGCTCTTGTTCATGTTAACCTTTAGACCCGATATAGCTTCAAAGCAAGACAGAATCCTTTTTAAGTTTTTCAAATTTTCCATGCTCCAGCTACCCAAGAAAACAGTATCATCCGCGTATTGTAAATGAGAGAGTAACAATCTATCATTCCCGACATGAACTCCCGAGAATCTGTTCTTAAGAATGGCTTCCTTCATAAGAACAATCAACCCTTCAGCAGCGATAAGGAACAAAAAAGGGGAGAGCGGATCTCCTTGTCGTAGTCCTTTCTCAAGATTAAACTCCTTGGAGGGACTTCCTCCGACTAAAACCGACGCCCTGGCCGAAGAAACACAGCCCTGGATCCAGCCCCTCCATTTAGAGCCAAAGCCCATACTGCTCATTATTTGGTCCAAAAACTTCCAATTAACACAATCAAAAGCTCTCTCGAAGTCGATTTTAAAGATGAAGCTAGGAATTTTTTGTCGCTTCAGAAAATCAGCCGCTTCATTTAGAATTAACACCCCATACTCCCGGCGCCGCGGCCGTGGTTGCTTCTCCTTCCGCCGCCGCGCCACGGTGATCTCTCTCAACCCCGCCGTCAATGCTCCTACAAAATTCGACGGCAAAAATTTTACCGCCCGGAAGCTTCGCTGACCACGTTGCTCACAAAGTCATGGTTTGATCGGTTATGTGACCGATAATGCACCCACACCGCCGCCCACTCTACCGTCCTTGTCTGGTACGGCCACCGTTAATCCGCAGCACTTACACTGGATACAACAAGATGCGTTGATACACAATTTAATTTTGGGTTCAGTTGATAAGGAGTTTATGCCTATGATCCAACACACAACGAATTCGAAACAGGCTTGGGACACCCTGCTTGAAACGTATGGGAAGCAGAGTAAGGGTCGCATTCGACATCTTCGACAGCGTTTGCACTCGATTGTTAAAGGTACAATGTCCATATCTCAATATTTTACTGCCGTGAAAACCATTGCGGATGACTTAGCATCTCTAGATGCTAAAGTGCCTGATGATGAATTGGTTGAACTGCTTTTCAAAAGTCTTGGTAGTGAGTATAAGGACCTTGTGTGTGCCATTCAGGCTCGTGATGACACTATATCTATGCCTTTATTACATGAAAAGTTGTTAATGCATGAAGCGTCGCTTGTACAAAGTCAGTCGGTTGCACCCCCTGCTTACACTGCTTTCCCTGCCTATCATCAACCTCGTCTTATGCATGTTCCGCCCAATACAACCTATTACCCCTATTCCCCCACCTCTCGGCCACCCTCACCCATCCCGCCGTCCCCTCCCTCCCCTACCCGAGGCCCTCACCACCCTCCCCTCAACCCAATCACTCCTCCAAAAATTCCACTCCTCGTAATTCTAAAGGTTATCAAGGCTTCGCCAACTCGTGGTCTCCAAGGACATGTTGCTACTCGCCGTACCACCTATCCGCTCTACAACAATCTCCCTCGTCCACCCCGCAACCCTACCAACTCTCGGTCCACACGCCTCCCCATGCCCATGTTGCTCACCATGCGTCCTCCGGTCCTCCCCGTGCGTACTCGATCCTTCGCTCCTTGGATGCTTGACGGTGGTGCCTCTCACCACATGACTCGGGAACTCGCCTTGTTTCTCTCTTCACTCTCCTTACCAAGGTACGGATCGTATTGTCATTGGTGATGGTAGCTCCCTGGCCATCACACACATTGGCTCTACCTCTCTTTCCTCCTTTAAATTAAATCATGTTCTTTGTGTGCCCTCTCTATCTCGTAACTTACTTTCTGTCCAAAAATTTTGCCAGGATAATTATGTCTCTATTGATTTCTTACCTGATTCGTTTTTGGTGAAGGATTTGAAGACGGGCAAATGCCTCCACCAAGGACAAGTCAGTGATGGTGCTTATCTGTGGTCTTCCAAGGCTCTCTTCACCTTCTCTGCTTCTAAAGCCTCTGCCGCCACTTGGCATCTTCGCTGCGGTCATCCTGCTTTTCCAATTATCCAGAATTTAGCAAACAATAAATTGTTAGAATTATCTACTACTTCGCATTCTCACTGTGATTCTTGTTTGTGTAATAAGAGCCGTATGCTCCCCTTTTCTGATTCCACATTATGTACTTTTCAACCCTTGGAGGTTATTTATTCTGACGTTTGGTCGTCACCAGTTTATTCAATTGATGGTTTTAAATATTATGTTCTCTTTGTCGATCATTTTACTCGATATATGTGGTTATACCCGCTTGCATGCAAATCTGATGTCCATAATGTGTTCATTAAATTCAAAAAATATGTCGAAAAGCTTTTAGATGCCTCTATCAAAACCCTCTATTCTGACAATGGTACTGAGTACATTAAATTACGCCCTTTTCTGTCTGAGCATGGTGATATGAACCAACTTTACTGTACATTTCTGTGCAGTTTAGCCCACGATTATCACATTTCTGGCATGTTTCGGGTAAGTTTAGACCCTGTTTTGAGTATGAAATGAAGTTTTGTTGCACGGCGAGTGACTGTCGGTTTTCCGTAAACTCGGCCTTATTTTAGCATTTTATACTCGTTTTCCCGAGCACCCGTAGTTTGCGGGGTTACACGTTTGCTTGTTGTTTCATATGGATGCAGGACTAGGGTGTCTCGAGAACCCGGAAGGCAAAGATTTATGATGAGAAGTATCATCAAGGTGCAAGAATGAGCCAAAGAAGGAGAAAAATGAAGAAAAGGAAGAAGATAATTGTTGCCCTCACCCTACGTTCACTTCAGCAGCATTTTGGCCTATGATGGAGGCATTTTCTGGTCCAGGTGTCTTGATGCAAGTTGTAGAGGATTGAAAGAGATTTCCAACGCATGTTGAATCACCTCATTTGGAGCCCTAGAAGTGAAGTTATGAGCAAAAGACTCGGAGTTGGGTTCGGACCGGCGTCCAGAAATATGAACTGGCGTCCAGGGTGCCTTTTTTGATGCAGAGAGTTGAGACTTCAAGTGGACGAGCGTCCGGAAAAGTGGACGAGCGTCCGGGGATGTGGACGGGCGTCCAGGATGTGCAAACGGGCGTCCAGAATGCCCAATTTGATTCGAGAGTTGAGATCTTCGGTGGACGGGCGTCCAAGCGATTCAAAGCAGAACCAGTCACTTCATGGGCATTTTGGTCACACTTGTAGGCATTTTCAGGGAAAGTTGTCTTGATGAAAGTTGTAGAGGAATGAATCAGCTTTCTAATGCATCTTGAATCATCTCATTTGGATCCCTAGAAGTGAAGTTATGGTGGAAATACTGAAGGCCATTCTCGGACGAGCGTCTACTCAAGAACAAGCTTCCATCTTCATGCAAAACTCGGGTGAATCGGCGTCCGAAGCCCCGGATCGGCGTCCGAATGGCTGGACGGCGTCCAGGGCCAGTTTGCTGCGTATTTTTCTCGCTCCACCTATAAATACTCCCTTATTCCAACCCTAATGGAACAATGTACCGCCCCCCAACTTCTCTTAGGCGATTTTGGGCGATTTTCTTCGTCCCAAGGTGTTAGATAACGTGCTATATATCATTAGAATCGTCTTTCGATCCTCTCTTTGATTATACAACTTTTAGCTTCGATTTGTAACATTTCAAGTGACAAGATTTGTCCTTTTTGGAGCTCGAATTTGGTTCTTCAATTTGAATCGAAATGGGTATGTGTTCTTGTTGTTTTATTGTTGTTGTGATGCTTTTATCTTGTTTGTATAACATAGATTCGATTATGAGTAGCTAGATTCTTCGTATGGTTGAACTATGTGAAGGTGGGTGAAACACCATTAGAGAGACGAACCGGGAGGTAGTGTAGCGCGTAATTTAACGTTCTAATCGATAATTCACATCACGAAACTTGTTTTGATTGTTTTAATTGATTTGAATGAGATTGACAACCTTTTTCGTAGTTGCACACATGTTAGCTTATAAATGTATGTTGCGGCGACGTGTGGGAACGGGGTTTCGGGACCGTAGAAGTTTTGGGCTTGAAAGGTAGTCTGACACCTACCCGTGTACTAGATTGACGCCCTAGTCATCAAGTTTAGTCCCAATACGGGGTTTGTCCTATGAGTTATTGTTAGACGGCAAGGTAGAGTAAGGCACACTCCCGGGGCAATCATTCTAATGGTAAAGTAATCCATTTGGATCGTAGTTCGGCCATACTTCTTTTAACTCGTTTAGAATTCCGAGTAGTGTAATCTTTATTTTATGCAATAGTATAACTCCATATCTATCTTGTTGACCCGAACCGAGAAATAAGTCAACCGTGGTACTCAAAGCCAATCTCTCGTGGGATCGACCTCGGACTCCTCAAGCACTATCCTACACTCGACCCGGTACACCGCCGGTTGAGGGTAGATTCTCGCTAAGGTTTCGAGTCTTTGTTTGACCGGACCGTAGAAATTACGTCCATCAAAATGGCGCCGTTGCCGGGGATTGGCAATGCTTTGATATCACAATAGTTGACCGAAAGCTTGGGCTTAGGTCGTTTTTATTGTTTTCTTGTTGTTTTCTGTGATTTTGCATCTTGAGCATAAATGGGTGGATATTCTCAACAATACAACTTATATGAAGACCGATCTACCTACCAACCTTGGGCACCTGAGCTTGGTCAAAATCAGTATTATCAACCGTATTACCAAGAGCAGGGGTGCGTTCATGGGATGTGGAATGGACGACGACGATTATCGATATGATGAGGGGAACTATAATGGACGAACTCGGGGGCAATTGGAACCGTAATCAGCCGGGAAATTGGGGAGGCAATCAAAGCCAAGCATGACTACAATTGGAGCCCAAATCAAGGACAAGGGAATAATCGAATTATGACTCGAACAACCCTTGGAATTGGAGCTCTCAAAATCGCACTTGCAAGCAGATTGACCTCGCCTATGCGGAAGAGGAACGAGAAAGTGGTATTATTCATGAGCTCATTGAAAGGGTTTCTATGGCTATGGATGAGGAAGTGTCGGCACATCAATTGATCGATTGGTTGAACCGGATGCTCGTGTTATATAAAGAGGCCGAGGATGCTTTGAAACGGGTTGGGGGAGATGCAAGACAAGTTTTCCGGCGGGGAATATAGGACTTGCCCGCCTAATGAAGATTGGCCCCATACGAGATACATGCTATGTTGGATGTCTCGGATATCGTGTCTATCATGACGGCCCGGATGCCGGATCAAAAAGAAAAGTCTTGCACACAAACGGTCCGAGTAGATAGTGAGATCGAGGATCCAAATTTCTACAATGAGGTGTCGGACCGAAAGGCAGAGCATGACGAAGAAGCTTATGCATATGAGGTGAATGAGGCAAAGCAGAGAGAGAAAGAATGCAAGCCGAGTTGGAAGCTAGGAAAAGAGAGTTAGCTGCTGTTAAGAGAGAACTCGCAATGGAAAGAGGGCTAGAGAAAGCCGACAGTGAAGAGGTGGAGAGTGAGGTTGATGAATCAGCTTTCTATGACGAGATATCCGAGCCTGATAGTGAGTTGGGGCTGCCCATAGTGCCACCTCCAATTGCAATATTTGTATGGCAGGTTTCATGTTCTACCTATGGCATCTTCACCTCTTGAGATGAAAATTGATGAAACTTTGATGGAATGTGTGGTGGAGCCATCCATTGTTATGAGTGAACAAGAAGTTTTTGGTGGTGAAAATGGCTCATTATGTGATGAAGAGGAAATGCTAGATTTGGAGATGGAAGATGTGCGGATTTTATCTATTACACCGCCTCCCGAAGAAATGAAAAATGATGACCTTGAAGGGTGTGGGATAGATTTGAGCACAACATTTGATGAGCCGAGATTGAGATGCAAGAGATCGATATGGGATCGCCCATCACTCCATTAGTTGATGATGTACCGTTAGAGTCGGTGGAGAATTTTTATGAGTATGCCAAGCCACTTGTAGTGGACCCAACCTCGCTTTGGGTGAGCCGGAAGCTTTTGGTATTTCCATGCTCGGGACATGGAGGATACCCATGATTATGAAGTGGGGGAGGTGGAACTCGTTGTCTACCATACCACATCCCGACGATGACCATCATGACACCGTGACAAGAGGTGCGATAGACTTATTTGAGGTCGTCGATCCGGTGGGATTAGAAATGGAGAAGAAGACGGGACAGCTCAATTTACCGCCTAGCTTGCTTGTGATTCGAGGTCATATGGATGAGCCCATTATATTGACACCCCCGGATAGTTTGGTCATCTTTGATATGCCGGTCCCGTACTACTACTCCCTTCCATTTCGTGCGGATGAGTTCTACGAGGTTAATTTCGAAGGGTCCCGGGTGGAAGACGCACGTAGAGGTGATAGAGAGGAAAGACCACGGTGGTGGGGTGATTCCAAGAAGAAGATGATGAGAGGTTTTGACAGAAGAGGATTCCCGAGTTGGGAGGAGGTTGCATCGAGGGCTATGAGAGGTAAGTTTCTAACGAACTCGGTTTTCATGATGCTTGCTATTTGTATTCTTCTTGAGTTGTTGATCTTTTTGAGTTCGGATTTTGGTTGATGGTTTTGATGATACTTGTTTGAAATGAAATATTTGAATTGTTGTTTTGAGTCTTTTATGGTTTGAGTCCGTTTTGGTGTCACTTGGTCGAGCCAACGACGTAAAACAAAGGCGCTCGGTGGGAGGCAACCCACCATTTGTTGTGTTTTGCATGTTTTGAGGTCCATCTTTTGTGTTTTGGGGTTGTGGATTCATGGATTTTATTTTGGGCACGTGTGGATTCATTGGTCATTTATTGTATGTTTGATCCATATTTTTCTATCTTTATGACATTTTTGTTCAAGTTTTCTGACGTAACGCGGTCGTTCTTTTTATTACCCCCGGAATTCCCCTATAGTATTTGCTTTGGCACGTGGACCATGTCCCGTGCATGTGGTTCTTGGATATGTTTTTCATTGTATAGGGATTCGGGATGGAGTACTTCACGACCGTTACGGGACTTGATCGTGCCGTTTTGCCGGGCTCATAAGCTAAGTCTTTCTTTTTCCTTTTCGTTCACACACCGAGGACGGTGTTTCACTCAAGTGAGTGGGGGGGGGACGTCTTAGCTTATTTCGCATGTTTTGAAAAGTGTTATGCCATGATGTGATAAACTTGGTTTTACTTGTTCCCGAGTCAATTTATAGGTCCTTTCAAATTTATCCAAGGTTTTAACACCACGATATATGCATGTTGTTCACAATTGAGTGGTGAAAGGTTTTTAGTTTTGTGAATGTCTCACATGCTGAGTCTACTTTGTCATGATACGGAACATCTTTTTAGTACACGTTTGACGACGTTTTTGGTTATCACGATTGCTTTACACACTTGTACCCCTAGTTTTGAGGCGAAATAGAAGGATTAGCCTTGGTAGGAACACGGGATGACAGTTTTGGCGTTCTTTTTGACCCTACTTTAGCCAAATAAGCCCGAGCCGAATGTTTGACCTTCGTAGCCCCTCTCGCCTTGATAGAATGGTCCGACCACCATTCGCTTTTAGCCGTTTCGTAACTTAGTCGAAACCTACCCTTGAGCCTTATTTTTGGTCACATTCCCTTCTTCTAACCATACGAGTGGACTTAATCTCTTGTTTGACCACACTTGCCAAGGCAAGTGTGGGGTGGGGGAAATGTTGTTTATGAGTCGGGATGTTGTTTCTCTCGTTTGGAGCTATAAGGATGAGGAGGAGCTCGGTGGAGCCGTATGCTCGGGTTTTATTTCAAAAAAAAAAAATCAAATCAAATAACTTGGCTTTGTATATAGAAATAAAGGGTTGAAACAAGGCAATGAGCTTAAAGTTAATGATGATGTTAGGGTTGGGATAGTCGATAGGCACTAAGGTATTCGAGCTCACCTCACGACACTTGAAACATAGTCAAGTTTGGCAATGAGTTCGGGTATTTTAGTATCCTATGGTTTCCAAAAATGTTGAAAATGATCAAAAAGGAGTTTGGTTGGTTTGTTTAGTAGAGAAGACGGGGTACGTGTTTGGATTTTGTTCACTCGTATTTCTTTTCTCCAATTTCCCAAATTACTTTTTTTCGATTAACCGAAATTACCCTAGCCTAACGTTATAACCGTTTCAAGTCCTGCTGGACCGTGTTTAACCTTGGTTAGTCCCGATTAGTGGAGATTCTAGGAAGGGCAAGATCGTGTAAAGTCATTTGTCCGGTATTCCAAGCCCGAAATCGTATTAAGCATAAGTCGTCGTCATTCAAACACACATTCACTCCGTGTTATGGTTTGGTAGAGTCAAGGTAATACATTCTCTTAGCTAAATTCTTTTTACCTCGATATTTTGAAAGCACATGCATGTACCGTAAAGTTGATTCCTTGGCTTTGTTTGAACGCCTATTTTACTCGAGGGCGAGTAAAGGCTAAGTGTGGGGTGGTGATAGGAACCAACTTTACTGTACATTTCGTGCGCTTTAGCCCACGATTATCACATTTCGGCATGTTTCGGGTAAGTTTAGACCCCGTTTTGAGTATGAAATGAAGTTTTGTTGCACGGCGAGTGACTCGTCGGTTTTCCGTAAACTCGGCCTTATTTTAGCATTTTATACTCGTTTTCCCGAGCACCCGTAGTTTGCGGGGTTACACGTTTGCTTGTTGTTTCATATGGATGCAGGACTAGGGTGTCTCGAGAACCCGGAAGGCAAAGATTTATGATGAGAAGTATCATCAAGGTGCAAGAATGAGCCAAAGAAGGAGAAAAATGAAGAAAAGGAAGAAGATAATTGTTGCCCTCACCCTACGTTCACTTCAGCAGCATTTTGGCCTATGATGGAGGCATTTTCTGGTCCAGGTGTCTTGATGCAAGTTGTAGAGGATTGAAAGAGATTTCCAACGCATGTTGAATCACCTCATTTGGAGCCCTAGAAGTGAAGTTATGAGCAAAAGACTCGGAGTTGGGTTCGGACCGGCGTCCGTAAATATGAACCGGCGTCCAGGGTGCCTTTTTTGATGCAAGAGAGTTGAGACTTCAAGTGGACGAGCGTCCGGAAAAGTGGACGAGCGTCCGGGGATGTGGACGGGCGTCCAGATGTGCAAACGGGCGTCCGTAATGCCCAATTTGATTCGAGAGTTGAGATCTTCGTGGACGGGCGTCCAAGCGATTCAAAGCAGAACCAGTCACTTCATGGGCATTTTGGTCACACTTGGAGGCATTTTCAGGGAAAGTTGTCTTGATGAAAGTTGTAGAGGAATGAATCAGCTTTCTAATGCATCTTGAATCATCTCATTTGGATCCCTAGAAGTGAAGTTATGGTGGAAATACTGAAGGCCATTCTGGACGAGCGTCCACTCAAGAACAAGCTTCCATCTTCATGCAAAACTCGTGTGAACCCGGATCGGCGTCCGAAGCCCGGACTGGCGTCCAGGGCCAATTTGCTGCGTATTTTTCTCGCTCCACCTATAAATACTCCCTCATTCCAACCCTAATGGAACAATGCCGCCCCCCAACTTCTCTTAGGCGATTTTGGGCGATTTTCTTCGTCCCAAGGTGTTAGATAACGTGCTATATATCATTAGAATCGTCTTTCGATCCTCTCTTTGATTATACAACTTTTAGCTTCGATTTGTAACATTTCAAGTGACAAGATTTGTCCTTTTTGGAGCTCGAATTTGGTTCTTCAATTTGAATCGAAACGGGTATGTGTTCTTGTTGTTTTATTGTTGTTGTGATGCTTTTATCTTGTTTGTATAACATAGATTCGATTATGAGTAGCTAGATTCTTCGTATGGTTGAACTATGTGAAGGTGGGTGAAACACCATTAGAGAGACGAACCGGGAGGTAGTGTAGCGCGTAATTTAACGTTCTAATCGATAATTCACATCACGAAACTTGTTTTGATTGTTTTAATAGCTTTGAATGAGATTGACAACCTTTTTCATAGTTGCACACACGTTAGCTTATAAATGTATGTTGCGGCGACGTGTGGGAACGGGGTTTCGGGACCGTAGAAGTTTTGGGCTTGAAAGGTAGTCGACACCTACCCGTGTACTAGATTGACGCCCTAGTCATCAAGTTTAGTCCCAATACGGGGTTTGTCCTATGAGTTATTGTTAGACGGCAAGGTAGAGTAAGGCACACTCCCGGGGCAATCATTCTAATGGTAAAGTAATCCGCCGGATCGTAGTTCGGCCATACTTCTTTTAACGTTTAGAATTCCGAGTAGTGTAATCTTTATTTTATGCAATAGTATAACTCCATATCTATCTTGTTGACCCGAACCGAGAAATAAGTCAACTCGTGGTACTCAAAGCCAATCTCTCGTGGGATCGACCTCGGACTCCTCAAGCACTATCCTACACTCGACCCGGTACACTGCCGGTTAGAGGGTAGATTCTGCTAAGGTTTCGAGTCTTTGTTTGACCGGACCGTAGAAATTACGTCCATCAAAATGGCGCCGTTGCCGGGGATTGGCAATGCTTTGATATCACAATAGTTGACCGAAAGCTTGGGCTTAGGTCGTTTTTATTGTTTTCTTGTTGTTTTCTGTGATTTTGCAGCTTGAGCATAAATGGGTGGATATTCTCAACAATACAACTTATATGAAGACCGATCTACCTACCAACCTTGGGCACCTGAGCTTGGTCAAAATCAGTATTATCAACCGTATTACCAAGAGCAGGGTGCGTTCATGGGATGTGGAATGGACGACGACGATTATCGATATGATGAGGGGAACTATAATGGACAGAATTCGGGGGCAATTGGAACCAGAATCAGCCGGGAAATTGGGGAGGCAATCAAAGCCAGCATGACTACAATTGGAGCCCAAATCAAGGACAAGGGAATAATCAGAATTATGACTCGAACAACCCTTGGAATTGGAGCTCTCAAAATCAGCACTTGCAGCAGATTGACCTCGCCTATGCGGAAGAGGAACGAGAAAGTGGTATTATTCATGAGCTCATTGAAAGGGTTTCTATGGCTATGGATGAGGAAGTGTCGGCACATCAATTGATCGATTGGTTGAACCGGATGCTCGTGTTATATAAAGAGGCCGAGGATGCTTTGAAACGGGTTGGGGAGATGCAAGACAAGTTTTCCAAATGGGAATATAGGACTTGCCCGCCTAATGAAGATTGGCCCCATATGAGATACATGCTATGTTGGATGTCTCGGGATATCGTGTCTATCATGACGGCCCGGATGCCGGATCAAAAGAAAAGTCTTGCACACAAACGGTCCGAGTAGATAGTGAGATCGAGGATCCAAATTTCTACAATGAGGTGTCGGACCGAAAGGCGAGCATGACGAAGAAGCTTATGCATATGAGGTGAATGAGGCAAAGCAGAGAGAGAAAGAATGCAAGCCGAGTTGGAAGCTAGGAAAAGAGAGTTAGTCGTTGTTAAGAGAGAACTCGCAATGGAAAGAGGGCTGAGAAAGCCGACAAGTAAAGAGGTGGAGAGTGAGGTTGATGAATCGGCCTTTCTATGACGAGATATCCGAGCCCGATAGTGAGTTGGGGTCGCCCATGGTGCCACCTCCAATTGCAATATTTGATGGCAGTTTCATGTTCTACCTATGGCACCTTCACCTCTTGAGATGAAAATTGATGAAACTTTGATGGAATGTGTGGTGGAGCCATCCATTGTTATGAGTGAACAAGAAGTTTTTGGTGGTGAAAATGGCTCATTATGTGATGAAGAGGAAATGCTAGATTTGGAGATGGAAGATGTGCGGATTTTATCTATTACACCGCCTCCCGAAGAAATGAAAAATGATGACCTTGAAGGGTGTGGGATAGATTTGAGCACAACATTTGATGAGCCGAGATTGAGATGCAAGAGATCGATATGGGATCGCCCATCACTCCATTAGTTGATGATGTACCGTTAGAGTCGGTGGAGAATTTTTATGAGTATGCCAAGCCACTTGTAGTGGACCCAACCTCGCTTTGGGTGAGCCGGAAGCTTTTGGTATTTCCATGCTCTGGGACATGGAGGATACCCATGATTATGAAGTGGGGGAGGTGGAACTGTTGTCTACCATACCACATCCCGACGATGACCATCATGACACCGTGACAAGAGGTGCGATAGACTTATTTGAGGTCGTCGATCCGGTGGGATTAGAAATGGAGAAGAAGATGGGACAGCTCAATTTACCGCCTAGCTTGCTTGTGATTCGAGGTCATATGGATGAGCCCATTATATTGACACCCCCGGATAGTTTGGTCATCTTTGATATGCCGGTCCCAGACTACTACTCCCTTCCATTCTGTGCGGATGAGTTCTACGAGGTTAAGTTCGAAGGGTCCCGGGTGGAAGACGCACGTAGAGGTGATAGAGAGGAAAGACCACGGTGGTGGGGTGATTCCAAGAAGAAGATGATGAGAGGTTTTGACAAGAAGAGGATTCCCGAGTTGGGAGGAGGTTGCATCGAGGGCTATGAGAGGTAAGTTTCTAACGAACTCGGTTTTCATGATGCTTGCTATTTGTATTCTTCTTGAGTTGTTGATCTTTTTGAGTTCGGATTTTGGTTGATGGTTTTGATGATACTTGTTTGAAATGAAATATTTGAATTGTTGTTTTGAGTCTTTTATGGTTTGAGTCCGTTTTGGTGTCACTTGGTCGAGCCAACGACGTAAAACAAAGGCGCTCGGTGGGAGGCAACCCACCATTTGTTGTGTTTTGCATGTTTTGAGGTCCATCTTTTGTGTTTTGGGGTTGTGGATTCATGGATTTTATTTTGGGCACGTGTGGATTCATTGGTCATTTATTGTATGTTTGATCCATATTTTTCTATCTTTATGACATTTTTGTTCAAGTTTTTCGACGTAACGCGGTCGTTCTTTTTATTACCCCGGAATTCCCCTATAGTATTTGCTTTGGCACGTGGACCATGTCCCGTGCATGTGGTTCTTGGATATGTTTTTCATTGTATAGGGATTCGGGATGGAGTACTTCACGACCGTTACGGGACTTGATCGTGCCGTTTTGCCGGGCTCATAAGCTAAGTCTTTCTTTTTCCTTTTCGTTCACACACCGAGGACGGTGTTTCACTCAAGTGAGGGGGGGGGGGACGTCTTAGCTTATTTCGCATGTTTTGAAAAGTGTTATGCCATGATGTGATAAACTTGGTTTTACTTGTTCCCGAGTCAATTTATAGGTCCTTTCAAATTTATCCAAGGTTTTAACACCACGATATATGCATGTTGTTCACAATTGAGTGGTGAAAGGTTTTTAGTTTTGTGAATGTCTCACAGTGAGTCTACTTTGTCATGATACGGAACATCTTTTTAGTACACGTTTGACGACGTTTTTGGTTATCACGATTGCTTTACACACTTGTACCCCTAGTTTTGAGGCGAAATAGAAGGATTAGCCTTGGTAGGAACACGGGATGACAGCTTTTGGCGTTCTTTTTGACCCTACTTTAGCCAAATAAGCCTGAGCCGAATGTTTGACCTTCGTAGCCCCTCTCAGCCTTGATAGAATGGTCTGACCACCATTCGCTTTTAGCCGTTTCGTAACTTAGTCAGAAACCTACCCTTGAGCCTTATTTTTGGTCACATTCCCTTCTTTAACCATACGAGTGGACTTAATCTCTTGTTTGACCACACTTGCCAAGGCAAGTGTGGGTGGGGGGAAATGTTGTTTATGAGTCGGGATGTTGTTTCTCTCGTTTGGAGCTATAAGGATGAGGAGGAGCTCGGTGGAGCCGTATGCTCGGGTTTTATTTCAAAAAAAAAATCAAATCAAATAACTTGGCTTTGTATATAGAAATAAAGGGTTGAAACAAGGCAATGAGCTTAAAGTTAATGATGATGTTAGGGTTGGGATAGTCGATAGCACTAAGGTATTCGAGCTCACCTCACGACACTTGAAACATAGTCAAGTTTGGCAATGAGTTCGGGTATTTTAGTATCCTATGGTTTCCAAAAATGTTGAAAATGATCAAAAAGGAGTTTGGTTGGTTTGTTTAGTAGAGAAGACGGGGTACGTGTTTGGATTTTGTTCACTCGTATTTCTTTTCTCCAGTTTCCCAAATTACTTTTTTTCGATTAACCGAAATTACCCTAGCCTAACGTTATAACCGTTTCAAGTCCTGCTGGACCGTGTTTAACCTTGGTTAGTCCCGATTAGTGGAGATTCTAGGAAGGGCAAGATCGTGTAAAGTCATTTGTCCGGTATTCCAAGCCCGAAATCGTATTAAGCATAAGTCGTCGTCATTCAAACACACATTCACTCCGTGTTATGGTTTGGTAGAGTCAAGGTAATACATTCTCTTAGCTAAATTCTTTTTACCTCGATATTTTGAAAGCACATGCATGTACCGTAAAGTTGATTCCTTGGCTTTGTTTGAACGCCTATTTTACTCGAGGGCGAGTAAAGGCTAAGTGTGGGGTGGTGATAGGAACCAACTTTACCGTACATTTCGTGCGCTTAGCCCACGATTATCACATTTCGGCATGTTTCGGGTAAGTTTAGACCCCGTTTTGAGTATGAAATGAAGTTTTGTTGCACGGCGAGTGATCGTCGGTTTTCCGTAAACTCGGCCTTATTTTAGCATTTTATACTCGTTTTCCCGAGCACCCGTAGTTTGCGGGGTTACACGTTTGCTTGTTGTTTCATATGGATGCAGGACTAGGGTATCTCGAGAACCCGGAAGGCAAAGATTTATGATGAGAAGTATCATCAAGGTGCAAGAATGAGCCAAAGAAGGAGAAAAATGAAGAAAAGGAAGAAGATAATTGTTGCCCTCACCCTACGTTCACTTTAGCAGCATTTTGGCCTATGATGGAGGCATTTTCTGGTCCAGGTGTCTTGAAGCAAGTTGTAGAGGATTGAAAGAGATTTCCAACGCATGTTGAATCACCTCATTTGGAGCCCTAGAAGTGAAGTTATGAGCAAAAGACTGGAGCTGGGTTACGGATCGGCGTCCGTAAATATGAACTGGCGTCCAGGGTGCCTTTTTTGATGCAGAGAGTTGAGACTTCAAGTGGACGAGCGTCCGGAAAAGTGGACGAGCGTCCGGGGATGTGGACGGGCATCCAGGATGTGCAAACGGGCGTCCAGAATGCCCAATTTGATTCAGAGAGTTGAGATCTTCAGTGGACGGGCGTCCAAGCGATTCAAAGCAGAACCAGTCACTTCATGGGCATTTTGGTCACACTTGGAGGCATTTTCAGGGAAAGTTGTCTTGATGAAAGTTGTAGAGGAATGAATCAGCTTTCTAATGCATCTTGAATCATCTCATTTGGATCCCTAGAAGTGAAGTTATGGTGGAAATACTGAAGGCCATTCGGGACGAGCGTCCACTCAAGAACAAGCTTCCATCTTCATGCAAAACTCGGGTGAATCGGCGTCCGAAGCCCCGGATCGGCGTCCGAAGAATGGCTTCGGACTGGCGTCCGGGGCCGGTTTGCTGCGTATTTTTCGCTCCACCTATAAATACTCCCTTATTCCAACCCTAATGGAACAAATTACCGCCCCCAACTTCTCTTAGGCGATTTTGGGCGATTTTCTTCGTCCCAAGGTGTTAGATAACGTGCTATATATCATTAGAATCGTCTTTCGATCCTCTCTTTGATTATACAACTTTTAGCTTCGATTTATAACATTTCAAGTGACAAGATTTGTCCTTTTTGGAGCTCGAATTTGGTTCTTCAATTTGAATCGAAATGGGTATGTGTTCTTGTTGTTTTATTGTTGTTGTGATGCTTTTATCTTGTTTGTATAACATAGATTCGATTATGAGTAGCTAGATTCTTCGTATGGTTGAACTATGTGAAGGTGGGTGAAACACCATTAGAGAGACGAACCGGGAGGTAGTGTAGCGCGTAATTTAACGTTCTAATCGATAATTCACATCACGAAACTTGTTTTGATTGTTTTAATAGCTTTGAATGAGATTGACAACCTTTTTCGTAGTTGCACACACGTTAGCTTATAAATGTATGTTGCGGCGACGTGTGGGAACGGGGTTTCGGGACCGTAGAAGTTTTGGGCTTGAAAGGTAGTCTGACACCTACCCGTGTACTAGATTGACGCCCTAGTCATCAAGTTTAGTCCCAATACGGGGTTTGTCCTATGAGTTATTGTTAGACGGCAAGGTAGAGTAAGGCACACTCCCGGGGCAATCATTCTAATGGTAAAGTAATCCGCCGGATCGTAGTTCGGCCATACTTCTTTTAACTCGTTTAGAATTCCGAGTAGTGTAATCTTTATTTTATGCAATAGTATAACTCCATATCTATCTTGTTGACCCGAACCGAGAAATAAGTCAACTGTGGTACTCAAAGCCAATCTCGTGGGATCGACCTCGGACTCCTCAAGCACTATCCTACACTCGACCCGGTACACCGCCTCTAAGGTTTCGAGTCTTTGTTTGACCGGACCGTAGAAATTACGTCCATCACATGGCATCTCCCATTTCACTTCCCCTACCTACACGCCACAACACAACGGCATCTCCGAACTCCGCCACTTGCATATAGCTGAGACTGCTCTCACCCTTCTTGCACATGCCAAGATTCCAGTTACCTATTGGTCTTATGCCGTTAGTACCGCGGTTTACCTCATTAATCGCATGCCCACAAAAAATCTTGATATGTTGTCCCCGCATCTCAAGCTTTTCTCAAAAACACCTAACTACTCTAAACTTCGAGTCTTCGGTTTTCGTTATCCGTGGCTTAAACCATATACACAAGCACAAGCTTGCGCCTACCTCCAAGCCGTGTATCTTCCTTGGGTATGCCCTCACACACAGTGCTTATCTATGTTACGACATCTCCGACTCTCGTCTGCATATTTCGCGTGATGTTCGGTTTGTGGAGGACATTTTCCCTTTTGCTAGTGTATCCTCTGATCTTTCCTTACCTCCTTTGACTGCACTCCTTCCCGACGACTCTTATACACCTACGCTTGTTCCTGTTTCTCCACCCATCCCCTCGGCCCATACACCTCCCGCCGGCATTTATGCCCCCCCGACGGCTCTCTCTCCTCGTCCTCTCATGACTCTCCCAACTCTCCTTCTTTCGGTGCTTCTAAACTTCCGCCACTCCCTCATCCTCTTCCTCCACCTCCCCCTCCAACTCGTCCTCCCCTCCTCCCCCTTCTCCTCCCCCTCCGCCCCCACATCCCATGACTACTCGATCTCGAAACCAAATTTACAAACCTCGTCAACTCTTTAACCTTCAAGCTCAACCGCATAATCGCTACCTTGACACGGAACCCTCGACCCAAGCGAGGCCTTGCGGTGCCCGCGGTGGTGTGTTGCCATGTCCGATGAGTATAGTGCACTTCTTCGCAATGACACGTGGTCTTTAGTTCCCCCCGCGACGGTTTAAATATAGTTGGGTGTAAGTGGGTGTTCCGAATAAAAAGGAAACCGGACGGTTCTATTGATAAATACAAAGCTCGGTTGGTTGCAAAAGGGTTTACGCAACGTCCCTGGTTTGGATTATTTTGAAACTTTCGGCCATTTGTTGTTAAACCCGCTACGATCCGTCTTGTTCTAGGTATTGCGGTTTCCTTTGGATGGTCTCTTCGCCAACTCGATGTCAATAATGCTTTTCTGCAGGGTACACTAGCTGAAGATGTTTATATGTCTCAACCACCCGGGTTTGAGGATGCCACGAAATCCACTTTTGTTTGCAAGCTTCGCAAGGCAATCTATGGTCTTAAGCAGGCTCCTCGGGCCTGGTACCATGAGCTTAAGACCTTTCTACTCACTATGGGTTTTGTTAACTCTGTGGCTGATCCGTCTCTATTTGTTTGTCGCACATCTGTTAGCATTACTATTCTTCTGGTATATGTCGATGATATTATTGTTACAGGTAGCTCTGCTGAGCAGGTTCGAGTTTTATTGATCAGTTGGGTTCTCGGTTCTCCATTAAGGACCTTGGTCCACTGTCGTATTTTTTGGGGGTTGAGGTCACTCATTCTACCATGGGTTTGCTACTGACGCAGACCAGATATACACGTGAGCTCCTTTCTCAGGTTCACATGGAAGACTCTAAGGCAGTTTCTACGCCTATGCCAGCCGATGCCTTTTCAGGTGATACCGTTTTTTCCCCTGCTTTTCCAGATCCGACTCAGTATCGTCAAACGTTGGGTGCCCTGCAGTACTTATGCTTTACGAGAGTTGATATTCAGTTTGCAGTTAATAAGCTCTCGCAGTTTATGCATTCGCCGACCGAGTATCACTGGATGCTTGTCAAACGCCTTTTGCGCTATTTATCTGGCACCCTCACTATGGGTTTGCAGTTGTATCGGAATTCTCCTCTGGCCTTGCATGCTTTTTCCGATTCTGATTGGGCGGGTAACAAAGACGATGGCTACCGTGATCCGGTGTCGTCCGAGTATGTGCCCGGCTACACTTCTACTTCGCTTACATTATTTTCTTGGGCGGGAATGCCATTTCTTGGAGTTCCAAGAAGCAAAGCACTCGGTTTCTAGGTCTTCCACCGAGGTGAATATAGGAGCACCCCATCTAAAATTTGTCTCCCCTTGATGAACCCGGATTGCTCCTCTCCAATTACCGATGAGATAACCAATTTCAACCGCTCGGCTAAAATCTTCGCCACAATCTTATAAAAGCAACCGATAAGGCTAATAGGGCGATAAACCTTGATGGTCACCGGATTCTTATTTTTAGGAATCAAGGCAATAAAGGAAGAGCAACATCCCACTTGGAATTTAGCTTTATGCTCAAATTCCCGAATAGCCTCAATAAAATCGGATTTGATGATCTCCCAGAACTTTTTGACAAAATTAAAGTTTAGCCCATCCGGACCGGGAGCCCTTTGTCCTTGGCAAGACCAAACCGCTTTCTTGATTTCATCATCCTCAATTTTTCTTTCAAGCCAACCATTCTGCTCTTCAGACAATTTAGAGAACAAGTTGCTCTTGAGGGAGGGTCTCTCCCGATTCTTTTCTCTGTACATCTCCTTAAAAGACTCAAAGATGGCATGCTTAATGGCCTCCGGTTCTTCAATCCACTACCCGTTAACCATTAAACCATCCATACTATCCTTCCGAGCTCTCCCTTTGACACATTTATGGAAAAACTTCGTATTTTTGTCACCCTCATTCAGCCACTTGATACGGGATTTTTGTCGGAGATTACTTTCCAAACGGTTGCCAAGCTCAAAAACCTTTTCAGACGCCTCAGCCCTTCTCTTCATTCAAAAGGGTACATTCTGCTTCTTTATCCAGCTCAGACAAAATTTTCTCTTCATCTCTAATCTGACAAGAGACATTACCAAATACCTCTTTGCCCCAAGATTTGAGCATATCTTTCAAATGTTTTAATTTTAACTTCAAACGTATTCTTGGGCTAATAGAGAACACTTCCTGTTGCCAACAAACTCTAACCAATTCTTCCAGTTTATCATCTTCAAGCCAGTGATCAAAGAATCTAAACGGAGTTGGACCAAAGTCCAGCTTTTTGGAAGCAAGCAAGAGAGGACAATGATCCGATAATCTTCTGTCGAGAGCAACCAACTTGGCATCTTCCCAAACTTTAAAGAACTCATCCGAAACCAAAAAACGGTCTAGTCTGCTCATCTTGGTCCCAGCCTTATTATACCACGTAAATTTCCTTCTACCCATCTTCAAATCAAATAACTTGGAGTTATTGATAAAATTATTAAAAAATGAAGCATCAGAAGAATTGAAGCAAGAACCCTTCCTTTCATTGGAAGAACGAACCGAGTTAAAATCGCCATGAACACAAATAATACCATTCTGGTTTGAAAGGAATTCCAAGAGCTCATTCCAAAGTGAAACTTTTGCCTGGCAACTTTGGGGTGCATAAACATTTACAAAGCAACAATGAGTATTAGAAAGTTTCCAAGTACCTTTTACCCCGATAAAGCAAGAGCCTTCAAATTTTTCAACCTCACCCAGTAAGTTGTTGTCCCAAATACAAAGCAAACCTCCCGAAAATCCATCTGCACTTTTGAAGTGGAAATCAACGTCCATATATTATTATTGTTGTTGTTGTTATCCTTATTGAGATTACCTTTTCCTTCTACCAGCTTTGGGATGGCTCTATCCATCAAGGCACTGTTACTTCCATGGAACCCAATGCCGACACTTTTGTGCTCTTCTCTGAGAAGAGTAAGCTAAAGGCAGAACGTTTTGCTCTTATTACGCACGTGGTTTTATTGGATTGTGAAATACGGGTTTGATTGATTGCAGAAAGGTAAAATAAAGCCGGTTCATGTTGTTGATGTTCCTGGGCATTCTCGGCTCCAATCCAAGCTGGACGAGTTCTTACCTGAAGCTTCTGCTGTTGTTTTCGTCGTTGATGCTGTGGAATTTCTACCCTACTGCCGTGCTGCTTCAGAGTATAAATAAATTCTTGGAATCTTAATTCATTATGCTCGAGTATGAATATCAATTTCTCGATATTAATGCTGTGTATGGTTTTTTTTA
Source organism: Gentiana straminea (assembly GCA_036785695.1). Lineage (NCBI taxonomy): Eukaryota > Viridiplantae > Streptophyta > Magnoliopsida > Gentianales > Gentianaceae > Gentiana > Gentiana straminea. The sequence goes on from JAVUPR010000167.1 coordinate 10,344,947, forward strand.
TGTGGCAAGGTACTTGTACGAGTTACTAGGCAAGTGTTGTGAAGAAGAAGATACCGGTACTTATACTCTGTAACAAGGTGGATAAAGTCACAGCGCACACAAAGGATTTTATAAAAAGACAGCTGGAGAAAGAAATGTAAGTGAAATTAAATTGCTGTCTCGGTTACTTTTTTTTGTGCCTGTGTGCTTATTATTATTATGTGATGATACATAGTAACAAGCTTCGGGTATCAACAGTGGCGGAGGCAGGATCGTAGTCCAGGGGGGCAAAATTAAGAGTCGGAAAAATAATGCGTACATTAACATAAATAAGAATGTCTTTTTCTTTGAAACATAAATAAGAATGTTGATGTTACATTGATTTAAATAACATTTAAAAGAAAAAAATTGTTAAAATTGTATTATAATTCAAAAATATTTATAAGAGAAAATATACATTTGAAAAAAAATATTAAAGAAAGAAAAGTTCAATTTTTTTTTTTTTGAAGCTGAAAAGTTCAAAATTTTTAATACAAAAGTTAAAAATGGGCATGAGTTAGGAAAATAAGCTGCAAATGGGCATAAGTTTTTAAAGTTTGGAAAAATAAATGACTTTGGAGCTCGGATTCGAACATGTGGTCCATACGTCAAAATTACAGCTACTAACCACTGTGCGGCTGCTCATATCTTTTTTAATTTGGACAAACACTATATATAACATGATTTCTTTCTGGATATTATTATATGTTAGGGGTATTTAGGTCATTAAGAAAAACCGAGGGGGCGTGCCCCCCGTGTCCTCTGTAGCTCCGCCCCTGGGTATCAAGAAGTGCGGTATCGGACACGGATGTGACGAGCGAATTCACACTCGGGGTGGCTGGTGAACCGTTCACATTCTCTCAGTGTCGTAACATCGTCACCGTAGCTGAATCCTCTGGTTTGAACGGTGATATTTCTGAATTGGAGGCGTTTATCCGGGAGCACCCTGAAATTCATTTTTTACTCGACTCGGGCTTAGTTTGTGGTGGTGGTGGTGTAGTGTGTGTTTTACATCGTGGTATTAACGCATTGCTTTACAAATTTCGAACACTGGTGAACTTATTACCGAGTAAGAGTGTTGTCGTTTGCTTCAATCATTTTTTCGTGTCAATAGACGTTAAGGATCCGAGATGATAGTAAAGATTTGAATTCTTTTTACGTCCATGCAATTTTTTCAGATGATGTTGTTCGATTTCCATCTGTCATTGTTCAACCATTAAACGGAACGCTAAAATAATGCATTACGTAGAGAGTACATACAACAACAGTCGTCGTTAGACTACATACGACAACCGTCTTCTTCGTTCACACAATTCACCCGAAACAAAATGAACTCGTGCAGTCTTGGTTATAATCCGTGTAATAAGTATCGTTATAGCCTGTGGTCCATGTCTCGTTTTCATTATAATCAGCATGACACATACTGTCATACCTCGTATTTCATGTCTCGTTTTCATTATAATCGGTGTAACACGTATTGTCATACCCGTATTCCATGTGTAGTCGGCATTATAGCCAGTGTAACACATATCGCTAGAGCGCGTATTCCGATCAGCCTGCAAAACGAAAAAAAGTATGAAAAGATCTTAAACAAACAAAGAATCTCTATACATACTCACATACATAAACATTTTATATATTTCAACACGCCGCTCAAATGTGGCCTATTATAGAGAAGGTTCAACATAAATATTTTATATATTTCAGCACGCCACTCAAATGTGACCTATTATAAAGAAGGTCCAACAATTGACTTTTGTATGTATTGTGAGAAGACTGTACTTACAGCTGGGTTTGAACTTTTGACCACCTGCTCCGATACCAAATTAAACTACCATATCTTCCAAAAACTTAAACCGATGGAAAGATAATTAACATTTTTACATTGTTCAACACGTCCCGTCAAGTGTTTTATATATATATATATATATATATATATATATATATTTATATATATATATATATATATATATATATATATATGTTCTTTTGGGAATACTTTGTACTTATAGCGAGTTGGAACTCGAGACCTTATGCTCTGATACCATATTGAACTACCATCATTTCCAAGAGCTTAAACTTACATGGACGTAAATGATTAACATTTTATAAATTTGAAAGGAAAAAAACAAAAGGAAAAGGTAAGAAAAGAAAGCCGTTTCCGACGGTTGTTGAAGGGACGGGCTGATGCTGGCAACATGTTCTAGAAAGTTGAAAGCTTTTGAAAGAACGGGGAAGACAGAGAAAATATTAATGTTTCGGACAATCTGTTAGCCGATAAGAAAGTTATCTTGTAGTGTCATTAATAACCATCGTATTATATCATTTTCATACACAAAAAGCAATGGTTGGTCACTATTCCATGGGACAACAAATGCATCGACTTAGTCTTATCATCCATTGCATAGTTTCTGTCGCATTGAAAGATTGTTTTTCATGATTCATTCTTTTTAGATTTTTAGATAACCTTGATCCGAATAAGCCGATTAGGGTAATAATTTCTTTTTTCGTTTTTTCTTGAAACGATTTCCCAAATGATGTTCCCAATGAGGATGCTTGGCCTGTTGAAAACGACTCATCATTATTTGGTAGTTCGTCATTCGGAAATAATTTTGCTAATGATTTTCCAAGTGGGGATAGTTGTCTTGTTGGAAACGATTTTACGAATGATTTTCGTAATGAGGAGAGCATCCCCAACGTTTAGCGTGATTATACAGCCGAATTTACAACTGACCAGGTTAGTTATCGTTGTTGTTATTTTCCATATTCGTTACTTATATTCATTTTAGATAGAATAATATTGTTCTTATACTACGATTTTTCTATAGATATTTGAAAGTAGAGACGCCATGCTAGATTGGGCTAAGAGAGTTGGTAAAGAAAATGGTTTTGTGAGTCATAGATAAATCGTGTAGTAAAAATGGAAATAAAATGCCAAGATGCATACTTATTTGTGGAAAAGGAGGATCGTATAAACCGCCACGCGAAGGGCATACAATGAGTAAGGATACTGGAACGTATAAATGTGATTGCCCATTTAAGCTTTGAGGTGCAGCACAACCACCACACGGTGTGAAGTGGGGTTTGAAGGTTGAAATTGGTTTTCATAACCATGAAGCAGCTGAAAGTTTAGAAGGATTTGAGTACCCTTCAAGATTGACCGCAACCCATAAACAATTAGTGCGTGACATGTGCAATAGCACTGCTCCTCGAGAAATTCTTAGTGTGTTGAAACAACAAGACCCATCAATTACTACAGGAATTAGGAGTATTTACAATGTCAAAGCATTGTATAAGAAAGAGCAGTTGGGGGGTTTATCTGAAGCTGGGTACGTTATAAGAGAACTAAATGATAAAAATACATGTATGACTATATTCAAAATGAACACACCGGTGAGATCACAAATATTCTTTGGGTTCATCCTAAAAGCCTAGAGTTGTATGTGAATTTTCTGTCGGTTTTAATTATTGGCTCCACGTACAAGATCAATGAGTATGACATGCCGCTCTTACAGATTGTGGGTATCACATCCACAATGCGAACTTACCATATTATGTTTGCATATTTGAGTCATGAGGCGCAGATCGATTTGTATGGGTATTGAATACGTTAAAAAGATGGACGGTCTTAAAAGGAGTAGCGCTTCCATCGGTGGTTGTTTCAGATAGGGATTTAGCGCTTCTAAGTGTAATTGGAGAATGTTTCCCATTCGCGCATCACATCCTTTGTATTTGGCATATAAATCAGTGTGTAATGAGGAAGTGTGGATCTATGCTTGGTAAAAGATGGATCGAATTTAACAATGCATGGCACTCGATTATTCATTCACAAGATGTGGAGACTTTACAATTCAGGTGGAATGTCATGTTAACTAACTTTTTAAAATTCGATAAAGCCACAAAATACCTTTGGAATACATGGTTATGTCCTTACAAGGAGTGGTTCGTTGATATGTATGTAAACAAAGTTATGCACCTCGGGAGCTATTCAAGTCAAAGGTAACTTTCTAATATCCACTATTTATTCATTATCTTACACTATAGAATATTGCATGAATCATTCGTAATTAACACAATATATGATTAAAATACAGGGTGGAGTTTGCGCATGCGAGACTCAAACAATACATTGGGGATAATTCGGCATCTCTTTCAACATCCTTTCAAAAGATAGAAAAGATGTTGACTGCTCAATTTGGGGATATTCAACGTTTATTTTAGAAATCTTTGAGTATTCCACGACATCGACATCGACATGAGTCACTTTATAGTGAAATCAGATATCGCGTTTCATTAGAAACAATGGACTTAATCGATATAAAGATAAAAGTTGCAGATAAAAATTGTCCTTCCATGAAAGATCTTTGAAATTGCAATATCAAACTGACGCACGGATTGCCGTGTACTCACGATATTACAGTGTTTCATCTTGCTGGCATTTCGATTCCGCAAAATTATATCCATATTCACTGGCGTACATTGTCCATGCGAGCCCCCGAGCGTACGGATGAGGGAGTACAACCCGACAAGGCAGCTCAACTTATGGAAAGATTAAATGAAATGGAACCCGCTAGTCGAGATTCAATGATTGACAGGTTTTTCGATATGGCAGATCCATCTCGTTGTACAGTTCGACCCCCAGCATACAACACAGAACAAAAGGGTCGACCTAAAAAGAGGGATGAGCAGAACATTGGCCGCATGCATTTCTTTTCAGTACCCACTTCAGAAATAAAGGTACCGTATATTCTGAATTCTCAGGCGAGTAAAGTAAAGGGTCCCATCATTGAAGAATTTCCTATATTCTATCAGCGTTATATTTCTCATTGTGTTGACGTCCAAGGCGACGGTCATTGTGGCTTCAGAGCAATAGCTGCGCAACTTTATGGTTCAGAACATGAATGGCATCAAGTACGATCGATGCTTATTCAAGAGATTCAACAAAATATGGAATTGTATGAAAACCTTTTGATAATACATAATCTGCCACGGTCCACAGATCTAAGATCAACTCGCCGGAAGACGAACAAGGCACCGGTCAACACATAGTCAAGGGCGATCTCAGTTCTCAGAAGGTATCGCTGGCGACTCCAATACCTGGGGGCCATCCCGCAAGCTAAAGCTTCGCCACAAGACTTAGGGATTATTAGGTTAGCATGGATAGGCGATGTCCCGTGACACCTGGCAGGTCATGGCGTCGCTGCCACGTGTCATTCTCTTGACACTTCCCTCTCCCTATATAAACCCCCATAGTATCCTGTAATAAAGGTTGGCTTATTTTTAATAAAAAGATATAGAAGATTTACTTTCTCTCTAAGGTTTGTTTGCTCTCTAGACATTCTTCAGAACCGCCGTCGGAGACTTTACTTACACGGCGTCGCCGCCATCTAAGAACACAACACCACCACAAAACCACCCAGATATCCACCGTTTACTATTCGTAACAACATCTTGATAGGATTAACGCTATCAATTGGCTCCATTACCGGGAACGGTTTCATCTAATCGACGAAGATACTCATCTTCTCCGATGAAGGCAGTAGGATTCTCATCCCTTTCGCCGGAGCTCACCATCATCGACAAAAGTTTGCTGATCCAACTTTAAAGAAAAGCTTTGATCTGAACCTCATCACCGCAGGTTCAGTCAGCTGCCAAGTCAAAGTTTTTTGGTATTGCATGCACCAATCTCCCTCATCAGGTTCATCATTAACAACATCTTCCTCTTACTACTGCTCTGTGAACCAGGTTTTTTCATCATTATATATAGAAAAGCACACTGCTTTGCATTGATTCATCACCGTGGTGGTGTATTTCTTGTATAAAATTCGAAAGAAACTCCTGTCACATTGGTTTTTGGGATTTCATGCATATTCTGGACTGCTATAAACACGATATTATCGTTTAAAGTCAGTCATCCTGTGTATCGTTTGCATCAGAAACCATCTTGCTGCTGCTGTTCCTGGCTAGATCCACCAGTTTCTGCTAAAATCGTTGGATTCTGGGTGATCTCGCCGGAATCCTCATATCACCTAGCAGCTAGTTTCGGGGGTTTGCATATGATCTGACAACTCACGCAAAGGAATTTCGCCGTGATCTTGGTCCAATCGCGCTTTGCCAGCTGTCATCACTTTTGCCAATCAGCTCCCTAACTTACACAAGAAGTTACCTGCATGAAAATCAAGGCAACAACTTCTTCTAACAAGATGGCAGGGGAAAACTTCCCATTGGACCCCAAAACTCCACTCAAACAAGGGGGTGGCACCGCAACCTCTGCTTCACATCACAGTGACCCTCTCTCTACCTCTCCAGATCAACGCGAGATCATCAAGCTAAGAAAGAAGAATTGCAAGCTGTAAACGAAACTGGCCCGCTAAGAAAAGGCCGTAGCGGATCAGACACCGCTAACTCCTCCGGTCATCAGCGAAGCATCATAGCGGAATTAAAGGCATATGGGAATACGTCTCGAACGTGAAGAAGCAAATGAGCTCCTGATCGCCGTAGGACAACCCCCTTTGCCAATCAATCCACCACCAATAGCTCCGAATAATTTCGCAAGTCCTAATGTCGCTGCCAAACCCACAGGGGCGGCAAACATAGGGGAGACAACCAGACCCAATCGATATGAGCATGTAGAAATAGACTCGGAGAGCATCTTCTCGACTGAGCAAAGTGGATATACAGCTTCAACGACAAGGAAATCGGCTCGCGAAAGGCTAGGTACTCGCAAGAGATCTCCTTCTCCGTCTCGCCGAAACATTTAACAGATATTGGGGCCGAAAAATGAGGCCCCGCGCGAAACCATCCGTAGAAGGGTGTAGAAGCTCATACTTCCAAACATGATTTGGAGGATGATGCTCGCTCAAATGAGATTCGCAAACATCGATCTGATCATAAAATCGGCGATCTTAGAGAAATGATCCTAGAAATGAAAAAGGAAAAAGATGTGGGGAAAGAGCCTAATGCTGCTATGGATGCGCTGTCAAAATCAATATTGTCTGATCTTCCGCGTCGCAAAATATCCAACATTAACATCTCAGACTATTCAGGCACAACAGACCCACATGATTGGCTGGAGACATTTGAGAGCAAGATGATGTTGACCACCAAAAATAGCGCTGCGTGGTGCGTGGCTATGGTCGGTTGCTTGAAATACAAAGCATCTGCCTAGTTAAGAAAGCTACCGGCGAGGTCTATACGCAGTTGGGTTGACATGCGAGCAAAATTTCTAGCAGAGTTCAAGAACGTCCACAGACCTCCCAAGGGCAAATCTGATCTATTTTTGGTCAAACGGGGAGTGGGAGAGTCTTGCAGAGCTTATCATGAGCGGTTTACCCAAGTCTATGATCAAACTCGGGACATTACTGATAAGAAGGTCATGACGGCTTTTGTCACTGGTCTTGCCAAGGGAGAGTTGAAAACCCTCTTGACTATACATCCTCCCCGTGATCTGGCCGAGATGCTGGAACAAGCCAAGAAGTATGGCACTGTCGAGGTCATGCCATCCCATAGATCTGGCTCAAAGAACCATCAAAACGAATCTGCGACGCACGGCGGACAGACGCAGGAGCATTCCTCAAGAAAAGGGAATGACCGCGAACTTAAGAATCCACGGAAATTCAATGAAAAAGATTATATTCCTATCAACGCAAGCCCTTCGGCTATCCGGAACGAGTTCGCGGCATATGTCCCCAAACCTCGCAACAACAGGCCAGCCGAAGTAAAACGAAATCCGGATAAAACTTTCTTCTGCGACTTCCACGGATATCATGGGTACACTACCAACAATTGCGAAAGTCTGAGGAAACTTATCAACTGAATGATCCGAGAGGGAAAACTGGAGCATTTCAAACAGGGTGGCAATACGCAAGCAGCTCAACATGGCTATGAGCGCGAACTATAGGTTATCCAAGAATCTCTACCTAGCAATAGATACCTCAAATCGGAAATTAACTCTATCAACCAATTGGGGCGAGAACGACCACAGACTTTGCAACCAGATGAGCAAGCAATGATCTTCACCAAAAGCGAGCTGAGCATTGCTTCAGAAGCTATGGCCTTGCCAATAATCGTCAAAGTATGTGTTGGCAAAGTAGGGGTTAATCGAGTCCTGATCGATACCGGGGCATCCCGTGACATTTTATACTTCGAATGCCTGAAGGGTCTGGGTTTTGGCGAAGCCAATCTGAAGCCATACCTTGGATCTTTGGAGGGCTTCACCTTTCATGAAGTTAAGGTTAAGGGAATGATAGAGCTCGACATCCGTCTGGGCGACGCAGAGCCCAGTCGCGTTGAAAAGATCGAGTTCCTGGTTGTCGACCTCCCAGATAGGTACAACATGATTCTGGGTACACCAGCGATGAGGAAGTTTCAGATGGTCGCTTCAATGCCTCATCAAAGGTTAAAATTTTACACCAAGGAAGGGAAAATTGGGCAAGCAATCAGCTGACCTCAATCATACCCGGATCGCCACCGTTTAGTCCCGGATGTAGCCTCTGGTTCATCATACCGACGGAAGGTCCGCTACTACATCGCTAGTGATGCCAATGATACCAAGTCAAGGTCGCCACCATCAAACCCCCTCCTAGAGCGTTACCAGGGGAAGGGGGCCAGATCGCGACCTTGGGCAAACGGCCCTCAAAGGGCCGTACAAGACTTGAAAGGAAACAGGGAGCAAAGACAAGACAAACGGAGCTGGCGGCCTGTGCGACCACAAAAGATCGCCGCCAAGATATTTTATCCATTTGCAGTTTAGATATTTAATGTTTAATTAGCTATTAAGTAATATCAGTGACTAAGCTGCTTCGCAACACCAGTCTTTTACTTAGCTCTTAAGTTTACTCTTCCTATAAAAGGAAGTCTTGTGTAACCTAAATCATATATACATTTTAACACAAAAAAGCAGGCCCAAGCTCTGCCAAAACACCACCTCTCTCTCTTTCCGTTTATCGCCGCCGCACATCTCCGGCCAGCTTACGCTCAATCACTCACAAATAAGCCAGATATCCACTAAAATCTAACCGCTAAGCCACCGTGATGATTTCTGCATCATCATAAACCAAGACCACCGGAGGTACCTGGACTTCATGTGAATCCAGCAGTAGATGAATGGGACTATGTGGATCATCTTTTCATGGGTTGGCTCCTTTGTTCATTGACAGAACAAGCCCTTACTGAGGTAATTGGCTATTCTACCTCTTATGAAATCTGGTCTACATTGGAACTTTTGTTCAATAATCAATCAGAATCACGTATGTTAGAGTATAAGAGTGCTCTCACTAAGGATGAAAAGGGCACCAGATCTATGGCAGATTACTTGGCTATGATGAAATCATATAGTGATAATCTCACTGTAGCAGGGTACCCTATATCAAAATCTGAATTAATTCTTGCTACATTGGGTGGCCTAAAAAAAGAATATGAAGCTGTTATAGTAAGCCTCACTGCTCGGATTGGATCTTTGTCTTGGCAGAAATGCAGTCACAATTGGTCAAAGAAGGGGCAATTCCAGACCTCCAAATCCTGGACAGAACTTATATAGAGGCAGAGGAGGTGGTTCTAAGGGAGGGAGAAGTAGAGGTAGAGGCGGTGGTAGGTCCTCTGGAAACGGAATGGTTTGCCAATTGTGTGGAAAATGTGGACATACAGTAGGGATCTGCTGGCACAGGTTTGAACATGACTTTCAACCTGTTGATCAAGCACCGCCAGCTAGACCTAGTCAACCCTCGCTTTTGTAGCCACACCAAGTTCTGTAGGTGATCATGCTTGGTACCTTGACAGTGGTGCAACAAACCATGTTACCTCAGATTTAGGTAACTTGAGTCAGAATACTCCTTATCATGGTAATGATACACTGACAGTACGGAATGGTGAACATTTAACTATTGAGCACATTGGTCACACCACTTTGTACACACATGTTGGTCCTTAATCTTAAACATTGTCCTTCATGTTCCACAAATCACCATAAATTTAATTAGCTTGTCTAAATTGGCATTTGACAATAATATTCTTGTTGAATTCACTGGTGGTTTTTGTTTTGTCAAGGACAAGCCAACAAAGAGCATAATTCTCAGGGGCATCTGTTTCCATAAACTCTCTTCACTCCAATAAGTCAGATTCCATGAACTCTCTTCACTCCAAATCCACAACTATTTTTCTTGGTGAAGTCAACTCCCAGTCTATTACTGTTAAATCTCAGTGTCTAGTTCTAGATGATCTAAATAAAGATCCCAATGTATGGCATAGGAGTTTAGGTCATCCCTCCAGTAGAATTTTGAATCATGTGTTGGCTGTTTGTAAACCTGATATTAATGGAAAGTTGAATTTCTGTGATGCTTGTCAGTTTGGTAAATTTCATGCTTGCCTCATCCTCATCATTCTCTTATGTTGCATCCTTGTTTGATGTTAAGGGTAAATTTATACGATTTATAACGATATATTTTATGATAATTTCCCTCATATTTGTATAATTTGCATAGAAAATGAGCGTTTAATGGAATTATTGAGTAAATGAGGTTTTTAATGGTCTATTCGCAAAATTGGTTAATTTATGTGTTTTATTGATGATTTTATGTTTATTTGGATGATATTACGTTTTGCGATGTTTTAATGTGTTATAGGTACGTGTTTGATGCTCAAATGATGATCAAAAAGAGATAAGAGTCGAATTTAATTGATGAGAAAGAGATAAGGATGGAATTGGCTAGAAGAAAAGAGATAGAGTTGAAGATTTCGAATTTGGATCCAGCTGAACTGGCGTCCAAGGCCCGTCCAGGTTGGACGGGCGTCCATTAAATCAAACTGGCGTCCAGGAGAAAAAAGTTGAACAGAGAGTTTGGACGTTGTATGGACGAGCGTCTGCCCTAGCGTCCAAAGCAGCTGGACGGGCGTCCAGAAGGAATGGACGGGCGTCCAACACCGACTTCAGCACAGCCGACTTACTTTCCCTATAAATAGCAGCGGGATTTCAACCCTAATCATACATTATCGACTCTTATTGATACATACTCATAATAAGGAAACCCTAGGCGGCCCCAGCCCCCTTAGGGGAGGCTGGGGTTGCGATTTTTATTGTTTTTATGTTCGTTTTTCCGCTGTTTTATGCTTGGAGGCTAAACAATTTGTCAAGTTATGTGAATCCGTTTCAACAGGTTCTTTCTTTTCAATCTAGATTTGTTTTGTGATTTTTAATTCAAGTTGTATTTTTCCTATGCTTATGTGCTATGCAATCAATATCGAAAGATGAATTGTTATTGATGTTTACCGTATGACGAGAGTCGGTGTAAACCTTAGATCACCATAGGAAAGATGGGATTTTTGACCTTGACATAACGAGAGTTGATAGGTTAGATTTCTAGGTTGCTAGATTGAGAGATCTTACACCTTGTTTTGATAGCGTCAATCTTATATATCGAGAGATGAGAGATTGATAGGCGAATTATCTACGAGAGTAGGAATTCATACTTATGAGAGGTGAACCACATCTTTAATTAAATCATCACAAGATAACTTTAGAGAGGAAATTAAGGGTTGCGGGATCGGTGGATAATTACTTGTTCAATTGTTTAATCACCATGAATTTCCTCTCTAAAGTTATCTTGTGATGATTTAATTAAAGATGTGGTTCACCTCTCATAAGTATGAATTCCTACTCTCGTAGATAATTCGCCTATCAATCTCTCATCTCTCGATATATAAGATTGACGCTCTCAAACCATGGTGTAAGATTTCTCAATCTAGCAACCTAGATATTCAACCTATCAACTCTCGTTATGTCAAGATTAAAAATCCCATCTTTCCTATGGTGATCTAGGGTTTACACCGACTCTCGTCATATGGTAAACATCAAATAGCAATACATCTCTCGATATCGATTGCATAACACGTAAGCATATAGAAAAGATAACAACTTTAATCAAAAATCACAAAACAAACTTAAGATTGAAAAGAAAGAACCTGATGAAACGAATTTAAATAACTTGAACAAATCGTCTAGCCTCCAAATCATCCAGCACAAAGAAAAACGGAATAAAACGGAAAAGAAACGACCACCCTCGGCCGGCCAAGCACCAAGGCTCAGCCGGCCGAGGTTACTTGGCTTGAAACTAGGGTTTTCTCAATGCGGTTGTGTAATCATATATGTCCTAGGGTTGCAAATAGCGCTGGTATTTATAGAAAATAAAGTCGGCTGCTCTAAGTCGGTTGAAGGACGCCCGTCCATCTCTCTGGACGCTCGTTCGGTCTTCGACAAAAACTTCGAGTCGGGCTGAGTCTTCATCAGACGCTCGTCCTTCTCTAAATTGGACGCTCGTCCACTAAAATCTTCACAACTCTGAATCAACTTCCCTCTCCTGGACGCTCGTCCATATCTCCAGGCGCTCGTCCACTCTGGACGCCAGTTCAAGCTTCTGGACGCCAGTCCAGGCTGGACGGATGGCAAACGCTCGTTCAGTCAGTCTTGCATGCAATTCTTCATTCCAATCCTCAACTTGCATCTTCCTTTTCCATTCAAACTCCTTTTATGACATGTTTATGCACCTTCAAAACCACAAAAACACGCAAAGTGTAAAACCATAGATAATTACCAATAAAATCACGAAATTAGCTCAAGTTTACACTTAAAGACTTTTAAAACTCATTTGCTCAATAATTCGATTAAACCCTTAATTTCTATGCAAATTATACGAATATGGGGGAAATCATTATAAAATATAACGTTATAAATCGTATAAAATCACCCTTAACAACTCCCCCACACTTAGCTTTTGCTCGTCCCGAGCAAAACAAAACAAGATAAAAGCCCGAGAAAAGATAGACATCTCAGCAAGTACAAAGCATATTCACTAAATTAGCGGTTCACCCCGGTGTGTGCATAGCCATAGAAAACTTCCACTAAATCCAAACTTGAGAAACTCAAAGCAAAACTAGCTAATACCCCCTCGTAGACTAGCAATAAATGACACTCATAAGATGTACCCTACAAACGTAAAATATCCCGAAAAGAATGATCGAATATATCTAGGGCCTTTCTGAAATACTCAGAGGATAATCCCTACAGCATATCTATCAGTTTCTACTGGGGATAAGATAGACGATAACTTAGTCTTATATCCATTTCATAACAATTCATATATAAGTTGATTTAACTATTTTCACATTTAAACACACATCAGAATGAGCTCTTGCCCTGTCATAGCAGAATAGGATATTCGAGATATACCCTACCTTACTCCAATCATAAGGCAGCTTCTTCTGACTGTCGTGAGCTTTTAGTCATCATAGTGGTATAGGACATACGTGGTATACCCTATCGCACTCCAATCATCGACCAGCTTCCGACACACCCAATTACTTCTTTATAAACTCAACTTTTTCATTTGACAATAAGTTACGTGTTACTTATCACATTCAAACCTTAGATATTCACATTATAACATACTTCGGATCTAAACACAAACTATCATAATTCCCACGATACATACGTTAGCACTAAGCACATGGCTTATAAGATAACAAAAATCACTAATCAAAAAGGGTATAGCTTTATGTTATAGCTCATCATTCACTATGGCTCGTGAAAAATATATCGGGTGAAACAACTAACTTACTGGACATACAGTATATAGCATCAATGACTAAAAAAACGAACAAAGATTATGCTTTGCTTACTCGGGACAGAACAAAAATAAAAATTTCGAAAAATTTAGCTCATTTTAGCATAGAAATAGTAATGTAGCAAATGAATAGATACACATAAACCATTCCCCTCCCCCACACTTAAACCACATCATGTCCTCAGGTTGTGCAGAATTAAAAGGAAAAGATAAAGAACTTAGCTGATTGTAATTCGAAAGTGGCAATTCTGGAAGTGGTAGCAAGTCAGATCCAGAAATGCTTGAAGAAATCAGTAGACTGTGGACCATCCACCGGAAAACTGATATCATCTAAAAGCTCACAATCGCTATCGAAAATATCCTGCACACTTGAACAAACATGGCAACATCTCGGGGAACATAGGGGGATATAACACGGCAAAATTAATCATAAACAAGATAGAAGCACAAGATATAATTGCTCAGGTGGAACAATCACCACACAGGGAAAACACAGGACACCTAAGCGTCAAACATAAAGCCACAGAAGCTTTACAATACAAATAAGCCCAACATGTGCATACAGAAATGAGGATAGAGGACACTACAAAGTAGCAGGGCTAGGTGCACTAAAAAGATAAAGAAAATAAAAAGAAAAAAACAGAATAAAATACAATGCAATTAAATGATATGCAATTATACTAAAAAGGCAAAACGAAAATAAAGACAATGCTAGCCCAACTAATTCCATAGATATCGCCCTAATCTAAGCGAGGTCAAATAAATAAACATCTACTCAATAACGCCACAGAAGCGCAACAGAATTTGATTATGCAAAGTGTTAAGGGTGAAAATCTATGTTTTATTATGATATATTTTACGGTATTTTCCCCCTTAATTGGATTGATTGCATAATAAATGGCCCTCATATGGAAATATCGAGCATACTAGGTTTTTAAGGACTTATTCGCAATATTGAATAAATTATGTGTTTTCATCATGAATTATAATTAATTGGACTTTATTACAGTTTTGCGATGTTTTCCATGTATTGTAGGTGTGTTCAATGTGCTCAAATGATGATCAAAAAGGGTTAAAACTCGAGCTATAAAGATTTAAGAAGAGATAATGATGAAGTGGATTGAAGGAAAGAGATAAAGATGCAAAAATCGCATTCAAGTCATCCTGAACGTTCGTCCATGCAGCGTCCACGGTGAACGAGCGTTGGAAATATCGGACGAGCGTCCATGGAGACAATCTTGATACAGAGAGTCTGAACGGAGTTTGAACGAGCGGCTGAGGGGAGTTCAGAAATCTGGACGAGCGTCCATTGAAGCAGACGGGCGTCCGTCCGCCGACTTAGTGAAACCGCCTCAAATCTCTATAAATACTGGCCTATTTTCACACATTGAGATACGAGTTTTTACAATCTTAAAACCCTAAACCCTAGGGGCGGCCTTGGCTGCGATTTTACACTTTTTATTTCCAGTTTTATGCAATTTTAAGTTCGATCAAAGTAGGTTAGTTCTATGTTACTTTTCTCGCTTTTTTCGGGTTGTCGAGGATGTTCGAGGCTAAAACCTCCTTCAAACGAGAATTGTGAAGCCGTCGCATTGACTTGATCTCTTTATTTCGACTTTTACTGTGAGTATTTATTACGGTTGTTTCTTATCTATGCATATTCTTGTCTTAACGCAATTATATTGGAAGATATGTTGTGTGCTTGATATGTTATTGTTTGATGGAAATCTTGAATAGCATAGATCACCATAGATAAGAATAGTTCATTAGATTTACATTAACGGAAGTTAGTAAGTCTAAAAACTAGATCGTTAACGTAAAAGTTGGCACCTTTGATCTCTTTAACGTGTTAATTTAGTATTGGAAGATATTAGGTTAATAGATGAATTGCCCAAGGAATTAGGAGTTCATATTTAGGTAAGGTAAATCACAACCGAATTAAATACCACGTAAAATCGAGATAGGAGATCAATGCATGTTGATAGGTGGATCAATCCTCGTTTGTCTTTTATAAACTTGATTTACAATCCTCATAGCTTAGTTTAGATTAGTTAATCTATTTCCCGCACTTTTAGTTTATTTTATCGCTTTCAAATCTCTCCTAGCATTGGATTAATCTCCTCTCGTCTAGTTATTTTCTCGCATATTTGTTTAGTTAGTTATTCGTTAGGTTAATAATCGTGACAATAATTAGTTAAAAACAAAAGCTGTGGTTAACATTCGTCTAGTTCCCCGTAGGATCGACCCGGCATTAACCTCTCGTACTACGATCCTTATACTTGAGGTTAACCGGTTTATAAATATTATTACTTGTTTATTCGCATTAGATAAATCCGGGACAAGTTTTTGGCGCCGTTGCCGGGGAACCCGGACGGTTTGCCTAGTTTTTGTTTTTGTGTGTGTTTTGTTTTTCTCGTTTTTGTTCAGCTTTTTCTTTCTATTTACTGCGTTTTAATCCTTGTTTTTCGGTCGATTTCTAGAGGACTTAACCTTTAAGTAGTTAGGAATTTAGTGTTTAGGATTAGGGTTAAAGTCTTTGTTTTGTGGTTAGTTCTTTTTCCCTTGTTTTCTCTCGCTCCGTTTTCGTTACTTCGTCTCTCGTTTTGGAATTCGTTTCGTTCCCGGAAAATTTTGCATATGGACGAGCGTCCATACCTATGAACGCCCGTCCACCGTAAAATTTCAATCCCGTATCAATCCTTGACCTCCGACGAGCGTTCATATATTTGGACGCCCGTCCAAAAATTTTGAAAAAAATCGACGAGCGTTCATGCGTTGAACGCCCGTCCGTTCGAAAACTGTGCGTACGCTCGTCCATATTTTTGGACGCCCGTCCGTCCGCTCTTTTTCTCTTTCTTTCTTTTTCCCTAGGTCTTGATAATAGTTCTAGATTTCAAACCTTTTAGATAGATTCTTAGGTTCCCTTTTCGTAGTTTAAGTTTTTAATTTCGTAGTTTTCGTGTTTTGTTCAATAGAGTTGGGTTTCGGTTTATGCAAACTCGAAGTCGAAAGGGCCATTACTCTTTACACCTGACCTCGAGCGGACCATAGTCAGACCCAACAGGCGGAAACTCCGTTTCACCGATCCTTCGGACGAAGGAAACTCAGCCAACCAAGAAATTGAACAAAAGTTGATAGAAGAAATCGAAGAAATAGTAATAATGGCAGCAGAGGATCGACGTACGTTGGCAGACTACGCCATGCCTGGTGCAGTCACTGTCAACCCGGCTATAGTCTTGCCCGCCATTACTGCTCAAACCTTCGAGCTCAAGCCAGGGCTTATCCAGATGATGCAGCATGCATCAATTTTTTACGGCTACCAATCAGAAAATCCGCATACCCACCTACACACGTTCTTAGAGATATGCGGTACTACACGCATCCAAGGTGTAAGTGAGGATGCTATCAAGCTCAAACTTTTTCCTTTTTCCTTAAAAGGGGAGGCGAAGGAATGGTATCACTCTCTTCCCCCGAATCCATCACTACATGGGCCGGACTCGAGAAGGAGTTTTTGAGTCAATATTTTCCACCCTCTAAGACGGCCCATTGCTTAAATGAAATTTTCACATTTTCTCGAAGGAAAATGAATCGTTTTTCGAGGCCCTGGAGGAGGTATAAATCTCTTCTTAGAAAGTGCCCCCATCATGGCTTGCCTCTGGAGAGGTTAGTCATTACTTTCTTTAGCGGATTGACCGAGCTCACCAAGGGCATGGTCAATAGTTCATCTGGCGGGACGTTTCTGAAGAAGACTCCAGACGAAGGATGGGCATTGTTCGAAGACATTGCCAAATATAACTATGCCCCATCCTATCAGGCAATTCAAGCTCCTCCTCCTCCTAAAGTGGAGGAAGTAAATGTTCAAAGTCTGATTGCCATGCTGCAGAGGCAGATGGCCAATCCTCAAACTCCAAATCCTACGAATCAGACTCCTTCGTTTCCGCAGAACCCTCAGGTTCTGTATTGCGAATCTTGCTGTCAGACTGGTCACATAAATGGCCAATGTCAATTAAACCCCAATTCTTCATACCAAGTCAATACTGTCCATGCAGATGGACAGTACACTCGTGTCCAATGCCAAAACTCGCGATAATATGGGGCATACTTCCGCATTCGTCCTATGAATGGGCGTAACGTCGAAGTAAATGCGTTCTATGGCCGTAACACCCAAAGGTTTAATCAACCATCCGGCCGTAATCAATTCCGTAACCAAGGGTTCAATCAAGCTTCCAACTTCAATCCGAATTCGAGTTTTAATTCGAATTCAAGTTTCAATAAGAACCCCGGTTCCGCTCAAAACCAAAACTCTAATTTTTCCAAATCAAACACAAAGGTTCAATCGAATTGGCCTTCTAATTCCAATTCCAATCTTCAAAATCGGCCCGGCCAGCCCATACTCGTCAAACTTCCATCACTCTCAAGTTCCCTCGAATTCAAATGATCTTAAGGCCGAATGGAACTCATTCAAAGAAGAGCAAAACAAGAATATTCAGCCTCCTAATGAGTACCAATAAGAATCTTGAGAGACAGATCGGGTACTGGCCGAGCAATTAGCATCAAGACCCCCGGGCATCCGCCCGCTTTACCGAGAAAATCCTAAGGGTGGTCATGTTGCTCGTGCCGATTTGAGCAAAGCAGCCAATGTACTGACCTCGTACCAACAACGCATTATGGACAAGAGGAGGCTAGTACAATGAGTTTAAGAAGTGGTACACAGCTGAGTGGTCCCCCTGGCTTCCAGGGAAACCACTAGCCCCTCCTGCCATTGATAAGGCAGGAGGGGAAGTTGAGCACCCATCATCCCCTTGGCTGCAAGCAAGTACTGTGTGGCCGATCCCCCGATAGGTGAAAAGGTTGCAAATCCTCGTGGCCGTTCCCCCGAGGACCGAACAAGTTGGAAATCCTCAAGTGGCCGACCCCTCGAGGACCGAAAAGGGAAAGAAAGTCGTGGCCGATCCCCGACTACGAAAGCCTCTCGAAAAGACGGTTCGGTGGAAGGATGTGGAAGACAAAGCTATCGCCGCATCCTCAAAGAGAGTCTTTTCCGAGAGTGATCCGAAGAAGCTTCCGTTTCCACCGAGGAAGAGCAACATTCCATTGGTTGAAGACAAAAAGTACGAGAAGGTGCTCAACCTTCGAAAAATACTCGTGTAAACCGCCATTATCCGAGGTCTTGGTCGAGATGCCTAAGTATACAAAGTTCATCAAGGATGTTGTATCTTCCAAGAAGAAGTTAGCAGGGATGGACCAAGCGGTTGGTAAAGAATGTTCTCTGGTCAATAATGAAAGCTTACCAATCAAGAGAAGCGACCCAGGGAAATTTGTGCTCACATTGCAGATGGGAGGCCTAGTCTTCCCAAATTCCTTACGTGACTCGGGCGCATCTATCGCCTTGATGCCATTGTCTGTGTGCAAGCAGCTGGGTTTACAAAGTCTTCTAGAACCCACGACCATGAACTTGCAGTTCGCTGATCGATCTTCTAAGAAAGCCTCAGGGATCTTAAAGGACATACTAGTTCAAATAGATAGGTTTACCTTTCCATTGATCGGTACGTCTTAGATATTGAGAAAAGTGAAAATGTCCCATTAATTCTTGGAAGGCCTTTTCTATCTACAACGCCTAGAGCCCTCATCGATTGTGATGGTGGACATGTGACCATTCGGGTTGGTGACCAGGAGGTGAGCTATAGTGTATCAAAATCTATCAATGTACCTTCTGGAGCTCCAACCGGCTTTTCCGTTGAGGAGACTTCTGATGATTTCGACGACTTCATGGATAAGCAAGTCATGGCCGTAGAATCGAATACGAGCGACTAATTGATAAGCCGAATAGTCATGGTGTGGTCAATCTAGACCAATTAGCACCGATTTCGAGGATGAGCTAAGAGAAGAAGCTTTGGCAAAGTAGGACCACTAAGTAAGCTCGCCGATGTTGAGTTGAAGAGTGGCGATCTTAAATCAAGTCTAGAGGATCCTCCCCTAGATTTGGTACCGAAGCCGTTACCTAAACATCTTAAGTATGTGTTTTTAAGAGAGGGTGACAAGCTTCCCTTGATCATCTCTCGCCAAGCTATCTCGTATGTAAGAGCTAAAACCGTTAAACGTCTTGCGCAAAAATGAAAAAGCCTTTGGATGGCGGGTGGGAGACATCCGAGGGATATCTCCCGACATCCGTATGCACAAGATCAAGACCGAGGAGGGTGCAAAACGAGTTAGACAACCTCGTAGAAGACTCAACCCTCACATGCAAGAGGTAGTCAAGAAGGAAATTATCAAGCTTCTAGATATGGGTATCATATACGCCATTGCAGACAGTGAGTGGGTGTCCCCAACTCAAGTGGTTCCCAAAAAAGGTGGAATTACGATTGAGAAAAATGAGAAGGGAGAGGAGATAGCATTGAGGCTCGTCAGGCTATCGGGTCTGTATTGACTATAGAAAACTCAATGAGGTCACACTGAAAGATCATTTTCCCCTTCCATTCATTGACCAGATGCTTGAGCGTCTGGCGGGGCACGCATTCTACTGCTTCCTGGATGGATATTCAGGATATTTCCAGATACCCATCGATCCTGTTGACCAAGAGAAGACCACTTTCACTTGCCCCTATGGTACATTTGCCTACAGGCGGATGCCATTTGGTCTCTGTAATGCCCCAGCCACCTTTCAAAGGTGTATGATGGCAATCTTTGACGGGCTAGTTGAAAAGTGTATGGAGATTTTTATGGATGATTTCTCGGTCTTTGGTAAATCCTTCGACGATTGCCTCGATAATCTTGATCATGTGTTGTCTAGATGTGTGGAAAAGGACTTAGTGCTTAATTGGGAAAAATGTCATTTCATGGTAGATGAAGGTATAGTCCTTGGTCACAAAGTGTCCGCCAAAGGTATAGAAGTAGA
Source organism: Gentiana straminea (assembly GCA_036785695.1). Lineage (NCBI taxonomy): Eukaryota > Viridiplantae > Streptophyta > Magnoliopsida > Gentianales > Gentianaceae > Gentiana > Gentiana straminea. The sequence goes on from JAVUPR010000167.1 coordinate 10,365,473, forward strand.
TAGGGCCAAGGTAGAAGCTATTGAGAAGATGAGTTATCCTAAGAATGTTCGGGAAGTCCGAGGTTTTCTCGGACATGTCGGCTTCTATAGTGAGGTTCATCCAGGACTTTTCAAAGATTGCCAAACCCCCGTCTACTTTACTCAAAGAAGACGTTACCTTTGATTTTGATGAGAATTGCAAGCGCGCGTTTGAAGAGCTTAAGAGTAGGCCGATCTCTCGCTCCAATTCTTATATCGCCGACCGGAACTTGCCCTTTGAGCTTATGTGCGATGCATCCAACTATCTTGTTGGTGCGCCTTAGACGCCGCATCGAAGGAAAGTTCCAGCCTATCTACTACGCCAGCCACACGTTGAACCCTTCGCAAGTTAACTATACGACTACCGAAAAGGAATTATTGGCCGTAGTGTTTGCTATGGACAAGTTCCGTAGTTACTTGCTAGGTGCTCAAGTGATCGTGTGGACTGATCACGCTGCCTTGCGTTATCTCATGACCAAAAAGGAAGCTAAACCGCGCTTACTGCGTTGGATACTGACCCTCCAAGAATTTGACGTTCAAATCAAAGATAAGAAGGGCAAAGTGAGAACGTAGTGGCGGATCATGTCTCTAGGATGATAAGTGAGGAAAAGGGTGATCCTGAAGATATAGATCTTTACTTTCCTCTGGAAAACATCATGTTGATCGATGGCCGCTCTCCTGATGTTCCATGGTATTCGTCCATTGTGAATTACCTTCATGCCCGCTACCTTGACCCCGAGATGTCGTATCGGAGAAGAAGAAGTTCTTCTCTGATATGAAATATTTCGTTTGGGATGAACCTTATTTGTTCAAGATCTGCAAAGATGGGTTGCTTAGGAGATGCGTTCCGGAATCTGAGCAACGAGAGATTATCGAGCAATGCCATAGTGGACCCACAGGTGGTCACTTTGGTCCTTGGAAAACGGTTGCGAAGATCTTCCAGTCCGGTTTCTATTGGCCTACGATCTTTAAAGATACAGAAGCTTTCTGTAAAGCTTGCGATAGGTGTCAACGAACCGGAACTCTGACAAGGCGATTTGACATGCCTTTGAAACCCATCCTTGAATGCGAAGTCTTTGATGTTTGGGGCATCGATTTTACGGGACCATTCCCATCATCTTGTGGCAACAAATACATCTTAGTCTCGCGTTGACTATGTTTCGAAATGGGTGGAGGCAATAGCCACTCCTCACAATGATCATAAAACGGTCATGAAGTTCCTAAAAAAGAATATCTTTGTGAGATTTGGGTGTCCTCGAGCCTTGATCGTTGATGAAGGAACGCATTTTTGCAACCGACCTCTAGAAAAGGTTCTCGAAAAGTATGGTGTACGCCATAAGACCGGCACCCCATACCATCCGATGACTAGCGGTCGTTGAGCGAAGCAACCAAAGCATTAAAAAGATCCCGGAGAAAATCGTGAAACGGTCATCGCAAGGATCGGAGTTTGAAGTTGGATGATGTCTTATGGGCTTATAGACCGCCTATAAAACTCCTATGGGTACATCTCCATATCAAATGGTCTACGGGAAACCATGTCATCCGCCCGTCGAGTTAGAGCATGAGCGTATTGGGCTACAAAGTTTCGAACTTTGATTCCGAATCTTGTGGGAAACATCGATTACAAGCTAGCATACGAGCCGGACGAGTTCGACTCCTGTGCCTATGAAAGTGCCAGGATCAAGCAAAGATAAGATGAAACCGCTCCATGATGCGAAAATTAAGAAGCGAGAATTCGAGTCGGCGAACAAGTTCTCCTCTACAATTCTAGGTTACATTTGTTTCCCGGAAAGTTGAGGACTCGTTGGTCCGGCCCTTTCGAGATTCTCCAAATCATTCCCGGAGGCGTTCTAGAACTTCGTGGTTATAGCGGTGACCCGTTTCGAGTCAACGGTCAAAGGTGCAAACACTATATCGGTGAACCTAAAGAGGCATCTTTGATTGTTAAATTTCTCGATATTCTCGGATGTGGTGTTACTCGAGTCGAAGAATTTAACGAGTTATCACCCGACTTGTTCTCCGAGAATGACGGTAGTGATCCTTTCGAAGAAGTTCTAGCGGGTAGTGCGCAGATATGGAAGAGTTTGAAAGGGAGCGACAGTTGAAGCGTCATCAGAGGACTCATAGTATGAAGAGGTCACCCACGGGGAGGTTCAAGCGTATGTGGAGGGCTATTAAAACTTTTCCCCCATGTGTGCGATGTTGTTTCTGCAGCCACACTGCTAATCAAAGCGTACACGAAGTAATGGCTGGCAGAAAAGTCAAATGGCCTGATCCAGGCTGAGCTTAGACTGTGTCGAGCTAACGACATTAACCAAAAGCGCTACTAGGAGGCATCCTAGATATCCCTTATTATATTAGCTAGGTTCTGTTCACGCTTTTAGTGTTTTATTTATTTAAGTTTTAGTTTGATTCAGCTTTTAGCCGACTAAGTTGTTCTATTGTTATCCGTCGCTAGTGTGCTTTTAGGTATGGATTACGGAGTTCTTCCCGAGGAGTTCCCCCTCATTAGTCGGATCCCGCCGATCACAAGAGATGATGGACCGGGAGGCACTATAGTCCTTCATGTAGATTTTGACATTAGCACTCGTGTTAAGACCATCACGTACGTTATCATAGTTCCACCTTGTTCGGGAGGCGCGATTTCACGACCGAGGAGTTGCAGTGAGGCCATATGACGTCCCTACACGATCCTTAATGATCCTATGCCGACGGATTTGGCACTAGTGCCGCAGCCGAGCATTTCGTAGGTGTTGAGGTAGCCGGTGAGGATTGGTGTTTGCAAGATGAGTACGACTTTCCTCCAAACTGTCGACATGCTTCGACGTCTCATTCGCGTAGTGGATTGGGATGAAATCTACGTACTAGTGAGTTCTTAGTTAGTTTGGTTTTCGTCGAGCCCCGACGTAAAACGGAAGCGCTTGGTGGGAGGCAACCCACTCGTTTTAGTTATGTTTTTAGTTGCTTCTAAGCTATTTTAGGTCTTTGATATTTCATCATTGTACTTTTGAATTTTGTTTGACATTAATAAGAATGGCACTTCAATTTTAATTAGCTTATGTGTGAACAAGTTTAATTTTTATCACTCTCTCGGTGGACGCCCGTTCATTCAAATGAACGCCCGTCCGCTTGCTCGTTTTTATGGACGTTCGTCCAAAATGATGGACGCCCGTCCGCGAAAATCCCTCCTATCCCGAATGTAAAAATTGCCCATGGACGAGCGTCTAAATTTATGGACGCCCGTCCGCTCATGCGGTTACAAGTGGACGCCCGTCCGTAAGGATGGACGAGCGTCCGTTCCTGTGCCTATATATACGTGCTCTGGCGTGAACCCTCATTTTCTCGTGATTTTCAAAAGGAGAACCCGACTCTTCCCCTCCTCCAAACCTCAAATCTTCGTTTCTAAACCAAATTTGGCGATTCTTGTTGCAAAAGAACGCTCCTTGCACCTTCTTTTCATTTATCTAGTCCATTCCCTCCAACAATCAACGGAATTTGAAGAATCGTAGATTTTTCTGCGGCAATTTGGACAAAATTTCCGATTTTGGTGACCAATCTTGGTGTTTCGGGCTTCAAATCCATTCGATCATCATCCTTACATAGCATTTGGTAAGTCTATAGCAACTTTTCTTGACTCCTTTCACGTTTTTGTGGGTTCGATCTTCGGGTCGGCTCATTCTCTTGAAATTTCTCTCATTTTGTTGCCGTTTTCTTCTTGTTTTGGTGTTGTGATGGTGTGGTGATGTTGGTTGTGGTGGATGGGTTGGTGTTGTTGAATTGAAATCCCGATTTGGACGATAAACGGGTAACCATTTGTGTGAATGGTTTAGTTTAGTTATAAGTGGACAATGGTGCGTAAGAAGGAAATCGTGAAGCGTTATGGTAAAGGTTTGGCCAGGGAGAAAGGTAAGCGGCAACGTACTGAGTTTGATCCATCGGAATTAGACCCTAACAGAGGAGTAGTCTTTCGAGAGCAACCCCCTAGGGCATCTCAGCCACTTAGGACCGAGTTAAGAGATGACTCCTCTTCCAATTCTGAAACCGAGGACGATGATGAGGTCCCTCTCGTAAGAATGACTCGGGGCACTCGGGGTGGTGAGTCTTCTAGAGCTGAGGTTGGTACTGAGAATGTCGTTGGGGAGGAGGCTGAAACCGGAGCTACACGTGCACCCCCTAAGAAGAAAGCTAAGAATGTTGCCCCTCTTGCTATGCCCCGTCGATTCGTCAATCCACGAGCTCATAGTGCCTACACTAAGGATTATGTGACTCGGAGTATGATTTTTGACAGAGAGGTCAAGACACAACAAGTTGATCCGGCCTTCGTGAAGATGCTTAAGGCTCGGAAGTGGGATGAGTTACTGAAGATTCCTCCTAACCCGGTCAATGATTCTATAGTGAGAGAGTTCTATGCGAATTGTTCTGAGACGGATTTGGATGGCGGTTTTGTGATGGTTCGAGGTGTCAAGGTGCCTTTTTCCGCCAAGGTGATCAACCAGAAATATAAGTTGCCGGCGTTTCGTGGCTTGGATTACAAGGAGGAGATCGCTAGACGGCAAAATGAGGAGGGTAAGGACCCAATGGAGGAGCCGCGATTGAGAGTTTGTCCGGACGTGGCATGGGTGTCGAGACCGAATGGTGATAGGAAGGAGTTAATCACCACGACTTGGACCGAGGATTGGCGAGTCTACCGTCGGTTTATCCGTAGTCGGTTGATTCCCAAGAATAATCTCACACATTTCTATATTAGTGATCTCTGGGATGTTGTATGCGTTGGTTTTCGGGTTGAATGTTGATGTTGGGCAAGCGTTGTTTGATGATGTTTTGGCCAACCGTAAGGTATCTACCCGGAGTTTGATAAGTGCCTCATTTGATACATCGCTATGTTTGGATGTCGGGGTTGCCGAGTATACATCGACCACGTGACTAAGAGTTACCCCCCTATTCGTAGAGAGAAGGTCGTTCCCGTTTCGAGCCCGGTTCCACATCGGCACCGCCTCAAGCCTCAGTTCTTTCGGATTATCTTCTTCCGAGATTACTCGGCATAGTATGGCTCATAGTTTGAGGGCGATGTTGAGTGATATCCGGGATGGCCAGGATAATATCTTATCGGTTTTGGAGTGTCTAGTTGATGGAAGGCAACCGAGAGATCGGAGGGTATTCACTGCGAGTAGTATGGATTATGTCTTCTCAGAGCAGATAGAGAGGGTGATAGCTGAGGTGGTCAAGATGGAGGAGAAGCCCGAGTCAGATGAGGAGGATGAGCCCCCGGTAGAGCCTGCTACTGCATCCACTATGCAGCCTGAGCCTACACCGACACCGTCCACTGTTGCTGTACCTACTCCAGATCCTCCTCATGTTGATGCTCCTGTTGCTGAGACGACTCCGGGGCTACCTTGATTTTTATTTGCTTTACATCTTCTCGGTTGTTGCACTTTTTGATACATTTCATTCGATTTGGCTGTACCTATACATTTTGTTACTTTCCTTTTGGTTACTATTCATGGTTCATATACTTTCTGGTTTCTCGTTCTGTGACTTGTGTTGACATATTTATTTGATGGTCCTATCTTTTTCATCCGTTTGAATTATTATCTCTATCGCCATATTATACCCCGTTTCCCCCGAGTTTTCTCGTTTTCTCGAGTGTTGCGAGGTGGTTTTTGTCGAGTACTCGTTGAGTTACGTTTGGACGTTTTTTTTTCCACGCTTTTTGCGAGCGTTGGCCCTTTCATGCTCCACCGACCAACATCTCGATTTTTCTACGCAAATACAAAGCCTAAGTTTCTTCTCATTTACCTTTTCGCACAACACGAGGACATGTTGAGTTTTTAAGTGCGGGGAGGGGATAGTTGACGCGTATACGTTTAATTACTACGTTAGTTTATTTATTATGCCAAAAATATGCTCAAATTTCAAAAAAAATTTCCTATACTAGTGTTTTTGTTTTGTCCCGAGTAGGCAATTCGACGTGAAGTTCGTTGTTTTTGCAATCATCTATGCGATATTTCATATGTTTGATAAGTTAGTTGTTTCACCAAGATTTACATTTCACGAGCCATAGTGAATGATGAGCTATTTTTATAAGTTATACCCCGTTTTGGATTAGTAATTTTTGATTATCTTATAAGTCAGCGTGCTTAGTGCTACGTGCATATCGTGAGACTTATGATAGTTTGTATTTAGTTCCGTAGTACGTTATACTGTGAATATCTAGACGTTTGAATGTGATAAGTAACACGGGACTAATGTCAATTAAAAAGACAAGTTAATAGTTGGTTAATATGGGTGTGTCGGAAGCTAGTCGATGATTTGAGTGAGGTAGGTGTACCACGTATGTCCTATACCACTATGATGACTAAAAGCTCACGACAGTTAGGAAAAGTCGCCTTATGATTGGAGTAAGGTAGGGTATTATCTCGAAATGTCCTATTCTCGCTACGAGGGCAATAGCTTCTTCTAATGTATGTTTAAAGTGAAATAGTTAAATCAACTAAGAAATGGTTACGAAACGAATAAGGCTTAGTTCTCGTTGATCTTATCCCCGCATAAACCGATGGATATGTTGTAGGGATTATCCTCCGAGTATTTCGTAAAGGCCCTAGATATATTCGATCATCTTTTCGGGATATGTCACGTTTGTAGGGTGCACCTTATGAGTGTCATTTATTACTATTCTCGCGAGGGGGTAATAGCTAGTTTTGCTTGAATCAATTTCAAGTTTGGATCTAGTGGAAGTTCCCTATGGCTATGCACTCACACACCGGTGGACATCTAAGTTATTGGATGTATGTTATATTTGTTTAGATGCATGCTTTCCTTTCTCGAGCCTAATTTTCGTTTTGTTTTGCTCGGGACGAGCAAAGTTTAAGTGTGGGGGAGTTGTTAAGGGTGAAAATCTATGCTTTATTATGATATATTTTACGATATTTCTCCCCTTAATTGGTTTGATTGCATAATAAATGGCCCTCATATGGAAATATCGAGCATACTAGGTTTTTAAGGACTTATTCGCAATATTGAATAAATTATGTGTTTTCATCATGAATTATAATTAATTGGACTTTATTACGCTTTGCGATGTTTTCCATGTATTGTGTGTGTTCAATGTGCTCAAATGATGATCAAAAAGGGTTAAAACTCGAGCTATAAAGATTTAAGAAGAGATAATGATGAAGTGGATTGAAGGAAAGAGATAAAGATGCAAAAATCGCATTCAAGTCATCCCGAACGTTCGTCCATGCAAGCGTCCATGGTGAACGAGCGTTGGAAATATCGGACGAGCGTCCATGGAGACAATCTTGATACGAGAGTCCGAACGGAGTTTGAACGAGCGGCCGAGGGAGTTCGAAATATCGGACGAGCGTCCATTGAAGCGACGGGCGTCCGTCCGCCGACTTAGTGAAACCGCCTCAAATCTCTATAAATACCGGCCTATTTTCACACATTGAGACACGAGTTTTTACAATCTTAAAACCCTAAACCCTGGGGCGGCCTTGGCGCGATTTTACACTTTTTATTTCAGCTTTTATGCAATTTTAAGTTCGATCAAAGTAGGTTAGTTCTATGTTACTTTTCTCGCTTTTCCGGGTTGCCGAGGATGTTCGTAGGCTAAAACCTCCTTCAAACGAGAATTGTGAAGCCGTCGCATTGACTTGATCTCTTTATTTCGACTTTTACTGTGAGTATTTATTACGGTTGTTTCTTATCTATGCATATTCTTGTCTTAACGCAATTATATTGGAAGATATGTTGTGTGCTTGATATGTTATTGTTTGATGGAAATCTTGAATAGCATAGATCACCATAGATAAGAATAGTTCATTAGATTTACATTAACGGAAGTTAGTAAGTCTAAAAACTAGATCGTTAACGTAAAAGTTGGCACCTTTGATCTCTTTAACGTGTTAATTTAGTATTGGAAGATATTAGGTTAATAGATGAATTGCCCAAGGAATTAGGAGTTCATATTTAGGTAAGGTAAATCACAACCGAATTAAATACCACGTAAAATCGAGATAGGAGATCAATGCATGTTGATAGGTGGATCAATCCTCGTTTGTCTTTTATAAACTTGATTTACAATCCTCATAGCTTAGTTTAGATTAGTTAATCTATTTTCCCGCACTTTTAGTTTATTTTATCGCTTTCAAATCTCTCCTAGCATTGGATTAATCTCCTCTCGTCTAGTTATTTTCTCGCATATTTGTTTAGTTAGTTATTCGTTAGGTTAATAATCGTGACAATAATTAGTTAAAAACAAAAGCTGTGGTTAACATTCGTCTAGTTCCCCGTAGATCGACCCGGCATTAACCTCTCGTACTACGATCCTTATACTTGAGGTTAACCGGTTTATAAATATTATTACTTGTTTATTCGCATTAGATAAATCCGGGACTTGCCGATTCGTAGATGGAAAGATATAAACATGCAAGTTCAGAACATCTACGCATATATAAAGAGGCCAAAGAGGCTCACATAGGAACAACCATGTCAAATAATAGACGTAGGTATCAAGATAAAATCTATTCAAAAAAAAAATTGACAGACTGGACTGGCGTTCAGTCAAGACAGACGGACGTTTAAAGCATATTCAGGGTGGACGGACGTTCAGGCATGCAGACGCCCGTCCAGAACCACATAGAGCAGACGGGCGTTCGGGGAAAAAGGCAAACGCTCGTCTGACTCTCTAAAAACATAACAAAGATTGATGCGTTCAGGGACGGACGGGCGTTCACTTACTATGGACGCCCGTCTGACTCAGCAGAAAAGCACAGCAGACTCGACCTATATCAGAAAACAGCAGCAACCCTAGAAAAAAACCTAATATCATATCATTAAAACAGAAACCCTAGTGTTTATTAAAAACGAAAACAAAACTATGAAACCTAAAAACTACAATAGACAACCTAAGACGGTGAAAAAAACGTGTTGAAATCTTCTGGGGCCAAAATGGAAGGGAAAACAGCAGATTTTGACCTCGAAAACGGTGTCGAACGGCCTTTGGCCGTTCGCCACGTCGTCGGCGTCGGAACGAGCTTTCCGAATTGGGGTCTTGCGCGCCAAACGGACACTCGAGCCGAAAGTTACGGCCAAAATACTACCATGTGCCCTAACGATCCATTTTATCCCAACTTATAATAGAAAATCAGAAAAATTAATAAACTAGACAACCGTACCGATTCCCCGGCAACGGCGCCAAAAACTTGTTTTTGGTTCCGTTGGCGGGAATACTCACCACTATACTACCTTAGAAAAATTAATAATGAACTGGACAACCGCACCGATTCCCCGGCAACGGCGCCAAAAACTTGTCTCGGATTTTATCTAATGAAAATAAACAAGTAATAATATTTATAAATCCGGTATTCCCCAAGTGTAGGGATCGTAGTACATCGATTAATACCGGAGTCGATCTCAGGGAATCGAGGTATCTAGTTCATATTAATTCTTCTAACTCTAAACAAAAACAAAAACAGGAAGATAAACTCTCATAAGTATGAATTCCTAAGTATGAATTCCTACTCTCGTAGATAATTCGCCTATCAATCTCTCATCTCTCGATATATAAGATTGACGCTCTCAAACCAAGGTGTAAGATCTCTCAATCTAGCAACCTAGATATTCAACTCATCAACTCTCGTTATGTCAAGATTAAAAATCCCATCTTTCCTATGGTGATCTAGGGTTTACACCGACTCTCGTCATATGGTAAACATCAAATAGCAATACATCTCTCGATATCGATTGCATAACACGTAAGCATATAGAAAAGATAACAACTTTAATCAAAAATCACAAAACAAACTTAAGATTGAAAAGAAAGAACCGATGAAACGAATTTAAATAACTTGAACAAATCGTCTAGCCTCCAAATCATCCAAGCACAAAGAAAAACGGAATAAAACGGAAAAGAAACGACCACCCTCGGCCGGCCAAGCACCAAGGCTCGGCCCGGCCGAGGTTACTTGGCTTGAAACTAGGGTTTTCTCAATGCGGGCCGTGTAATCATATATGTCCTAGGGTTGCAAATAGCGCCGGTATTTATAGAAAATAAAGTCGGCTGCTCTAAGTCGGTTGAAGGACGCCCGTCCATCTCTCTGGACGCTCGTTCGGTCTTCGACAAAAACTTCGAGTCGGCTGAGTCTTCATCAGACGCTCGTCCTTCTCTAAATTGGACGCTCGTCCACTAAAATCTTCACAACTCTGAATCAACTTTCCTCTCCTGGACGCTCGTCCATATCTCCAGACGCTCGTCCACTCTGGACGCCAGTTCAAGCTTCTGGACGCCAGTCCAGGCTGGACGGATGGCAAACGCTCGTTCAGTCAGTCTTGCATGCAATTCTTCATTCCAATCCTCAACTTGCATCTTCCTTTTCCGTTCAAACTCCTTTTATGACATGTTTATGCACCTTCAAAACCACAAAAACACGCAAAGTGTAAAACCATAGATAATTACCAATAAAATCACGAAATTAGCTCAAGTTTACACTTAAAGACTTTAAAACTCATTTGCTCAATAATTCGATTAAACCCTTAATTTCTATGCAAATTATACGAATATGGGGGAAATCATTATAAAATATAACGTTATAAATCGTATAAAATCACCCTTAACAGCAGCCTAGCCCTAATTATAGCACTGTGGGAAGTAAATGGGTATTTAAGTTAAAGCTAAAGCCAGATGGGAGTATACTTAAACACAAGGCAAGATTGGTGGCAAAAGGGTATGATCAACATTATGGAATTGACTTCACAGAGACATTCAGTCCTGTAGCAAAATTGGCCACCATCAGAATCATTCTTTCCATTGTTGTGTCTATGAATTGGCCTATTAATCAAATAGACATAAATAATGCTTTTCTGCATGGCCCTTTACAGGAACCAGTGTATATTTTGCAACCAGAGGGCTTTGAAGATCCTCACAAGCCAGGATATGTGTGCAAGTTAAACAAAGCTATCTATGGATTGAAGCAAGCACCTAGGGCATGGTTCAATGCTCTGAAGTCTCATCTTCTTAGTTGGGGCTTTATACAGACTACATGTGATACATCTTTGTTTATGTTCAAAAAGATGATCAAGTTCTGTTTGCATTAGTATATGTTGATGATATTTTGTTAACATGTAATTCTCCAGCTTTGATTCAGAAGTTCATTAGAGTTCTGGACTCCAAATTTTCACTTAAAGATCTAGGTATTGTTTCTCAGTTCCTTGGAATGCAAGTATCAAGAGATTCAAATAGACTACACTTCTTTCAGTCATACTATGCCTCACAACTGCTAAAGAAACTTGGATTTGAACATCTTAATTCATGTCCTACTCCTATGGCATCAGGGAAACAGTTGTTGCCACAGCAAGGAGAGCCACTTGCGAATCCCTCTGTTTACAGAAGTGTAATAGGGGCACTGTAATATCTAACTCTAACAAGACCAAATATATCCTTTGCAGTGAATACATTGAGTCATTTTATGCAAGAGCCATACACATCACACTGGAAGGCCTTGAAGAGACTCTTAAGATATATACAAGGGACACTTGACATGGGATTGTTGTTCAGACCTTCAAAAACACTGGAGGTGCATGGTTTTTCAGATGCAAACTGGGCAGTTTGTCCAATTGACAGGAAATCAACATGTGGTTACTGTGTTTATTTGGGAAGCTCACTCATATCATGGAGTTCTAAGAAGCAAACTGTAGTATCAAGATTTAGTTGCGAATCAGAATACAGATCTCTGGCTATACTAGAATCAGAAGTAAAGTGGATCACTCAGCTACTCAAGGAGATGCAGTTTACTCTTCCACAGATTCCAGTGCTTTGGTGTGATAACACAGGGGCAAATTCATTGGCTCAAAACCCTGTTTATAATGCTAGAACCAAACACATAGAAGTTGATGTGCATTACATTAGGAACCTAGTGCTGCACAAAGAGATGGTGGTGTCCTACATTCCTACTGGAGATCAGGTTGCTGACAGCTTCACTAAAGCCCTCCCAGCATACACCTTTGAGGTTATCAGACACAAACTCAATGTGACTCCTTCACATATTCGTTTGAGAGAGGCTGAAAAGAATAAAGATATTAGAGTGTGATGTGTCATGTATTATTGGGTGTATTAGATAAGAATGACACATAGATTTATTGTTAGATTTTGTGTTGGTATGTGTGAGAATATTTGTAACAGAATTGTGGATATAAGGGTGTGGTGTAAACACAGAATTAACAAAAGAAAGAAACAAATTATCCTTCTCCTCCTTCTTTTTACTCAACTGATTTTCAGACATATCAAGACATTTTAGTCTCTTAAGGTTACCAATACTTTTCTGGTTACTTCCGTTGAAGTTGTGTGAATGAAAATCCAGTTTATTCAAAGAGACAAAGTTTCCAATAGAACCCGGAATTAAACCCGAAAGTTGATTCCCTGATAAAACAATTTCTGAAAGTGAGGCAAGAGATTGAAATATATCTGAGGGAACAGTCCCAGATAAGCCATTATCTTTTAGATACGATTTCTTCAGCTTTTTCAGACGACGGAAAGTGGCTGGAATACTTCCATTCAGATTATTTCTGTTAAGAAACATATACTCCAACCGAGATAATTTCCTGAATTCAGGAGGGATTGGACCATTGAGATCCTTTAATTCCCTTAAATCAAGTAGCTGAAGATAATTAAGATAATTCAGCTAGCGAGGCAGATAGAGTTGCAGTAACAGAAGTATCAAGAACATAATCATCGAAAGGGATGGCGCCCGGACGAGAGAGATTAACCACCCTACCTGAAATGAGTTCCATGATTGGAAAAGCTTTGATGGCATGGGTCAAATATGATTTGGGATTTGAAGCTAAATGAGTAGTGTTCCTTTGTCAATCTCATGGCATGCATCAGATGTTGTTGATAGAAAAAATCCAGCTGCGAAGAAGAATGTGGTGAAAGTTAAGAGAGGTGTTCATTGAAGCCTGGTAAAGCATAACTTTGGTGCTCGTTTATGGAGTTTTCTCAGTTTGTGTTTCCTGGACATTGTGCGATTATATTCGCCATGTACGTAAGATCATTAAAAAAGCGTGTTAATGTATGTTAAACGGTGCGATTATATTTCTCCCAGAAAAAAGATCATTAAAAAAGTGTGAGCGGTTGTTGTTGATACATTAGCATGTTGATGATTCCCACCAACAATTTTATCGTCAGGCCATACTAATTCCAAATGATCATTCAAAATTGAAGAAAATATGCTCATCACTCGAGCAATGACACTGAATAGAATGTATATAGTCCCTATATCATTGTTTTGTCTTTGTGTATGAAAAAAGTGAAGAACTTGATCGGAAATGTGATAATTATGTCGAACTAGACGCATTCCGAGAGCTCATTGGCTTGTCCGAGTCTATAATACCGCGTGTCTAAACGGTGCGATTATAAGTTATAGAATTCAAAATGTATAGTTAAGTACTCAGATTATAAGTTATAGAATTCAAAATGTATAGTTAAGTACTCAGCCTTTCATGTATATATATATATATATATATATATATATATATATATATATATATATATATATATATATATATATATATATATCTTGAGATTTAGAGCACTTTTTGTAGGAAGTGAAGCTAGAATTATGGTGCTTTAGAGAGAGAAATCTCTAGATTACGAGAACAAGGTAAGGAATGGTGCTTAATCAACCCTTTTAATTCATGTTTTCTAAAGATTAATATGCATCATTTGTTTTTGCTTTTGTTCTTCTGTGGAATCCAGATAGAAATTTCATGTTTCTATTATGGAATTCTGCAAATGGCCCATTTTTGTAATGACAGGAATAATAGTGATACATGTACAAAAATTAATATACAAAAAAACAGACAAAAAAAAAAACTCTGAGAATCACATGTTTTGCACATAAAAAACAAAATAATAAATATACTTACAAGACGAAAACACGGCGTCCATTAAGTGGCTATTTATATGTACTTTCTATAAAGAATCGGTGTTATATATCCTGTATATTTCGTAATTGGAATAATGAACAAAAAGAGATTCATCAAAATATTATCGAAGATATAAGTAAGAATCTGTATCTTCGTTCAATGATGGATCATTGTGAGCTGCATGAACTGATCTCGGTGGTCTTGATTGACTATTTGAGCTCGTCGACTCTTGAAAATCTGAAAGCCAAGGCCTATGAGGAGCCGTGTTGTTGAAGAAACATGGCTCGGATGGTAAGGGTAAAGTGAGGGTCAAGCTTTGTAGCATGAGAACAACCGTAGCCATTGTAGGTCTATTGCCTACATTTTCTTGCACACAAAGTAGGGCTATATGTATACATCTTATCATGCGCTTCCCACTGAATAAGAATGAGCCATTATCATTGGATCTATTAGATCTGAAGCTTTACCTTCATTTCATATTTTGTATGCCTGAAATGTAGATATAAATATGAAAATAATACGTTATATTAATGTCTAAGTGTAAGGTGTTTAGAGGGGCCACTTGGCAGGCTTATAATGAGCCACACTAGATTCTGTTACATAGAAAAGTGTGTCTAGGTGTATATGTATTGGATGATCTGAAAATCTTATCCTAATAAAAAATATTGCTATCAGTTCTTCATCTTCTGCAATGGAGATTTCATCTTCATGTTAATTTCTAGTATTCAAACTTGGTATCAGAGCCTTAGCTCGTCACTATGAGCTCGGGACTTTCATCTCCCAGTATTCCGGTGGAAGGTGCAGCTGATGTTACCGCTGCAAGCTCAGCATCAGTTTTTCCGGCCGTTATAGTTGCAACGGTCACCGTAGGTTCCACAAATACAACTGGACAAACAAGACCTCCGGTCATGCCGCTTTTTCACTCAAGTTTCCCTATCTTTAATCGGAACTCTCTAGTGGATTCCCTTTCAGTCAAATCACCGGAACGATGCTACCACCAACACTTCCACCCTTTTCTTCACCGTACAGGTCACCATCTCCTAGCTCATTATTGCAATCTGCCTCCCTTCCATGGACATCTTAACCAGATCTGTAATGTCAAGTTAACAAGGGACAATTATCTTCTCTGGTGTTATACAATTCTTCCTATTGTGCGTGGTCACAAACTTGAAGGATTTCTGTTTGGCACCAAACCTAGGCCACCCAACACAGGTATTTATGCTACTATTCCTAACACGCCTGTAGAAGAATGGGATGTTACAGATCAATTACTATTTGGTTGGTTACTAAGCTCTATAACAGAGCAAGTGATTGTTGAAATCATGGGATGTGAAACAGAAATCCTTCAAGTTGGTCACACAGCTCTAGAGTGTTGGCACAAGTTTGAAGAGGATTTCCAAGGGCCAGTCAACAACAGAAACACTGGAGCACCAAAGCAAATTTCTGCTTATGTAGCAACTCTAGGAACTGTCAATGATAATGCATGGTACTTGGACAGTGGAGCCACAAACCATGTAACTGCTGACCTGGGAAACATGAGCATCAAATCCAATTACAATGGTGAGGATACTCTTGTTGTAGGCGTCCTACATGTCCACAAATCACAAAAAATCTTATTAGTGTTTCAAGATTAATGTCTGATAATCCTATTATGATTGAGTTTAATGGTTTATTTTGTGATGTCAAGGACAAACACACAGGGATACTGCTTCTCACGGGTCAACTTTAAGATGGACTATATCAGATCAGCCTGCCCCATAATCACAGCAGACAGACCTCCCTTCACTCCAAATCATCTGTTTCTGATTCTACTTGCCTCCTTGTGTCCAGTAGACCTGGTGGATGTAATAATTTAGACTTTAATGCTAATGTGTGGCGTAGGAGACTAGGCCACCCATCTAGCCAAGTTCTAAGTATTGGATGCAGGTTCTTAGATCTAAACGAGTTAGATCTATGCGCAGCGGATGGATCACGATTTATATGACACAATTCATAATTAAAGGACTTAAGTACTACAAGGGGTTTAAGATTATGTTACCAATAACGGGAAGAGTCGCCTTGATCTTCCGATGTGTTCTCCAAACGGTGGTTGGTGGACACCCTTCTTGATAAACGAACCTCCTTGATATGCAACACCAAGAAAAACTCCAAGTTTTTCTTCAGCCAGAAACCTAAGACAAGAAACAAATTTCTCTCTTTATTCTAGTGTGGGGGGCGAAATTTTGCACACACTTTTGTCTTGGAAGAACTCTCTTTATATAGGAGAGTAAATCCTTGGCCTCCAAGTTTCTAATTAATTAAATAAATAATTAAAAAGAAATCACAATAAAGGATAATTCCATTTATAAAAGATTGTGATTAATCAATCAATCAATTACAAATAAATTATCTTTTATTAATTAATTATTTAACAAGTAAATAATTAATCACACAAGAAAATCAATTCTTGCATTTTATCTCAAAGAGGCGCCACACACCTAGGTTTTTTGGCCCACATAAAATGTCTTTTATGTGTATTATATTATTTAGCCCAACTAAATAATATCCATGCATATCATTTAATTAGCCCAGCCAATTAATTATCACTGAGGCCCAAGTAACAAGATTATTAGTCCGAATTACAGAAGCCACATCGGGGACCATGGACCTATAACCGGTAGCTCCAATAATTAATTATTCATCGAACGAGAATAAGTACATTAATTATTAATTCCGGGATTACGCCACCATAAACCCGGCGAACTCTACCGATTATAGATGTATACTTATACTCAACCCATAGAGTGAATAAGCGTCCATTGATATAATCACTACATACGGATTAACCCTCCATGACATTGTCCATTCGAGTGGGAAGTCTCCGTTAACCCGACTCGGAATATCTTATCCTTATTTACCATTAACCCACGATGATCAATTAGCACACATATCCGACTAGTAGCTAATTAGTCAAATGTGAACTCCCGGGATCGATCACTTTCTTAGGGCTAACAAATAAGGGGCTTGTCTCTCTACTTCCCGCGGGAAGGAATGGATTCCATGTACGTGAAAATCGAACTACTCACTCGTACGGAGATAGTGCCAATGAGAAGTGGCTTGGAACACATATTTAAGTGAACCGTAACTAACACATCAAACACTACCCCGGGACAAGCGGCACCACTGTGATCACCTCGGGATTAAGGTTGATCCATATATGATCATCTAATGATTTAATAAGATTCCTCGATTACGGAATTATATCGAGAAATTCGGATTAAATCGGTCCGATCTATATGAATGCCATCATATATAAATGCCCCGCGTAGGTACCCTCTACCGATAGTCCGGATAAGACTATCACACCCTAAGGTGTTACGGGCGCATTATTGGTGTTTTAATCAAGAGACCACTAAACTCGATTAAGTTCACCACGGACTAACGATTTAAGTATATCACCACTAACTCAATCCTCACGTGCATGCCATGCACTTTGAGTTAAGCGGTTACATGCGATATACTTAGGGTTTGCGAGCGGTGTATTACTTACAAGCACAAAGCAAGTAATAAGGTGAGATAAATTTTGTCATCCATTATCAAAAGCAATTACACAAATTGTCTTTCGGGCACTACACCTTACAATCTCCCACTTGCACGAAATGACAAGCAACGATTGTTTTTAGAGCACACCCTTTCTCATCTTATTCACAACACTCTCCCACTTGCTCTAAAAGTAGATGAGACATATCCATCAATGCCGTACCCTCCAAGCACTCGACTTGGTACACTGATTAGCTAGGTTGTCGACTCGAGACGATCTTTAGGATTGAAACGTTGTCGGTCCTTCCAATCGGGCGGTACTCTATCTCAATATGCTTTTGACCTCTAAGGTCGAGAAGATCCTTCTAAGCTATATCTTCACTTGTTTTCACAATGAAGTGATATCGGCTTATCGGACACGGAATTACTCTCGGACCAAAAAGGAAATTCTAAGCACTATGAGTAAACACGAGCCCGAGATCAACTTAATGATCATCCTTAATCGACTACAAGTCAGAATCAGTGTGGTCAACCATATTCAAGTTTGCACCTAAATATACAAGCATATTATTCCTCGTTCTCTAACTATACTTGAGGACATACTAAACCGCTACTTATTGCTTGAATCCAAGATTCAACTGCAATTGACGTATTATGACACGACTTGCCGTTATCCAAGAGAGACTACATCCCATTTTCTCTTTATCCGGAGATTTAGAGAATCATTCCCGAGATGTAAGGTAGGACTACTCTCGATGAATGTTGCATACGTATATGCATGATCATCTTATTCAATAAGATAGGTGGGATAGCCAATGACTCATTCTCGTGAATTTGACCGAATCGATTCTTAGAATATAGTCCAATTCTCTCATCGAGAGAATCTTGGCTGTCGTTTCCGACTTCGAGATAGCACACACATGTTGTTTCCAAGCTGTTTCGGTGTTATCATTCATGAACACTAATACTACTACTTTACCAATATTGATATCCAGTCTACGAAAGACTTATCAATACTGCGGTCAAGTCCACATATTTTAAAACATGTGACTTTTAAATGACCGAGAGGTTCTCTTAAATCCACAAAGGATATAAGCCATGGCGAGCCTCCTACCAAAGGTTCTTTCGAATGAATTAAGATATCGTTAGTCTCGCAAAAAGGTCTTAGGGAATCACCCTTATCTTACGCTTTGTAACGAATCCGTTATTCATTCTTAGCTAAAACCCTTCGTTCGAATGAATTCGATTCCGTTGTTCGGCAAGAAAGTCTCGGGGAATCACCCCTATTTTCTACGCTTTCTAACAAAATCTAGCAAGGCGAGTGGTGAGAGAGTTCAAGGTCCGGTTAACTCTCTACTTGAGGAATCACACTATACCACTCATCTTTGCGTTGAAAAGTTTAAACTTTCCTATTCATTCGACTCTTTTCCGTGTAGATCCAATTGCTCCCACTTTGGGCTGAGACACTCGGTGGTTCTACAAGAGGTGAACGTAACCGAGTACCAAAACTCCATTCACGGGGTTAAGGTTTTCAAACCAACCTCTATAATCGAATCTATACCCCACTAAGAGCCATAGGTTATCAATCACCCCGGCAGATTATAAAGTCCACAAAATCACAATGGGTCAACGGTTAAACCATACTCCCACATTTGTGTCTTGGGTGGATTGACATTACGATCTAGTAGTACTTATCGGTGTAATCACCAACAACTAATGTTGGACGTGGTACGATTAAATCGGATAATAACTACCTTTGGGTAACCGTACTCCAAGGTTTAAGGAAATTTGTTTCTTATAGATTCTATCGAAGGCTTGTGACGAGTTCAACCGTCACTTTCTGATCTCAAGAATCTTATAATCAACCTTCACTCGTCTCATTAAGATATTTCATGAACAGTCACAATCTGAACGTATGCGCAAAATCTCCAGTCCTACCTTTAAGCATTAAATGCTAAATGCCTACATTTACGGAAGTGGTGTGAACCGAATTCACTCCTTATCCATAAATTCACAAGCATCTTTCTAGGTAGACTTCTCGGTTTACATAATAATGTTAACCGTCATTTTGCAACGAATTATCTTAATCGAGTTTAACAGTGTATTGTAGCACATTAATAACTATATCAGGCAAGTCTATGGTTTCTTCCTCAGTGAGAATCATTCCACTAGGAGACAAGCCGAGCATCAGTCCCAAGACTATGCGATAGCCTATTTCTGAGCATGGAATACTCTATTCTCTGCTAAAATCAGAGACTCCTCCTCGTATTCTTTTGATAAACTAAATCACGTTTCGAGTAGTTATCGGACAAAATGTCACCACTCAAAAACTCCCACTAGCTTGTATCTCTCACTAGACCCCGAAGGTCATGGTGAACAAGCTATGTTACCCCTTCAAATCTATTACCCTTTCCCGGTTGAAAGGAAACTTAGTCATTGTTCCTTTGAGATAGTGTTCCTGGGCGGGAGACAGGAATCACCCTTAGCCGGTCGTCGGAGTCTTATCTCTAGGATATATGCACTAATTAATAGATATTGAAAGGTCGCTTATCTTAATACGGAAACCTTTTACCTTTAATAGTTTTAGATGTGTTATACTTATTCGGCTTTTCTTAGTGGTTCTGACTTTATCAAACAAAAGTCCGAGTCTTGGATTCGTACTACAAATGTCATATTCACTTTCTATGAGGCAACAATATATCGAGTTGAAAGTGAATCCATTTGTTTCAACGAATCTGTAAACAGAAAAATAAATTTTTCTGTGATAAATTTTTTAGTGATCTGAAATCACTTTCCTTATCCTATACTTTCTTTAATTAATATTTCGGTTTAGCCTTAAAACTTTAGTTAAGATGATTAACACTTATAGACATTCTTTCCCATTCTTAACTTTCCTTAAAAGGAAATAGTCTTGAACTAGCGGTTCGTTTGAGTAGACACTACTCGTGAAGCGTGGGATGTCTAATGAAAGTGTTACCCGGTGGGACCGATTTTCTAATAAATTAGAAAAACATAATATAAAAGCTCCCACTAGTTTATCGGTTCCAAATACCGTCTAACTAGCGACACTTTAATTTATGATTCTCCAATTTTTCTATCGAAAATTTCTCGTGTAGACACTACACAATTCACTAGAAGAATTTTATCGTCCCAATCATCTTTCAAACTAACTACGGTTGTCTCTCGTTACGCACGAGTGACAACGTGACATGTCTATTTACGTCACTTAAGTTTTGAAGGCTTCAAGAGAAATATCTCTTCCGAAAAATTAATCGCATGTGAGATTAATAAATACAACGTTCTAGTTACTTACCACTTTTTAACGAAGTCATTACTAGTCAATTTTACACTAGCGAGTCTAGCACCTAGAGAGATATATATAACGAGTTGTAAATAAAATTGACGAAGAAAATAAATCCAAATCATACGCTACTAAAATTTTAGGGACATAAACTAAGTACTTATAGTCTATCCTACCGTTCCAAGGATTTAATCTAATGCCTCAGTGCCGCCTTAGGGTAGGTCAAAGAGGTTTCGATTAATATTGAAGATCAGATTGAGAATCGGACATCTCATTTGTGATCGTCAATCACCTTTCCTTTTTCACCAAGGTACTACCAAAAATACCCTTTATAAGTGTGACCTACTTGTCTCGATTTTTAGGTAGACCCCGAGTGTGCCGCCTTAGGGTCGGTCGGTGACCCGACGAGTACCCAAAATCCTATCCTTTCGGAGACCAAGCCTTGAATTTTGATAGCGGTGAAGGCCTTCCTTAGGGAGGCCGGTCCCGAGCCGGCACGAGGCGTCACCATTCTCTCACGTTGCTTGTGTCAACGGTAGAGGCCGTGGGGTCGGCTGTCGCCTCTCCCGCTCCCACTCAATATTTTGAAAAAGTTGTGGGTTTCGATCACGTTTTTGGACTTGATGTTACATTAAGGAACAATAAATCATAGGCCCGAATGTTGTCGGTTATGTGGGGTAGCCCACCCGACCTATTCGTTAGAACATATGTGGCCGTCGGACGGGTCAAGACTAGGAGAGGTCCGTTGAGCCGTAGTAGCTCTTCGGATGGCTCAGTATTGCCAGACCCCCGTGCAAACGCCACACGTGGAGGGTGAAGTCGATTGAGCCGTAGCTATTGTTGACCACCCAACCGTGGTTAAACCACTTTCGAACTGTTTGCCCGTGATTATCCAATCCTTAAACATCAAACTTTCACGTAGACACTACGGAACAAAAACGTAATCTCGTCTTAGGTAAGGTGGAATTCACCGAGAATCCAACACCTTAACCATGAGGTTTCGGGATTTTACTCCTTATGCTTTCGCGAGTGGGATTCACCGAGAATCCATCACCCAACCTCGACGATTGAAAAAACCCGTGTTCCTCGGTTTTTACCCTAATTAGTTTCTAATTAATATCAAACAATTAATTAAAACTAATCGTGTGTTTTATACATGCCTAACTAATTCCTCGAATTAATTTCTACATGTATGCATATGGAGTGGAATTCATGATATGATGCATGTCATGGCAATTTCCGGTTCTACTCATACAATCTACACATGTATACTAGTGCGGAAAATAAACACCGAGATGGACCGTTGGCACCCCCGTAACTAATCTATTCGAAAATAAATTAAAACCCTAATTTGCAGCTGTTGAGAATCTTCGACGATCGGCATATCAAACGAACTTGGATCGGGACTAAACTTTCCAGATCTGATCTTCATTCTTCGGAATTCAAGATGGACGGTCGGATCGAAGCTTTGACTTGTCAATCTTCCTCAGTGAGCCGTCCAACTTTCTGCTGAAACAGACTCTTACAGCAGCTCATCATATACTTCCCGAGGCCGATCGGGGATCAAGATGAATCCCGATCGTCCTGAAACTTTTATATCACGTCCTAAACTCCATGATATGCGATCTGACCGGTCGGATTTTAATTTGAACGGTCCAATTGTTCCCAGAAAATCGAAGAAGTCACAGTTAGGGTTTCTGTGAATCCTGCGTTTTTCTGTTACAGCAGCCACTTCGCAGCAACGAACGGAAACCCAAACGGACTCTGATCGACACCAAAATTTGTGGGATTTTTCATCAACTTCTAATATTAATTCTGACCGGAGGGATCTTCGTTTTAACGGCTCAAACAACGGAAAAAACGAAAACACTATACAGCTACTAAACAGATCTATTTACAGGAAATTAAACTTGCAATAATAAATAAATTACATAATTTCCTATACTCATATGAACGAATTTTTCATCGTTTATATGAGTTTACAATAGATCTAACGGGAAAACGGTGCCAACCCCAATCCATCTCTTCAACCATAGCAATTTAAAAATTATTAATGCATAATAATAAGTAAAATATCATCTACGTGCAATCACTCCTTTAAATCGTTTAACTACGATTATGATTATATAAATCGTGGAACCTTTCTCTGCTACCACATATTGGATGCAGGTTCTTAGATCTAAACGAGTTAGATCTATGCGCAGCGGATGGATCACGATTTATATGACACAATTCATAATTAAAGGACTTAAGTACTACAAGGGGGTTTAAGATTATGTTACCAATAACGGGAAGAGTCGCCTTGATCTTCCGATGTGTTCTCCAAACGGTGGTTGGTGGACACCCTTCTTGATAAACGAACCTCCTTGATATGCAACACCAAGAAAAACTCCAAGTTTTTCTTCAGCCAGAAACCTAAGACAAGAAACAAATTTCTCTCTTTATTCTAGTGTGGGGGGCGAAATTTTGCACACACTTTTGTCTTGGAAGAACTCTCTTTATATAGGAGAGTAAATCCTTGGCCTCCAAGTTTCTAATTAATTAAATAAATAATTAAAAAGAAATCACAATAAAGGATAATTCCATTTATAAAAGATTGTGATTAATCAATCAATCAATTACAAATCAATTATCTTTTATTAATTAATTATTTAACAAGTAAATAATTAATCACACAAGAAAATCAATTCTTGCATTTTATCTCAAAGAGGCGCCACACACCTAGGTTTTTGGCCCACATAAAATGTCTT
The DNA here is from genome assembly GCA_036785695.1 of Gentiana straminea. Classification (NCBI taxonomy): domain Eukaryota; kingdom Viridiplantae; phylum Streptophyta; class Magnoliopsida; order Gentianales; family Gentianaceae; genus Gentiana; species Gentiana straminea. The sequence continues at coordinate 10,388,981 of JAVUPR010000167.1, forward strand.
TTCTGTGTATTATATTATTTAGCCCAACTAAATAATATCCATGCATATCATTTAATTAGCCCGACCAATTAATTATCACGAGGCCCAAGTAACAAGATTATTAGTCCGAATTACGAAGCCACATCGGGGACCATGGACCTATAACCAAAGTAGCTCCAATAATTAATTATTCATCGAACGAGAATAAGTACATTAATTATTAATTCCGGGATTACGCCACCATAAACCCGGCGAACTCTACCGATTATAGATGTATACTTATACTCAACCCGTAGAGTGAATAAGCGTCCATTGATATAATCACTACATACGGATTAACCCTCCATAGATTTGTCCATTACGAGTGGGAAGTCTCCGTTAACCCGACTCGAATATCTTATCCTTATTTACCATTAACCCCCGATGATCAATTAGCACACATATCGACTAGTAGCTAATTAGTCAAATGTGAACTCCCGGGATCGATCACTTTCTTAGGGCTAACAAATAAGGGGATTTGTCTCTCTACTTCCCGCGAGGAAGGAATGGATTCCATGTACGTGAAAATCGAACTACTCACTCATCCGGAGATAGTGCCAATGAGAAGTGGCTTGGAACACATATTTAAGTGAATCGTAACTAACACATCAAACACTACCCCGGGACAAGCGGCACCACTGTGATCACCTCGGGATTAAGGTTGATCCATATATGATCATCTAATGATTTAATAAGATTCCTCGATTACGGAATTATATCGAGAAATTCGGATTAAATCGGTCCGATCTATATGAATGCCATCATATATAAATGCCCCACGTAGGTACCCTCTACCGATAGTCCGGATAAGACTATCACACCCTAAGGTGTTACGGGCGCATTATTGGTGTTTTAATCAAGAGACCCTAAACTCGATTAAGTTCACCACGGACTAACGATTTAAGTATATCACCACTTAACTCAATCCTCACGTGCATGCCATGCACCGAGTTAAGCGGATTACATACCGATATACTTAGGGTTTGCGACGGTGTATTACTTACAAGCACAAAGCAAGTAATAAGGTGAGATAAATTCTGTCATCCATTATCAAAAGCAATTACACAAATTGTCTTTCGGGCACTACACCTAACACTAGGTACTGTTTTGAATCTTTGTAATGTCAAATTGAAAAGCACCTTATCTTTTTGTGAATCTTTCCAAATTGGCACAGCTCATAACTTATATCATTCTCTATCCGATTCTCATGCAAAATTTATGTTTGATCTTGTGCATACTGATTTGTGGGGACCTTCTCCTATGCCATCTATTGAAGGTTATAGTTACTACATTCATTTTATTGATGATAATACTAGACACACCCGGATTTATCCTCTTAAAACTTAGTCTGAAACCTTTTCTGCATTCCTACAGTTTAAGGCCTTAGTTGAGACTCAGTTTTCTGGTAGAATCAAGTGCTTACAATCTAATTGGGGAGGGGAATATAGACCCCTTCAAGAGTATTTGTATAAGGAGGGAATCATGTTTAGGCACCCTTGTCCTCATGATCATGCCCAACATGGTAGGCAGAAAGAAAGCACAGACACATAGTGGAAACATGATTAACCCTTATTCCAAGCTGTTGTTTCCTTGATTAATTGTCTTCCTACCCCTGTACTCCAAAATATATCACCATTTGAAGCCCTTTTTTCACAAAACACCAAATTATAAACACCTCAAAACTTTGGTTGTGCTGTGTACCCCAATCTAAGACCTTATCACACACATAAGTTCCAGTTTCACAGTAAAAGATGTGTTAATCTTGGTCTCAGCCCCTGTCATAAAGGTTTCAAATGTCTTGATGATAGTGGAAGGCTTTACATATCCAACAATGTATTGTTTGATGAGAACCTTTTTCCTTTTGCTCATGGTTTTGCTCCAGGCCCTTCTAGGGAAGTTGTCACTGATTCCCTTGCTGTCATTCCTTTTTTTGACCCTTTCATCCACTTAGAAAGAGGGGCACACTGATATCCTGAGGATGACAACTGAGAATGCAGACAGTCAGGTATCTCATGTTTCTATTACTCCTATAACACATACATCCTGCATGTCACCAAGTCAAACACCAAGTCCCACAGATAAGAAACCAATTCCCATTGTGAATGATCAATCACCAGTCACACCTGACCACAACATACATGATCAGACACATGACCACAGTATACAGATCAGACAAGTCCTGACATTGATCACACAGATGCACACGAGTCACCTGCACCACCACCAGTAAAATGTCATCCTATGTAGACTAGGTCTAAAAGTGGGATTTTTAAACCAAAAGTGTATTCAACAGCTATTGTCAGTGCTCACTCATTTCCCATAGAACCAAGTAGTGTGTCTGAGGCATTGGACTACACTGAGTGAAGACATGCTATGAGTGAAGAATTTAGAGCTCTTATGCAAAATAAAACTTGGGAATTGGTGCCTCTACCGGAAGGAAAGTCTGTAGTTGGAAACAGATGGATTTATAAATTTAAACTAAAACCAGATGGAACAGTCCTGAAGTATAAAGCAAGATTAGTTGCAAAAGGGTACAGTCAGCACTATGGAGTGGACTACACTTAAACTTTCAGTCCTATAGCAAAATCTTCCACCATAAGAGTCATACTTACTCTTATTGTCTCTTTCAATTGGCCTGTGAATTAGATTGATATAATCAATGCTTTTCTTAATGGACCTCTACATGAACCTGTGTACATGGAACAACCAGAAGGCTTTAATGACACAACAAAGCCTCAGTATGTTTGCAAGCTGAAAAAGGCACTATATGGACTTAAACAAGCCCCAAGGGCCTGGTTCGATGCCTTGAGATCTCAAATGTTGAAGTGGGGTTTCACTCAGTCTGTATCGGACACCTCTTTGTTTATGTTCAGTCTAAAAAATCAAGTTCTTTTTGTCTTGGTGTATGTTGACAATATACTTGTGACATGGAATTCCTCATCCTTGATTCAAAAGTTCATCAGATTGTTGGATTCAAGGTTTTCTCTCAAAGATCTAGGATAGGTGTCACATTTCTTAGGCATGCAGGTATCCAGAGATTCTATTGGATTGTATCTGAACCAATCCTATTATGCCTCACAGCTTCTAAAAAGAATGAATATGCAGTATCTCAGCTGAACCAATCATTTTCTTGTTCTTGTCCTGCAAAACACACTTGTTAGCAGAAATGACAGCTGCACCTTGTGTATGATTAATAAAGGAAGGTAAAGATAAAAGATTATACTTAAAGCCAAGAATGCAAAACACATCATGTAGGACCAATTGAGTGTTAATCCTCACTTGTCCTATATGTGTGACAGAAACATTATTTCCATTAGGTAATCCCATTTTTATACCAGATGAAGATTTAAGATTTCTTAACAGATCTAATGAACCTACAATGTGATCTATGGCACCAGAGTCCAAGATCCATTGTATTGATCTTACTAAATTTAGGTCACATGTTCCTTTAGCAGGTGAGTAGTGTGTAACAACATCAGCAAGTTGGCCAACAGCAAACCCTGCATGTCTAGGAGGGTCATTCAGCAGAGCCATCAACTTGTCAAGTTGTTGTGCAGTAAGATTGAGAAACCCTGGTCTAGCAGACCTGCTTGGTGACTGATCTTCTTCTGCTGATTGCTCATCTTCTACCATATATGCCCTTTTTGATTTAAATCCAGGAGGAAAACCATGCTTTTTGTAACAGGTATCCTCAGTATGACCATTGAATCCACAAAAACTACATTGCATCTTTTTGGGATTTTTGGGCCTGGGATTTGCAGCAGAGTTAGGTCTGCTGACAGTCTGATTTTGTCCCTGTCCATTCTTTTGTGACAATAGAACCATGGAATCTTGATTCTTGGCCTTGTTAGCCACATACAACTTCTGTCTCTCAAACTTGATTGCCATTGCAAAGGCATGATGAATTTCTGGAAATGGCACCATCAGCATTGACTGTGAGACCATTGGTTCAAATTCATCCCTTAAACCTTTAAGGAATTTCATGACATGTTCAGCCTCCATATGATCCATCAGATTGCTGATTGCATTGCAGTGACATTGAGGATCACAGGAACAGACTGTTACAGGCCTGATGGTCTTGATTTCTTCCCAAAGAATCATTGACTTTGTGAAATATTGATTGACAGGGTCTGTGCCCTGTTTCAGTAGATGTATTTCTTCAAGAAGATCTGAAAGCTTTAATGCATCAACATTTGAAAACCTTGCTGCAAGATTCTTCCATACTGCATGTGCATTCTTGAAGTACATCAAACTTTGTGCAATGGTGTTTTCAACAGATTTCAAGATCCATGATCTCACCAATGTATCACATTGCCTCCATGCATGGAAGTCTGCTGAATCTGCTTCTGGCCTTTTGATGGTGACGTCTACGAAGCCAATTTTGTTCTTGGTGACCAACACCATCTCCAGGGACATTTTCCAGGGATTGTAGTTATTTCCATTCATCGATGGTTGTACAAGAACCACAGAAGGATTCTCGTTAAGATGAACATAGAATGGATTGAAGGAACTTATTCTTGTTTCTTAGATGTCATGGCTATCAAGAACTTTCGAATTGATTCTCAAATCAACGATGATAGTGGAAAAACGATCAAGATTTGATCAAAAACAGGAAAGCTTAGAAAAAAAGATGAAGAACACTCTTAAGTTTCTTCAAAAAAACGCAGGCATGCTTTTAGAAATTCTCAAATTTCTGCTCTGCTACCATGATGAAGTTTGTAGAATTACAAACAAACAAAATAAAATGCGGAAATATTATTGATCAAGTAAAAGTTACAAGTTAATTACAATGCAGCTGATCATGGGGTATTTATAGCTTCATACACATCATGAATCAGTCAGAAGTAAGTTACAAACGGTTATAACAAACTATAACAAAATAACCGCTTTCTAGTTTACATCGTATTGCAAATGATCAGCAGGCTGCTGAGGCTTCCATACTGTCAGCAGGCTGCTGGTGTCTTCCTATCATCAACAGCTTGTGCACTCAGCATTCCTTTCAGCCTATATACTGTAACACATATTGAGATCGACTGTCTTTTCACTCGACATCATCTTCGATTGTCCTTTTGTATTTGGCTATATAAGCTTTTCTTTGTAACCCTAAACTCTAAGCTTCCACATATTTTGTTGGTCAATGCACGAGCTCTTCTTCTTCCTCTTGGTGTCTTTGTTTCTTGTTTTCTCGATTGCTAGATATACCAATCCTAAGAGATACTACCAACTCTATTACACTCGATTTTGATAAGTCTCTATTAATTGTGATGTATACTCATCAAAACCATGAATGAAATATTATGTTGTGTCACATGTAATGCTGAATTTATCGTGTCTATATCATTACTTGTGAAATCTATTTAATAAAGCCACGCGAAGCCAAGCTATCATTCCGTTGAATCTCATGGAAAGGAGTCGGTGCACATGCCATGATTCTCTAAATATTTACTTGTCTACAAAAACTAATTGAAATAGTAAAATAATAATAATAATAATAAAAATAAATATTCAATGTGAACTTTGGCACACCCTTAATACCTTCACAGTCGATCTACTGTTTGGGGCATCAAACGATATTCCTCCTCTCTCAAATATGGAATTTATGAAAAAAAAGAAATTGATGGGACGAAAATATATTTCGATCCTCACAAAATCAAAGTTTACACATAAAAAATGAGTGTCCGGATAAATCGACCGTAGTGTTATTAAGAATGCTCTAGCTTTCCTGGCGAATCTCGTGGAAGAGAGTCCGTGCACGCGATTATTTTAAGTATTTACTCAACAGAGAAATAAAAAAAGGAGTCAAATATTGCCTCGATTATCAATGGAAAGTGGAAAGAGAAGCTTTTGAATTGGCTATATAACCAGCAGTATGTTAGCATTAATTGTGAATCAGAATCTAATTGAAAGTGTTCTCCTATATTCATTATTCACATCGATCACAAAGAAAGAAATTATGAATAAATAAATAAATGGGTTCTTTTGTTTCATCTAAGGTCATATTCAGTGTCCTTTCTTTGCTTGGCTAGATTATCATGCTAAATCTTACTACTAACGTTCATTGCGATTCAACGCCACATAGAAAAATTCTCCTGGAAGAGGAGGACTACAGTGAGGGTGTTGGGAGTATACCCGGTAGTACCACTATCCCGACCACAACCACCCGTAAAGCTCTGTCCGTTCTTACCACCACCACCCACCAATTCACGGACTCGGATCCTCGGCTTTGAGATCCCGGCTTCTTCCCTGCTTTGGGGACGTGGCCGGATCACAGCCGTCCGTTCGCGAGTCGGAGAGAGAGCACAACACATTTGCGTGGCCGCTGTTCGGCCACGTCGGTAAAAGCTGGATAAAAGCTGGGATCAGAAAGCAGGTGATCCAGTTCACCAATTCACAGGGCCACTGTCGGTAAAGTGACTTACACTCTACATACGGTGGAACCAATCGAAGACTCGGTTTGTGTGATGGACGGTGAGAAGTGTATTCAATTGCGTGCTTCGGTAGGGTGGAGTCTGCGAGCTTCGTCGGCGGGGTGACTATCGGCGGGGTGATAGTCCGCGAGTCCCTGGAATACGAGCGGGGTCCCACATCCGCTACCCCGTTATGTGACGACTATACGGTGTCATTAAAAGGAGGACACGTGTAGGGGTATTTATGGTGCATCAGACAAAGATTCCTGGCGGCTAGGGTTTAGGGATTTGTGCCTATAAATACAGTTGTTGTCTCACTATCCGAGTGTGTTGAAATCTGTAAAATTCAGTGCATAATAAAATATCTCTTTTCTGCCCGTGGTTTTTTACCTCTCCCACTGAGAGGTTTTCCACGTTAAATCTGCGTTCTTCTTGTTTCTGCTATCTCCTTTGATTGTTTATGTTTGATTGCTTCTGTTTCTGTTTCTTGCATCTGAAGTTATCTCCATCCGTTTTATAACAAGTGGTATCGAGCGAGGTTACGGATAAAACGATCGTACGATCAACTTCATCTTCACCAAGACCTTGCAAGGTGCTAGGATCCGTGATAAAGTTGTAATCTTTAGCAAGGAAAGATGTCGGCGGTAAACGTAAAAATCGATAAATTTACGAGGAAGGAACATTTTGGTCCGTTGCAAATCAAGATGCATGCCCGTTGAAACAAACAGGTTTGTGGAATCCTTTATCCGACAAACCAAATACAAGTGCGCAGATTATGCCGTCTGGAAGAGAAAGCACATTCAACCATCATGTTGTGCTTATCGATGATGTTATCACCGAGGTTGCCGAGGAAGACACCGCAGCCAAGTTGTGGAAAAAGCTTGAAAGCCCGTATATGACCAAGTCACCGACCAACAAGTTGTTGTTGAAACGAGAGGTTGTTCGGTTTGAAGATGCATGAAGGGAGTCCACCGAGGGAACATCGGACACGATTTGAACACAATATTGCTTGATTTAAGGAATATTGATGTTAAAATTGAAGATGAAGATGCAGCCCTAATCCCGTTGGTGTCACTACCGGCATCATATGAAAACTTTGTGCGATCTTTCATAGTTGGAAAGGATACAAGTAGCTTTGGAGGATGTAAGGTCCGCCTTACATGCCGGGAGCTTAGACACAAGGTTTGGAACAGACGATCGGCAACAAGCTTGGGCTAGTAGCTAGCTAAACAATTGTGGAAAAGGATATGGACGAGAAGAAGAAAAAGAAGTCGTGTCCAAAGGTCCTTAGTCTGCGATGTCCGTAATTACCGTAAGGAGCGGGGACATTGGAAGTCCAATTGTCCAAGGAAGAAGAAACGACGGGAAGGCAATTCGGCACGGCGGCTTTGGCTACCGAGCAATCGATGAGGATCCGGTTCTAGTTGCAGGAGATTCTACACACCACAATGATGTGTGGATACTTGATTCTGGAGCATCCTACCATATTTGTCCAAACAGAGAGTGGTTTTCTACTTATGAGCAGATAGATGGTGGTCAAATTTATATGGCCAACAGCAAGGTCTGTAAAGTTGTGGGAATTGGCTCAGTAAAGTTAAGGACAGAGGATGGTAAATTTTGTACACTGAAAGATGTAAGACATGTTCCACGATGACCAAGAATTTGGTATCTCTTAGTCTACTTGGACGACAAGGGGTTCAATTTTAAGGGTGAAGGTGGACGGTGAATGTCTTCAAAGATTCGGTTGTAGTCCTCAAAGGCATCAAGAGGGAACCTTGTATATATTACAAGGATCTATCAGTATCCGGCACCTTCTTCGTTGCATCCTCGGCAGTTCACCGGTCTCGCGAGACTCAGTTTGTGGCACATGAGACTAGGTCACATGGGTGAAAGGGGTATGCGATTCTTTCTTCACAGGTTTTCTTGGGGGATATAAGGTCAAGAATCGGACTTTTGTGAACATTGTGTGTTTGGGAAGTTGCATAGAAGTAAATTCTCGGCGGGGTTGCACAATACAAAGGCAACACTTGATTATATCCATTCAGATCGCGGGGTCCATCAAGAGTTGAGTCATTGGGTGGTCACAGATATTTTGTGTCATTCATAGATGACTATTCAAGGATGACTTGGGTGGTGATGATGAAGAACAAAAGTGATGCATTCGGTAATTTCAAGCGAGTGGAAGGCCCTAGTGGAGAATCGTTAGGCAAGAAAATCAAGAAGCTTCGTACGGATAATGGTCCGGAATTTCGCTGGACGGATTTTGATTCATTTTGTGCGGTGAGGGTATTGCCGGACATCATACCGTAAGGAATACACCTCGGCGAGAATGGTGTAGGCGAAAGGATGAATCAAACTCTTTGGAGAGGGCAAGATGTATGCTTTCTCAATTTGGTTTATCAAGGAGATTTTGGGCGAAAGTCGTTAAGACGACTTGCTACTTAATCAACGGAGTCCTCACACGGGAATCAATCTCAAGACACCATTTGAGATGTGGTCGGGCAAGCCCGCCGACTACTCGGTTCTAAGGGTTTTTGGGAGTACGACTTACTATCATGTTAGTGAAGGGAAGTTGGAGCCAAGAGCCAAGAAAGAAGTGTTTGTGGGGTATGGTGATGGAGTGAAAGGATATAGGATTTGGTCATCGGCGAGTCCGAGTAATCCTCGCGGGGATGTTGTGTTTGATGAAAATTCTATGTTAAACTCATCGGTGGGGAGGTCTACCGAGTCCGAAACCGGTCGAATCCGATAGTGTTGAGAAACAAAGGTGGAGCTTCAGTGGAGTCTGCGATATGCAACAATCGGTGGACCAAAATCAACACTATACCGATCCGGATAATGAACCGAGAATCCGATCCAAGCCGACCTACTAAGACCTCGAGCGGGGCGTCATACAAACATTGATCGGCGAGTCTAGGCGCCGGCGGGCCTAGAAGATCTAATGTTGGGATACCTCCAAGGAGATATGGATATGATGATTTGGTGGATATGCACTCCAAGTTGCGAAGAAGTAGAGGTTTCGAACCTACTACTTACAAGGAAGCGTGACATGTACGAAGCATCTCGGTGGCATGCGGCCATGGGAGATGAAATGGAGTCATTGCGAAGAATCGACTTGGGAATTAGTCAAACGACCTACCGACAAGGGAGTTGTGACTTGTAAATGGATTTTCAAGAAAAAGGAAGGAATAACAAAGGCAGAAGGGGTCAGGTATAAGGCACGTTTGGTTGCAAGAGGATTTAGTCAAAAGGAAGGGGTTGACTTTGATGAAATATTTTCACCGTGGTCGACACACTTCAATCGTGGTGTTACTAGCAATGGTGGAACGGCGGGATCCGGAACTTGAGCAATTAGATGTGAAAAGCGCTTTTCTACACATGGTGAGGTGGATAAGGAGATATACATGACACAAACCGAGGGTTTTCAAGTTCCTGGAAAGGAAAATTATGTTTGCAAGTTGAAGAAATCATTGTATGGTTTGAAGCAAGCTCCAAGGCGGTGGTATAAAAGGTTTGACGAGCTTTATGCTTCGAGCAGGTTACAACGAAGTCCTTATGATGTTGTGTTTACTTCGATCTGCCGAAAGATGGATCATATATCTATCTTGTTACGTATGTGGATGACATGCCGATAGGCGCAAAGCAAGGAAGTCGATGTTCAAAATCGAAGAATCTTCTTAGTCGAATTTGAAATGAAGGATTTGGGTGCAGCCAAGAAAATCTTGAGGATGGAGATCTGGAGAGATAGAAGTCAGAAGAAATTATTCTTGTCTCAGCAGGGTTATGTGCATAAGATATTGGCCAAGTTTGGGATGTCTGCTGCAAAACCAATAGATACTCCTATGGCATCAAATGTTCATTTGTCTGTTTATGCTTCACAGTCAGCTGAATCGAAGGTGTATATGTCAAAAGTTCCCTATGCTAGTGCAGTTGGCGCCCGATGTATGCCATGGTTTGCACTAGTCCCGATCCGGCTCGGGCGGTCGGTGTTGTCGCGGAGTTTATGGCTCAACCGGAAAGGAACACCGGAAAGTGTTAAAAGGATATTCGGGTACACGAGAGGTACGGTCGATGTTGGTCTCATTTATGGAGGTGATATCGGTCCGGTCACAGTTACCGTGATGCGATTATGCAGTGATGTTGACGGTAGAAAATCAATGACCGGGTATGTGTTTACATTGGGAAATGCGGTGGTCGGTGGAAAGCTACTCTTCGGGCTACGTAGCCTTATCAACTACCGAAGCGTAATATATGGCTCTTACTTGAAGCGACTAAGGAGGGTATCCGGTTGAAGGGGCTAGTCGGTGATTTGGGGTTGCATCGGGATCGGTGAGATTTATTGTGACGATCTAAGTGCAATTTGTTTAGCCAAGGATCGGTGTTCATCATGAGAGAACCAAGCATATTGATGTCGGTATCATTTATTGAGGAATGAGAAGAGGGTTGTGGTGAAGAAGATTGGCACAAAGGAGAATCCTGTCGATATGTTCACTAAACCAGTTCGGCGAGTAAGTTCCGACTTTGCCTGGACTTACCGAATATTCAAAGCTTATAATGCTGTTTCGGAAACTTTGCGAGGGCGGCATCGGTGGAGTGGATCTTGTGGAGATAGTTTGGTACGGGTACATCCGGCATTGACGAATGCATCCGGTACAAGTACATCCGGTTATGCAATACTGTTTGACTCAGTGAGAGTTGAAGTCAAGGTGGAGATTTGTCAAGTAAAGTGACTTAAACTCTACATCTGGAACCACGAAGACTCGTGTGTGTGATGGACAGCTGAGAAGTGTATTCAATTTTGTGCTTCAGTAGGGTGGAGTCTACTGAGCTTTTGTCAGCAGGGTGACTATCAACAGGGTGATAGTCGTCGAGTCCCTGGAATACGCAGGTCCCACATCGCTAATTTACGTTATGTGACTATATACGGTGTCATTAAAAGGAGGACACGTGTAGGGGTATTTATGGTGCATCGGACAAAGATTCTGGCGGCTAGGGTTTAGGGATTTGTGCCTATAAATACGGTTGTTGTCTCATTATCCGAGTGTGTTGAAATCGTAAAATTCGGTGCATAATAAAATATCTCTCTTTTTTCGCCCGTGGTTTTTTACCTCTCCCACCTGAGAGGTTTTCCACGTTAAATCCGCGTTCTTCTTCTTGTTTCGCTATCTCCTTTGATTGTTTATGTTTGATTCGCTCGTTTCGTTTCTTTGCGTATCCGAAGTTATCTCCATCCGTTTTATAACAGCCACTAAGCATCCCATTGCTTACGACGAAAACACTTCTCCCCCACACGGCCACCCGCCGTAAAGCTTTGTTTATTCCCGACCTCCCTGTCTCTCTCTCTGATCTCCCTGACGCCATCAACATAAATCCCACAATTGGCGCTATTTCTGCCAACATCGACCACGTTGGTCCCATCATCAACGACCCCGTTCCTTTACCATAAATCTTGATGACTTTGTTGTGCTAGCTCTTTACCAATTTGCATGTGTTGTTTGTAATAATTAATGTTTTGTTGTTGGTTTGGTCACTCAATATATTCTGAGCTATAGCATTGAACAATTAATATCTCAGAATATTTAGTGAAATGTACTTTTTCTTTCTTCAACACTTCTTGGACAATGTTTTGCGTGCATTTCTTTGTCTACATGTGTTTTTTGTTTATTTCCTTTTAAGATCAATGGAGTTACATCCCCCCCCCCACATCCTGACGTTGTAGCTCTTTTCATACTTGATCTTGCTTAATAAAATTCTACCACTTCTATTTTTGATAGACACTGCCCCCGTCTCCTATTATAAGTCTTTTTGAATTTCACATATAGATAAAAAAAAAATCATAAATGAGTTAATTTTTAATATTTCAAAGCAAAATATTGTATTGTTTTTTTGTGGGTGGCTTATAATATTGTATTGTTTAATGTGAAAGTGAAAACAATGCATTAATCTTAGGGTAGTGATAATGACACAACAAAATGACCACAACATTATACACAACACACTTTGGGGTCATTGATTATGATATGGGACCTATTGAATCATATGGGTCCCTAAAAAATCAATGGTTTAAAATGTTTGTTGTGACATTTGCTATGCAATTTTGTTGTGGCACAACCATTTTTGTTAATCTTATATTGAAATGTAAGAAAGACTTATATTTTAGGACACCACAAAAAAGTTAAAAAGACTTAGATTACAGTACGAAGAGACTATATTTTTTTTAACTCTCCGTATCATTTGAAGTGGCAAAACGAGGTTAATCACGTGTCCTTCTCTTATATTTCTAAAGTCATATTAAATATAAACTAGAGTATTTATTACATATCACAATGTATCACCTCCCACATACGGTAACCGTCTTCAGTCGTCAAGTGTAATATCCCGATCTTTCGGAAAAAGACAGACGTGTTTTTTTACGGAAACGAAATATTATATTTATTATTTCACGGATTTAAGGTATCTTATGTAGATACATTTTGGATAATTATGTTAGATATTTTATTCACAAAATCTGTTTTTTGCACACTAAGTGCGACAGGTGTCGCCGAAAAGAAACGAGGTTCGACCTGCCCGGTCAGGTCGCGGTGGGTCGAGGGGGCAGCTCCCCCCGTGGGAATGACACACCATTTCGTAGAAGGGATTTTTCATTGGGACACACCATTTCGGTGGTGCATGTTCATTGGGACACATCCTTTGAAGACGTATCGGTTTGTTCTTCCGTGAAGAGGTACAATATCTTTTCGTTGTCTATATATAAAGAGACATCAGCATTCGGTGTGTATACACGAAATATTTTTTAGATAAAGTGATTGAAGTAATGATTAGAAAGTTAAGATGTTTTTTTTGAAATTTGTGTAAATTATGATTTGATTGGTGAAATAAAGTAGTATAATAAATAAAATAATGGTAAAAAATGTTATAGAGTTGATAAAGTGAAATGATGAGAGATAATTTAATATTTTTTTATTTGTAGTTGAAGAAATGATTGGTAAAAGAATTGTAAGATATGATGGTGATGTGATGTAAAAAAAAAACCCCAAAAAAACTCCACCCATAACAAACAAAGGCAAAATTGTGTCTCTAAAGTAGTACTCCATTGAATCCTGAGAGAGATCTTAAAACATCTCTTTAAAGAAATGTTTTATACGTGTCTTGGAGATCATTCAATTCTATTTGTTTTATCACATTTTTTTCTAACAAATTATATGTATGTTTAAGGGGAATTAAGTGGCAATTAATGAAAATAAAGGTGTTTTGGGATTTATTGGTAATTAAAAGGAATTGATGGATTTAATTAGAAATTAGTGTGGAAGTTAATTTTGGCAATAACTTCCCACTAATAGAGAAGTTGTTAGAATCCCAAATTTGCTGAGCATTGTTCGACCTTGCTCTTGAGAAATAGAAGAGAAAACAGAAGAGAAATGAAAATGTAGAATCTTCAAAGGATCTTGATGATCGTTAATCGGTTTTCAGAAAGAATTGAAGATTCAGAATCAGCGGGACAAGAGGATCGTTTTGGTACAAGAAAGTTGGAGTTTTGAGAAAGGTTGGTTTTGCCTCAGCTTTGGTTTCTTCAAGAGATGATCTTGTTTCAAGGTTTTGGTTGGTTTAAATCGTAGTTCTTGTTGTTTAGAAGCTTTTGATAACAATTTGTTTGTCCAATTGTTGATCAAATAGGTTTCCAGTTGATGTCCTAGATGTGCTGCAGTGTTGTTTTGTTGTTGTTTGCTTTGCTTTCTTTTCTTGGTAAAAGGTAAGAGGCTCTTCCTAATGTTTAATTAGGTTTATGATGTTTAAGGTTGAGTGTTTGTGGTGTTTTAAAGCTAGAAATCATGCCTAATTGTTGTTAGAGAAGTATGTGATCTTTAGTTATGTAAAAGTGATGTTTTCTGCTATTTTTCTGAGTTCATTGATGTTAATCTTGTTTGGAATCGAGTGGATATCGTTTAGATGCATAAAACTGAGTTTTTTGGAGTTACAGCGCTTGGTGCGGGCGCACCGGGTGTCCAAAAATCGAAATTCACATTCAGAGCCTTGGTACGGACGCACCAGAGCCAGTGCGTGCGCACTGGACAAGCTGTTTTTCAGTTTGATCAGTTTTGAGCCCCGAGTCTAGTTTTAAATGTTGTTTCTTGATTTAATAATATTAAATGAACTTGAACAAGCCCCGATTAAGCTTATGATGCGTTTAGTTCCGGCACCGAATGTACTCTTCTTCCTAAGAGTTGAAGTTCGGGACCGTCGGAAGAGTATGATTGGCTTGTGCTTTGATGAATTAGAATTCATCAATGTCTGTGTATGTGCTAGGGCTTGTCCGTGTCTAGGGGTCTAGGAAAGAGAGTAGTATATGTTGTTGTGAATAAGATGAGAATGGGTGTGCTCTAAAACAATTATTACTTGTCATTTCGTGCAAGTGGGAGATTGTTAGGTGTAGTGCCCGAAAGACAATTTGTGTAATTGTTTTTGATAACAGAATTTATCTCACCTTATTACTTACTTTGTGCTTGTAAGTAATACACTGTTGCAAACCCTAAGTATATCAGTATGTAACCGCTTAACTCAGTGTATGGCATGCACGTTAGGATTGAGTTAGTGGTGATATACTTAAACTGCTAGTCCGTGGTGAACTTAATTAGAGTTTAGGGTCTCTTGATTAAAACACCAATAATGCGCCCAGAACACCTTAGGGTGTGATAGTCTTATCCGGACTATCGGTAGGGGGTACCTACGTGGGGCATTTATATATGATGGCATTCATATAGGACTGGACCGATTTAATATGAATTTCTTGATATAATTCCGTAATCGAGGAATCTTATTAAATCATTAGATGATCATATATGGATCAACCTTAATCCTGAGGTGATCACAGGGTGCTGCTTGTCTCGGGGTAGTGTTTGATGTGTTAGTTACGGTTCACTTAAATATGTGTTCCAAGCCACTTCTCATTGGCACTATCTCTGGGATGAGTGAGTTGTTCGATTTTCACGGACATGGAATCCATTCCTTCATGCGGGAAGTAGAGAGACAAGTCCCTTGTTTGTTAACCCTAAGAAAGTGATCGATCGGCCGAGTTCATATTAGACTA
Source organism: Gentiana straminea (assembly GCA_036785695.1). Taxonomy (NCBI): domain Eukaryota; kingdom Viridiplantae; phylum Streptophyta; class Magnoliopsida; order Gentianales; family Gentianaceae; genus Gentiana; species Gentiana straminea. Next base: position 10,404,491 of record JAVUPR010000167.1, read on the forward strand.
ATTGATCACTAGTCAGATATGTGAACTAATTGATCATCAGGGGGTTAATGGTAAATAAGGATAAGATATTCTGAGTCGGGTTCACGGAGACTTCCTACTAAGAATGGACAGTCTATGGAGGGTTGATCCGTATGTAGTGATTATATCAATGGACGCTTATTCACTCTATGGGTTGAGTATAAGCATACATCTATAATCGGTAGAGTTCAGTTTCGGGTTTATGGTGGTGTAATCCCGGAATTAATAATTAATGTACTTATTCTGTTCGATGAATAATTAATTATTGGAGCTAATGGTTATAGGTCCATGGTCCCCGATGTGGCTTCTATAATTTGGGCTGATATTCTTGTTTATTTGGGCCTCAGTGATAATTAATTGGCTGAGCTAATTAATTGATATGCATGGATATTATTTAGTTGGGCTAAATAATATAATACACATAAAAGACATTTTGTGTGGGCTTCTAGACCTAATGTGTGGCGCCAATTTGAGTTTATTTAGCACAAGAATTAATTTTCTTGTGTTATGGAAAATAAAAGATATTCTTGTTATATGATTGGTTGGATGACTTGTTATTTGATTTCCTATTGGTCAGTATATGTCACAATTAGTCATTAAGGAAAATATCTTTTTATTTTGTTTAATTAATTATTTATTTAATTAATTAATACTTGGAGACCAAAGATTTACTCTCCTATAAAAGGAGAGTTATTCCAAGGGTATTGGCAAGGCAAAAATTCGACCTACGCACTTAAATAGAGAGAAAAAATAGTTTTCTTGTCTAGGGTTTTTAGAAGTAGAAAAACTCTAAGTTTTTCTTGGTGTTGCATATCAAGGAGGTTCATTTATCAAGAAGGGTGTCCACCAACCGCCGTTTGGAGAACACATCGGAAGATCAAGGCTTCTCTTCCCGATATTGGTAACATAATCTTAACCCCCTTGTAGTAGTTTAAATCCTTTATTTATGTATTGTGATATATAAATCGTGATCCATCCGCTGCGCGTAGATCTAATTCATTTAGATCTAAGATCTTACATCTTTCATATGTGAGGGAGCTTACTTGAAAATACTTAGGTGGCTAGTTAACAATATAATAACAAACATACTTGTGTAGTAAAAAGATTAAACATCAATCCATTCTTGGTAAGGCACAATCTATATCGCGATGTGTGGGCGTTCAGATAAAGTGGATAACTTCGTAAGTATTTGGACCCTACGTACGGAGGAACACCACCACGTAAGTCCAAGACCCTACGTACGGAGGGACTCCACCGAGCGTGTGCACTATCAAGCTTTCCCCCGTGGCTATTGGTGTGATCCGCTGATAGGTTGCAAACGATAATTCATGGCGAGTAGCACCATGCGTAGTGCCCTTGAATGCTGATGTAACAAAGATAAGCTAAGCTAAAAACCAATACTCACAACATGTTGATGAGCATGAAGTGAACCCTAGAGTTGAGTCGGTCTCATAAAGAAAATTTAATAATAACTAATGAACCTTTCGTTGTAGGACTTAATTATACATTAGCTTCTTCCTCTTGCTAAGTACTTTGGACTTACCTCAATTGCATATGTTGTTGATAGCAAAACACTTAACCGCTAACTTTCACCGACAGAGTATCGGGTCAATGGGAGTATAGTGGTCACAAGGTCGAATCCACATGGAGTAATGTCTAAGTACCAAAGATGACGTATAACTTAGTTCAGGTCAAAATAATAGTGGAAGATATTATACTAATACGGAAATAAAGATTATATTAACGAGTTTTACTTCTAGATATTAAAAGGTATAGCCGAACTATGATCCCACGAGCTACTTTACCCTAAGGAAGGACTTGATAGGGAGCGTGTCTTAACCGACCTACCTATCCAATGTAGTTTAACGACATCCACGGGTGCCAACTCCTAATTCTAGTGATTAGACTAAACAACTCGATCTAACCACCCTATGTGAAGCTAACCGACTCTCCCTTTAGAAAACCGATTATCCTAACATGATTAAGTTCCAGAGTTGCTCGAACAACGATGACAAACCTCTGTATTGGAAACGGACGTAACAACTAGGCCGAATCTACGCAACGATCCAAAAACCCTGTTTTCCCACATCTCACCGCAAAATGCATCTATAAGTTCGATGTGTGTGACAGTGAACTAGGTGATCAAACTAATTCAAAGACGTTATAATAAGTTTTAGGACGTGGATTAATCGTTTAAACATGATATTACGCACTACACAATCCCCAATCTCATCTCCTTTTAGGGTTTTCGCTCGCTTTCACATAATCCGTCTACACATGCAATTAGCTACTCATGATTATGCTAATAAACGAAACAAGAATTGAAATCATGCTAGAAATAATAAAAGAGAAATTATTCATTACCATGTAATTGAGGAAAAATCTGATCTGAAAAAGTATGAAGAAATAATCCACCAAAAGTCGAATCTTTGGAACTTGAAACGTAAATCAAAGCTATAAAAATTGTTTAGAATCAAAGGTTGTTATCTATGGAATCAAAGGATCAAAGGATGATCAACTTACACTAAAACCGCACCACAATCGCCCTAAATATGTCTAAAGTCAGCAGAATATTAAAAACTTACTGAATGAAAGAATAGGGCTGCGTATTTATAGTGCTAGGTTAAAATCCGCTGTTGTGGGGGCTGGACGAGCGTTTGAGTCATAGTGAACGCTCGTCTGGCCTGGAAATCTTGATGATATTAGGGTTTCGTCTTCAGTGAACCAGCATTTACTTGCCTTGAACGCTCGGTTGATGGACCTTGTCTTGAGGGCAAAAGCCCGTCTGGATTGCCTGAACGCCAGTTTGGCTTGTATGAGCTTTCTTGATTCGGGTTGAACCCATCTAAACGTGCGTTCGGGAGTGATTTGGCCGTCGTCCGTCTAAAAGTCTAACTTTCAGTATCAGTGCTAATTCTGTGGACGCCCGTTTGAACTGTCCAAACGCCAGTTTGTCCTGAGCTTGCCACAAACGCCAGTTTGGGGTAGGGCAAACGCCAGTTTGCCTTGATTTTGCTCCAAACTCGATTTTCCTCCACTTTCATGCTACTTTCGTGCCACGAACATGTTCCTCAGTCCAAACCATTTCCTTCCGGATTCTCGAATCACCTAAGTCCTGCAATAACATATACGAACAAACACCACGCGTAATTCCGCAAGACAAAAGTGACTCGAATCACCAAAGTACAGTAAAGTTGACTCCCATCAGTTGTTTTGTGTGCTTTTGGGGTGAGAAGACGAACATGTTAGCCTTGAGCTCGTTGAGGAGTTCGATGATATTTTGATGACGTTGATGCTACGATGATGCTTTCTTTTTTACTTTTCTATTAAAGGTTGTACTAGATTATGTTTCACTTTCTTTAAGAACTTGTTGTACTTTCTTTGAGATCTTTGTAATACAAGTGTTATATCTTTCTTTTGGAACATCGTACGTTGTAAGCTTTATATCGTTGTTGTAAGCTTTTTCTTTCTACCCCTAGTCAGTTTGTATTCCAATCTTAGTAACATTTATGGTTTTTTTGCGAGTCTTTTTAACTTCCGTTTGCTAAACTCGATACGACGTAGTAGAGACTTACGTGTAATATTGAATTTATTTAATATTATACGTGCCGAGTGTTTCGTTTCAGGATAAGTACTCGGTATCTGGGAGCGGGGCGTTACATCAAGCCATTCTTGATATGCAAGGACCCCTCTCGGAAGTTGACTCCACAACCGGAAACTAGACGTTCGACACATATTCAAGGAGCTAATCTCACGGAACACGATATATACTCTTTGACCGAAATTCAAAAGAAAAAGCTATAAAAGAAAGCAAAAAGTGGAAGCTAGATCGGATGCACGCTATGATGCTAGTGAGATCTCACATGATCTGAATCACTTGTTTTACGGGGACAAACACACAAACAAAAACAAAATTTACTTACAAGACGAAAAAACGCCGTCCATTAATTAATGGATATGTATATGTACTTTATGTAAAGAATCGGTGTTATCCTATATATTTCGTAATTGGAATAATAAGCAAAAAGAGATCCATCATAATGTTATCGAGGATATAAGTAAGAATCTGTATCTTCGTTCAACGACGGATCATTGTGAGCAGCTGCCCGAACTAATCTCGGTGGTCTTGATTGACTACTTGAGCTTGCTGACTCTTGAAATTCTGGAAGCCAAGGTCTATGAGGAGCCGTGTTGCTGAAGAAACCTGGCTCAGATGGTAATGGTAAAGTGAGGGTCAAGCTCTGTAGCATGAGAACAACCGTAGCCATTGTAGGTCTACTGCCTACATTTTCTTGCACACAAAGTAGGGCTATATGTATGCATCTTATCATGCTTCCCAGAGAATAGGAATGAGCCATTAGCATGGGATCTATTAGATCTGAAGCTCTACCTTCATTCCATATTTTGTATGCCTGAAATGTAGATATAATCATATTTTAAAGTTGGAAAATGACATGACTACAGCAATCGACACAACACAATACTTTTGGACTACTGATGAAAATATAATTCAAACAATCTGGGATTGTCGTACATGGGAGAAACCATACTTACATAGCTAAGAAGGTCCTCCACTCTGGATTCAGTTTGAGAATAGTAGTTTCTTTTCCCACTTACGATTTCCAAAATCAAGACACCATAAGTGTACACATCTGACTTCACAGAGAACAATCCATGCATTGCATATTCTGGTGCCATATATCCGCTACAAAAATCCAACATTTTATGAATACGGAGTATTTTAGTGTACGCACAGTGAAAAGATTGAACAACATCAAGAACATGACTTGCTTTGATCTTATGAATTAACTTTGAACGAGAAAATAACACTTCTTATTTCAATAGAAAGTTAAAATTGAGCTTACAAGCAGTTAATTTAACACCTTATATACCCATAACCAGCTAATTAACCGATTACTAAGCTTACAAACTTCCTAATCAACACCTTTTATGATCATATTTCTCTCCTTATATGTTGAACATATAATTTCATCATGGTCGTTGGTATCGTATAAGTGATGGGAAAAAAAAAAGTTACTGACTTACAAGGTTCCGGCAATTCTCCTGGTATTGGCTTCACTCTCATCCCAAACAAATAGCCTGGCCATACCAAAATCCGATATTTTTGCATTCATCTCTTCATCCAAAAGAATGTTGCTTGCTTTTAGATCTCGGTGAATAATCATCAAGCGCGAATCCTCATGCAAGTAAAGAATTCCCTTCGCAACACTCTTTATTATTTTATATCGTCTGTCCCAATCCAACCTTGATCGATTTACTAGATCTGATTCAATTGACAAAATATTTCAATTAGTTCAAAATATTAAAATCACATTCATTTGGTATAGAAATTAGAAAGAAAGAGATAGATGGTTACCAAAGAGGATCTTATCAAGGCTCCCATTAGCCATAAATTCATAAACAAGAAGCCTTTCTGTTTGCTCTAAACAAAAACCCAACAGTTTAACTAAACAGTTATGTTGCAACTTAGCTAGCAACATGACTTCATTCCTGAATTCCTTTTCTCCTTGACCCGATGTTGTGGACAATCTTTTCACAGCTATATCTTTTCCATTAGAAAGAACACCCTAAAATATATATATATATATACACACATTTAACTTAAAGAATAATGTGTGCACCCATTACATAAAATTACTTATGAAAAAAAAAAATTGTGCAACCATCGGAATTTTTTCTGAATTCTTTAAGGTTGTTACGAAGTACCTTGTAGACTACACCGAATCCGCCTCTTCCCAACATGTTAACAGTTGAGAAATCCTCTGTTGCAGCTCGTATTAAAGCAAAATCGTATTGCCTTGTTCCGAACCACCAATGGCATCTAGTACTACTACTTCTTCTTCTACAAAAGTGATGCAATTAACTTTACATATATGTAGAAATCTTGGAATCGCTCTTACCGTATAATATAGTATTAAAAATAACATATCATTTTTGAACTTACCGTTAAGTTGTTGTTCTGTATTTGCCGTTTGCCTTCTTCTTCTTGCGATGAAAATGCAGAGGCTTAATGTTAGAACTAACAAGACGACAATGGTACAAACGATAACGACTGTCTTTGATTTTCCTGCAAAAATAATCAACAACTTTGGATACCATTAAAGGTGAAATAGTGATAGAACATACACAAATCTTAAGGGAGAAGATTCAATAATGTTTGGTTTTTGTCTCCTTTTGTGTCTAGTTGATGTGGTCACAACATTTTCTATTCCATGGATGAATCGACTATTACAACCCGATTGTATCGTAACTATTAACAAAACACATTTGTTGCTCTCTCACCCTACAACACACAGATCCGCCCCTTGTCTGCATCATGATAACTAGCTAGTGCAAAAACAATGTGTTGTATCACTCTTTGTGGTGTAACCGCTGCGATATAAATAGTAGATATTCCCTTACGCGAGTGGAAATAAAATAAAAAAATGCTACAATTACAACAAAATAATAACAACACTAACACGACATATTTTTACATTAATCATTGAACACGTATCTACTCTATAGTCAATGTTAAGGAAATTAATGTTATTACCATACCGGTAATGACACGCAAATAGGTATAGCATCACATACCGCTCGTGAAATATCCGACATTGTGGCTTAACGGCCGTATATAGCATCACATTTAATGTATTAAAAATGTATTGTGTCAGTATTTAAAAGAGTAATTAGCGCAAAACAAGTAATCAACTGTACCGGAGGTTGGTGGCGGTGGCGGCGGTGCTAATGATGGTGATGGCGGCAGTACTGGCGGTTGATTTGGAAGCTCATTCAGGAAGGAGTATGTCTCATAGCGAAAAGAACAGCTTGGCGATAAAAACCTTGCTCCCACCCGACTCGAATAGAGTTTCAACAAAGAATCCGCACTCGAATTCAAACAAGACATGCAATCACCAGGGGTAATATCGGGAGTACACTGCATAAATCCATAAATCGTCTCTACATTATTAGTGACGTTTACGTTTGCGTCGCTACTTTTCCTTGCTGCGAATTTACGAAAAGACCCATTGAACGTCTGGTTAACAAGATAAGCCGTAAACAAACGCAGCTCCTGACTATACAAATCCACATTCGAAGCATTCTTTTTGTTCGCAAGCAAATGAGAAGGATTTAAGGACATGATTCCGAGGATCGTCTTGTTTGTAGAGTATCTAAACATGCATTCTTCAAACCATATAAAGCCTTCTTTATGAGTATAAGGACAAAGCGTCATTATAAGGTATTGAGCTGCGTCGTTTACACAACCGCGACATGATGCGCTGTTCACATCTCCTCTACAAAGGGCGATGGCGTTAACCTGATCCATATATATACGAAGGCATGTCAAAAAATAGTGGATAAAATACGGTTTTTTTAAAATATTTTTCTGAATCTGTCACTGACCTGATCAACACCTTGGCCAGCTGTGCCGTTGTAGAAACCGAATGTGTTGACGCCGTTGTAGAAACCGAATGTGTTGACGCCGGTGGCAACTGAAGAGAGGGTGCTGTTGAGGTTTTTTAGTAATATTGTGTTGTTGTTGTAATTTGAAATTGGGTTTGTGCAATTATAGAAATAAGGTTGGGCAGCTATGTGATGAATTAGGCAAAGATTTATGTAACAAATTGTTGAGAGAATAATTTCCAGAGGACCCAAAAAGGTCGCCGCCGCCGCCATTAAATTATGTCTCAAAACAGACGACCCAAAGGATGGGTTTGGCGCACTACTTTTTTTTATATACTCTACTCGTCGGTAGAACTATGTATACAGTCGTTTACCTACACATTAATATTACTTCTCCGTTGGAAAATAACTGAAACAATTATATTTACAATTTAATATTTATTATGTTTTTTTTTCTACATCTATCCTTATTTATTAAGGAACGGGAGAAGAAATACAACATTGAATTAATTATAGAGTAAGGATTTTTTTTTGTCATTTTGACATTCAAATTAAATCATTAGCTCACATCCTTAATATATGTGTTTTTGACAACTGTATAAGTTATTTTGGGACGGAGAAGTATATTATTACATTTCATTTTATTTAAAAATAGAGTAATGATACAAGTACAACGGTTGTGCCATAACGATGACATAACGTTGATCTGCATCATTGATCATGTTAGATTTACATCTGATCAATTTATAAACATTATTATCAACGATGCAGATCACCGTTGTGTCATTCATTGTGACACAACCATTATACATGTATCGTTACTCTTAAAAATAATAATCAATATTCACCGGAAAAACTAGCGCCTCAAAAAAAGGAGTACTTATCTTCTAGAAAGCCAATTGATTGGTCAACAAGTCACGATTCAAGAAAAGTAATGCAATCCAGAAAAAGAAAATATCTTCGATTCCAATAAAAAGAAAAAATGAAAAAAAAAAAAGTTAGTGGTAGTGGCGAAGTCTCCAACCTTTTGACTCGAGAGAAGCCAAATGCAAGAACAAAACCGTTGTCTGCAAGGACCATTGGTCCATGCCGAGCCTCACCACAATGAGGTCTAGAGTTCTAGTCTTACTAAAAATAAAAAGCGTAGATGAGTATTATCGTTTCTTTAAAAGAGAAAGAATAAAATTTGTTATAAAACGGATGGAGATAACTTCAGATGCAAGAAACAGAAACAGAAGCAATCAAACATAAACAATCAAAGGAGATAACGAAACAAGAAGAATACGATTTTACGTGAAAAACCCCCCCTCAATGGGAGAGGTAAAAAACCACGCGAGGCGAGAAAAGATATATTTTATTACGCACCGAATTTTACTGATTTCAACACACTCGGATAATGAGACAACAATCGTATTTATAAGCACAAATCCCTAAACCCTAGCCGCCGGGAATCTTTGTCTCGAACTCGCCTTAAATACCCTTACACGTGTCCTCCTTTTAATGACACCGTATATACCGTCACATAACGTAATTAACGGATGTGGGACCCCTTCGTATCCAAATACTCGCGTACTATCACCCCGCCGATAGTCACCCCGCCGACGAAGCTCGCATGACTCCACCCTACCGAAGCACGAATTGAATACACTTCTCACCGTCCATCACACACCGAGTCTTCGATTGGTTCCACCGTAGGTGTAGTTTAAGTCACACTTTACCGACAAATCTCCACCTTGACTTCAACTCTCACTCGAGTCAAACAGATTGCATAACCGGATGTACTTATACCGGATGCATTCGTCAATGCCGGATGTACTTGTACCGGACTATCTCCACAAAGATCCACTCCACCGATCCGCCCTCGTAAAGTTTCCGAAACAGATTATAAGCTTTGAATATTCGTAAGTCCAGGCAAAGCCGAAACTTACTCGTCGAACCGGTTTAGTGAACATATCGCCAGGATTCTCCTTTGTGCCAATCTTCTTCACCACAACCCTCTTCTCATTCCTCAAGAAATGATACCCGACATCAATATGTTTGGTTCTCTCATGATGAACCCGATCCTTGGCTAAACATATTGCACTAAGATCGTCACAATATATATCACCGATCCCGATGCAACCCCAAATCACCGACTAGCCCCTTCAACCGGATACCCTCCTTAGCCGCTTCAAGTAAGATCCATGTATTCTCGCTTCGTAGTTGATAAGGCTACGTAGCTGAAGAGTAGCTTTCCACCGACCACCGCATTTCCCAATGTAAATACATAACCGTCATTGATTTTCTACCGTCAACATCACCGCATAATCGCATCACAAAGCTCCGTGACCGGACCGCATCACCTCCATAAATGAGACCAACATCATTTGTACCTCTCGGTACCGAATATCCTTTTAACGACTTTCCGGTGTTCCTTTCCAGGTTGAGCCATAAACCGCCGACAACACCGACCGCCCGAGCCAAATCGGGCCTAGTGCAAACCATGGCATACATCGAATGCCAACCGCACTAGCATAGGGAACTTTTGACATATACTCCTTCTCTTCACGATCGACCGTGAAGCATAAACAGACAAATGAACATTTGATGCCATAGGAGTATCTATTGGTTTTGCGACAGACATCCCAAACTTGGCCAATATCTTCGCACATAACCCCGCCGAGACAAGAATAACTTCTTCGACTCTATCTCTCCGGATCTCCATCCCCAAGATTTTCTTGGCCGCACCCAAATCCTTCATTTCAAATTCAAGACTAAGAAGGTTCTTCGATTTTGAACATCGACTTCCTTGCTAGCCTATCGCATGTCATCCACATACGGGACAAGATAGATATATGATCCATCTTTCAAATAGATCGAAGTAAACACAACGATCATATGGACTTCTGTTGTAACCCCGTCGAAGCATGAAAGCGTCAAACCTTTTATACCACCGCCTTGGAGCTTGCTTCAAACCATACAATGATTTCTTCAACTTGCAAACATAGTTTTCCTTTCCGGGAACTTGAAAACCCTCAGGCTGTGTCATGTATATCTCCTTATCCACCTCACCATGTAGAAAAGCAGTTTTCACATCTAATTGCTCAAGTTCCAGATCCTGCTGTGCCACCATTGCTAGTAACACCCTGATTGAAGTGTGTCTGACCACTGGTGAAAATATTTCATCAAAGTCAACCCCTTCCTTTTGATCGAATCCTCTTGCAACCAAACGTGCCTTATACCCGACCCCTTCGCCTTTGTTATTCCTTCCTTTTTCTTGAAAATCCATTTACAAGTCACAACTCCCTTGTCGTAAGGTGTTTGACCAATTCCCAAGTCCGATTCTTCAATAATGACTCCATTTCATCTCCCATGGCAAAGCATGCCACCGGGATGCGTTCGTACATGTCATCGCTTCCCCGTAAGTAGTAGGTTCAAGCAACCTCTACTTCTTCAAAGCAACTTTGGAGTGCATATCCAGCCAAATCATCATAACCATATCTCCTTGGAGGTATCCCTGTTAGGAAAATATCATCGCAACGGAAGCGATTTATGGATCTAGATCTATATAATACACGTAATAAAACATTAAATCTACATCTACAAGTAAGTTGTAGAACATACCTCTTGGATCTCAAAATCCAAGTTGGAGAACCGCTATTAGGATGATCGAACAATGATGTGAAGAACACCACGATCTTCCGCACGTGTGATCCAAGCAATTCCCGGTGGAAGGAATTCTCGACTCGAACCCTCCGATATGCTACCCGGAAAAATCTCCAAGATTTCTCCTCCTCTACTTGGCCGAAAATTCTATCTTCTCTCTAAGAGTTGATAGTCGAATTTCACATGTGTGTTAAGGCTTGGGAGAACTCTCTTTATATAGTAAGAGTAAAACTTAGCCTCCAAGGATTTTATAATTAATACAAAATCAATTATAATAATCCTATTAAATAAAAGATAATCTCAAAATATTCTAGAACAAATCAAGAATATTTTTATCTTTATTATTTACCATAAATATTTATCCAATAAATATTTTATGCACATGTCTTTTTAACACACAAGAAAACTAATTCCTTGTCAAAATAAAGACACATGTGGCGCCACAAACATATATTGACCTAGTCAATATTAATTTTGCCATTACACAATAATTGGGCCAAGATTATGGAAAATGTCTTTTCCACATATTTAATTATTTAGCCCAACTAATTTAATAGTCCACTAAACAATTAATTCACATATCGTTTTAATAAAGTCCAACATGAACTAAATCAATATTATTAGGATTCGACGTCCGAGAATATACATGCTATATTAGGAGGCACGTCGGGGACCATGGACTAATAATCAGCGGCTCCGATAAATCAAATAAATAATTATCGACGAACGTAATAATTATATATATTCGATAAATCAATCACGGGAATATGCCACCATAATCCCGTGATCGCACTCCTCCGATTATAAGATTATATTTATCTCCTCACGAGAAAGTAATAAGCGTCCACCGATATAATCATTTCATATGGATTAATCCTCCATAGATCGTTCATTCTAAATCGGGAAGTTACCGTTAACCCTTTTCGAACATCTTGTCCTTACTTACCGTTAACCCCCTAGTGATCAATAATTCAAATAACTCACCGGTAGCTAATCGGTGTAATATGAATCCCATGGATCGATCAATGTCTAGGATTAACTCATAAGGAAGCTGTCTATCTACTTCCATAAATGGAAGGAATGGATTCCGTATCCGTGATAACACGGACTACTCACTCAATCCAAGACAATGCCAAGATGGGGTAATTCGGATCACGACTCGTGTAATCCTTAACCGTCAAGTCAAACCTCATACCGATTCAAGCGATCGATCGTGATCACCTCAGATTAAGATATATCCATAATATGATCATCTAATGATTCGATAAGACTTCTCAATTACGGAATTATATTGAGAACTCGGATCAAATCGGTCCGTACCCCTATATGATATATCTATCATATACAAATGCCCCATTAGGTTCCCTTAACCGAAAGTCCGGATAAGACGATCACACCTATCGTGTTATGGGCGCATTAATAGTATGTTAAAGGGGAGACCCGATACTCTCGATTAACTTTACTACGGACTAATTGTATTTTAAGTACATCTTCACAAACTCAATCCTCCCGTGTATATCTCATACACTGAGTTAAGTGATTACATAAGCGATATACTCAGGGTTTTCTGTAGTGTAAATACTATTGTCACATCGGTGATTATGAGAATAATAAATATGAATAATAACATCATTTCATTTATTAAATAAAACAATTACAAAAATTGTCTTTCGGGCATCACACCTAACAATCTCCCACTTGCACGAAAGCTTGTGATTAATTGTTTTAGAGCACACCCTATTATTTAAAACTACAAACAAACTACATCTCCCACTTGCTCTAAAGCAATGGAGACTCATCCCGCATTTTAGTACCCACAAAACTTATCATAACCATTTCGTATTCCAAAGTACACTCCGAGTATGCCGTCGTAGGATAGGTCGTGACTCGGGGAGCACCTATATCTGAATGTCATGGGTCTTAATGATCAGTCAGGTTGTCGGCTCGAGGCGATCCGTAGAATCGAAACGTCGCCGGTCCATCTAACCAGGTGGTACTTTCCCAATATGCTCTTGAACTCAAGTGATTTCGGAAATCCTTATAAGCTACCCCTTCATCGTTTGCACAATGATGTGGTATCGGCTTTCCAAATCCGGAATCACTCCCGAATCGAAAAGGAAATCCCGAGGCTATATCGCCTCTCTAGCTACTACAAAAGCCGCTAATCACCCAACTAGTTAAAGTCGAGTTGGCGTTTGCCGGATTCCTCCAGGCAATAACTTCAACACAAGAGTAAACACCGAGACCGAGATCGACTTAACGATCATCCTTAATCCGACACAAAGTCGAAACCGTGTATTCTCACATATCCAAGTTCACATTTGAATATGCCCGCATATTATTCCTCGTTCTCTCAAGATACTAAAGGACATACTAAACTTGCTTCGTTAACCGCCGAATCTAAGCTTCGATCAAAATTGACGTTCAATAACCTGACCATCTCTTGTCACAAAGAGAATCCATCCCATTTCTCTTTATCCGAAGATTTAGAGAGTCATTCCTGAGGCATAGGGTAGAACTTCCTCGTTGAATGTTGCATACACAGATGCATCATCTTAACCAATAAGATGGATGGGAAACCAATGATCGATTCTAATGAATTCGACCGAGTCAAACTCTTCGAATGTTGTCCAAATCTCTCGTTGCGAGAGAATTGTGGCATTGTCGATTTCGACTTCGATAACACACCCATGTTGAGTCCAACTCGGTGCGGCGTTCCTTCATAAACACTAATATATATGTATATATTCACTATCGTACTAAAATTGATATCCAAGTCTACACAAGACTTATCAATATTCTCGGTCAAATCCATATATTATAGAAATATATGACTTCCAATGACCAAGAGGTTTGCTTTTTATCCACAAAGGACATAAGCCTTGACGGTTATCCCGTCATAAGTTCATAAGGCAATACCCTTCGTTCGAATGAATCCGATTCCGTTTGTTTGGCAAGAAAGTCTCGGGGAATCACCCCTATTTTCTCGCTTTTGAACGAAATCATGAATTACCGAATTCATTCTACTCTTTTCCGTGTAGATCCAATTACTCCCACTGGGCCGAGACACTCAGGTGGTTCTACAAGAGTATGAACAGCTCTGGAGTACCAAACTCCATTCACAGGGTTATGGCTTGTAAACCAACCTCTATTATCGAATCCTATACTGGCTCACAAAAGAGCCATAGGTCATCAATCGATCCTCAGACTACAAAGTCCGCAGAAACCGTAATGGGTAATGGATAAACCATACTCCCACTATTTTCTTGGTGGATCGAAATTCTGATCTAGTTTAGCAGTATTTAGTGTTATCACCAACAACCAAAGTTGGATGTGGTTTGATCTAATCAGTAAGTAACTACCTTGAGTATCCGTACTCTAAGGTTCAAGGTTTGTTGTTCATAGACTCTATCAGAAAGGATGCAACAAAGATAGTTCGTCCCTTCCGATGTCAAGAATCGATAACGAACCTTTCTCTCAATTCTTCAAGATATATCACGATTTGGTCATCGACCGAACGTGTACGTGAAATTCCCGTCCTACCATCAAGCATCATGTGCTAAATGCTTATATTGACGGAATTTGGGTGAACCGAATCCACTCATTATCCGTTAATTCCAAAGCACATTCTAGGTAGACTTCTCGGTTCTACATTTCAATGTAAACCGTTATTTCACTTCCAATATCTTTATTGAGTTAAGCAAAGTTGTATTGTAGCACATCTACAACTATGTAAGGCAATTCAATGGTTTCTTCCTTAGTGAAAGCATTTCACTATGAGGGCAGCCGAACATCGTCTCAGGACTATGTGATGGCCCATTTCGAGTATAGAATACTCCATCTCCGATGAGAATCCGAGACACCATAAAATATTTTGGATAAACTTACCGGAGTGTTTGAATAGTTATCGACAAGAAGTCACTACTCGGAAGCTCCTACTAGCTTGTATCTTTCATCGACCCCGAAGGTCGTCATGAACAAGCTATGTTACTTCTTTATAACCATTATCCTTTCCCGATTGAAAGGAAACTTAGTCATTGAACCTTTGAGACAATATAACCAGACCGGGAGAAAGGAATCACCCCGAGCCGTCTTCGTGTCTTGTCTTTTAGGGACTATGCACTAACTATGGAATATGAAGAAGCGTTTATCTAAATATAGAAACCAATTGCTTTTAATAGTTCTTAAGATGGTACATATACGTATTTCGGCATTTCTTAGTGGTTTTGACTTTATCAAACAAAAGTCCGAGTCTTGGATTCATACTACAAATGGTATATTCACTTTCTATACGACAAACAAATTATCGAATAAAAGGTAAATCCTTTCGTTCCAACGAATCTTAAATCTTTCGCGATATCCAAGGATTGAATCTGAGATTCATTTCCTCATATCACTCCCACTATTTTGCTAAAATTACGCCCGTTGTCTATTAATCGTTAATGCACAACTATCTTGTTCTTCCAAAGAACATAGCCTAAGAGAAAATCACCAAGGATTCATAGGTTGGTGATCCGAAATCACTATCCTTATCCTATGACTTTCGTTTATTAATTTTTGGTTTTAGCCTTAAAATCAACTCGTTTTAGATGACTAACACTTTTAGACATACTCTCCCATTCTTGACTTTCCGTAAATGGAAAAACGAGTCTTGAACTAGCGATTCGTGTGAGTAGACACTACTCTTGAACCGTGGGATGTCTATTTCGAGTGTTACTTGTCAGGACTTCTCGGATTTTCTAATATACCAGAAAAAAAACTACAAATCATAAAACTCCCACTAGTTCATCGATTCCAAATATCGTCTAACTAGCGACATTTCATGATTTTCCTATTTTTCAATTAGAATGGTTACGTGTGTACTTAGTTACACTTTTCTAATGTTCTAGAAAAAACAACAAATCATAAAGCTCCCACTAGTTCATCGATTCCAAATATCGTCCAACTAGCGACACTTCATGATTTTCTGGTTTTTCAATTAGAAAATTACTCGTGTAATCATTACACACTTAAAATTCACTAGAAGAATTTCAAAGTCCGAAATCACCTTTGATCAAACTAAGTTTGTCTCCCGTTTAACACGAATGACACTAAGTGACATACCCATATGTCACTTTGGTTTTAAAAGGCTTAAGAGAAAATATCTCTTTCGAAAAATAATTGCATTATCAATTAACTAGTTCAACGTCCTAGTTACTTTCCACTTTTTAACGAAGTCAATACTAGTCAATTATAAATTTTTAAGCAATTTAGTAAGGGATATAATGCTGTAAATAAAATGACATATATTAATTCAAGTTTAACACTACTATATTATTTTATTTTAGGAATTGTAAACTAAAAGTAAGTCTACTCTACCATTCCAAGGTTTTAACCTTGCATCTCTGCCGCCGTAGGGTAGGTCAAAGAGATCAACGGTTAAATCAATGAATAACTTGTGAGAATCGACATCCCACGAGAATCGAACATCCCTTTATTCATTGACTACCTTCCTTTTTTAGCCTAGGTATTACCAAAAATACCCTTGATGAGTGTGACCTACTATATCGGATCTCTTAGGTACGCCCCGAGTGTGCCGTCGTAGGATAGGTCGTGACCCGACGAGTACCCGTAAATCCTATCCTTTCGGAGACCAAGCCATGAATGTTGATAGGGGTGAACACCATCCGTAGGGGGACGAAATCAAAGCGCCGCGAGGCGTCACCCTTCTCTCACTTACTTGCATCTATAAGTAGAGACCGTGGGGTTGGCCTGTCGCCTTCCCCGCTCCCACTCAATATTTTGGAAGTGGTGGTGGGTTAACTAACCATGTCTTTTTGATGTTAACATAAAAGTACATGAAATCAAGGATTCCGAATGGTGTCGGTGACGTAGGCAAGCCTACCCGTCCTATTCGTTGGAACATATGTGACGGCCGGACGAAATCGGGTCAAGAGAGCCGCGTTTGAGATGGGAAGGAATCACCCTCCGTTCTCCGGTGTGGCTTAGTCTTGCCGGACCCCCGTGCATACATCACACTAGGAGGGTTAAGTCGGTCGAGCCAAGCTCGTTGACCACCCAACCTATAGGCGAACCGTTTTTATCCAAGATTTATTGTTCTTTTACCATCACTCAATCTCGTAGACACTACGAATCGAAAACGTGATCTCGTTGGAGCTTTAAGGCGGTTCACCGAGAACACACACCGAAAGGCTAACGATTTCATAACCCGTCCTCGGATCTTTAATTAGTTACTAAATTAATTAATTACCACGTATTAATTAAATTTCAACTAATTACGCGAGTTTGTATACATGCCTATTTTAATTACCAAAATTAAAATTCTACATGTATGCATGGAGTGGATTTATGATATGAATGCATGTCATGACAATTCCGATTTTATGTCTATTTTATGATCAAACACATAAAAAAAATAAATTGCGGAAAAAATTAAACACCGAGATGGATTGTTGGTACCCCCGTATCTAATCTATTCTAGGAAAAATTAAATTACAATCTTCTTGTCTTCGAGTCTTGATCTTCAAATCTTGAACTCGAACCGTCGGAACACGAACCACGAACACCCGAGAGGAGAAAAGGTCTTTTTAATTAAATAAATCCAATTTATTATAATTATTTTTTTTTTTTTTTTTTTTATTACAATGGTGCGGCCTAAAAAAATATTTCCAAAATTTTTTTTTTTTTTTTTTTTTTGTTTATGTCGGCTGTTTCTTTATATTTTCAGAAAAAATAAATTTTTTTTTTTTTTTTTTTTAATTCTTCTGCCATAAGCAGATTTTTGTTACCAAAAAAAACTTAACAAAAAAAAATAGTTGACAGCCGCCTTTTCTGAAACCCTAGCCGCAGCATTAATGTATACAGGACTTATAGCGACGCTTTTCAGCGTCGCAGAAAGTCCTGTAGCAGTTTTATTAAAAAAAATTATCCGTTTCTCCTCGTTCATACCTTGGGTTTCGCTTTGATCTTCAAATTTTCCAGCAAGATCTTCAACTTATCCAGTCCGGATGATCAAAATTATAATAAAAGATACTACTTTTACATATAAATTTGAAAATTGACATAAATAAAATACAATTCCTATGCTCAATTGTTACCAAACAAAAGAGCTACAATGGATCTAACGAGTAAACAATACCAACCCCAATCCATCTCTTCAGCCAAGACAATCATAATCATAAAAAATAAAAAAAAAATCATCCGTCGGCCCTATTTTTAAAAAAAAATTGGGACAAAAAATCTACATGTTTTACCACTCCTAGATCTAATATTTTATACGTATAAATATAGATCACCATGGCGACTGATACCACTGTTAGGAAAATATCATCGCAACGGAAGCGATTTATGGATCTAGATCTATATAATACACGTAATAAAACATTAAATCTACATCTACAAGTAAGTTGTAGAACATACCTCTTGGATCTCAAAATCCAAGTTGGAGAACCGCTATTAGGATGATCGAACAATGATGTGAAGAACACCACGATCTTCCGCACGTGTGATCCAAGCAATTCCCGGTGGAAGGAATTCTCGACTCGAACCCCTCCGATATGCTACCCGGAAAAATCTCCAAGATTTCTCCTCCTCTACTTGGCCGAAAATTCTATCTTCTCTCTAAGAGTTGATAGTCGAATTTCACATGTGTGTTAAGGCTTGGGAGAACTCTCTTTATATGTAAGAAAGTAAAACTTAGCCTCCAAGGATTTTATAATTAATACAAAATCAATTATAATAATCCTATTAAATAAAAGATAATCTCAAAATATTCTAGAACAAATCAAGAATATTTTTATCTTTATTATTTACCATAAATATTTATCCAATAAATATTTTACGCACATGTCTTTTTAACACACAAGAAAACTAATTCCTTGTCAAAATAAAGACACATGTGGCGCCACAAACATATATTGACCTAGTCAATATTAATTTTGCCATTACACAATAATTGGGCCAAGATTATGGAAAATGTCTTTTCCACATATTTAATTATTTAGCCCAACTAATTTAATAGTCCACTAAACAATTAATTCACATATCGTTTTAATAAAGTCCAACATGAACTAAATCAATATTATTAGGATTCGACGTCCGAGAATATACATGCTATATTAGGAGGCACGTCGGGGACCATGGACTAATAATCGCCGGCTCCGATAAATCAAATAAATAATTATCCGACGAACGTAATAATTATATATATTCGATAAATCAATCACGGGAATATGCCACCATAATCCCGTGATCGCACTCCTCCGATTATAAGATTATATTTATCTCCTCACGAGAAAGTAATAAGCGTCCACCGATATAATCATTTCATATGGATTAATCCTCCATAGATCGTTCATTCTAAATCGGGAAGTTACCGTTAACCCTTTTCGTAACATCTTGTCCTTACTTACCGTTAACCCCCTAGTGATCAATAATTCAAATAACTCACCGGTAGCTAATCGTTGTAATATGAATCCCATGGATCGATCAATGTCTAGGATTAACTCATAAGGGAACTCGTCTATCTACTTCCATAAATGGAAGGAATGGATTCCGTATCCGTGATAACACGGACTACTCACTCAATCCAAGACAATGCCAAGATGGGGTAATTCGGATCACGGACTCGGTGTAATCCTTAACCGTCAAGTCAAACCTCATACCGATTCAAGTCGATCGTGATCACCTCGGGATTAAGATATATCCATAATATGATCATCTAATGATTCGATAAGACTTCTCAATTACGGAATTATATTGAGAACTCGATCAAATCGGTCGTATTCTATATGATATATCTATCATATACAAATGCCCCATTAGGTTCCCTTAACCGAAAGTCCGGATAAGACGATCACACCTATCGTGTTATGGGCGCATTAATAGTATGTTAAAGGGGAGACCCGATACTCTCGATTAACTTTACTACGGACTAATTGTATTTTAAGTACATCTTCACTAACTCAATCCTCCCGTGTATATCTCATACACTGAGTTAAGTGATTACATAAGCGATATACTCAGGGTTTTCTGTAGTGTAAATACTATTGTCACATCGGTGATTATGAGAATAATAAATATGAATAATAACATCATTTCATTTATTAAATAAAACAATTACAAAAATTGTCTTTCGGGCATCACACCTAACAATCCCAACATTAGATCTTCTAGCCTGCTGGCAGCTAGACTCTGCTGATCCATGTTTGTATGACGCCCTGCTGAGGTCTCAGCAGGCTGGCTTGGATCAGATTCTGGTTCATTATCCAGATCAGTATAGTGTTGATTTGGATCCACCGATTGTTGCATATCGGTAGACTCCACCGAAGCTCCACCCGTTTCTCAACACTATCGATTCAAGACCGGTTTCGGACTCATTAGACCTCCCCACCGATGAGTTTAACATAGAATTTTCATCAAACACAACGTCCCCGCCGAGGATTACTCGGACTCGCCGATGACCAAATTTCGTATCCTTTCACTCCATCACCATACCCCACAAACACTCCCTTCTTGGCTCTTGGTTCTAACTTTCCTTCACTAACATGATAGTAAGCCGTACTCCCAAAAACCCTTAGAAGCGAGTAGTCGGCAGCTTGCCCGACCACATCTCAAATGGTGTCTTGAGATTGATCCCCTGTGTGAGGACTCCCGTTGATTAAGTAGCAAGTGTTTTAACAAACCTCTCGCCCAAAATCTCCTTGATAAACCAAACTTGAGAAAGCATACATCTTGCCCTCTCCGGTAGAGTTTGATTCATCCTTTCGCCTACACCATTCGCCGAGGTGTATTCCTTACGCGTATGATGTCCGGCAATACCCTCACCGCACAAAATGAATCAAAATCCGTCCAGCGAGAATTCCGGACCATTATCCGTACGAAGCTTCTTGATTTTCTTGCCTAACCGATTCTCCACTAGGGCCTTCCACTCGCTTGAAGTTACCGAATGCATCACTTTTGTTCTTCATCATCACCACCCAAGTCATCCTTGAATAGTCATCTATGAATGACACAAAATATCCGTGACCACCCAATGACTCAACTCTTGATGGACCCCAAGATCTCGAATGGATATAATCAAGTGTTGACTTTGTATTGTGCAACCCCGCCGAGAATTTACTTCTATGCAACTTCCCAAACACACAATGTTCACAAAAGTCCAGATTCTTGACCTTATATCCCCGAAGAAAACCGCCGAAGAAAGAACACCGCATACCCCTTTCACCCATGTGACCAAGTCTCACGTGCCACACCGAGTCGTCGAGACCGGTGAACCGGCGAGGATGCAACAGAAGCAGCGTGCGATACGATAGATCCTTGTAATATATACAAGGTTCCCCTCTTGATGCCTTTGAGGACTACAACCGAATCTTTGAAGACATTCGGTGTCCACCTTCACCCTTGAAATTGAACCCCTTGTCGTCCAAGTAGACTAAGAGATACCAAATTCTTGGTCATCCGTGGAACATGTCTTACATCTTTCGTGTACAAAATTTACCATCCTCTCGTCCTTAACTTCACCGAGCCAATTTCCACAACTTTGCAAACCTTGTTGTTGGCCATATAGATTTGACCACCATCTATCCGCTCATAAGTAGAAAACCACTCCCCTGTTTGGACAAATATGGTAGGATGCTCCAGAATCAAGTATCCACACATCATTATGGTGTGTAGAATCCCCCGCAACTAGAACCGATCCTCATCGATTGCTCGCAGCCAAGGCTACCGTGCCGAATTGCCTTCCCCGTCGTTTCTTCTTCTTTGGACAATTGGACTTCCAATGTCCCCGCTCCTTACAATAATTACGTACATCGTAGGCTTAGGACCTTTGGACACCGACTTCTTTTTCTTCTTCTCGTCCATATCCTTTTCCACTATTGTCGCTAGCTACTAGCCCAAAGCCCAGCTGACTGATCGTCTGTCCCAAATGACCTTGTGTCTCGGCTCCCCGGCATGTAAGGCGGACCTCACATCCTCTAAAGCTACCGTATCCTTCCCAACTATGAAAGAGCGCACAAAGTTTTCATATGATGCCGGCAAAGACACCAACGGGATTAGGGCCGCATCTTCATCTTCAATTTTAACATCAATATTTCTTAAATCAAGCAATATTGTGTTCAAATTCGGTCCAGATGTTCCCTCGGTGGACTCCCTTCATGCATCTTCAAACCGAACAACCTCTCGTTTCAACAACAACTTGTTGGTCGGTGACTTGGTCATATACGGGCTTTCAAGCTTTTTCCACAACTTGGTCGCGGTGTCTTCCTCAAAGCAACCTCGGTGATAACATCATCGATAAGCACAACATGATGGTTGAATGTGCTTTCTCTTCCAGATCGGCATAATCTCGTTGCACTTGTATTTGGTTTGTCGATAAAGGATTCCACAAACCCCGCTCGTTTCAAAAGTGCACGCATCTTGATTTGCCACGACCAAAAGCTGTTCCCTCCCCGTAAATTTATCGATTTTTACGTTTTCGCCGACATCTTTTCTTGCTAAAGATTACAACTTTATCACAGATCCTAGCACCTTGTCGAAGGCCTTGGTGAAGATGAAGTTGATCGTACGATTGTTTTTCTCCGAACCTTGCTCGATACCACTTGTTATAAAACGGATGGAGATAACTTCGATGCAAGAAACGAAACGAAGCAATCAAACATAAACAATCAAAGGAGATAACGAAACAAGAAGAACACGATTTAACGTGGAAAACCCCTCAGTGGGAGAGGTAAAAAACCACGGGCAGAAAAGAGATATTTTATTATGCACTGAATTTTACAGATTTCAACACACTCGGATAATGAGACAACAACTGTATTTATAGGCACAAATCCCTAAACCCTAGCCGCCAGGAATCTTTGTCTGGACTGCCTTAAATACCCTTACACGTGTCCTCCTTTTAATGACACTGTATAGCTGTCACATAACAGAATTAACAGATGTGGGACCCTGCTGTATCCAAATACTCAGCAGACTATCACCCTGCTGATAGTCACCCTGCTGACAGAAGCTCAGGAGACTCCACCCTACTGAAGCACAGAATTGAATACACTTCTCAGCTGTCCATCACACAGCTGAGTCTTCAGATTGGTTCCACCAGATGTAGAGTTTAAGTCACTTTACTGACAAAATTGCTGATGACAGTATTAATTACAAATTTTTTGTAGTATAGTAATAATGAATGTTATATCGATAGTCATATTTTGTATTCAATTATTTTTATTTCTTTTCAAGTATGCTTAGCGTAAGAAAGTAGAGAATTTATGATAAAATCAGATGAAAATAACCAGTTCTTGATCAAAACCAATAAGGACAAGGCGGGAAAACAAGTTGAAGAACTCATAAATCTGCAGAATGTTATTCTGCTCTAATCTGATGTTACAATGAGTAAATTAGCAACTTAAACAGATGAGGGGAAGCTTTGATTGTAACTAAAATCAGTTACAACTGCCTCGAAGTTCAACTGATTTCTAAGTTAGGTGTTCGACGTAATGCTCCAGTGAACTTGCTGCCGCTAAATCTTCTTGCCTTTGGGTTTAGATTGCCGTTAGGCAACATTCGACCTTCTAGTATTGATTCTGATTTAAGAGTGCAGGAAGTCGATGTTGTCTATACATTTGACATTTACAATGTTGATTTTGTGAAAATGGTGTGGTGTACCGACAGATGTGGGGCAATAAATAGATCAGTTTTGGTGCGAATAAATGTCCAATATATATTTAAGTATCTACAAAGTTGTTTGATACGTTGATTAAACGTATAAACCTTAATTCTACGCGGCTTTATTTGTTGGACACACTCTTCACTTTGTTGAATAGTGCAAACCAGGTCGTTTCTTTCTGATTCACCCAATCATTATTATGTTGAGCTACAATTTTAGTTTACAACTTTTTATTGTTGGAAGTGATTGGCACGCTTGGAATTAATCGAAGACTATGAAGGAATGTTTGGGCGAAGGGAGACAAGTTTCTATTCAAGGAAGCGAATGGAACGCATGTGATGTAAAGCTTAATGATTTATGAATGGTGAGATGTGAAAGTAATTTTCTTCAAGCAGAACGTTTTTCAGTAGCGGATGGAGATCGAAGACAAGAACATCACTTTCTTCACTTTTATCCCTTACTTGGGTGTATTTATTTTCCATCCCTATATTTCCATATTGGGTTTACCATACATAGGTTTTAAGGAGACGTGAATATGACAGACCCAACCATTAGGCGGCTCAGACGAGTGTCTGAAACCCAACCAACAAGTAGGTAGGGGTCCTCAAATACTTGTTTTAATAAAAAAATCTAATAAGCCTAACTCAATTAACACAATGTCTTTATGCATTAAAATAAATTCTAATAGACCCAATCATCCCAATATTTTTCGGCGAGTTCTATTGGTACCACGTAAGAACTTCCGGCATCACGTCCATATGTAAATTTTTACATGTAACTATGATGCCGGAAGTATTTTTGGGACCCCAATAGAACTTACCTATTTTTATGTATTAAAAAAACTAGAATTTGTAATGATACAAATATTAGGCTAAATGGTGTATGTCTTACTCTCATTAAGAAAAAAGGGGTATGTCTCAAC
This sequence comes from Gentiana straminea, assembly GCA_036785695.1. Classification (NCBI taxonomy): domain Eukaryota; kingdom Viridiplantae; phylum Streptophyta; class Magnoliopsida; order Gentianales; family Gentianaceae; genus Gentiana; species Gentiana straminea. The sequence continues at coordinate 10,429,144 of JAVUPR010000167.1, forward strand.
CCAATGATAAAACATTTGTGGCTCCTGCCTCATATCAATTTTGAACCAAGGACATCAGTCTACAAATCGTCTAATACCTCGATTTTCTTAGGGCCGGCCCTAGATAAAGCTACGTTTCAACAACATCTTTTGACATAAGGGGGGGGGGGGGTTAGGATATGATATTTTACGAAACTTTTTAATGATTTGTAAATAAAAGGGTATTGTTTATAAAAGGAAATGTTAAAATACTTGTCAAATGTATTAAAACCACACGAATCTTCTTGGAGTGCTGAAAAATGAGTGAACATACATCAACCACGAAAATAATTGGAAATTGATTAAGGTACCGATAATTATACCACCATATCCCTCGAATTATCACTTTTGTGGTTTAGAAGATTTCTTTATTTCTTTAATTTTTTTTTTGAGAAACTTGTTTGGTCAACAATTGGTTCGGTGCATGTTTGTGTGGATGTTGCCGGTGCCTAAATCACTTTCTAAAATAATTTGAATGGTGATACATATATTATATATTTATTCACAACATCTTTCGCAGCACTATCAGCACCATTGATTGTGTTGGAACTTATAACAATAAATAGTCTATTATTTTAATCAATGAATATAAAACAAGTAGTGAAGGTGATACACTGACACTACACAAATGTGTAGTGCATACACAATTTCCAAAATAATTTACTCCTTCAATTTTTTTAATTGTCGGAATGAAAAAAAAATTATATATATATTAAGAAAATGATTAATGTTTCTGAAATAGAGTGTAAAATAACAAAAATACCCTTCATTTCTTTGTTAATGGAAAATTGTATCAAAAATTGAGACATTGAAATGAATGACAAATGAGGAAAAAATAACAAATACTTTATTGATAATATAAAATGACAGATAAATAAAAATAAAACAAATTATGAAAAGTGACCGTTACAGAAACGAATAGAATAGGAAACTTGTGAGAAATGAGAAGAAAAGTCTTTGGAGTCTTTTCTAAAATTTTATTTCATTGAAAATAATGCCCCTTGACCAGGGGCAGATAGAGGTGGCCACTTCCAACCGGAACCGGCGGTTCCTAACCGGAACCGGCGGTTACACAAACCGGCGGTTTGTGTAACCGACGGTTACTCCAACCGCCGGTTATCCGGTTATGGGGCGGGGGGTGATTTTGGCTAACCGGAACCGGCCCGGAACCGACGGTTACAACCGGATTGGCCGGAACCGGAAAAAACCGGCCGGAACCGGCGGTTAACCGGAACCGGCGGTTAACCGGACCCAACGGCTATAATTTGAACGGCTCTATTTTTTTTTTTTTTTTTTTTTTTTTTTTTTAAATTTTCCCTACACATCAAAAAATCCTATAAATACCATTCAAACTCATTTCAAATTTTTTACTCCAATCTTACTTCTTCTTCTTAAACTTCTTTCAACTTCTACTCTCTTCTTTGATTATCAAGTTGGTTAAGTTGTTAAAAACAACAATCAAATTTACTTTACGATACCGATTTTTGAAGTTGTTCTGATTTAATCGTTACTTCAATACGGTTTTAGTTACAAGTAAATTTGTTTGTATTTTATTCAACTATTTTATTTACAACTTACAAGTGTATAAAAATTTCAATTTTATAATTAAATTTTACTTGACTAACCGAAATTTGAAGTTGTTCTGATTTAATCGTTACTTCATTTCGGTTTTTATAAGTAAAATTGGTTAGTAAAATTAAATTTTTTTCTTTTATATAATTTTTTTTAAATATATTTTACAATGTCAACAAGAGGAAGAGGTGAAAGTTCAAGAGGTAATCGAAATGTTACTTTCCGTGAAGACACGGTTGTGCCGGAAACGGATGCATTTGTTGGTGGCTATAGACCACAATATTACACGGACCCCGTCACCGGTAGTCACATTTCGGTTCCTCAGTTTGATACACATTCAGGTTACAATGAAGATGATTTTGATAGTCATTACGACGATATAATGTCTCAACCCGGAAATTTCGACCTCAACCTTAACGAAGATGAAGATGATGATGAAGAGGACGTTGATGCTGATGTGTTTACTAGGGATGCTTCCCGTGCTAGAAAAGCACGTGTGCCGTAAGCCCACCGTGTGATGGTACTGATACTGCTACTCCTACTACCGAGTCAGTGAATGTAGATGTTGATGAAAGTACCCGACCCAAAGTACAAGAAAAAGGGTTAAAATCAAGAATATTTACGGAATTTTTCACAAAGGTTCCTCGGACTGATGAAATAGCATTAGCTAATCCCGGGATGTATTTTTTCGCGGTGTGCAATTTTTGTGGCGTAAAATACAAATTCAAACATTGTGGTGGCTACGGGTCGATGCGGACCCACATGATAACTAAACACCCGGAAAAATTGCAAGACGGCACGTCTCAAGCCCAACTAAACATGCCGGGCTCCAGCGGAGGTAACAATAATCCACTCTTTATTTACACTCGTGATAATTGTAGAAATTTAACCACGGATCTTATTGCGGGGATGGGTCTTCCTTTTAGTTTTCCTGAGAATCCTTTTTTCGAAAGTTACGTACAAGGGGCTTTGCAACCGGCATTTACTAAGATCCCGCGTACAACGGTTACTAGGGATTTTAAAAATAAATTTATTAAACGACAAAATGATGTTAAAGAAAGTATTAAGAAAAATAAATTCCGTATATGTGTATGTGCCGATATTTGGGAAGATAGTAGGACAAACAATTTTTATTTGGGCGTGTCGGGTCACCGGATTGACAACACTTGGATTGTCCAAAAACGGTTACTAGCTTTTCGTTTATTTAACGGCGCTCATAGTGCTTATAATCTTGCATCTTTATTAGTTGATATTTTTGAGGAATACGATTTAAAAGATAAAGTTTTTTCTATTGCGTTTGATAATGCTTCAAACAACACGGCTTCTATTCCCGAGCTATCCCGATATTGCGAACCCGTTTGTAACGGTAAATTTTTTCATGTTAGATGTTTATGCCATATTTTTAATTTATGTGTAAAAGATGGTTTAAAAGTTTTTGACCATAATATTAATTCGATAAAAAATTCTATTTCACATGTGTTAAGTAGAAATATTCTTGTTCATAAGTGGTATAAATTTTTAAACGAGAAAGGTCATCGCCGTATCAAACTGCCGCAAGATGTACCGCATAGGTGGAACACGACTTATGATCTATGGAAAAAAACAAACAAAATTAAAAATACATTTTGTGAATTTTTAAATGAACATTGTCCGAGCGAATTTCGTTTGTATCCCTCTCTTTGGACCCAATGCAAGACGTTGATGGATGTTTTTGAATTATTTAAAAAATATACCGAGTTGTTTTCAAAATGTTATGAACCCACTGCACATTTAGTATTGCCTGCTAGTGTAGAAATAACTGCCGAGTTTGAAACATTGGAACATGACCCTGTATTATTTCAATCTTTAGGGCCGATGAAAGAGAAATGGAATAAGTACATGTTGCATATTCCTGACACTTATCTCATTTCTTCTATTCTCGACCCTCGTTTAAGATCGTTAGGTTTGTCTAACATGTTAAGTGCTTACTATGATGCTTTGTCTGATATTCATGGTGTGCCTCCGGTAGATTATAAACTTGAAGTAGAGAGAGTTGAGAATTTATTAAACACTTTGTTTGTTGAATATGAGCGTATGTATGGATTGAGAAACGACGTGGTTCCCAATCCATCCGCAAGTGCTTCTACTAACCCCGCGGTGTGCCCCGCGGGGACTTAAAAAAGTTCTGGACAGAATGAACGCGAAAAAACAGAAGGGAGCGATGACGTCAACCGATCAACGTACAGAGATATCAAAATATTTAAGCACAACATTTGAAGGCTGTGAAACCGATCATACCTATGATTTCGGTTTTGACTTATTGAAGTGGTGGAAGAGACATGCCAAAGAATATCCAGTACTATCAATGATAGCGGTCGAGTTTTTAAGTTGCCCTGTTTCGACCGTCAATGTTGAACGATGTTTCAGCATGGCAGGATATGTGATTAACAACAAAAGATGTTCTCTTCATCCCACAAATTTAGAGAAGCAAATGTTGTGTCAAGATTGGGTACGAGCCGAGCACAGGATGCAAGACGTTGTGTCAGAAGATGATGAGTCTCAGTTGGAAGGTGGTGACACTGAAACTTCAGGAGCAGGAGCAAGCGGTCGAACTACCGACATCGATTAAAGGTACGGATTTATATCTTTTTTTTTAAAAACAACACTATAAAAAAACAACACTACATAAAAAAATCAACACTATACAACACTATATAAAAAACAACACTATAAAAAATCAACATTACACAACACTATAAAAAAACAATAAATGGACAATATAAAAAAAACAACACTACATAAAAAAACAACACTACATAAAAAAACAACACTATACAACACTACATAAAAAAACAACACTACATAAAAAAATAACACTATACAACACTACATAAAAAAACAACACTATAAAAAATCAACATTACACAACACTATAAAAAAACAATATATGAACACTATAAAAAAACAACACAATATAAAAATCAACAATATACAACACTTAAAAAAAAACACTATATGAAACATTAAAAACTTATCAAAAAACTATATGTAAAAAACAATATACAACACTAAAAAAACAACACTATACAACGCTAAAAAAAACAACACTATACAACGCTAAAAAAAACAACACTTAAAATAACAAGAACTACGTCGCTTTGATTCTTTTATATGTATTACATATAAAAGATACGTAGGCAACCGGATTTCCGGTACAAGCGTTGAAAAAATAACAACACTATACAACGCTAAAAAAACAACACTTAAAAAAAATAACAAGAACTACGTTCGCTTTGATTCTTTTGTATGTATTACATATAAAAGATACGTAGGCAACCGGATTTCGGTACAAGCGTTGAAAAAAAATAACAACACTATACAACGCTAAAAAAAACAACACTTAAAAATCGAATATTACTATTATATTTATGATCGAATATATTACCTTTTATAAAAAATATTCATATTATATAGCGATCGTTAATCGTTTTAGTAATTATAATAAAAAAAAACAATAATTGTTATTGTAGTTAAAATAATAAGTATTATAAGAAAAGAAAAAAAAATGAATTTTTATAACCGTGGCCTGAACCGTGATCTGAACCGTGATCTGAACCGGATGAATAACCGGACACAAACCGGAAATAACCGTAACCGGATGTAACCGGAAACCGGCGGTTTCCAACCGGATAACCGGCGGTTACAATAACCGGACCAAACCGGAAAAATCCCAAACCGGAGGGTCCGGTTAAGGTTAGGTTAGGGTGTCTTATTTGGTCAGGTCTAGGGGCAGACGCACAATGACCCCACTTTCAGTAGTTATTAAAAATCTAAGAGCAATTGCATTAAAATATTTAACTAACATAAAATTTAAAATAACGGTCTTTACATGCCGGTAAAAATCATTTATAGAAGAATTTCTATTCAATTATTAGTTAGATGTAATGTACAAAATGAGAGTTTAGAAGAAGAAAAAAATTGTTTGAGCCTTGTAATAAAAATAACAAAAAAAGTGAGATATGTTAAAGCGTTTTTATACAACTTCATAACTATTCAAAAAAAAAAAAGTAAAAAACAAAACTATTCAAAGGATTCACGTTCTTATCGGTTTTGGTTTGCTATTGTTGGGTATATTGCTGTATTTGTTGCAGGTTCGAGGTGTGATAAGGTTGGGAAATCGTTGTGTGTCGAATGACATCGTTTTCGTCTTGAACAAAGGTTGTGCTGCAAATTTCCGTCAACTGGCACGCGTCAGATTGTTTTTAGCGCACGCCAAACTGGTTTTAGCACACGCCAAACTGATCACAAATTGACAGAATGTTTCTGTTCATGGTAAGCGTGCACCAAGGTGATTTAGCGCACGCCAACGATGCCAAGCAGGGAACAAAATACACTGTTCAGGTTTAGCGCGCACCAAGATGGTTTAGCGGGCACTAAAGGGAAGCAAAGTTGAACAGAATGCACTGTTCTGTTCTAGCGCGCGCCAAAGTAAAGCAGGATGTTACATGTTGTTTTGGACAAGGTTTAGCGTGCGCCAAAGCCCCGGTTAACCCATTTTGATATATTCTTGTGTACACTACAACCATATGTTGTTTGGTATGCATGCCTTAGGCGCATTATTTGGCACTTGGCAAAGTCTAGCATCGACTTTTGGTAGCCTCTGTTCAGCACCATAATAGAGACCCTCTACAGGGAGAATGTGAGAGCACCGGAAGACGACTGTTTAGGCCTTGTGGGATATTGACTTAATAGTCAATAGTCCTTTTACAGCATGCTATAGGTAGCTTAATTAGATTGTCCAGGACTAGATGTTCTAGGAAGCTTTTTTATGTGAATGAATCAGGTGATTAGATTAAATTCGTACTAAACATATGTGATGTTTCTAAAAGGTAAAACAATATAATCATTGGTGAGGCACGTTTATTCTTCATAGGATGAAACCATTACACCTCCAATTGGTCTGATGCCAAACGGACTCGTGTTCTCTTCCTCACGGAACTATCCATGCCCTTGAGGTGATGACAGTGTTGTGGTGCGATGTTCACCATACGTAGTGTCCATCAATCTTAGTGTAACAATTTACTTGAGCAAAGTTATACTAACTGATCTAGTAGAGGATGAGTGAGTTCTTCTATTATAACCTACGTCGTAGTGATTGTATGAATTATTCATGTTATATACCTGATTATTCTATCACTTACTGAGTATGATTTGTTGTAGTTTGCGGGGTGTGAAGATGATCAACAATACTTGAATTCCTACAAAATAAAAGACTTGGAACCTCTCCGTTTCACGAAAGAATCGTTGTCCCTCTTAAATTATTCGACCCCTATACTTTGTCCCGGGTATCTCGAATATTTAAGTGAGATAAAACTGAGAGAACAATCTTTAAACTTTGGACAAAAGATTAAAGAGCACTTTGAAGTTTTGAGTTATATAGAATAAATAACAAGGATGCTTACATATTTTTTTCTTATGTTTAACAATGTAAACTTGCTTATATATAGCACTTGGATCTGAAAAAGAGCAAAGGAATACGTCCTTTAAGTGATAGAAACCAAAAGAAAATGTACCATTTGGTTGTACCCACTTAAAACGGCCAAAAGACACCAAAATCAGTTTTTTCGGACCACGGGTGCCCATCCGTACGGATGCAGTTATCATCCGGACGGATAAATCACAGTATCAAAATTTTACAGTTTCAGCCTTTCATCCGTACGGATAGATTCTTATCCGTACGGATAACTCTCAATGAGAAAATTTGGATTTTCATTTCACATCCGTACACTCGTAAACACTTATATAAGCGTGCACTCCGCACCTCCATACTTATATTTTAGCTTTACGAGCATAACCACCCTTGTACTAAACCCCGATAACCTCAATGGCTTGTGATTATACTTAAATCACCAACATGATTGTACATACACCTTATTACTATTCCCATCCCGAGAAGGTGAATGGCAGGATGATGATTATGGTTATATATGACGGTGCCAATGACAGAGCTGGCGTTTGAGCTCGGGATTACACTGAAAATGTCATCTTTTATTTTATGCATTTCAATATTGTTTGAAAGGATGTAAATATTTGTTGTTTAAGAGTGTCTAGACTCCTATCTCTTCTGTTTCATTTGGGATTGTTACTGTTAAACAACATTCATTTCGTTGTTTTATCGTTTAATTTCCTTAGACGTGGAGTGGAAGTGTGGAACTGATCCGTTTTGTGTTTTTTGACATTTCCGAATCGTTTCCTTAGGTTGAATTCCTGCTTAATCTGATAATATCGAAATACAAGGCTTACGTATATATATTTTTTATTATTTCAAAAAAGAAATATACGTGCCGAGCGTTTTTTCAAATAAGGGCACGGTATCTAAGACGAGACGTCACGGTCGGGACTGCCCTAAAGTTGGACGGTACTCCGCCCATATATAGTTGGACGGTACCGCCCCACTTTTGGCCTTTACCGCCCAACTACCCGCAATACATTTTTTTTTCTTCGTAAAAGAACTCCTGTGCAAATTGCAGATAATATGGTTCCACCTTGGATTTTGATACAAATCCTCATCATCGTGGACAAACTCGAAAGTTCTTCTAAATCTAAAGTAGTTCCGCAAGATGATTTAGCTGGCTTGGATTTAAGAGATGAGTGGAAAAGAAAAATGGTATCTTAAACTAAACACAAAGGGACTATCTTTTCAGAGAAATGTTGTTTTACACTTACCAAGAGCCAAGAGTGGGCTTCTTTTGGATATTCCACACGTCTGTCATTCTGACCGTAAATGAGTCCGGAAAATATATACTATTCTGGCCAATTTATGGTCGATTCACACAACAACCATTCTGACCCAATTTGAGTCAGAATACGATCATTATACTGATTTTATTCTAGTCAGAATTTTGAATGTTTTTCATACTCAATACCGGTCGAAAGACATTCGACTAAAATTGAGTGGAAAAAACTTTTAATATTTCGTCCGAAATTCGGTCGAATCAATAAGTAGTCTTTCTTATATTTTTGTTGTTATCCCGACCCAATTCTAGTACGAATGTGTAGAGTATTCGGACTCAATATTGGTCGAATGATGCTCTCGACTATATATGAGTTTGGAAAACTTCAAACATTCTACCTAAAAGATGGTCAGAATCAACCAGTGTGGACTCATAACACGTATATTCTGACCATATTTCAGTATGGATAATGTGTCACATTCTGACCAAACTTTGGTCAGAATAAACGCGCGTAAAATAAAAAAAGTAAGGGCGAAATTGAAAATAAATTTCTGTGTGATAAGATAAAAATTGGTGTGAAAAGATATTTCCAACAAAAAATGTGTTTAGAGTTGAATTAATGAATGGATGATATTTTTTTCCTTATTTTGATGATTTCATTAAAATTATTATTCATCAGGCAGCAACAGCATACAATTAATGTACATGCTTATGAGCATGGGCGGACTGGGGCGTTTTCAGGAATTTAGTGATACAGATCGAAAATTTATTATATTTTACAATTACTAAGAGTAATTTTACATATTATAGTTCAATACGAGTCAATAGGGATCAATATATAAAAATAAGGGGTTGATACACATATAAAATGTGTATATAAAAAAAAATTCCACTGTAATATTTTTTTTAGCGGATCGGATGACCCAAATCTTAATACATAGAGCCGCCCCTGAGGGCGGACACAAGTGTACTCAAACGGGGTATGTGGAAATCATTAAAATGATAAATTATTTAAAATTGCATCATAAAGTCAATCATTTTGTTCATAACTCATGCACAAAGTTTTATTATCACACAATGAACCTTTTGAGATTTTGCTTGATGTTCAATGAAATGAATACCACTATGCAAATAATCATCGGAACGAATAATCAAAGTCAATTTATTTCATCAAAACAATAAATTATTGGTTTTTCAGGCACCATGTCTCACGAGCTACCCATGAAGTCCGTCTTACCCTCTTTAGAGAAATTCTATTACGTACAATGAGTCTTTCCTACGGAAGCTTATTTTAATATAAAAGCCCTACGATTTTAATGCGAATTTAAGAAATGACATATAATCCCTAAAAAAAACACTTCATTTCTTTAACATTCACAAAATTTAGTACAACACTTCCACATCACTTCTAGAGCTCCAACACTAAACAGCAATAGAATTCCCCTCTTCTTTAGTAGTGTGCAATTTCATCGCCACAAACGTCATCCCCTTCACAAACTCTTTAGGGCTTATAAGCCGCAGCAGGAAGAGTGCTAGCAGACGGGACAACCACCATAACTGAATTTTTTTCAGGAAAAAATAATAATCAAAATCATTGCGGGAAAAAAAAGAAGAAAAAAAGGTTGCTCGTAGAATTGACACAAGTAAAAGAAAATCTTCATTTTAAATTCTAAAAGAGAAAATTGGTGCTGAGAAAATGGCATCTAGTACTACTACTTCTTCTACAAAAGTGATGCAATTAACTTTACATATATGTAGAAATCTTGGAATCGCTCTTACCGTATGATATAGTATTAAAAATAACATATCATTTTTGAACTTACCGTTGAGTTGTTGTTCTGTATTTGCCGTTTTCCTTCTTCTTCTTGCGATGAAAATGCAGAGGCTTAATGTTTGAACTAACAAGACGACAATGATACAAACGATAACGACTGTCTTTGATTTTCCTGCAAAAATAATCAACAACTTTGGATACCATTAAAGGTGAAATAGTGATAGAACATACACAAATCTTAAGGGAGAAGATTCAATAATGTTTGGTTTTTGTCTCCTTTTGTGTCTAGTTGATGTGGTCACAACATTTTCTATTCCATGGATGAATCGACTATTACAACCGTTTGTATCGTAACTATTAACAAAACACATTTGTTGCTCTCTTGATTACCCCACCCTACAACACACAGATCCGCCCCTTGTCTGCATCATGATAACTAGCTAGTGCAAAAACAATGTGTTGTATCACTCTTGTGGTGTAACCGCTGCGATATAAATAGTAGATATTCCCTTACGCGAGTGGAAATAAAATAAAAAAAATGCTACAATTACAACAAAATAATAACAACACTAACACGACATATTTTTACATTAATCATTGAACACGTATCTACTCTATAGTTAATGTTAAGGAAATTAATGTTATTACCATACCGGTAATGACACAATGAGCGACGCAAATAGGTATAGCATCTCATACCGCTCGTGAAATATCCGACATTGTGGCTTAACGGCCGTATATAGCATCACATTTAATGTATTAAAAATGTATTGTGTCAGTATTTAAAAGAGTAATTAGCGCAAAACAAGTAATCAACTGTACCGGAGGTTGGTGGCGGTGACGGCGGTGCTAATGATGGTGATGGCGGCAGTACTGGCGGTTGATTTGGAAGCTCATTCAGGAAGGGGTATGTCTCATAGCGAAAAGAACAGCTTGGCGATAAAAACCTTGCTCCCACCCGACTCGAACAGAATTTCAACAAAGAATCCGCACTCAAATTCAAACAAGACATGCAATCACCTGGGGTAATATCGGGAGTACACTGCATAAATCCATAAATCGTCTCTACATTATTAGTGACGTTTACGTCTGCGTCGCTACTTTTCCTTGCTGAGAATTTACGAAAAGACCCATTGAACGCCTGGTTAACAAGATAAGCCGTAAACAAACGCAGCTCCTGACTATACAAATCCACATTCGAAGCATTATTTTTGTTCACAAGCAAATAAGAAGGATTTAAGGACATGATTCCGAGGATCGTCTTGTTTGTAGAGTATCTAAACATGCATTCTTCAAACCATATAAAGCCTTCTTTATGAGTATAAGGACAAAGTGTCGTTATAAGGTATTGAGCTGCATCGTTTACACAACCGCGACATAATGCACTTTCCACATCTCCTCTACAAAGGGCGATGGCGTTAACCTGATCCATATATATACGAAGGCATGTCAAAAAACAGTGGATAAAATACGGTATATTTTCAATATTTTTCTGAATCTGTCACTGACCTGATCAACATCTTGGCCAGCTGTGCCGTTGTAGAAACCGAATGTGTTGACGCCGGAGGCAACTGAAGAGAGGATGCTGTTGAGGTTTTTTATTAATATTGTGTTGTTGTTGTAATTTGAAATTGGGTTTGTGCAATTATGGAACAAAGATTGGGCAGCTATGTGATGAATTAGGCAAAGATTTATGTAACAAATTGTTGAGAGAATAATTTCCAGAGGACCCAAAAAGGTCGCCGCCGCCGCCATTAAATTATGTCTCAAAACAGACGACCCAAAGGAATGGTTTGGCGCACTACTTTTTTTTTTTTTTTTTATATACTCTACTCGTCGGTAGAACTATGTATACAATCGTTTACCTACACATTAATATTACTACCTCCGTTGGAAAATAACTGAAACAATTATATTTAAAATGTAAAATTTATTGTGTTTCTTTTCTACATCTATTTTTATTTATTAAGGTGCGAGAGAAGAAGTACAACATTGAATTAATTATAGAGTAAGGATTTTTTTGTCATTTTGACATTCAAATTAAATCATTAGCTCACATCATTAATATGTGTTTTTTTTTACAGCCGTATAAGTTATTTTGGGACGGAGAAGTATATTATTACTTTTCATTTTATTTAAAAATAGAGTAATGATATAGGCACAACGGTTGTACCACAACGATGGCATAACGATTATCTACACCGTTGATTTACATCTGATCAATTTAGACACATTATTATCAACGGTGCAGATTATCGTCGTGTCACTCATTGTGACACAACCGTTGTACATGTATCGTTACTCTTAAATATAATAATCAAGATTCACTGGAAAAACTAGCGCCTCAAAAAAGGACTACTTATCTTCTGGAAAGCCAATTGATTGGTCAACAAGTCATGATTCAATAAAAGTAATGCCATTCAGACATCTTCGATTCCAATAAAAAGAAAAAATGAAAAAAAAAAAAAAATTAGTGGTAGTGTCGAAGTCTCCTACCTTTTGACTCGAGAGAAGCCAAATGCAAGAACAAAACCGTTGTCAAGGACCATTGGTCCATGCCGAGGTCTAGAGTTCTAGTCTTATAAAAAATAAAAAGTGTAGATGAGTATTATCGTTTTTTTAAAAGAGAAAGAATAAAATTGCTAATGACTATATTAATTACAAATTTTTTTGTAGTATAGTAATAATGAATGTTATATCGATAGTCATATTTTGTATTCAATTATTTTTATTTCTTTTCAAGTATGCTTAGCGTAAGAAAGTAGAGAATTTATGATAAAATCTGATGAAAATACGAGTTCTTGATCAAAACCAATAAGGACAAGACGGGAAAACAAGTTGAAGAACTCATAAATCTGCAAAATGTTATTCTGCTCTAATCTGATGTTACAATGAGTAAATTAGCAACTAAAACAGATGAGGGGAAGCTTTGATTGTAACTGAAATCAGTTACAACTGCCTCGAAGTTCAACTGATTTCTAAGTTAGGTGTTCGACGTAATGCTACAGTGAACTTGCTGCCGTTAAATCTTCTTGCCTTTGGGTTTAGATTGCCATTAGGCAACATTCGACCTTCTAGTATTGATTCTGATTTAAGAGTGCGGGAAGTCGATGTTGTCTATACATTTGACTTTCACAATGTTGTTTTTGTGAAAATGGTGTGGTGTACCGACAGACGTGGGGCAATAAATAGATCAGTTGTGGTGCGAATAAATGTCCAATATATATTTAAGTATCTACAAAGTTGTTTGATACGTTGATTAAACGTATAAACCTTAATTCTACGCGGCTTTATTTGTTGGACACACTCTTCACGTTGTTGAATAGTGCAAACTAGGTCGTTTCTTTCTGATTCACCCAATCATTATTATGTTGAGCTACAATTTTAGTTTACAACTTTTTATTGTTGGAAGTGATTGGCACGCTTGGAATTAATCGAAGACTATGAAGGAATGTTTGGGCGAAGGGAGACAAGTTTCTATTCAAGGAAGCGAATGGAACGCATGTGATGTAAAGCTTAATGATTTATGAATGGTGAGATGTGAAAGTAATTTTCTTCAAGCAGAACGTTTTTCAGTAGCGGATGGAGATCGAAGACAAGAACATCACTTTCTTCACTTGTACCCTTACTTGGGTGTATTTATTTTCCATCTCTATATTTCCACATTGGGTTTACCATACATAGGTTTTAAGGAGGCATGAATATGACAGACCCAACCATTAGGCGGCTCAGACGAGTGTCTTAAACCCAACCAACAAGTAGTTAGGGGTCCTCAAATACTTGTTTTAATAAAAAAATCTAATAAGCCTAACTCAATTAACACAATGTCTTTATGCATTAAAATAAATTCTAATAGACCTAATCATCCCAATATTTTTCGGCGAGTTCTATTGGTACCACGTAAGAACTTCCGGCACCACGTCCATATGTAAATTTTTACATGTAACTATGATGCCGGAAGTATTTTTGGGACCCCAATAGAACTTACCTATTTTTATGTATTAAAAAAATTAGAATTTGTAATGATACAAATATTAGGCTAAATGGGTATGTCTTACTCTCATTAAAAAAAAGGGGTATGTCTCAACCCAATGATAAAACATTTGTGGCTCCCGTCTCATATCGATTTTGAACCAAGGGCATCAGTCTACAAATCGTCTAATGCCTCGATTTTCTTAGGGCCGGCCCTAGATAAAGCTACGTTTCGACAACATCTTTTAACATAAGGGGGATTAGGATATGATATTTTACGAAACTTTTTAATGATTTATAAATAAAAGGGTATCGTTTATAAAAGGAAATGTTAAAATGCTTGTCAAATGTATTAAAACCGCACGAATCTTCTTGGAGTGCTGAAAAATGGGTGAACATACATCCACCACATAAATAATTTAAGTGGTGATACATATATTATATATTTATTCACAACATCTTTCGCAACACTATCAACACCATTGATTGTATTGGAACTCATAACAATAAATGGTCTATCTTTTTAATCAATGAATATAAAACAAGTAGTGCAGGTGACACACTAACACTATACAAATGTGTAGTACACACATCATTTCCAAAATAATTTACTCCTTCCATTTTCTTTAACTTTCGGAGAGAAAAAAAAATACACATATTAAGAAAATGATTAATGTTTCTGAAATAGAGTGTAAAATAACAAAAATACCCCCATTCCTCTTTTTTTTGAGGGGTAAATACCCTCCATTCCTTGTTAATGGAAAATTGTATCAAAATTTGGGTCAATGAAATGAATGGCAAAAGAAGAAAAAAAATAACAAATACTATATTGATAATATAAATGACAGATAAATAAAAATAAAACATATTATGAAAAATGACCTTTAAAAAAACGAAAAGAAAATGTGAGAAATGAGAAGAAAAGTCTTTGGAGTCTTTTCTAAAATTTTATTTCATTGAAAATAATGCCCCTTGACCAGGGGCAGACGCACAATGACCCCACTTTCAGTAGTATTAAAAATCTAAGAGCAATTGCATTAAAATATTTCTTTTTTTTGAAAGCGCATTAAAAAATTTAAGTAAGATAAAATTTAAAAAACGGTCTTTACATGCCGGTAAAAATCATTTATAGAAGAATTTACAAAATACATGAGCTTTATTCGAACGATCCGTTATAAAGATTTTGAGGCATTTCACCATAAAAGTTAAGAGTTTACAAGAAGAAAAAAATTGTTTGAGCCTTGTAATAAAAATAACAAAAAGAGTAAGATATGTTAAAGCGTTTTTATAGAACATCATAACTATTCAAAAAAAAAAAGTACAAAACAAAACTATTCAAAGGATTCACGTTCTTATCGGTTTTGGTTTGTTAATTTTTATTGTTGGGTATATTACTGTATTTGTTGCAGGTTCGAGGTGTGATAAGGTTGGGAAATCGTTGTGTGTCGAATGACATCGTTTTCGTCTTGAACGAAGGTTGTGCTGCAAATTTCCGTCGACTGGCACGCACCAGACTGGTTTTAGCGCACGCCAAACTGATCATAAATTGACAGAATGGTTTTGTTCATGGTAAGCGTGCGCCAAGGTGACTTAGCGCGCGCCAACGATGCCAAGCAGGGAACAAAATACACTGTTCAGGTTTAGCGTGCGCCAAGATGGTTTAGCGGGCACTAAAGGGAAGCAAAGTTGAACAGAATGCACTGTTCAGTTCTAGCGCGCCAAAGTAAAGCAGGATGTTACAGGTTGTTTTGGACAAGGTTTAGCGTGCGCCAAAGCCCCGGTTAACCCTATTTTGATATATTCTTGTGTACACTACAACCATATGTTGTTTGGTATGCATGCCTTAGGCGCATTATTTGGCACTTGGCAAAGTCTAGCATCGACTTTTGGTAGCCTCGGTTCAGCACCACAACTGAGACCCTCTACGGGGAGAATGTGAGAGCACCGGAAGACGACTGTTTAGGCCTTGTGGGATATTGACTTAGTAGTCCATAGTGCTTTTACAGCATGCTAGGTAGCTTAATTAGATTGTCCAGGACTAGATGTTCTAGTAAGTTTTTTTATGTGAATGAATCAAGTGATTAGATTAAATTCGTACTAAACATATGTGATGTTTCTAAAAGTTAAAGCACTATAATCATTGGTGAGGCACGTTTATTCTTCATAGCATGGAACCATTACACCTCCAATTGGTCTGATGCCAAACTGACTCGTGTTATCTTCCTCACGGAACCATCCATGCCCTTGAGGTGATGACAGTGTTGTTGTGCGATGTTCACCATACGTAGTGTCCTTTGATTTTAGTGTAACAAATTTACTTGAGCAAAGTTATACTAACTGATCTAGTAGAGGATGAGTGAGTTCTTCTATTATAACCTACGTGGTAGTGATTGTATGAATTATTCACGTTATATACCTGATTATTCTATCACTTACTGAGTACGATTGTACATACACCTTATTACTATTATCATCCCGAGAAGGTGAATGGCAGAATAAATTCATTCTAAACCCAATAATAATAAAATAAACCCAATAATGAATTTTTGCATTACATTCTCATTATTTCATTAAACTCAATTTCCATAAAGTCTGAAATCTAGGGGCCTTTAGTTATTTAAGCTTGTCAACCGAAATTGTTGCAACAATAAGCTTATGACATAAATCATGCCATGAACAAGCTTGGACTCTCCAAGTTGGGTGAAAAGTCATTAATGCCCTCCCCCCTTCTTGATTTGGGGTGATTTACTTAACACTAAAAATGTAATTAACCCTTAATTAAAAATCTGATTAAACTTTGCTTAATCCGACCCCCTAAATTAGGGCGGGTAAATTAACCAACCCTAATTTACGTGCCAAAATCAGATCAGAAGCCAATTACTCTGCTTCCGCCCCTCTCTTCGCAAAGCCAATAACTCTGTTGTGTCTCTCCCTCGGTGTCCAGTCATTGTCCTCGCCGGAACAGCCCTCTTTTTCTTCTTCTCCGTCAATCATTGTCCGAGCCGAGCTGGGTGGTAATCGAAAGGGTTTCTTGGCTTTCCATATCGGTATGTGAATGTAAACTAAGCTAATACCATTGAATTGCATGTAAATGATTGAGTTTGTGGTGTATATGATTTTGGAGATTAGGAATGTGTGTATGTGGTGTTGAATGATTTAGGGAAATTGAGTTTGTTAGTTTACTTACCCTGCGGGATTAGCTTAAACCGTGTGTTTAACTCTGAATTGAATTGAAAATGGGGGCAACCCTAATTGAAAATGGATATTTGATTTGAATTGAAATGGTTAAATGTTGAATTGGTGATTTGTGCAGTTATTACCCGGTATGACTATATATATATATATATATATATATATATATATATATATATATATATATATCTATTTGGTTATATCTAGCTGCATTTCCAGGTGAATGGTAATCGTATTAATCTTAAAATATTGATTATAGTGTGACACAAGTTTAAACTTGTTAATGTCTATGTGAACTTCTATCTGCATTTCAAGGTGAATTGATTATAGTGTGACACAAGTTTAAACTTGTTAATGGCTATTTGAACGGAATTGAAATTGATTTGTGATTTAAAATAAATTGAATGCAATGCTACATTCCAGAGTCATGGATTTTGTCTATGTGTATATTGGTTTGTAATTATTGTATTGAATAAAAACAGGATCTCGGTGAAGCGTGATGGAAGATAAAGTTTGTATTTTTATATTTTACCCTGTGGAGATTGAAAAATACGTCAATGGTCTATGGTCTTGGAAGTATGTAGGGTGTGAATCTGAAGAAGTTTCGACGATTTTGAGTGTCAAAAAGAACATTGAAGAATTGTATGACATGGTTAAAAAATGAGTTGGAAATCGATACAACTAACTATGAGTTTGAGATGAAATATATGGTCCCCATTAGTAAAGCTAGACCGATGGTTCTTGATTGCGATAAGCTTGTGAATCGGTTTATATATGTTTGTAATTTAAAACAAGATGCTTTATTAATATGTTTGAAGGAAAAGGAAAAGTGTACCGAGGTTTATGAAAGTCAAGAAACATGTGAAGTAGTAAATGTGTCGGAAAGTCAAGAAACATGTGTTGAAAGAGATGAAGAGACAGATGTTGATGTTTTGGCAAATGGGATGAAAGAGATGTTGGATGTAAGAAGAGAAAACATGGAGACATGTGTTGAAAAGAATGTTAATGAAGAGATAGATGTGGATGTTGTTGGGAATGCCATTGAAGAGATGTTGGATGTAAGAATAGAAAGCATAGAGACATGTGTTGAAAAGACTGTTAATGAAGAGATAGATGTGGATGTTGTTGGGAATGCCATGGAAGAGATGTTGGATGTAAGAATAGAAAGCATAGAGACATGTGTCGAAGATTCTCATTTGAACACGGGGGGTGACAACATGGACTTTAATGAGCAACTTGAAGACTCCTTATTGGTGAATTTGTGTGAAGATGTTTATTTAGAATAATCATATCAGAGAATTAGCATGAGCGGGGCTGATGAATTGTCAAATGAGAATCTTGATGGCTTTGTTGTGAGAAATGAGATTGTTGATCCCTTGAATGCATCCCCAACTATGGTTAACGTGGAAAGAATTGAACATGAAGACTTTCGTTGTAGCCGTACTGTAGGTGATACTTTAGTGTGCATTCCCGAACATGAAGACTTTCGTGTGAATGATCCGTTTAAATGCAAAAGTTTTTTGGTATTCAAACTTGCGAAGTTGGCTACGAAGTACAAGTTTGAATTCAAAACGCAAACTTCCAACAAAAGCGTTTATTCAGTTTTATGTGAAGCCGCCGGATGCAAATGGCGTTTGCGAGCCACCAAACTTCAAGCACCTTCTGAGCGATTTGTAGTGGTAACGTATGCAAATAAGCATAGCTGCCCACCTATTGCTCCTCGAAAAGACCATAGACATGCTACGCACAAGCTAATTGGCACATACTTTGCCAAAAGGTTTAAAGATGCCAATCGTATTAACGCCCCAAAGGACTTGATGCATGATTTCCAGCAAGAATTTGGATATGATGTAACTTATTGCAAGGCGTACAGGGCTAAGGGTTATGCAGAAGGATTGATAAGGGGTAATCCAAACAAAAGTTGGGGAGAATTACCCAAATATTTTTATAGGCTGAAGGCTAGAAACCCGGACACTGTATATCATATTGAAAAAAGTGATGGGAATGTTTTCAAATACTTTTTCATGGCACTTGGTCAAAGTATTGAGGGATTTTATTTGGCGATGCGGAAAGTCATTTCTGTGGACGGCACGCATTTAAAAACGCGTTATAAAGGGACCTTACTTGTGGCAACATGTCAAGATGCAAATCATCAAATATTTCCACTTGCTTGGGGTGTTGTTGCTTCTGAAAGTATAGAGTCTTGGACATGGTTTTTTGATAAGCTAAAACTCATCATTGGGGACACGAATGATCTTGTGATACATTCTGATCGTGCCGATAGTATTAAAACATCTTTCAAATCGGTGTTTAAGAATGCGCACCATGGGCATTGCATGTATCACATGCAAAAGAATTTGAGGATGAAATATCCCAGACGTGGTGTGGGAAAGCTCTTTCAGAAAGCTGCAGAGGCCTATACAGAAGCATATTTCAAGTTGCATTTCGAAACTTTATGTAGTAAATGTCCGAAAGCTTACGAATATTTGAAAGAAGCATAATTCCCTATGTGGGATAGAGCTAAATTTGAGGGATTTCGTTACAACATAATGACCACAAACCATGCCGAGTCTGTGAATGCTAGGCTAAAGCGTGCACGAGAATTTTCAATTGTTGGGTTGATTGAACATATCCGGGAGATGTTACATGATTGGTTTGCTAAAAGAAATGAATCATCTACAAATTGCCAAGATGCTCTTACTCCCAAAATTGAAATCGAAGTGAACAAAAGCTTCGAGTCAGCCAAACGATTTTCAGTTAATACACTTTCCTCAGATAAGTATGATGTTCGCGACAAGGATGCTGTTATTTCTTACATCGTTGAGTTGGATTTGAAGACGTGTACATGTAAAAAATTCCAGATGGATATGTATCCATGCGAGGATGCAAAATGTTCTTTGTGTTGAAGTATACGGGGAAGCAAGCCTCCAAGTATTGCACTTGGTATTATAGCGTCAATTGTTGGAGGCTAGGTTATTCCAAATGTGTGTATCCACTTCAAAATGAAGATGAATGTGTGTATCCCGATGATGTGCTTAACGATGTGGTTTTGCCACCGAAGGTGCCAAAGAGACAAAGTGGACGGCCATCAAAAAAGAGGAAACGCTCAGCCGGGGACAGAAAGACGAAGTATGTTTGTGGAAAATGCGGTGTCAATGGTCATTACGCTTTCACTTGTAAGAATTTGATTGGTGGAGAAATGTTCACCAGCGACACTCCTACTTTGCCATGATAAGGTATTGTATGTATTAATATTTAGAGTTCTTTTTATATTCAATCATGTTACATTGCATTAAGCTTGTTACCTTTTTTCTTTGACAATGTTCCAGGAAGGCGATGGGATACATATTGTGGCTGTTTAAGTATTAATGTTGATGAAGAGGATGAGATGTTTACATATTGTGGTTGTTTAAACATTGAGGATGATTGGTCGATGTGTAAGATTCGAAGACGTAACTTATGTTGTATTTTGAATAATGGAAAGTGATGTGTTGATGTGTTTGTTTGTTATTGTATTTTGAATAATGGCAAATTCTATGTGTTGGTTGTTCTTCTTTGGTTGATTGGTTGATGTTTAAATCTGGAAGATGTAGATGATGTTGAATTTTGAATGATGGCAAATTGATGTGTTGGTTGTTCTCATTTGTTTAATGTGAAGGGAAGTTTTTCGAGTGTCACGAATGTTGTGTTTTGCGTCCATTAAGGGTGTTGTAAAACATTCACTCTAGAAACAGGTTTAAACTTGTGTTGGCCCTGGAAACAAGTTCAAGCTTGTGTAGCCCCAGGAAACGGGTTTAAGCTTGTAAAACATTGATGTGTTGGTTGTTCTCCTTTTTGTTTAATGTGATTACCATTCAAATCCTTCAAATAACCATTAGATAAGAAAACCAAATGAAATGTACAGAAATATACAGAGAAATACAGAATACCAAGAACTTAAGTTTTTATTTCGTAAGATGAAATACGAAATAAAAGGTTAGACAAGTAATAGTCAATAATACAAGTTTCTTTTGAGATTAATTGTTCCATAGCCTGGTCTTCTCAAGTAGTGTCTCCAGGCAAGCAATCCTTTCTCTATCATGGAGTAACATTTGAACCATGGAATCTGAATTGCGACCTCTCAATAACTCAGTGACGTTGATCTCAACTTGTTCAATTTTTTTTTTGCATCATTGTCTCGCATGCACTTTATCATTTCAATATCATTTTGAAGGACACCGATTGTGCATTCAATTTTATCTGTTTTCTTCATCAAGTTCACAGATGTAACATCTTCATGTGGCCCAGTAGATGAAGACACCTTGCCATATGGCCTAGTAGATGAAGACACTTTGCCATATGGCCCAGTAGATGCAGACACCTTGTCCTGCTATATGAAATAGTCACATTTGACTTCATCATCCTGCAAAATAAGAAATTCCAATTATTATACAGACACATTATCCCTTGAAAGTAAATGGAAAGTATAACCAAAATAATTAGTCATACCAGCCAATAAGGACAACCGTAGAACAGTCTCCCTGGGTTAACATCTGTTCTTGAAGTCACCAATTTTGCAGGAACGCCACATTTGCATAACAATGTACGCTCATGAAATGTCCCAGATTCATTTACCTTGCTAGAAGAACTGGAAATCGGAGAAGTACCCTTCATATTTTGCTTCAGGTTCGTTTTAGAGATTGCAGGCACTATGATAAGAATTGTGCATAATTGAGTATTAAATGGTCTGTCTATATCTCAAATAAATAACTAAACGCCCCTAACAAGTACTCCCGATTCACAAGAGTGCAATCTATGAGTGAATTTGACTGCTTCTTCGTTTAAAAAAAAACATAATTCATAAGAGCATAGTAACTCACCAAAATTAGCTCTGTTAAGTAATTGATGTCTAGGTAAATTCACCCCAATATGTTAGAAATTAGCTCAAATTCACAAAAATGTAACAAAATTCTGGAAAAACAAAAGAGTTGCCTCGGAAAGCCCCTGGAAGAAAAGCTAAAACAAAAGAGCAGAGTAACTCACCAAAATTAGCTCGTTAAGGCATTGATGCTCGTTAATTCAAACAAATATGTTAGAAATTAGCTCAAATTCAAAAAAATGTAACAACATTCTGGAAAAACAAAAGAGGTACATCGGAAAGCCCCTAGAAGAAAAGCTAAAACAAAAGACCAGAGTAACTCACCAAATTAGCTCTGTTAAGGCATTAATGCTCTGTTAATTCACACAAATATGTTAGAAATTAGCTCAAATTCAAAAAAATGTAACAACATTCTGGAAAAACAAAAGAGGTACATCGGAAAGCCCCTAGAAGAAAAGCTAAAACAAAAGAGCAGAATAACTCACCAAAATTAGCTCTAGTTGGTTTCTTTAATGGAGATTTTGAAGGTTGAATGGTGGGAAGATCAAAAGAGGGAAACACATCAATGAAAGGGGCGGGGGTGTACTTGTGTTGGTTAGAGGGGTTAGTTGTGGGTGAAGAATTCGAATCAAATCAAATAGGGGAATTTCAAAATTTCAAAATTTTGGGCGATTCTTAGCGGGAAACCAAAAATTTTGGTTGCAACAATTGAGAGGTTAGCAGCTTAAGGGCGGGAATTGATGATGATGGAGGGGAGAGTAGGGTTCCGATCAAATAATTAAAAACAAATACAAAATAATCCAAATAATATTTATTTTAGTTACATCATTTGATTATATTTATTTATTCTAGTTACATCATTTGATTATTAAAAAAAATAGTTAATACATCTTCTTACTACTAAATAATAATTAATAATAATAATTAAAACAAAATTAAAGGGACTTCCGATTCATTAGAACTACTTATTGTGTGACATATACTCACGTAAGACACCCTAAACGGACTTATTGAGTGACATAATCACGTACTTATTGAGTGACATAATCACGTAAGACACCCTAAACGTACTTATTGAGTGACATACTCACGTAAGACACCATAACCGGACTTATTGTGTGACATACTCACGTAAGACACCATAAACGGACTTATTGTGTGACATACTCATGTAAGACACCATAACCGGACTTCTGATTCAATTAGGACTACTTATGGTGTGACATACTCACGTAAGACACCCTAAACGGACTTATTGTGTGACATACTCACATAAGACACCCTAAACGGACTTATTGAGTGACATACACACGTAAGACACCATAAACGGACTTATTGTGTGACATACTCACATAAGACACCATAACCGGACTTCTGATTCAATCAGGACTACTTATGGTGTGATATACTCACGTAAGACACCCTAAACGGACTGATTGAGTGACATACTCACATAAGACACCCTAAACGGACTTATTGAGTGACATACTCACGTATGACACCATAAACGGACTTATTGTGTGACATACTCACGTACTTATTGTGTGACATACTCACGTAAGACACCATAACCGGACTTCTGATTCAATTAGGACTACTTATGGTGTGACATACTCACGTAAGACACCCTAAACGGACTTATTGTGTGACATACTCACATAAGACACCCTAAACGGACTTATTGAGTGACATACACACGTAAGACACCATAAACGGACTTATTGTGTGACATACTCACGTAAGACACCCTAAACGGACTGATTGAGTGACATACTCACATAAGACACCCTAAACGGACTTATTGAGTGACATACTCACGTATGACACCATAAACGGACTTATTGTGTGACATACTCACGTAAGACACCCTAAACGGACTGATTGAGTGACATACTCACATAAGACACCCTAAACGGACTTATTGAGTGACACACTCACGTATGATGATAGCAAAATAACTAAGCGCTAACTTTAACCGACGAGTATCGAATCAACGAGTAGTATAGTGATAGCAAGGTCGAATCCACGGGGAATAACGTTTAAGTACCAAAGTCGACGTAGAACTTAGTTTAGGTCAAGATTGCGGTGGAGAGATATTACACTAGTGCGAAAGTAAAAATTAGCGACGGTTGTAGTTCTAGTTATTAAAAGGTATAGCCGAATTATGATCCAACGAGTTATTTTTACCCCTAAGGGAAGACTTGACAAGGAGCGTGTTTTAACCAACCTTCCTTTCCATAGTAATTTTAACGACATCCATGGGTGCCAACTCCTAATTCTGGTGTTAAGATCTGAACAACTCTCACTCAACACCCTATGTGAAGTTAATTAATTTTCCCTTTAGAAAACCGATTAACCCAACATGATTACGCTCTTAGAGTCGCTCGAACAACGATGACAAACCTCTGTATTGGAAACGGTCCTAACAACTAGGCCGAATCTACGCAACGATCCCAAAACCCCTTTTCCCACATCTCACCGCAAAATACATTTATAGGTTCGATATGTGTGACAGTGAACTAAATGATCAGTTTAATTCAAAGACGTTCAGATTAAGTTTTAGGACGTGGATTACTCATTAAAACATTATTTTACGCGCTACACAACTCCCGTTTAATCCCCTTTAGGGCGTTTTTACTCGTTTTTACATAATTCGACTATACGTACGTTTAGCTATTCATTTTGGCGATAATAACGGAATGATTAATGGAAATTATATTAACGACGAAAAGTAAAAGCGAATTCATTTTTTTATAAGTACATATATATATTTATATATATATAGATATATAGTTATATAGCTAATAATATATATAAGTGCATAAAAGTAAATATACTATACATATATATATAAGTGCGTAAAAGTAAATACGTAAGTAAATGCGTAAAAGAAAATATATATATATATATATATATAACTAATTATAAAAGGAATAACTTAAAAAGAAATAAAAACAAAACAAACAAGAAAAGAAAAATATAGATTATATATATGTATATATTAGGTACATATATATATACTAGGTACATATATATATATATATATATGATACGTATATATATATTATACTATATTTCTATATATATAAATAGCTAATATAACATAAATAACATAAAAAGAAACAAAATACAAAACAAAGGAAATATATATAGATATATATATATATATATATATATATATATATATATATATATATATATATATATATATATATATATATATATATATATATATATAGTACGTATATGTATATATATATATCAATATGCTAAAAAAAACAAAACAAAACAAGAAAGTAATAATTTTATAAAATTACCCGATTACAATGTTGTTGATTCCGAGATTGTAGTCTTCCGGACATTACAACGACTACAGCAACACCGAGCTACCGATAATTTCTCGAGCATTACAACGATACTACTACTGCTAAATTATTTCCGGCATAATGCCGTTGCTAAAACTAAAAGAAAAAAAACGAGAGAGATAGATATATATATATATACACAAAAGATATATATATATGGGGTGTACAGCTGCTGCAAATGCTCTCAGTATATATAGGCAAAGATAAGGGGGTCGGATCGATCCGAAATTGTGCCGGATCGATCCGAGCTCATCATCACTAATGATTACAGTAACATGCAGCACATGCAGGAGAATATAATTATATATAATTATATATTAAACTTCTAAAATTCATATCTCGAGTTGTAGACCTCCAAAAATCATGATTCAAACGTCATTAGAAAGCTCTCGGAAAATTCTTCAACTTTCATGAAGGACACTTCTTCAGAAAACGTCGTTTTGATGGGCCATTCCCATTACGTGTCGTTTGCGACATTTTCCTTAATACAAATCAATTAGCCACTTGACCACCATTTGAGTTGTAGAAATCCGATTGACTTGATTCAAAATCCATTGGAAAGCTTTCTTGAAGATATACAACTTTCATGAAGGATTCTTTTTCAGAAAACGCCTTTTTGATGAGCCATTCGTATGTCGTGTCGTTTTCGGGATTTTTACTATTACGAATCGATTAGCCACTTGGTCATAACTCGAGTTGTAGACCTCCAATTGACGTGATTCAAAATGCGTTGGAAAGCTTATGTGAAGATCTACAACTTTCATTAAGGCCACTTCTTCAGAAAATTCCGTTTTAATGGGCCATTGGTTCGTCGAAGATATAAATCGTTAGTGGTACTACGAACCACCGATCCACTTGACCTTTTAAGCTCGTGGCACACTCTTATATCCCCATAAACACCTCTTTTAGGCCTCAAAACGTGTCGTTACTCGGGATTTTGGTCAACCTATAATTCTGCAATAAACCACCAAAATACCAAACGTAAATCCGACACGACACTCCGGTTACTAAACCGGTACAAAAACTAATAAAAACACATAAAAACACGATATTTTATAAAATAGTCACGACTTATACATTTTTATGAAACTAAGGAATTAATGACTTAAAATGATATAAAAATGCTCAAAATGATATTAGAAACGGGGTGAAATGTTATGAAAATAACTGTGAATTTTTCCGTTATCACAACCCCCCACTTAGCTTTTGGTCGTCCTCGAACAAAATAAGCGGTAAAATAAAATGAATGAAGGAAAAATTCATGAAAAGATAAGATGTAAGGAACAACCAAATGATATAACCTTTAGAATTATAACCAGGCGTTAACCTCAATATAAGCGTATAACGAGTGCGTGTGTGACAAGCCTTTTCAATTTCCACTATCCTCTCTTGAATAAATCAAGCAAACGCACTAGTATCCATTCGGACAATCCTAATAACTTTCCTAGGTATAGGCGATAATGATTCCACACAAAGTCCTCCCGTGTACTTATTAGGATAATCCCTAAAGCATATCATTTAGTTTATACTGGGGATAGTCAGAAGATAACTAAGTTTTCAACCAACTTTTTCTTTTCTTTTCTTTTTTTTTTTTTTTTCACATGTATAGTATATGCCCTCATTCCTAGCAATAGGATGTTTCGTGATAACACCCTAGCTAGACTACAATCATCAGGCAATCGGGAGCTTTTAAACCTCATAGTGATATAGGACGTTTCGTGATAACGCCCTACCGCACTCAAATCATTGGTAGCTACAACCGACATATATATAGTTCATCTTATTTTAACATTCTTTCTATCACATTCAAACCTTCGGATATTCACAAGTACACGTTCAAAAGTTAGGTACTAAGTTACTTGCTATTATCTCAGAATAACCACTAGGATACCGAATGGATACGAGTTTAAAATTTTCGCTTCAATATCAAAGGCTTACGTGAAGGAATTCATGTTATACAAATAGATTTAGGCTAAAATGCACTTACGGTTCACATTGGTTATACATATCCAAATTGATCATTACATCTTTAAATTCATGAAATATATACCTTATACAGATTATTTTAATCAACTAAATAATGCTTGAAAAAGAATCAAAAACTAAGGGTTTAAACACTTACTGCCATTTCTAAACCAACCACGACTCTACCCCCCACTTACGATTTTGCATTATTCTCGCAGTGTAAATGAGATAGAGAGGAGAACTTAGCTTATAAACTTGGCGAAAAGGTGCTATCGAATCCCGTAACAGCCATGAGAAAGCACGTCCCGAATCCCTATATCAAAACCAAAACAAAACAAACACGGGACATGGTCCTCGTGCCAAAGTATGCAATAGAGATATGGGAATAATAAGATAATGGCACTGTCACGTCAGAAAATTCGATAGGCTATATAATAGCTTTAGATGGAAAAATCACCCACACGGGTAGAGCACAAAACATCTAAGCATATACGTATCACATGAGCATATATCATAGTCAAGACATCAATTCATAGATTCATTTTTATTACACACAGTTTTATTAAGGCGGGAATACTCACCACTATACTACAACAACAAGAAATTTGAAACAGACTAGATCATAAAATGAAATGTGTGAAAGAGTATTGAGTTTTTTATACCCAGATCCTCAAGGATTCAATAACCTAAGTCCAAGAAATGATACATTTGAATTTTTATCTTTTTCTCTCCATCGGGATTTTCGGATAACCACCTAATCATTCCCTCTTAATGAAATTCAAACATTCATCCTGAGACTTGGTTGTGCTTTGTGTTCATCTTTCATACAGATTCTACATTTCATTAAGACTAGTCTTATTCAAATTATCTTTATTATTATTATTATTAACGGGCTGCCTCCCGGTAGCGCTTTTGTTTAACGTCGTTGGCTCGACTAAGATTCAGAAACGATTTAACAAGGCTCGGGATCAGTCAAATGCACAATCTCAAGAGCCTCATCGAATGGTAACTTCTTATACTTTTTTAGACGAAGGCCGTTCGTGATGAACGTTCCATGCTTCGGATGTGTTACCTCGATGGCTCCTGAGTCGAAAACTCGTAATACCGTATATGGTCCTGACCACCTTGACTTAAGTTTGCCTTGAAATAAATGGAGGCGAGTATTATAGAAAAGGACCTCATCACCTACGCCGAAAATACGAGGTTTGATCAACTTATCATGAAGCAATTTGGTCTTTTCCTTATATTTCGCCGAACAATCGTAAGCTTGAAGGCGAAACTCATCTAACTCATTTAATCGGGCCATCCTTCTTTCACCGATTAATGCGTCATCCATATTTAGATTCTTAATCGCCCAATAGGCCTTATGCTCTAACTCTACGGGGAGATGGCAGGCTTTGCCAAAAACAAGCATGTAGGGTGACATACCTATTGGTGTCTTGAACGCAGTTCGGTGTGCCCAAAGCGCATCATCTAACTTCTTTGACCAATCCTTAAGGTTAGAATTTTGTCTTCTCTAAGATTCTTTTGATTCCCCGATTGGACACCTCTACTTGGCCACTAGTCTGAGGATGGTAGGCAGTACCTAACTTATGAGTGACCCCATACTTTATTAAAAGTTTATTGAAATCTCTATTAGCAAAGTGACTTCCATTATCACTGATTATTGCTCGAGGTATTCCATACCGGGATATAATATGTTTCTTAAGAAATTTTATGACTACATGTTTGTCGTTAGTGGGTGAAGCAATTGCCTCAACCCACTTTGAAACGTAATCACAAAGCGACAAGAATGTACCGATTCCCGAAAGAAGACGGATATGGTCCCATGAAGTCTAATCCCCATATATCAAACACTTCACACACTATTATCGGTTTCGGGGCATCTCATTTCTCTTGGAAATCCTTCCCGAGCGTTGAAAGCGTCACACATCTTAACATAAGCATATGCATCCTTGAAAATAGTAGGCCAATAGAACCCACTTTGTAACACCTTTAATGTCGTTCTCTCGCCCGAGAAGTGGCCACCGGCCTCTTTATCATGGCGAACGAGAGAATACTCACTATCTCACTGTCATCAACACATCTTCTCAGGATTCCATCAGCACATAGCCTAAAAAGTAAGGGATCTTCCCACACATATCGGTTCACCTCACTATAAAACTTCTTTTTTCGGTTTTCATCAAACTCGGGATCTACAAATCCACACTCGTAATAATTAACAAAAGGTGCATACCAAGGGTTCCCATTCTTTCCTCTCTGCAGAAGTTTCCTCTCTTAACCGGGAGCATCGTATCCACTACGAACAAGCGCTCATCCCGAAAATGATCATCAATTTCAACCCTAATAGAGTGTTTCTTGTCTCCCTGTTCCATCCTACCGAGGTGGTCACTACTACGTTCTCACACCCCTTTCGATTCTTAATTTCTACGTCGAACTCTTGAAGTAGTAAAATCCATCTTAACAAGCGTGGTTTTGCATCCTTCTTGGCAAATAGATATCTCAACGCAAAGATGGTCGGTGTGAACTATGACTTTCGATCCAACCAAGTATGACCGGAACTTATCGAAAGCAAAAACAACGCCTAAAAGTTCCTTTTCGGTTGTGGCATACTTTTGTTGAGCCGAGTTCATGGTATGACTCGCATAGTAGATAGGGCGAAACAACTTGTCAATCTTCGACCTAGGACGGCTCCTACAAGATAATCACTCGCATCACACATCACTTCGAACCCCTTAGACCAATCGGGTGCTACTAAGATAGGAGCCGAAGTAAGAAGTTTCTTAAGGGTTCGAAAAGCATCTAGGCATGCCGCATCAAAAACACGGGGGCTCCCTTCATCAATTGAAGAGTAAGAGGTCTAGCAATGTGGGAAAAACTGGAATGAATCTACGATAAAAACCTCGCATGTCCCAAGAATGAACGTAGAGTCTTCGATTCGTAGGCATAGGAAGCTTAGAAATTACCTCTATTTTTGCTCTATCGACCTCTATTCCTTTCCCCGATACCTTATGTCCTAAAACAATTCCCTCGTTACCATGAAATGACACTTTTCCCAATTTAAAACCAAGTTTGTCTCTTCACAACGTGCAAGCACCTTATCAATGTTCGACAAACACTCATCAAAAGTATCACCAAAAACACTAAAGTCATCCATAAAAACTTCCATGAAATGCTCTATCATATCAAAGCAAAGATGGCCATCATGCATCGTTGGAATGTCGCGGGTGCATTACACAACCCAAACGGCATTCTTCTAAATGCAAAGGTGTCATACGGACACGTGAAAGTAGTTTTATCCTGGTCATGTATATCGATGTGAATTTGATAATAGCCACTAAAACCATCCAAAAAGCGGTAGAAATGCATGACCACTTAGACGCTCTAGCATTTGATCAATAAAGGGTAGGGGAAAATGATCTTTCCTAGTCTTATCATTTAGCATGCGAAAATCAATACAAACCCTGTGACCAGTAACTAAACGAGTAGGAATAGGCACACCTTTTTCATTAAGCTCAACTGTAATGCCTCCTTTCTTAGGCACGACTTGCGTGGGGCTCACCCATTCACTGTCGGAGATTGCGTAGATTATTCCTAACTCAAGCATCTTTACCACGTCTTTCCTCACCACCTCTTGCATATGTGGGTTTAGTCGTCTCTGAAACTGCCTGACCGGCTTGGCATCTTCTTCCAGAATGATCTTGTGCTTGCAGATATCAGGACTGATCCCTTTTATGTCAACCATCTTCCATCCGAAGGCCTTTTTGTGTTTTTTCAGAACGTGGATCAACTTAGCTTCCTGCAAAACGGTTAGTGCAGATGAAACAATAAGAGGAAGTAATTCATCAGGTTCTAAAAACACATACTTTAAATGCTTAGGAAGTGGCTTCAACTCCAGATCAGTAGGTGGTTCCTCGATTGACGGCTTTGGCAACTTGCCAGTCAAACCGAGCTCTAGCTTCTTATTCCAGCTTGCGTCAACAAAAGGAGTTGCCTCCAAATGATATACCTGAACTCTCATTTGTGGATCATCATCCTCGCGGTGCTTGACTTCATCAAGCATTCTTCCATTGGTTCTTGGTATCCCCGCGAGGTTAGTGTGCTCCACAATACAAGGATATATAGCATCAACAGAAAAACAATCACTCTTTTCATCATTAGGATGCTTCATCGCCTTATACACATTTATGGCTACACTCTCTTTCCCGACTCGTAGTATAATCTCTCCCCTCTTAACGTCTATCAAGGTCTCTCCTGTGTTCAAGAAAGGCCGACCTAACAAAAGTGGGGTTTTAGAATCCATATCCATATCTAAAACTACGAAGTCAACGGGGAAAACAAACTTGTCTACCTGCACCAACACATCTTCAGCTACCCCTAGAGGTTTCCTAACGAGACCTATACGCCATCTGTAAGGTCATTCCTGTTGGCTCTAATGCTCCCAATCCCAATTTCTCATAAACTCCTCTAGGCATCAGGCTCACAGAAGCCCCTAGATCACATAGCACATTTTTAAACACAGTTTCTCCAATGGTAATTGGGATGGTAAAGCTACCTCTATCCTGTAACTTGGGAGGTATCTTATTCTCAAAGATTGCGTAACATTCCCCACTCAAATGCACCATCTGTTGCATCTTCTCCTTACTCGACAACATTCCTTTTAGAAACTTAAAGTATGGGGGAATGCTCGAAATTGCCTCTAATAGGGGAATATTCACCTCTACCTTCCTTAAAAGATTCAGAAATTTTGCTCGACCACGGGTCGGGATGTCCTTTACGGTTCCCTTAGGAGGATAGGGTAAAGTATTCACATCAAAATCGGGGGGGAGGAGGAGGAATTCGTTTTTCTTACCTCTTTCTTTAGGCGGTGAGGCTTCTTCTTCTTTGATGTCCAAGACCACATAGTCTTTCTTCGGTCTTTGCCCTTCCAATGCTTTCTTATTTGCCTCGGCCAAAGCCTTTTTCGTGGCTTCCAATTCTTTCCTCATTGCTTCCATTCTCTGCTTGATATTGCCAGTCTCTAAATCTTCGATCTCGACTTCACCATACATAGCTCCTTCACAGTCAACTGCTTTCTCTTTCTCAGCTTTCTCAGTTTCTGCCTCTTCAGCCCACAATTCTTTCTTTTTGTCACTCAGCCCGACCTCTTTACCACTTCGTGTGAACACAGCATTCACATCCTTTGGGTTCCTTTCAGTGTTACTCGGGAGTCCACCACTTAGATTTGTCTTCAGAGTGTCGGTTATTTGACCTACTTGGGTCTCCAAGTTTCGAATGGCAGAATGTGTGACCACTTTTTGCTCTATAGCATTCTTATTTAACTCGAAACATTCTGTCTAATTTCTCCGGGAGTATCTCATTGGCCATCTTTTGAACACCGAATTGTTTGGTTCTTGATTGCTTTGATTATTCGGTGCGGATGAGCGTTTGGATGTTGATAGGTGCCGAATTATTACTTCTCAAAGATGGCCGGCTCACTTGCCGATTCGATTGTTTTGTCGACCCCGATTCGATTCCGGCCTTGATTTTGATTCCAATATGAACTCGATTTTTCGTTGTCCTTGTGGACTTGTGAGGCCGTGGATTCGATTATTCGATAATAGCCTCGGTTTTGATTCTCGGTATGAACTCGGTTCGGGGATTCGATTCCAAGGTCGGTTGTATGAGCTTTGGTTTTGCCTAAAGTCTTGATTCGATTATTGTTTCTATTCCAATTCGATTCGCCCCCGATTCCAACCTTGTCCAACATAATTCACATCATATTGTTGTGAACCATCATTCATACCATAATCCAATTGTGGCCCTTGATGATTATTAAAGTTTTGATTCCACCGTTCGGCCAAACTCTTGCCGATTCATATCCATCCGTCCCATCGCATAGACATTCATTCATTCGTTGGTCATTCGATTGCCGACCGTTGTTGTACCGGAGTAGGTGTCAACCGTTGTGGATAAGTGGATTTTTTCAATGATGCACATTCTATGGCGAATGTCCACCTCCACGAGTTGGCACCGATGTGTCTTCTTTCTTTCGACTCCATTCGGTCCATCTTTAGTACCATTTCTTGCATCTTGTCATGCATGGCGATTCTCGATCGAGTTCCTCTTTCAGCGACTTTACACTTTCCATTGGGGCTTTCTTCTTCTTTCTGCTCGATCCCCATTGTCCTTCTCCATCTGCCGCATTCTCTATCTGTCTCATTGCTTGTTCTGGTGGTAGATTCATAATATCTCCGCCGCTTGCAGCATTCAGCTTGTTTTGGTCCATCGGCTCTAAGGCCCTGAATAATATAATAACTTGCTCCACCGTAGAAAAACCGTGTGGGGGGCATCTTTTTAGCAACCCCCTAAATCTTTCATAAGTCTCTTTTAGTGTCTCTCCCTCGAGACCATCAAACGAAGAGATTTCTTCTTTCGATCTAAAATCTTTGCCGGAGGGAAGTACTTTTTCAGAATACTCTCGTTACGTCGGCCCACGTATGTAACGAGTCATTTGGTAAAGAGTCGTACCAATCCTTAGCAGACTCCTCTTAATGCAAACGGAAAAACTATTAATTTTACCGCCTCATCACTCACCCCGTTATATTTCATTGTCCCACGGATCCGGAGAAAGTGATCCGTAAAGTGTTCGGGTTCTCGGTCGACTTCCCATGGAACAAGGCATGTTCCCCTAACATGTTCAAAATATTTTGCTTAATATCCATGTTATTTGCATTAATTGGGGGTACCCTAATTGGGTTGTGTCCTATAACTTCCCGTGGGGTAGTGACGTAATCTCGACAAACCCTCGGTCCATGTGCTTGCCGAGCCATCGGCCTGCCGAGGAGGTGGATTATACGGGTTATACGGGTTTTGGAACCCTTGTTGATTTCCTTGCATCTCTAGCATCCGAAGTACTCGATTTACCGTTTCTTGGTCTAATTCGGGTCTGAAGTCCTGTGTATCCCGAGCATCTTGTCCTACTCGTATTGTCCAATCCCCGGCCTCTCGATTAAACCGTGCGGATCCCAACCGACGTAGCCCCGTGTTGTCTTCTCTCGGTGGTTCATGACGAGGGGTCCTCGGTGGAGTTTGCAAAGGTCTTGTTGCATTACCACCGGTAGTGGTTGAGGTTTGCCCCCGTAGAGTCCGTTCATCACCGGGATCCTTACCGTTTTTTCTAGTTATTATATCGTCCATTTACGCGAGAGGAATTAGAAAGTGATCTTTCTAATGTCTCTCTTTCTTCAAACAAAGGATTCGGACTAGCGACTAGGATTTCTCCTCGGCGCTGACTGTTTCTATGACGTGCGTAAGCTTCGATTTCTTCGATGGGTTCGATGAGAGGTTCTTTAGAGCTTCGAGTCATAAACCAGTACGAACACCAACACCTAAATCACGAGGTTTCGGGATTTTTTTTTATTCCTTATGCTTCCGCAGAGTGGAATTCACCGAGAATCCATCACCCAACCTCGATGATTGAAACGTGTTCCTCGATTTTTTTCTTTTTAAGAAACGAGAAAAGGATATGGAAACGAAGTAGGAACAAAAACCTATCTACGAAAAACTTGATAACAAAAACTAAAATAAAAACGACCTAAGCCCAGGCTTTCGGTCAACTTACAAGATATCAAACGTAGTATTCCCCGGCAACGGCGCCAAAAATTCTTGATAGCAAAATAACTAACTGCTAACTTTAACCGACAGAGTATCGAATCAACAGTAGTATAGTGATAGCAAGGTCGAATCCACAGGGAATAACGTTTAAGTACCAAAGTCGACGTAGAACTTAGTTTAGGTCAAGATTGCGGTGGAGAGATATTACACTAGTGCGAAAGTAAAAATTAGCGACGGTTGTAGTTCTAGTTATTAAAAGGTATAGCCGAATTATGATCCAACGAGTTATTTTTACCCCAAGGGAAGACTTGACAAGGAGCGTGTTTTAACCAACCTTCCTTTCCATAGTAATTTTAACGACATCCACGGGTGCCAACTCCTAATTCGGTGTTAAGATCGAACAACTCTCACTCAACACCCTATGTGAAGTTAATTAATTTTCCCTTTAGAAAACCGATTAACCCAACATGATTACGCTCTTAGAGTCGCTCGAACAACGATGACAAACCTCTCGTATTGGAAACGGTCCTAACAACTAGGCCGAATCTACGCAACGATCCCAAAACCCCTTTTCCCACATCTCACCGCAAAATACATTTATAGGTTCGATATGTGTGAGTGAACTAAATGATCGGTTTAATTCAAAGACGTTCGGATTAAGTTTTAGGACGTGGATTACTCATTAAAACATTATTTTACGCGCTACACAACTCCCGTTTAATCCCCTTTAGGGCGTTTTTACTCGTTTTTACATAATTCGACTATACGTACGTTTAGCTATTCATTTTGGCGATAATAACGGAATGATTAATGGAAATTATATTAACGACGAAAAGTAAAAGCGAATTCATTTTTTTATAAGTACATATATATATTTATATATATATAGATATATAGTTATATAGCTAATAATATATATAAGTGCATAAAAGTAAATATACTATACATATATATATAAGTGCGTAAAAGTAAATACGTAAGTAAATGCGTAAAAGAAAATATATATATATATATATATATATATATATAACTAATTATAAAAGGAATAACTTAAAAAGAAATAAAAACAAAACAAACAAGAAAAGAAAAATATAGATTATATATATGTATATATTAGGTACATATATATATACTAGGTACATATATATATATATATATATGATACGTATATATATATTATACTATATTTCTATATATATAAATAGCTAATATAACATAAATAACATAAAAAGAAACAAAATACAAAACAAAGGAAATATATATAGATTTTATATATATATATATATATATATATAGTACGTATATGTATATATATATATCAATATGCTAAAAAAAACAAAACAAAACAAGAAAGTAATAATTTTATAAAATTACCCGATTACAATTTGTTGATTCCGAGATTGTAGTCTTCCGGACATTACAACGACTACAGCAACACCGAGCTACCGATAATTTCCCGAGCATTACAACGATACTACTACTGCTAAATTATTTCCGGCATAATGCCGTTACTAAAACTAAAAGAAAAAAAACGAGAGAGATAGATATATATATATATACACAAAAGATATATATATATGGGGTGTACAGCTGCTGCAAATGCTCTCAGTATATATAGGCAAAGATAAGGGGGTCGGATCGATCCGAAATTGTGCCGGATCGATCCGAGCTCATCATCACTAATGATTACAGTAACATGCAAAGACATGCATGCAGGAGAATATAATTATATATAATTATATATTAAACTTCTAAAATTCATATCTCGAGTTGTAGACCTCCAAAAATCATGATTCAAACGTCATTAGAAAGCTCTCGGAAAATTCTTCAACTTTCATGAAGGACACTTCTTCAGAAAACGTCGTTTTGATGGGCCATTCCCATTACGTGTCGTTTGCGACATTTTCCTTAATACAAATCAATTAGCCACTTGACCACCATTTGAGTTGTAGAAATCCGATTGACTTGATTCAAAATCCATTGGAAAGCTTTCTTGAAGATATACAACTTTCATGAAGGCTTCTTTTTCAGAAAACGCCTTTTTGATGAGTCATTCGTATGTCGTGTCGTTTTCGGGATTTTTACTATTACGAATCGATTAGCCACTTGGTCATAACTCGAGTTGTAGACCTCCAATTGACGTGATTCAAAATGCGTTGGAAAGCTTATGTGAAGATCTACAACTTTCATTAAGGCCACTTCTTCAGAAAATTCCGTTTTAATGGGCCATTGGTTCGTCGAAGATATAAATCGTTAGTGGCACTACGAACCACCGATCCACTTCGACCTTTTAAGCTTGTGCGCACACTCTTATATCCCCATAAACACCTCTTTTAGGCCTCAAAACGTGTCGTTACTCGGGATTTTGGTCAACCTATAATTCTGCAATAAACCACCAAAATACCAAACGTAAATCCGACACGACACTCCGGTTACTAAACCGGTACAAAAACTAATAAAAACACGATATTTTATAAAATAGTCACGACTTATACATTTTTATGAAAATAAGGAATTAATGACTTAAAATGATATAAAAATGCTCAAAATGATATTAGAAACGGGGTGAAATGTTATGAAAATAACAGTGAATTTTTCCGTTATCATATGACACCATAAACGGACTTATTGTGTGACATACTCACGTAAGACACCATAAACGGACTTATTGTGCGACATACTCACATAAGACACCCTAAACGGACTTATTGAGTGACATACACACGTAAGACACCATAAACGGACTTATTGTGTGACATACTCACGTAAGACACCATAAACGGACTAATTGAGTGACATACTCACATAAGACACTCTAAACGGACTTATTGAGTGACATACACACGTAAGACACCATAAACGGACTTATTGTGTGACATACTCACGTAAGACACCCTAAGCGGACTTATTGAGTGACATACACACGTAAGACACCATAAACGGACTTATTGTGTGACATACTCACGTAAGACACCATAAACGGACTTATTGAGTGTCATACTCACGTAAGACACCATAAACGGACTTATTGTGTGACATACTCACGTAAGACACCATAACCAGACTTCTGATTCCATTAGGACTACTTATGGTGTGACATACTCACGTAAGACACCCTAAACGGACTTATTGAGTGACATACTCACATAAGACACCCTAAACGGACTTATTGAGTGACATACTCACGTAAGACACCCTAAACGGACTTATTGTATGTCATAAATCTAAAAAGATCAAATATCAATAGTGAAAATCACCGTTATGTCACTTGTCGTGACACATCGGTTGTCCCTCTATCATTACTCGTCTCAGAAAACGGTACTACTATCTACTCGCTTAAAACAAAATGAAATGAATGGAAATGAAGGGGGAATGGACAGTCCCCGGTCAACAATGGCCCCTGCCACTGATTCTGTCATGTTTTGTCCTCTTTCTACATTTTTTCATGCCTTCTATGCATGCGATGGGACGGTATATTCTCTCTTTTATTTCCTTCTTGTTTATCACGTATAGTAGTTTTTTTCATGCAATCCTCTTTTGTTGTTTTTTTCTTCCTTATATTCTTAATTATTTGAATTTATAAAGTAGGAAAATCCTATAATTACATTAATTCTTCCCGTTAATTAATATAATCTTTTTTCTTTCTTTTATATCAGACACTAATTAATTTTTTCATTCAACTCACATAAGAAATACAAATCATTTTATTTTCTTATAAACTACATATGATTCAAGTCTGCTCATTTCCAAGTCTGTTAAAATAACAACATACGATTCAAATTGACACAGGCTTTAACTTGTGTAACAT
The DNA here is from genome assembly GCA_036785695.1 of Gentiana straminea. Taxonomy (NCBI): domain Eukaryota; kingdom Viridiplantae; phylum Streptophyta; class Magnoliopsida; order Gentianales; family Gentianaceae; genus Gentiana; species Gentiana straminea. The sequence goes on from JAVUPR010000167.1 coordinate 10,467,977, forward strand.
ATACAAAACCAGAACCAACCCCAAAGAAAAAACATAACAAACCAAATTGGACTAGGAGGACATTAGAACCAAAAGCAAACTCATGGCAATTTCCAAAGAACAGAAATATTTTAGATATATATAATATACAATAAACATGAACATAAAAATAAAAGCATTAGTTTCAGGACATGAAAATAAATTATACAAACAAAAAATTAAAATTAAACCCAAAGTTTCTGCAAACAAACAGTAAAATTAAAATTAAACAAACAGACATAACAACAACAAAGTTTTTCAGAAATCACAGATAATGTGGCAGATGTGCAATCCTTTTCCCCGTCGTCTCGTTGCAAACCTGGACAATGATCTTCCTCTTGTAGGTCTGCATCGTCTCTTTAAGATTTGCCACCTCACAGTCTCTTGATTCAACCTCCTCAACCACCTTCAAGTTGATGTTCTCGGTTTCATGAAGAAGTTCCCATCTCTGTGCCATCATGTCTTGCTTTTGCTCCTTCAGTTGGTGCATAAATTCCTTCCTTAACCGCTTCATCTCTTCCTCCAGTTCTTTCTTGAATATGATTCGAATCTGTTGTCTTTCTTCCTCCAGCATTTTCATGAATTCGTTTCTTTCCATTGCCATTTTTTTCTTTGATGTGCTTCCTGATTTAGAGATATACGGTATTTATCTCAGCATCATCTCAGAATATATATAGCCTAGGTTAACCCTAGGTTAATTGTAGCGTTGCAAGCAATTAAATGGATGCGGCGTTTCACTTTTCAAAAACTGACTTTGTAGTTGAAACAATTCCAACGCTTCGTAAACCTTCATGACTTTGGTAGTTGAAACGAATCAAAGCCTTGTATTCACATTTTCTAAATCAAATTCCACCTTTTATTTAAAAAAACAAAACAAATTCATTTTGAGAACCTTTCCTATAATAATTAATCCTTCAATAATATCACAACGTACTCAATCAACTACCTTATTATATCGTGAGTATTTTAATGATAAACCTTAGCACTAATTAAGGAGTATGGTTTTATTTTATTCTATCGTGATTATTCTTTAATTTTCTTAATATATCTATAAAAAACAAATTTTCTAGCCAACTTTAACTTTGTGTCCAGCTATATTAATTAAGGAGTATGGTTTTATTTTATTCTATCGTGATTATTCTTTAATTATCTTAGTATATCTATCAAAAAATCAAATTTTCTACCCAACTTTAACTTTGTGTCCAGCTATATTAATTAAGGAGTATGGTTTAATTTTATTCTATCGTGATTATTCTTTATTTATCTTCATATATCTATCAAAATCAAATTTTCTACCCAACTTTAACTTTGTGTCCAGTTATATAGTTTTGTTTTAAACTTGATTATAGGGTTTAAACTTGATAATCAGCTCCAAAATGCACCTAAGTAAGAAATGAAGTACAATTACATGCACAACCAAAAATGTAAATGTTGATGATACTAACATTTGGCTATTATTCCATCATCCTGCCTTTTATTTGAATAACACACATTAGCATTTATGCCAGAATTCTTTAAGGCAAGGATATCATCAACAAGCAGTCTGCCGTCATCATTCCTAGATCCACCGTTAATAGCCATTACAGCAGAGACAGAGTCAGATTCCACAACAACCTGGGAGACACCATAGTCCTTAGCAATTGATGTGTAACATTTATATGATAAAAATTACGATGTTTTATATACGTTATCGACTCTTTTTATATAAAATATAAGTAATTATAACAGATAATCTTATAAAATATTAATAGCTATGAATAAATCTAAATACTATAAAAATCTAGTAAAAATGATAAAAAGTTATAAATTTTGTACCGGGTTAATAACCGGAGTGTCGTGTCAGATTCACGTGGGTATTTTTGGTATTTTACGGACCTTAGGTAAACCAAGACCCGGAGTGACGACATTTTGTGGAGTAAAATCATATCTTTTGAAGGAATAAAGGAAGTGCCACGAGATTTAAAGTTCAAGTGGATCGTTGGTTCGTGACGCCGTATCAAGTTATATTTTCAACGAACAAATGGCCCAGCAAAAAGGCATTTTCTGAAAAAGAAGTCTTCATGGAAGTTATAGATCTCCTCAAGAGCTTTCCAACGCATCTTGAATTATGTCATTTGGAGATCCGAGCTCAAGTTATGATTTTATCAAGTTTCGGATTAAGATTGGAAAAAAATCTATCCGGATCGATCCGGATTTACCTCGGATCGATCCGAGGAGACATCATGATTAGACCAGCATGTGGCCCTGCGAGAGAATATCCTGGGATAAGATTTTTATTCCCGGATCGATCCGGCCCTTTCTCGGATCGATCCGGCAAGGGAAAATTTGCCTATAAATAGGGCGGCATTGCGAGCATAAAGGGGTACCAAATATATCTCTTTTACCTTTTTTTTTAGTAGTAGTAGTATGTATATATATAGGCCTTAAGCCATAAATAAGTAGTATCGTTGTAATGCTCAAGAAATTACCAGAAGATCGAAGTTGTTGAAGTTGTTGTAGCATCCGGAAGAATACATCTTCTGATTCAATCGTTGTAATCGGGTAAAATTTCTAAAGTATTTATGTTTATTATGTTTGTTTTTTATCTTTTCGTATAATGTTAGTAGGCTAAATCTAATAACTAGCCAAAGTTATGTAATCGTTTTATTTCGATCTTTTCGGTAAAGGAATGTTGTCTAAGTAAAATTGAATAAAATTGAGCTAATTGAATCTTTTTCTATTAATAAAGTTTGACTTGAAAGAATTCATAATCTAATTATGAATTGACACCTCGTAATTAAGTTATGAACTCGTTAATGGAAAAACCGGAGGGTAAAAATTGGCCGAGTGAAAACGTGACAACGGAATCCGAGTTTCCTATTCGGGGGCGATTTGTCCTAAAAAGATAAATCTTATTAAAATTTGTACTCAAGATCGTAATAATGTTAACTCATCGAGTTAATTGAAACTTAAACCGGAAAGTTGAATCGCCCGGCTTTGACAACCGGAGCCTTTTAATAAAATTGACCGTTTGACGAACGGAATGACTCCTTTTTATTCAAAGGTAGAATCGTACTCGGGACTGTTCGGAAAAACCGTAACGAGTTGTGGATTTGGATCGATGACAATGGACATATGACAATTTCGTACGCTAATGTGAGGAGGAATTGTTAACCTTAGGAGTGCACCGTTTCATTTACTCAATTAAACCTAATATAAAAAGAAAGATCGAGCACATTCCATTCCTTTGAAAAGATCGTATAAATCAATTATATAAACTTTGGCTAGTTCTCTAATAATATATTTGGCATCTATATATTTATATCTATATATATATTTTGCGACTTATGCATATCTATATATATTTATATATCTATATATATTATATTAGAATAAATTTTAATTTATGCATTTATTTTATTTTAAGTTATTAGTTATACGTGCTATAAAGCGAGATTTAGATTGAGTTAATAACGACTCTTTGGTGTTTAACCACACTTAGAAGAATTACAAAGTTCCACGAGGATACGATACTCGACTCACCATACTAGCACTACGGTTTGACCCGATACACTTGTCGGTTAAGGACGGTATTAGCACTAGAAAAGGCCACGTCGGCTTTACGGCGCCGTTGCCGGGGAACGACGCTAATTTCTTTTTTGTGTCTATGGTTACTACTTGTATTAGCTCAAAATTCTCGAGAATAAGTCAACACTTTTCTTATCTCATTTCTAATTTTATTTTCGTTGGTACTTACCTTATAGATAAGTTACCAAATTTTACTACTATCAATTTCGTGTTAATTTCTATTTTCGTTAGTTGATGACCGAAGTGGTAAGGCCCCACTCACTCCTTATAAGCACGACATAAACACTTACGAAAGGCGGTTAAGAGTAGAGAGAAAACGTGGTCATACTAGTCGGGGAAATCACGACGAATCATCTTCAAACGAAATACGAAAATGGTGAAGCTAGTGATGAAACAAACGAACAAAGGCTAGATCATGCTCTAGGGCATGGACGAAACCCCTGTTAACCCTAATAATAATCAAAATAATAATAATAGAGATAATCGGAATCGGAACCGAATAATCATAACAATCCGCCAAACCCAGAGACCTATTTGTGACCAAACCATAAGAAGAAATCGGACTAATAATCCCATACTTTTACCTAATGAAGGAGCGAATAATTTCGAGATTAAATCTCATCTTTTTGGTTTGATTGACACAAGAGCCCAATTCTAGGAGAAGATGATGAAGATCCGCATCATCATCTCTATCTTTTGAAGAAGCTGTGCAATACGGCCAAAAGTCAAGGTGCTCACAAGGAATTAACAAGGATGACTATGTTTCCTTTTTCTCTAAAAGGACGAGCCCGAGATTGGTTTATGTCTCTTCCACATCATTCACTTACAAGTTGGGAGGAGATTCAAGCGAATTTACGAAACAATACTTCACTCTGGGCGGAATTTGGAATTAAAAGTCGAGGTTGCTAATTTTAGACAAGGATGCGAAGAAACGCTTGGGAATGCGTGGGAAAGATTTAAAAAATTACTAAGAGCGTGTCCCGACCATGGTTATTCCTTAGATATGCAAATTCAACTTTTACGTCGTAAATTAAGAAAAGATTCACGTGCGATGTAGATCATGCATGTGGTGGTTCTTTAATGATGAGTGAAGCTCAATTAGTTTACGATGCTATAGAAAAGATTTCCAAAAATAACGAGAATGTGGGAAACCGGTTCTAGCACTAGAAAAGTAGCTTTTGCGGGAGAATGCACGTCTAACACGGAAGTTCTAGCACATTTAGAAAATTTGAGTAGGAAATTTGATGGATTACAACGAGAATAAGAACCAAAGTTCGAGAAAATAGTACACCAAGCGAATATTCGAATCGGGATAAAATACCACTAGGGATCGAAGAACCGACGGGATACTCAAGAGAGGAGGTGAGTTTTCTTCGACGGCATAGAAATTTAAACAATGCTTACTCAAACTCGTTCAATGCTATTAGAAGAGATCACCCTACTTATCGATGGTCGAAAACCCTAGCAAGCAAGGACAACCGCCGTATCCGGTTCCGTATAGGAATATGAATAATAATCAAGTTTATCAAGAAAACACGTCTAATCGAATTTGCCATCATTACCAGATCCTATCCTCAACATACCACTCAAAGTATACCGGTAACTCAAAGTTCAACTCAACTGCGAAGGAGTTGAAAAATGGGAAAAACTAATGGAAAATATGATGGGTGTAGTATCTACTCAAGCAAAAAATATAGAAACAATGGTGACTTCTATTGGTACGGTCACTAAGGACATGAGTTCAATGAAAACATCTATGAGTGGACATGATACCGGGATGAGAACGATAGAAGCCTCATTAAGGAATATGGAAGATCATTTGAGTAGGGAAGGTGAACGTAATAACGACGGACCCCCGGGAGGATTACCAAGTAACACTTTGAAAGGAACCCAAGAGAGGTAAATGTTGTAGTTACGAGAAGTAGGAAGCTCAGTGGAAGTAAGGGAGTTGAAAGCTTTGGGAATAATGAAGTAGAAGATGACTTAGATGGTAAGAATGATAAAACTAAAGATGAACTTGAATTTACGGATGAGGAAGAAGAAATTATAGACAACTTCTTGAAAAGGAATAGAAGTTCGGAACACGAGAGTGAGAAGGAAAATTGGGTAAAAATCCCTAGAATTCGAAAGATCCCATGGATAAAGATTTAAGGACTTTATTTAAGGAACATATTAGAATGGAAGAAAATGGAAACAAGAATGAAAAACATGAAGAAATGAAGGAATGCGAAGTAGAGATCGATTCGGGGAACAATTTAAAAGAAAGAATCCAAGAACTGAAATATGGCGGCGAGTAATACTCAAAGGTTTAAGGAAAAAGGAAAAGAGAAAGCGACAAAGGAGCCAAAGGTCATAGATTTAGAATCTTTACCTTACCCTCACTAGAGATCAAATCAAAAAGGAAAAAAGCGATAAGAAGTATGCTCGTTTCCTTGACACTTTTCGTCATATTCAAGTTAATATCCCTGTTATCGAAGCTACGATTAACATACTGCCTATGGAAAATTTACGAAAGAAATTCGTCAAACAAGAAAAAATTAGAGGAATATGAGAATGTATGCCTAAATGAAGAATGTTCCGCAATTCGCGACATAAGTTACCACTAAGCGAAAGATCCGGGTAGTTTTACCATTCCGTGTGAAATTGGAGGATTTGTTTAAGAAGGTCTTATGTGATCTAGGAGCGAGTATAAATCTCATGTCTTATGAGGATTATAGAAAGTTAGGCATAGGAAAGCTTACCAAGGCGAAATGACTCGCAAATGGCGGATAGATCGATTAAGTACCACTAAAGGAATTATAAAGGACATATTGGTTAAAGTAGACAAATTCTATTTTCCAGTGGACTTTGTAGTTATGGAAATGGAAGACGGTTATTCAGCACCTCTTATTCTAGGTCGTCCATTTCTAGCTACAGGAAGAACTTTAATCGATGTTCAGAAAGGAGAATTAATCTTAAGAGTCAATGAAGACGAAGTTACTTTCAATATTTTCAAAGCCATGAATTATGCATCATCAGAATCATGTTCTTTTATAGAAGATATTCATTCTGTCTATGATAATCAGTTACCAACTTTTGAAGACAGATTAGAAGAATGCTTAACTCTATCTATCTATAAAGAAGATGAGGAAGACATTGAAATGAAAGAGATAATTCTATCTTTAGATACAGAAAGTTTTACCTTTAAACCACCATGGCATAAGCACTTGGAATTAGAACTAGAAGGACCAGTTCTTAAATCGTCAATAGAAGATCCGCCAAAGAATCTGGAATTGAAACCATTACCATTAAATACGAAATATGCTTTTCTTGAAACTAATAATCTATTACCGATTATTATTTCATCAACTTTAAGCGAGCAACAAGAAGATCAACTACTTAGAATGTTGAAAAAGCATAAGAAAGCTTTTGGATGGTACATTGCCGATATTCGAGGTATTAGCCACGAGATTTGCGTTCATAAGATAATTCTGAAAGAAGATGCTAAGCCTTGTATTCAACCGCAACGCCGCCTCAACCCAAATTTGCAGTTAATTATCAAGAAAGAGGTCATTAAGCTATTAGAGATGGGAATAATTTTCCCTATATCAGATAGTGAATGGGTGAGTCCAACTCAAGTGGTACCAAAGAAAGGAGGTTTCACAGTAAAAGAAAATGATAGAAATGAATGGATACCAACAAGAGAAATTACAGGATATCGAATGTGCATTGATTTTAGGAAACTAAATGATCATACTAAGAAAGATCATCACCCACTTCCATTCATAGTTCAAATGTTGGAACGGTTAAGTGGTCATAAATATTCTTGTTTCTTAGATGGTTATTCGGGTTATTTCTGATTTTCATTGCGGCGGGAGATAGGGAAAAGACTACTTTCACTTGTCCTTATGGAACTTTTGCGTATAAAAGAATGCCGTTTGGTTTATGTAATGCTCCGGCTACGTTTCAAAGATGCATGATGGCTATATTTTCCGATATGGTTGAGAAATTCTTAGAAATTTTTATGGACGACTTTAGTGTTTACGGAGATTCTTTTGGTAAATGTTTGTCGCACTTAGAAAGAGTGTTGCCTTATTTGTGAAGATACCAATTTGGTTTTAAATTGGGAAAAATGTCATTTAATGGTATCGAAGGAATTGTTCTAGGCCATAGAATCTCGAAATAGGAATTGAAGTTGATAAAGCTAAGGTTGAAGTAATTGAAAAATTACCACCACCGAGTTAATTTAAGGACTCTAAGAGGATTTCTTGGACATGCAGGATTTTATAGGAGATTTATTGCAGATTTTTCAAATATAGCAAAGCCTCTAAGTCATTTGCTTGAAAAGGAAGTACCTTTTAACTTCGATAGTAAATGTAAGGAAGCTTTTCAGACCTTAAAATCGAGATTGACTACTGCACCAGTGCTAATAGCACCAGATTGGAATTTGCCGTTTGAGATTATGTGTGATGCCAGTGATTTAGCAGTAGGAGCAGTTTTAGGACAAAGATATAACAAAATTCTAAAAGCTATTTACTATGCATCTCACACGTTAAGCTATGACTCAATTTGAACTATACAACTACGAAAAGGAAGCTGTTGTTTGTAATTTTTGCCTTAGATAAGTTTAGATCATATATTGTTGGTTCTAAGGTAATAATGTATACGGACCATTCGGCTTTGAAGTATTTCTTTGAGTAAGAAGGATGCGAAACCACGTCTTCTTAGATGGATTCTCTTACTTCGGGAGTTCGATTTGGAAATTAAAGATAAAAAGGGAAGTGAGAATGTAGTAGCGGATCATCTAAGTAGAATGGAAAATGATGGAGGAAAGGGAATAGAAATTAAAGATTCATTTCACGATGAACAACTTTTTAGAATAGATACTCCTTCAACCATGCGGTTATTAAAGAATAGAATTCCTTAAGGAAATTTCACCCTGGTTTGGAGATATCATTAATTACTTAACTTTGTGATTATATTCCGTCTCATTGGACTTGGCAACGAGAAAAAGAAATTCTTTTATGACTTAAAATTTTATTCTTTGGGAGGAACCATACCTTTTCCGTAAATGTTCGGATGGGATAATCGAGAAAGTGTGTGCACGATAATGAAATTTTAAGTATCTTATCATTTTGTCATGATCGTGAGGCGGGAGGTCATCATGGAGGATGGAAAAGCTGCTTTTAAAGTTTTACAATGTGGTTTTTATTGGCCTACGCTATATAGAGATGCTTATAAATATGTCAAATCTTGTGAATCTTGTCAAAAATGGGGAAATGTATCTAAAAAACATGAAATGCCTATGCAACCTATTTTAGAATGTGAGTTATTTGATGTTTGGGGTATAGATTTCATGGGACCATTTCCTATATCTTTTGGAAAAAGATTTATTCTAGTAATGGTAGATTATGTTTCGAAATGGGTAGAAGCTGAAGCTCTTCCCACTAATGATACCAAAGTTGTCATACGATTTCTTAAAAAGAATATATTTACACGTTATGGCATTCCGAGGGCTATCATTAGTGATAGAGGTTCGCACTTTTGTAATAGACCATTTACCAAGATAATTGAAAAATATGGAGTAACACATAAGTTAGGAACGCCCTATCATCCGCAAACCAGTGGTCAGGTAGAGGTATCTAATAGAGAGATCAAGAGAATTGTAGAAAAGACAGTGGATTCAAATCGAAAAAACTGGGCAGTTAAACTAGACGATGCATTATGGGCATATAGAACAGCTTTTAAAACACCAATTGGTTGTTCTCCCTATAAGTTAGTATTTGGTAAGTCTTGTCATCTCCCAGGTTGAGTTAGAACACCGAGCCTTACGGGCTATTAAATTTTTGAATTTCGATCCTAAAAATTTGTTGGTGATCATAGATTGCTACAATTTGAGAACTAGAAGAATTCCGTCTCGATTCTTATGAAAACGCTCGAATGCTACAAGGAACGCACGAAATCCTTTCACGATAGGAGAATTTATAGGCGTGAGTTCCATGTAGGTGATCGAGTGCTCTTGTACAATTCACGTTTAAAGTTATTTCCGGGAAAGCTTAAATCAAGATGGACGGGTCCATTTAAAGTAACGAGAGTTTACAAATGCGGAGGTTTGTTGAACTAGCGATGGAAATACAACTTTTATAGCCAATGGCCATAGAGTAAAGTTATTTGTGGAAGGAGAAGGAACCACCTTTGAAGGGAGAAATAATGCTACTAGCGATCCTCCGACAAAGTAAAAAGCGAGAGAAATCAAGAAACTAAAAGGCAAGGGAGTTAAACTCGGCCGAATACCGGGTTCTATCTATTTTTACTCTACTTTTATGTGTTTTATTTATGTTTAAAGTAGTTTCGTCTTTTACCGGATAGACGTAAAAAAAGCTGGATGTCTTTTTTAGATAGAATAGAAATTTTTATCTTGCTTTTGAAATTAGGCTTGGATAAAGATGTCGCGTTTAAAATAGAAGCTTCGGTTTTTGAGAAAAACAAGCAATTGTTGAGAGAAATCGGCGAAAGAACTTTGTAATGGAAATTCGAGAAGTTCGATAAAGAGAAGGGCAAAGTTTTTAAGAAGGTGTAGAAGGTTTGTGGAAAAAGTGAGCATGAAGGGAAATGTAGGGAAAGCACAACCAAATCACGGGATGAGTGTTTGAATGTTGTTAAGAAGGGAACGATTAGGTGGTTATCCGAAAATCCCGATGGAGATCAAAGAGAAAATTCGAACGCCTCATTTCTTAAGATTAGGTTAATGGACCGTTATTATAGAAATCTTGAAGATTTAAGATTGGTGGGAGTAGAATTAGATTAAGTTTTTGTTTATTTTTGTTTTAAGACTTCAAAAATTTTATGATAAAACTTATTTTTATCATATATGTTATTTATATGATATAATTAAGGATTATCATACCAAAAATATTTTTCTTTTTAGTATTTAAGTAAAAAAAAAAAAAAAAAAAAAAAAAAAAATAGTGGTCGGATCGATCCGACCTAACCCCGGATCGATCCGGAACCTAAAAAAAACCTAAAAAAGGGACGGGGACCTCTTCTTCTTCTTCTTCTTCTTTTTCTAAAAACAGCCGCCCCTCCCCTTTTCCCCTCAATTCGATTTTTTTTTGCCTTCAAATCATCACACAACATCACCATTAAACTACACCACTTCTTAAATTTTTCTCATTCTCCATTCCTCTCTTCAAAGTTGCATTTAAATTGAGGAATTTTTCAAGGATAGCTTCAACTTTATTCCGGCGAAATTTCCATCTTTTCCGGCCACATTTCAACCTTTTCAAGCTTTATAAGGTAATAGTGTAGTTATTTTATTTTGTTAATTTCGTTTTCCAAGTTTTAATTCATTTTCATTTGTTTTGTCACTCACATTTGTCTTGTTGTTTTGTGTTGTTTTGTAATTTTCTCTTTATCGTAGAATGGCCGAATCATCCAAAGCTAGTAAAAAACGTAAACCGCATATCCCTACCCAAATTCCAGTTATAGAAACTAGGCCTTTAACGGAAGAAGAATTGGCTGTTAGCTTTGATAGAACTGCGTCTGTTGCAGCTAGAAACGCCTTTAAGAATAAATTTGGACGGTGTTTAGTTGCAGTCGAGAGGGGTTTAGATTTTGAAGATTTGGGAAGGGAGGTCAAAGAAATTTTTGAAGGGAGGCATTGGATGGAATTAGCCGGTTTAAGGTCGGGAGAAATTAACACCACCTTTGTAGCGAGAATTTTATTCTTTGGTAGCAACTCACGATGCTACGGAAGATGGTGAGTTAACCTCTGTCGGCTGAGGACTAGGACGGTGCCCTTTACTCCTCACATTATTAATGCTATTTTTGGTATTCACGACATACCGGAGAATGAGGATTATTATACGGTTTGGAATTTGGATGAGCCGGCGGACTTTGATCATATTGTTTCACTAGCCCGGCATGAGTTAGATCCCCCTTTGCCGTACGGCATGAAAACGATTTTCCTATGGGAAATGTATCCGGGATATGAGAGCCATTAAACGCTTTATTAGTCATACTCTTTACCCGTCTCGGCATTTTACATCTTTTGGTAAAGAGGATTTGTGTATTGCTTGGGCTATAGTTAATGATGTACTGTGGATATAGGCGAGTAATGTATAGAAGGGCCAAGGAATTTGCCACGGCTTGCTAGACCCGGCGGTCACATGCCTTTTCCATGTTTTATTTCTTCCTTGTGTCGTCGGATAGGAGTTCACGAGCTCCCAAATGATAATTTGATGATGGTAGATGACACACTTATTGGTCTAGTTTACCACTTAGGCCGGCGGGAAGAATAAACTTTTTGGACCACAACCGTCAACGTCCTCGGCCTACTCCATCTCTGCTTTGTCCCTCCTTCATCCGGTCAAACTCAAACTCATCTTCCAAATACCATCACTTACGATATGTTTCAATCCATGGCCTATGATGTTCATCGTGCTAATGCCAATATGGCTTTGTTTTTGCGGAAAGGAATAAATTATGGTACGAAGATTTACGTCAAGGCATACGAGGTTTATATCAAATGAATATCTTGCAAAACCCTACCTATGCCGAGATGGATATTCCGATGCCAAACCCGGCCTTATACCTTGCCCGATTTCATTCCACCGATGCCACCTCACTCGGATTTCCAACAAATGCCACATTCTTTTGGATTTCAAACTAGTGGTGTAGGAGATTTTTCGACGGGTACTACGGCGGTGCAACATCGGAATGAATTTGGATGCGGATCGTTTGGCCATACCACGATGAGATGGGGAGGCACTTTTTCGATATCACGAGAGAGATGAGCTCGATGGGACTAGATAGCTCGGTACGGATGTCAACTTATTTTCAAGATCCATCCCAAGAATCGACCCGTTCTCAAGCTATGCCAAGTTCAAGCCACGTCGAAATTTGAGTGATGAAGAGGAGTGATAATTTTTAAAACATTCTATGGTTTTTGACATTGAAACAATTTTATTTATCATGCACGTTTTTCTTTTTTCGTTAAATTTTAAGTTGTTTTGATCATAGTAGGATTTTATTTTAATACGATTTTCATGTTTTCATTTCATATTTTGGTACTACGCATCATGAAGAATGATTTAGCGTTATAACATAATGAAAATGAATCACAAAAAAGGAAGAAAACTTGTCACCTAGAAAAAACTAAGTCTTTTTCAAGCAAAAATCAACTCTGTCCGTGAACAGTAATGTACCGGATCGATCCGACGTGTGTTTACCGACCTGACAACATTACTGGTTCAGAGGCCGGATCGATCCGGCCTTATCTCGGATCGATCCGGCAAGTACAAAAACGCGCTTTAAGTAGATCTTTTCTACTTTTGCTTGATGGATATATTTCTATAAAAGGAAAAGAGCGACGACCAAACATTTGCTCATTCTTTCCTTCATTCTATTTTCAATCTCTGTACCAAAAAATGTCTAACCGATCATCTCCCTCGGTTAATAGTTACGAGCCGCATACGCCGATGGTGTAGTTCCCGAAGGGCATGCCTCTTGCTTTCATAATGAAGTCCCGAGACATCTAAATTTTGTCCGTTCTCTATTCGATGGAGAAAGGCTTAAACAACGAAAAAATTGATCGGTGGGGACGTAATCTAATCCGAGGTTGCGGGTGGAGAAAGTTGATAAGGTCTCCCGGAGGTCGAGTAAACATTTCGATAGTTAGAGATTTCTTTGCGTCTCTCGCTCAAATAACGTCGGTGGCCTCGTCTCAACTTATTACGGTTAGGGGCACCGTTATTTCGTTTTCACCAATCATCATAAATCAAATCTATCAAATTCCACCATGTACTTTTGATCGAAACCCACACTTCGAGTTTCTTTGGGAACTTGGGGATGCGTATAATGTTGTAAATCGTCTTTGCGAGAGGCCTTTCGGTTCGTATTTCCGTTGTTTGATCATAACTATGATTCTTCAACTACGGCTTTACCCCTCGTTTAAGGGCTTGGAAACGCTTCATTAATTCTCGAATCTATCCAACTAGAGATTTTTATGGGGTTACGGACGATGAGATCTTCTTTGTTGTATGCATTGATTTGTGGGAGCATACATTGATTGGGGAGTTTTGATTTTTAAGGCGCAATTAATTTTGCGGTAGAAAGACGTAATAGGGGAAAACCACTACCATTTGCACTGGGTTATCTCTCACCTTTGTATCCAAGCTGAATCACGTGCACGAGTTTGCTGCGCGAGATTTTTCCATCTCGTGATTCTCGGTTAGGATTACTTCCGGTGGATACTCCCGGATGTTCATCTACGGTTTGATAATCAGTTAGAAGTTATGTTGTTAAGTTGGTAGTTGTTTAAATTAGTTGTTTAATCGTTTGTTGTTGTTTGTTACTTTTATTTATAGTTTGTAATAGTGTTTAATATATATGTCATTTTCTTTAATTAAAATAATATATGGTTGCTAAAAATAATAAATAATAATCAAAATCATATAAAATTTTAATTTTATTTGCAAATTACTTTTTATTTTACTCACTAAACATCGGGACGATGTTAGTTCATAAGTGGGGAGTGGAAGTAAGTTAGTAAATAAAAATTAAAATTTTCTCATATAAATCTATACTTAATTGCTCAATACTTAGTTTAATTTTTCTTGAAACAAAATAACTAGATAATATATAATTAAAATGAATAAAAACAATATAAATTGGTAAGAATATAGATTTTAATTAAGTAAAATAAAGTAGATATATTATAATTATATTATATATGTCAATTTTAGATCTTTATAAGATTTTAAGTATATGTAACTATACATAAATATTATCAAGTAGGTTTCATATGAAATTTTAGCAAAAATACTTATATTTATAATAAATTTTTTTTAGAATAATTTTCTTTGTAAAACGAAATATGAATATGGAATCGGATTAGGAATGATGAGATTTTTGACACCACAAAAATTACCTCAACCTTGATTAGAGTGATCAAGACCTCGCTCGAAATAGCCATTTTTGATCATAACCGACCCTTGGCTTATTTTGGTCTACATTTCCTAAAAATCCCACGAGTTTGTACGTACTTATGAAAGGAGATGATAGCACGAAGCTAAGGATGGTGTATGTTGAGGTGAAAAAAAAAAAAAAAAAAAAAAAAAAAAAAAAGAACAAAGCACCAAATTTACGAGAGAATTAATCGAATACGGGTATCTTCCTTATCTTTGATCGACGGATATCGGTAGTAGCTTCCGATGATTTGAGTGCGGTAGGGTGTTATCTAGAAACGTCTATATCACTATGAGGTATAAAGCTCCCGATAAAAATTCGAATCATAAGATCTCAAGAATGATTACAAGTTTAAGGAAACCGGACTCGTAATTTTAGATCGAAAGAGTATTACTCCGATCAATCTTGATGAAGCAATGCTGTAAATTTGATTTTCTACACACACTCACGCTTTTAGTTCTTAATATTGAAAAAGAAGAGAAAATCGAAAAAATAGTTGGAAAAGGAGATATTATTAATCGAAGCTGTTTTTGATCAAACGTGAAGGTGTAAGTACGTACGACTTGCCTCTTTCTATTTTTGATTTCTTTTTCTATCTTTTCGATTAACCAATGTCCTATCTAAAAAGTTTGAGCCATATTGTCAATTACTTGACTTAGTCTTTGATTCCAAATATTTCATATAAGTTGAGATAGGAAAATCATTCTAGAATTTTAATTATATTTATTGAGTAAATTTTGTGAAATTTCATTTGAATAATAGTTGATAAATAATTTATCAAAGTTATCTACACTTTTTATCTTATTAATTTCTAAGAAAGATATAATTAATATGTTTATAATATTGAATTGATATTTTACTAATTTAAAAATTGTATCTACCACTTATATTATTTTTATCGTAATTTTTATATATTACCGCTTATTTTGCTCGAGGACGATCAAAGAGCTAAGTGGGGAGTAGTTGATGTGTAACATTTATATGATAAAAATTACGATGTTTTATATACGTTATCGACTCTTTTTATATAAAATATAAGTAATTATAACGAGATAATCTTATAAAATATTAATAGCTATGAATAAATCTAAATACTATAAAAATCTAGTAAAAATGATAAAAAGTTATAAATTTTGTACCGGGTTAATAACCGGAGTGTCGTGTCAGATTCACGTGGGTATTTTTGGTATTTTACGGACCTTAGGTAAACCAAGACCCGGAGTGACGACATTTTGTGGAGTAAAATCATATCTTTTGAAGGAATAAAGGAAGTGCCACGAGATTTAAAGTTCAAGTGGATCGTTTGGTTCGTGACGCCGTATCAAGTTATATTTTCAACGAACAAATGGCCCAGCAAAAAGGCATTTTCTGAAAAAGAAGTCTTCATGGAAGTTATAGATCTCCTCAAGAGCTTTCCAACGCATCTTGAATTATGTCATTTGGAGATCCGAGCTCAAGTTATGATTTTATCAAGTTTCGGATTAAGATTGGAAAAAAATCTATCCGGATCGATCCGGATTTACCTCGGATCGATCCGAGGAGACATCATGATTAGACCAGCATGTGGCCCTGCGAGAGAATATCCTGGGATAAGATTTTTATTCCCGGATCGATCCGGCCCTTTCTCGGATCGATCCGGCAAGGGAAAATTTGCCTATAAATAGGGCAGCATTGCAGGCATAAAGGGGGTACCAAATATATCTCTTTTACCTTTTTTTTTAGTAGTAGTAGTATGTATATATATAGGCCTTAAGCCATAAATAAGTAGTATCGTTGTAATGCTCAAGAAATTACCAGAAGATCGAAGTTGTTGAAGTTGTTGTAGCATCCGGAAGAAACATCCTCTGATTCAATCGTTGTAATCGGGTAAAATTTCTAAAGTATTTATGTTTATTATGTTTGTTTTTTATCTTTTCGTATAATGTTAGTAGGCTAAATCTAATAACTAGCCAAAGTTATGTAATCGTTTTATTTCGATCTTTTCGGTAAAGGAATGTTGTCTAAGTAAAATTGAATAAAATTGAGCTAATTGAATCTTTTTCTATTAATAAAGTTTGACTTGAAAGAATTCATAATCTAATTATGAATTGACACCTCGTAATTAAGTTATGAACTCGTTAATGGAAAAACCGGAGGGTAAAAATTGGCCGAGTGAAAACGTGACAACGGAATCCGAGTTTCTATTCGGGGGCGATTTGTCCTAAAAAGATAAATCTTATTAAAATTTGTACTCAAGATCGTAATAATGTTAACTCGTCGAGTTAATTGAAACTTAAACCGGAAAGTTGAATCGCCCGGCTTTGACAACCGGAGCCTTTTAATAAAATTGACCGTTTGACGAACGGAATGACTCCTTTTTATTCAAAGGTAGAATCGTACTCGGGACTGTTCCGAAAAACCGTAACAGTTGTGGATTTGGACTGATGACAATGGACATATGACAATTTCGTACGCTAATGTGAGGAGGAATTGTTAACCTTAGGAGTGCACCGTTTCATTTACTCAATTAAACCTAATATAAAAAGAAAGATCGAGCACATTCCATTCCTTTGAAAAGATCGTATAAATCAATTATATAAACTTTGGCTAGTTCTCTAATAATATATTTGGCATCTATATATTTATATCTATATATATATTTTGCGACTTATGCATATCTATATATATTTATATATCTATATATATTATATTAGAATAAATTTTAATTTATGCATTTATTTTATTTTAAGTTATTAGTTATACGTGCTATAAAGCGAGATTTAGATTGAGTTAATAACGACTCTTTGGTGTTTAACCACACTTAGAAGAATTACAAAGTTCCACGAGGATACGATACTCGACTCACCATACTAGCACTACGGTTTGACCCGATACTGCTTTGTCGGTTAAGGGTAGTATTAGCACTAGAAAAGGCCACGTCGGCTATTTTCGTTAGTTGATGACCGAAGTGGTAAGGCCCCACTCACTCCTTATAAGCGACATAAACACTTACGAAAGGCGAGTTAAGAGTAGAGAAAACGTGGTCATACTAGTCGGGGAAATCCTGACGAATCATCTTCAAACAGAAATACGAAAATGGCTGAAGCTAGTGATGAAACAAACAAACAAAGGCTAGATCATGCTCTAGGGCATGGACGAAACCCTGTTAACCCTAATAATAATCAAAATAATAATAATCACAAAGCTTCTTTGATAGCCAGCAATTCCCCTTGAAGGATGGAGTTTCTTCCCATAAATCCCATGAATCCTCTATACAATCTTTCATTACCGTCTATGAAGACCCCACCAATGGCCACCATGCCTCTACAATTCTCATCAATATCCATGCAGCTGGCATAAGTGTTGACCTTAATCCAGCCCTCGGCGGGGAGGTTCCAAAGCAATCCAATGAGGCTCCTTCACAACAAGAATACATTAATTAGAACATCCAATAGTCATAACAACATTATACACGTGTTAAAATCAAATTTAAAGCGAGGATTTTTTTTAATGCTAAGAATGGACTTTAGGGAGATGAGCCCCGCATCGATGATACAAGAGTCTCCGGTCGTAGTTGCATGGTTGCTACAAGTAAAGGCAGGTCCAGAGTAGCCCAAATCTATCAAGTTACAATTGCTGACATTGAAGTTGAAGTTATCAATCCTACAAAGATTATTCTTAGAGATGACAACATGAATTCTATTTGGGCGGGCTTCAATACAGTTAATATCGAGCAAATCTAAATTACAAATGATACAGATACCTCCAGATCTTCCAATAGGAGGAGGATACTGTATGGAACCTGTAAAACCAATCTTAGCAATGACTTTAAAGGCTTTTTTCGCCTGGACGGTTTCAAGAAGGACTGCCACATCAGGTTTCTGTTTCAAAAGAAACTCTTTGATGTGCCTCCTAAATTCTTTGGAGCCAGCACCTCTGCAATTCCAAATGAGGATCTTAATGATACCAGTGTGATGAGAGGGGATGTTCTCAAAAGAAGAAAAATTACTATGAATCATTGCTTCCAGGAATTCCAACTTGGGATCCTTCGGTCCTACTGATGATAGACTCACATTCCACATCTGAATCATCTCATTCCAGTCTATGGCTATTGTGCAGTCCTTCACCCTGTGCACATATTCAACCATCACACAAGACTCCGCCTCCCCCAATAGATGTATATTTGAGTTTAGTTTGGTCCTGTGCCATAAAATTCTCGCCATTCTCTTCAATAGAGGCTTGGTATTGTTGCTTTGTTTGAGGTTTACAAGTGACTTGTCTCCACTCTTTAGATTGAAAAATGTTATATACGGGTCTTTTTTTCAAAATGATTCACACTAGTTATTTTAAGAGGCATTTTTAAGGGGCTTGGTAGCACATGGTCATTTTAGGAATTTAAGCTATGACTGGAAAAGCAATGACCTAGAAAATCCAAAAAGATTCCTGGGGTCATTTTACGAGTTACTTTAAGCAATGTCTGTGAAATTGTACCATTATTGGTACAGCAATATTATTTTATTAATTGTACTTTTCATTTGCAGACCCCCCTCTTTTATTGTACTTTTTATTAATTGCAGAAATATATATAAAGGTTCTTCTTCTTTATTCATCCAAATCCCCTCCTTTCTTATTCTACTATTTTATTAATTGCAAACCTTAATACCCTAATTTATTTACATGCATGCAACAACTGATGTATAAGAAACTACGTCCATGATATCATTCAAACAAACAATAAAACACTTAAAAAGATAATATTATAAATGATTTCATAAGAAAAAGTTATTACATAATATCAAAACAGACTGATAATATTATAAATAATTTCAAGTTCATAAAAATTTTACAACATAATATTATTAAAGAAAATACAAATATGTAGATAAAGTGGGGTTTGGATGGGGATGGGATTTGATCACATGCTGTGATCCGAGAACTCTATAACATGCTCTCTTGTGGGAGAGTTTGTGGTCGAACCCCAACTCCAATTGGGGCCAAAGAAACATTATTGTTCCCCGGCCATGGCATCATGCGATAGTGCACGAATACAGTTGCACATCGCACTGCAATTTTGTAAGCATCATTGCACAGTCGTATCAGATCGTTGATTTTCTTTTTGACTGTTTTGATGTTGTCATTGATATACGCCACTTCAAGATACATGGAATCCGACTCATGTGTCATCCATATTTTCAAGTTGATCAATTTCATAATGGCATTCATGTCTTCGCGCGTCCAATTTTCTTTCCAATTCTTCAACCTGGTTTCTTAAATCTGCGATCTCCTTAGTATGCTTATCCATTTTCTTCTTCTGCTTTTCTGTTTTTATTTGTAATAAATATGAATTGTACACTTGTGGTTATACTACTATTTATAGGCCCATTTTATCTTTTTTTAATGGTGGTGGCGTCTCTTCGATTTACCCTACCATGAGACCCTTCAGATTCGTAATTGTATCTCTTCGATTTAAACTACCATGAGACCCTTCACATTCGTATCTCTTCGATATACTACTATTTATAGGCCCATTTTATCATTTTTTAATAGTTTAATTCCAGTTCTTACCCGCAAAAATCTCAAACATGTCTCATTGACCGAAACAATCTTGAACTTGTGTAACGTTAAATTAAACTTGTGTCAAAACAATCTTGAAACTGTGTAAATTAAGTTAAAATTAAGAAATGAATCCATTATGTTAAGGGTCAATGACAAATCATCAAATATTATAATGTTAATCAATTACAATTACAATTACACATTTACGTTAACTATGTTGATTTGTATAATTCTTTAAGAATCACTAAATTAACTTCTTCATTTCAATGGGTCAAATTTTCTAACAAATAATGTTAACCAACTAATGAATCAAACCATAATTCTCAATCATGGAAGAAAATAACAATTACAAATACAATATACATAATAATAAGAATGAAACCAAATTTCTCCTTCAAAACATTCTTCTTCAAAATAACAATTACCAATACAATACATATTAATAATAAAGGAACCATAGTTCTCCTTTAAAACATCCTTCTTCAAAACAACAATTAAACATTTTAGTTCTCCTTCAAACTTCAAACCACCCCCATTCTTCTGTAAAAATTAAAATGACATAGTTTAATGATAAGTCATAACCAAAACCCTCATAGATGGTTAACACAATTTTACAATGACATAGAAATGCATATGCATATTCTATGCCTGAAAGTTCCATGAAAGCAATCCCGCAACCAACTTCTTTCGCCAATCCGGCATATGCGCACTCCGAATCAATGATAGATCCACTCCTCCAAGCATGAACTCCACGAATTTAAGAACGAAAATGCCACAATCGCTCCTACCAAATTACAAGAATTACAAGATAAGTTAATGCCACGACAACGAATACCTTAATAATCCCTATATATATTGCCACGACAACGAATACCTTAATAATCCCTATATATATTGCATAAAATTATGAAACGTACCCATTATCATGAGAAGGACAACCCACGCTCTTCACCGCTAGTTTTCTCACAGAATAATTCTCATAGCCTTTTACATGGTTCTTCAGTAAAAGCGGTATCACAACTTGCATAGGCGTGACACAACTTGCAAGAAGCACTTTTTTGACATGCCCTGGAAGGATGTCATACACGTAAATTATCCTCCCACTCAGATCAATTTTCAGAAGAAACCAATGATCCCTCTCTATCATCGGCACATACAAACTTGTGCAACCTTCCCATGATTTGCTAAATTCCGGAGCTACCCCCTTCACAATATTCATAAATACTCTATCAAATCGTCCTTTGCATACTGTATTAATTCCTCCTTTGCTTTTCTTTCTTATGTGTCGTGTGTGAAAGCCTTTGACATAACTTGCAAATTGCGTATCCAGGACACGTGCATTTTGGTCAAACATGTTCGGGTCCACTAAGCATCGCCGGCGAATTTCACACAATGAACTATCCATTACCTGAATATCAAAAAATATATATATACTACTAAACAAAAACATACTTTTTCAATCTAAATTGCTGTTAATTTACAATCTAACACATATACTTCTTACGTTGCTTGGCAAGCTCGCCCCCTCACAATTCTTTTCAAAATACTTGCTTGGATGTCACAGTCAACCAAACTCACTTGTACACTGTATAAATAAAAAGGAAGAAAAACTAATTAATCATCAAAATAGGGTTTACAAATTAGGGTTTACTTTAACCGTATGACATTCATACTTGTCTTCACATGAATCTATAAACTGATCAAGACATTTCATCAGCACAGGATCCATTTTTCGGAACGGATTATAAGCATCAAACTTATTCACTTTCCTTTTTTTGGTAGTTTAATATAAGGGCTGCTAATTGCTTTTCTTCTTTCCGGCGGCGTCGGTAGATTGAAACGTACAACTATATAAAACATTCAATGACGTAATTAGTTTGGATTATACATATATCTACTAACATAAGCTCAAATTAATTATTTTTGTAAATCTACATTTAACAACTTTTTTCCCGCCCTCTTTTTCCAAATCATCCTCATTTAGGATGACCTCGGCTCTCTCTTCTCCTACGGCATTACCTAATCATAATTTCAAGAAACTAAATTTTATGAATAAACTAATTCTCTCACCAAAACACATAAAGGACAGATTTAATTATACCTTCGCCGTTTGGGTTTCCCTCACCTTCCTCCCTTATATCAACTTGCTCTTCCTCTATGCCACCATTTACATCTACATCACATTCCATAACCTCGTTTAGCTTTTTAGCAACTTCCTCCTCCATTTCAATGTCCTCATTTATCTCTTCACCCACGGAATTTCCTAATCATAATTTCAAGAAATTAAATGTTATGAACTAATTCTCTCATCAAACTACATAATGAACAAATCAAAATGACAAGTTTCACATTATACCTTCGCCGTTTCGGGTTTCCTCGACCGTTTTCTCAACCGGGGCTTCAGGTTCATCCCCTACGTCTTTATCACCCTCGCTTACATTTTCAGGTGGGACCTCCCCTACCTCTTTATCACCATCCCCAGCCTCATTCACAATAGCAGCACCTTCTTCCTCAATTTCAGTGGCCTCAACCGGAGCATCGAGTTCATCCCCTACCTCTTTATCACCCTCGCTTACATATTCAGGTGGGACCTCCCCTACCTCTTTATCACCATCCCCAACCTCATTCACAATAGCAGCAACTTCCTCCTCAATTTCAATGGCCTCGTTTCTCTCTTCACCTTCGCTTTCATTTTCTAGTAGGAACTCCCCTACCTCTTTATCACCTTCCCCGGCTTCCTTCTCTTCAACTACGGCATTTCCTAATCATAATTGTTATAAACTATTTATCTCCTATATAAACAACATAAAGGACAAATTTAACTTTACACCTTTGCCGTTTCGGGATGCCTCCATAGTTTCATCTTCCATTTCATTCAACTCTTCATTAGAAAGACGAACCTCCATCAATTTAACTTTACGCTTGGAGCGTATCCCTTAAAGCGCACATTCTTTTGTTCTCTTCAGCAATTTTTACCAACGCTTCGCACATTCTTTTGTTCTCTTCACAATTTTTACCAACTCTTCGCACATTCTTTTGTTCTCTTCACTCACAGCACTATTTACCAATTCTTTTAGGTTTTCATAATCAACGTTACCCGTTGATTGCTCAGGTGCATTGTCATAAGTAGTTTCATCATCTTCAACTTCAACTTCCCGGAGCATCACAAAATAAGTTTTTTCCTTTTCAGCTTCGGATGGAACCAACTTTCGAACTACATCCACCTGCATTATCTACTACTCATGATTAATGTGAAGGATGCATTTACATACCAAACTTAAGATACAAATTAAACATCACTACCTCTCCCGATTCAAGAACAACTTCAACTAATGCAGAGTTGACCCTTTTTGCATTTCCCCACTTCATCATCCTTGGGAGAGCATTCTCATCAACAATCTCGAAAAACTTCCTTAAAGAAGGAATTGCTTCAAGTGCCCAAACCTACGATGCATTTACATACAAGTGATTGACCAAACATAACAAAAAAAATTAACAACATACGTATATATATATATATATATATATATATATTATGAATTAAAACACCGGATTTCGCTTTTACATACCTTCAAAGCATGCGGGAAACCATAGAAAGTATATGCGATCGGGACCTTTTTGAAAACATCTCTTAGGTCCCTCCTCAAAATATGGACAGTGCTTTCATAAGAGTCATTTGCCCATGGATACTTGTTGAAAGCATCCAAATCATCAACCAACTGAAAAATCCACCAATCCACCGCACGTTTCTCTTCTGATGCCCACACAACGTACGTCAAGATAACGATCAACCCCAACTTGTAACGGTCTACGACATTCTTAGTGCTATTAAACTTTTGCCACACATGCTTCCTATACACCGACGTAAGGTTTTTAAAATACTTAACTAATTTAGACTCTTTTCCTACGCCTTTCTCGACATTGCTATCATTGCCAACCAAGAAACCGGTAACAAGCGCAAATTCTTGTACACTGAATCGTATCTTTTTGGCTCCAACTTTGAACCAAAAAACATCTCGATTTACAGGGTTCGCCAACCTCATTATCACTTGATGTACTATCTGGTTGGCTTGCAGATCCTTCAAATGGATTAAATGTCCAAAACAAGACTGTTCCAACTTTGTTTTGTGCTTGGTGTCAAGCTTTTGATAAACTTCATTTGTTTTACCAATTTGACATCGGTTTACGATTTCACATTTTGCAGTCCTATCTTGTGCGCTAAGTGCATAAACCAACGTCATTTTTCAACCAATTTTCTATTACCAACAAAAAATAAACAAAAGTATCAATCGAATGAAAGAACAAATGAATTTGAATACAATTGAAGCAAATAACACATTTTGAACAAATTTCATCACCGCCGTTGTTTAAGCTAACAAATTTGGTTACACAATTTGCTTAAACCGATCCCACATCATTCAACACCATAACAAATCACACATCTTCCTAATCTCCAAAATCATATACATAACAAAATTTAAACTCAACCCAAAAAATCAAACATGTGTAAATGCATTAACTCGAGTGAATTATAATCTACATGCAGATACCAAACCCCAAAATAATACCTTTTGCAGACTTGCTCGGTCAGCTTCTTCAACTTTCCGATCACCTTCCTCAACTACCGGTGAGTTTGCACACTTAGCTCGATTGTTGACAAGAATTTTGCTGATCCTAGGTTCGAATTTGGGTAGAAAGACGGGGTGAATTTGGGTAGAAATGACAAGAATTTTGCTGAGCCTATTTGCTCGATTCACGGTGGTAATTAAATTGGATGGTGGAAATGAATAATGAGGTTAAGGAAGAATTGAATGAAGGAGTTAAGGGATAAATAGAGAGGGGTATTTCAGTCTATCCATGATTTTATAAGGTTTTTACCCTTTTTCAATTTCTTTAAAAGTAAAAAACAGGTCAAAGCTTATAGTTGCAAAGCACAAAGTTTATAAGCTCAACGGTGTCATTCCCCCTGAAATCTATCTATATCTTCTATATATATAATATATAGACGAAAGAATTTAACCCAATTACCCGGATTTTATCTACATAATCCGCTTTCGACCCGGCTTATACCCGTCTCTTACCCAATGAAAAAAAAATCTGATCCGTTTGTTCTTCCCACGATCTTCTTCCACACAAAACCTCCCCATGCTTCTGAACCTTCAAACTCCCTCACGCCCCATGATTCATCCCATGCTATCCCATTACTACTCATTCCCCTTCACATAACTCCTCAACCCCCCGACAACTGCCTACCACCTCTATAGATTCCTTCTCCTTTGTAGGATTTTTTCTCATATGTTATTAGTAGGGGTGAACAAAAAAACCAGAAACCAAACCAACCGGCCGAACCAAACCGGTCCAAACCGAAAATGCGTAAACCATGGTTTTTTGGTTGGTTTTTGTATTGTAAAAACCCAAACCGTAAAAAACAATTTGGTTTTGGTTTTCTAAGCTAAAAACCGGACCAACCCGGAACCGGATATATATATATATATATATATATATATATATATATATATATATATATATATATATATATATGCGTGTGTGTGTGTGTGTGTGTGAATATCGACACTATAAATTAAGGGGACCTTTATTTGCACCACACCAATCCACTCGTATACCACTCTATCGCGCACCGCGGTGAAACCGACTTTTCATCAATACATTGTGAGAAGCGATCATCACAAATGAACGGACTTTTCGTCGGCCCCCTCAATTATCACTACGTAAATAACTAATATCTCGGTGTATTATCTATTAATACTTTAATCAACTACCTCACACACGTAGTTTGATGTCCATCCTAATAGGACCTATGATGAAGATGAAATAAAACGGTTTACATGATTTTATATGATTATCTTAATTGAAAAATATGATAATATAATGTTTATTGTCGTATGAATGAAGACGTGAATTCGTTGAACCGTGATAATGCTTTCTTTCGGTGAATTATCTATGAAAAAAGAGAGGACTAAAAACCGGAAAAAAACCGTAACCAAGTTGATCAAACCGGACCGGATAAATTGGTTTTTACTGCAAGTTATGGTTCGGTTTTGGTTTGTAAATTTTAAAACCGTAAGAAATGGTTTGGTTTTAAAAGTGGTTAAAAACCGGAAAACCGGACCATGTGCACCCCTAGTTATTAGTATTCTATATACCATTTCTCACACAAAGGCATGTTTTGTTAATTTTTGTGCTACTCGATTGATACAGGATTCGTAAATTCATATTTTGTTTTTTCTCAGATCTTTATTTTTTTCATTTTTTTTGCGCTCATTTTCAGAGGATTGTTCTGCTTGGGAATGCAATTCAGTCCATGATGAGAAATTATTGGAAGCTTATGTATGGATGGCACCAAGCACGCTGTGGATTGAAATTGATTAGGTTTATTTTTTTGTTATCTCATCATTTGTGTTACATTTGGCAAATCGGTCTCCTGTTTATTTCAGCCTTTCCTCAGTGAAATTTATCGTGTGTTTGTTTCCGGGTATCGATATGATTATGAGTTGAAGACGGCATTGATGTCTTCGATAGTATTTCGAACAATGTTCTTATTGGTTACTTTGTAATGATTCGAATTTGAAGAGAAGTCACCATGAATTCAGTGATGAGGAGTGTTTCATTCAAGTTATTAGGCATTCAGATCTTATTTTCTTAGGTTATGGATATATTTATGATGCTGGATATCCGAGAAGTATGTTTTTGGTCTGACTTGAATGATTTGTCTATGTCACATGACTCACATTCACCTTCTTGCTGTCGGAACTCTTGCTGACAAAATATTAGACAGACATCAGAAACAGAGACATTGGTGCCGTTGGTTGCCTGTTCATTGGTTAGATTTCTTGAATTGGGTATGCAGAACAGCAGAAGTGGTAATATGATTATTTGTCATGGTGACGGGCTGAGGGTTTTGTTTTCAGGTGGACGGGTTGGAAGTCTTTTTGACGATGATCCTAAACTATGGCGTATATGCTGATTTTATTGGATGTGCAGGAAGGTAGTGTTCAAAAACCTTGGTACTTATTAGCTATTGCCTTGCATAACATTTCGATTGGATGATCGGTTTCATTGATCTATCTTTCGCAGTATCTTTGATCTCAATATTCAACTCTATCTTATTTCTTGCCTCGGGCTTCTATTGGTAATCTGACCAGGGTACTTTATTTGGTACAAAGATTTTGTCTTTACAACTACTCTACCACAACAATGTTTAAATCCTTATTCCACTAAATGGGTCAAGCCATATTGATCAGTTGTCTCCATTGTCTTCTATCATGAATCAGATATTTTGTATTTGAGCTCTTCGAGTAGTAGTTGGGTTATTTTTTTTGTTTCGTTTTGTGGCTATATGGCTATTGGTTTGCCTTGCGTTCTGGAATGTTATAATTTCATAACGTGGGTGGCATATTCTGATAGGCTGTTGCCAGGGCTCTGCTTCACATTCACGCGTACTGAGGGTTATACTTGATGATTTGGACCAAAACTTTCCTTAAGTTCCTGTAGGTTTGCCTGGGAGGCACCAGCATGTGAATTTCTCCACGCATTTTTTTTAATCCACGTATATAGTATTCTCTTTATTAAAATTCCTCTGCAATCAAGTTTGTAATGTTTGTTGCTGCTTATAATGCCATGTCTTTATTTGCAAAGACATGGAAGATATGACCTGTTTGGGTTTGTAGTTTTCTACAATATGCATTTGAAATTTTATTGCTCAAGATTGTTGAAATTCTACACATAGTCTATGAAAATTGAAACTCGGAAGGAATATGCAAGCAGCTATGGGTTACTTTTTAGTTGCAATGGTTATTTTTGATAGAAAACATGAAACTCATGTGTTCTTTGTCTTCCAACAAGAAAATGGAGAAAAGGAAAATGTTGCCATGTTTGCTGCTGTGTTTTCAATGTTGTTAATATGTAGTAGTATTCATTTCAAGGGACAAGATGGAAGAGTATAATGTTACAGTACTTTATTAGGGGTCATCAAACGTTATTAATAAATGAGGAGAGGCATCCCCTGTATATAGCCTAGTGGTAGAGGGTTGGGGTGGGAAATTTCCACGCTGAGTCTGAAAGCCGGAGGGTGGGGGTTCGAGTCCCGTAAAGGGCCGAACCCATTTCGGTAAGAAGATATAAGAAGCAAGCCCCAACTCCGAGCTGCTAGGTGCCTGATTAACCTTTCATCGCATTTATGTGGGATCGGGGGCGAGGGACCCTTCCGGTTAGGGTATAACCGTTTTTTAATAAATGAGGAGAGGCAAAGCTTCTGACTTCGCTCATTCAACACACCACCTTGATCAATCATGGGAGACTTTTACCCTATAACCAAGATGCACATGCAGCGAGTTCAATGTGCCATCCCAACTACATTTATCACTCATAAATGGCTTCAGGAGTCACAAAAGAGGAAATTGGGCAGCTCCTGCAATGCATTGTTATTGGTGGTCCTATGTTGGCCATGGCCTTCAATGTTGGATTGACAAACTTGACGAAGGTTCCATGTTCTTACATTTTCATGATTGATGGCCAGTCTCTGTATTTTGCATTTAAATGTCTTTTGTTTCGATCAGTGTGGAGTCCACCTTCACGGGGTTATTATTGGCAGGGATTGAAGGACACTACCACAGAGATTACCTGATTTGGTAATTTCCTACTTGATTGAGTGAATTATCCGATCCCACGAATTTGCCTCCTTTCACTTCATTTGATGTAATCTCCATGTCACATATATATATATATATACTGGAATGTGGATTTAACAATATTTAAGACTTTGATTTTACCTAATTTAATAGGCGCATGTTAGCGATTGATGAATGGCTTCACATTGATGTTCTGACAACACATATATGCAATATGAGATTTTACAGCAATCAAATATGCAACAGGAGATTGTGCAACAATCAATCTGTGTAACATCATGCATGGTACGGACATATCTTCAGAATGTACTCTTTTTTTTCACTATATTGATTTAGTAGTGTGCCCATAATACAGCTATATGTCCTGTCAAAGTATTCTTCTTTCTAAATCTACTTGAGATTAAATACACTTAAAATATTCATTTTCTTTTCTGTTTAAAGTATGCCATGAAAAGCCACCCCATTATTTCAATCGCCACATTGATTCACAATAGCTTCATTTGTTGTTCGTCTTTTGTTTATTACACAATTTTTGGAAGGATCGACATTTGTTTGCTAGAGTTATTCAGCAACGAGATACTGTGGAGCTATTTCTTTCTTTCTCTGTATGTAAATCGCTTTTTTTTTTTTTTTTTTTTTTTCTTTCGTCATTTCATTTATAAATTTTCAGCACTGCGTATTTTCTTCATTACACCCCTTTAATATCTGAGAAATTAAGGAAGAATATATATTTCTTTCGTTAACACATTGTTCGTCTGTGTTATATATTCTACCCTTCAATTGGTTTGCATTTGTTTTAGGTGTTACCATATGTCTACTTTCATTTTTATTTTGCCATTTCTTCTTTCTTCGTGTTGTTTGTGTACTTGGTTTATGAATTTGATAGAATATATATATTTGTCTCTATGGTTTTCTTTGTGGATTGTGACAAAATAAAATATATGGCGGGAAAAGTTTCATAAAAAGAAAACTACACTATTTAGCAGACGTGATACTTAGCAATCTCATAACGGCGGTGAGAATTTTTTAAGATGACTAATTAAATTCGTGCATGAGGTATTTGATGAAATGATCATTTGTTCATTTTTTTTTTGTTGTTTTTTTTGTAGCTGCAATCCAAGAAGCAACACCAGATGCATCATTTACTGTTGTAGAAGGTGAGAGGTTTATGAATCTTTCTCTCACGCTGTGATTTTGTGTTGCTTCAATATATGTATATAAAATGCTAAAAAGATGAGTTTTTCTGGTGAATGTGTACAATTTTTTTTTCTTTTCTGTTCAGACGTTCGTCAACATTTTCCTGGTGAATGTGTTTTGGGTCTTAAGGTTTTTTTATTTTTATTTTTAATTACTATGAATTATTGATGAAGTGATCGCAAGGAGAACGCGATTGGGATTTTAGTATCATTTTAAGTGATTTCAGTTCATTGTCTATTAATTGGCAAAATATAGGTTTCAAATTTCATTGGCGTATTCAATTTTTTGATTCTGATGCATGCAAGTAGATATGGATGGAACTGTGGGGAACCAAAATCGCATTCTCAAGCACTCCAGTGGTTCCGGTGAGTGGCGAAGGTATGGCTGTAGATGAAAGTGATGGTGATGGTCCTGATATAAAGATGTTAAATCTTCTAAATCTACCACCATCTGGCGGTTGGGTTCCTCTCCGGTTGACATCATTTTTGGATTCGTGTCTTAGCTTCAGTTTTCATTTGTGTGTTGCAGGCTATGGATCCTTGCTAAAGGATATCATTTGTTCCGTTGGATTTCAACTTGGGGTGGGCTATTGGGCAATATCGAGACGGATTTGGATTAAGGATTTGGATTACGTAGGCATTTTAGTGTAACGAATTTTTTTTGCTGGAATTATACATTGCCTCCGTCCTTGTTGGAGCGGCCTTGAGGTTTTTTTTTGGAATTGTGATGCTGATAGGATCTTTGCTGATAAAGAATATTTTATGGATCAAGCTTTTGGATTTTGGCTACCTTTATGGATTTTCAGTGGAAATAATTGTTGTTTTTTCAGATTTTTTAATGTTTTTTTTCCTTGATCGATGTTCAGGTGATGTGCAATCGCTACATTTTTATTTTAGTGAATTATACATTGCCTCCGTCCTTGTTGGTGCGGCCTTGAGGTTTTTAATTTTCATGTTTCATTCTTTTAAACTTGGTTCAACTCACAGTTTTTTCTCTTCATAATCTCCGGTGCATTAAGCACGGGTTTTTGGCTAGTTTAACAATATCTTACAATATAAATAAAAAAAAATCTTTCATAAAAGAAAATAAAAAAAAAAAAAAAAACAATACCTTACTTTCCTCCAAAAAAAAAAAAAAACCCAATACCTTACAATATTTCAAAGCAATATCGTTACGAATAAAGTCATTACATGTAAATGGAAAATGAGGAGGGAAAAAAATCAAGAAAATTGCCAAAACATTTTAAGGAATGAAAGGACTAAAGGCTTTACACTCTGTTGAAGACTTTTGGTCTCCATCTTCACAAAAAAATAAGCTTAAAGGACACCGGTACAAGCAATTATTTCCCAGCCTCAAGTTAACTGAACCCGGTTGCAGACCCAAGAAAGGACCCGGTACGGGTCCGATTAAATAATTACCCCCAAGCAGTAGCCTGGCAAATGGTGAAACTCCTTCACCCGGAACCAGAACCCGCAGTGTGTATTGGGTCGGTATTAAACCCGAGAACTTGTTGTTTTCCAAAGCCAATGCTGATAGTTTCGGTAACATACCCAAGAAAACGGGTAAGAAGCCTCGGATCTCATTATTACTCAATTCAACAGCTATTAGCTGGCTATCCACCACCGGATTCGATGGGGTATCAATCGACCCGTATTTGTTATCCGACAATGTGAGCTGTTCTAGTGATGGGTGAGTGAAAAGACCCGCCGGAACTGACCCGTTGAGTTGGTTGTGACTCAGGTCCAAGACTTGTAAATAAGCCAAGCTGATGATACTGGCCGGGATGTTCCCGCTGATGCTATTGTTTCTCATGGAGAGCTCCACAAGGGCCGGCGGAAACGATGCCGGGAGGAGGCCGGAGATACCGTTATTGCTGGCGTCGAGGAAATACAGGTTACTGAGTTGACTCAGAGTAGGGAAATCGCCGGTGAGGTGGTTTCCTTGAAGCTCTAGCCTTTTTAAATTCTTCATACCGTTGAGGCTTACTGGGACTGTACCATTTAGATTGTTATTATCGAGGTACAACTCCTCAAGCGTAGAAATAGCGCCGACAGAGTCAGGAATCGAGCTAGTCAGCGAGTTACGTGAGAGAATAATCTGCTGAACTTGAGAAAGATTAGAGAACGATTCCGGAATCTCGCCGGAAAAGTAATTACCCGAAAGGTCCAATTTCTGAAGATACGACAAGTTCCACGAAACATTACTAATTGAACCAGAATACCCTGCTTGGTCTAGACCGAGTTCGGTGACTCGGCTAACAGAAGAGACATTTACATCACACCGGAAGCCGCAAGTGAATTTATCTGAAAAAGCAGAGTCGCATGGGTCGAAATTGAAGTCCCATGAGCTTATGCAGGAACCGGGTTTTACTGAAATTGGGTCAATGCTGTTCTTGAGCTGCTTCAAGACTAGTGAATCTTGCCAGTGTGTTATTGAGTGCGTATGCAGAAATGTTAGTTGAAGAATGATAATGAAAAGATGAAATGGGAAGAAACAGAGAGTCCACATTGCTCTGTAGAGATATTTGAAACAGGGGGAGGAGAAGGCTCTTTAAAGAAAAAGTGAAGGCGTTTTTTCGGGAATGTAGAATATAAAAAGCGGGTTTTTTTTCTTTTTTTTTTCCATGTAGATACCTTATAGGTGAAGGCTTTCATTCATTCATGGTCACGGGTAGAGTGTCAGAGTTATTTTTGAGTGAAAAAATTGTCAGGCATATGACAGCCATTATTAACTGAGATCTCAGAATTATATACACACCTTTCTAAAAATAAAGAATAAATATGACGATGTCCGAAAAATCATCGGGTTATTTTTGGAGCAATGATAGAGCCATAATAAAAATTAAATAACGGATATCATAACATGATTTTTCATCCTTTATTTTGATGAGTGTTAATTGATTGTCATGTGGACCCATCAAAATCAAGGGTGGGAGATCATATTGTGGCATCCGTTATGTAATTTTTGTTGTGCCTCTATCATTACTTTTATTTTTGCGGAGAAATTGAAGCTTTTTTTATATAATTCCAACTATAGAAACCGAAGAATTTATTGAGGAAGTATGGTTGTGTCTGTCTATGACAATAACTTAGTTCTTGTAGATGGATAAGGGTCTTTTATATAGACATCTATTGTGATGGAGTTGATGAATAAATCTTTGATTTGTAAGTGTAACGTCTTGTTTCCGGACACCAAGTTTTTATTCGGTAAAGTAATGTTCGGCACGTATAATATAAAATAAATTCACATTATACGTCAGCATCTATTACGTCGTATCGAGTTTAACAAAAAACGTAAGCAAAAGACTCGGGTATAAAAATTTTCCAAACAACCAAGAATAGAAACTCAAACTAAAGATAGAAATATAACATTTATTACATCGGAAGAAACCAAATGAAACGTAACAACGTACGAAATGTTATATCCGAAAAAACCATATGAAACGTAACAACGTACGAAAACCTCCAAAAGAAACTAAAGAGAAAATTACATAGTTCCCAAAGAACAACAAGTTTAGTATATAATAAAGAGCATAAAAAAAATGTTTCAACGTCGGCGTCCTCAAACGTCGTCAACAAAGTCATCCTCGAACTCCGGATCTACCTATTCATCTTCTCTCCCCCAAACACATAGAAAAACAATGCATTTGAGGTAAGTACATGTTGGAAGTAGCGCTCGAAAGACAATTTATGTAATTATTTTTAGATTTAATAAATGACTGATTTATTCTCATCTTATTACTTGCTTCGTGTTTATAAGTAATACACTACTGAAAACCCTAAGTCGTATCATATGTAGCCATATAACTTAGTGTATGACGCACGCGAGGATTAAGTTTATGGTGATACACTTGAAATGTTAGTCCGTGGTGAACTTAATCAAAGTATGGGGTCTATTTATTAAACCACCATTAATGCGCCCTAAAACACTTTATGGTGTGACCGTCTTATCCGGACCGTCGACATTGGTTGTCTAAGTGGGGCATTTATATATGATGAGAGTCATATAGGACTGGAACGATTTAATCTGAGTTTCTCATATAATTCCGTGATTGAGAAATCTTATTGAATCATAAGATAATCATATATGGATTAACCTTAATCCTGAAGTGATTATAGACTCCTACTTATTTCAGGATAGGGTTTGATGTGTTCATTAAGGATCGCTAAGAGGCGCGGTCCGAATCACTTTCACGTTAGCACTATTCTGGAATAAGTGAGAAGTGTGTGTCTCACAGATATGGAATCCATTCATTCCTGCGGGAAGTAGAAAGACAATCCCCTTATTTGTTAATCCTAGAAGCTGATCGATCCGCGGAGTTCGTATTGGTTATGAACTAATTGATCACTAGTGGGTTAATGGTAAATAAGGATAAGATGTATTGAATAAGGTTTACGGAAATATTCCCACTTCATTACGGATAGTCTATGGAGGGTTAGTTTATATTTAATGATTATATCAATGGACACTTATCGACTCAACTCGACGTTTTGAGAATAAGTTTTATCTATAATCGATAGAGTTCAGTTTCGGATTTATGGTGGCGTAATTCCGGATTTATAAGTTGAGTAGAAATATTCTGTTCGATGAATATTTTATTCAATTTATTGTAGCTACTGGTTATAGATCCATGATCCCCGGGTTGGCTCCTAACACGAGAGTGTTTTCTCGT
The DNA here is from genome assembly GCA_036785695.1 of Gentiana straminea. Lineage (NCBI taxonomy): Eukaryota > Viridiplantae > Streptophyta > Magnoliopsida > Gentianales > Gentianaceae > Gentiana > Gentiana straminea. Next base: position 10,502,561 of record JAVUPR010000167.1, read on the forward strand.
TTTATGGAACCTCGAGAATAAATTAAATAGTTGGTCTATTTAATGAATATGCGAATATTATTTATTTGGTAAATAATATGTAAAATAGAAAAGACATTTTCTAATAAAATAATGATGTAAATGGCGCCACATATTTAGTGATGAATTAGGAAATTAAATTTTTTTAGATTATGTCACATGTGTAATTAATTAATTATCTATTTGTTGGATAATTAATGGAAAATTAAGAGATTGATTTTTTTGGGAATTATCTCATATTTTTATGGCAAAATTATCTTTTCCATATGGGAATAGGTAATTGTGGTGTGAAAATGATAACTCTCTTGACCAGTTATTTTCCTATATAAAGAGAGTTCCTCCTAACACAATTACAACATGCAAATTGGCGCCACTTATTAAATAAAAGGAAGAAAAATTAGTTTATTGCCTTAGTCATTAAGAGAAGAAAAACCTAGGGTTTTTCTTGTGCATATTCGAAGAGGTTCTACGGAGACGATCGACGTCCACCAGTAGTCGCTTGGAGATACAATCCGGAAGATCACGGCTTCTCCCTTGGTCGATTGCCTATTTCTCTCCGGTTGGGGTAAATCTACTAATCTTCTTGTAGATTAATTTATTATGCGAATCATATCGTGGTAAAATCGTAAATGAATCTAATTCGTAGCTTCCGCTGTGCAAGATCGAGTGTCTCGATCGGTGCTATGAATCAGATCTGAAGATCCAATTATGGATCGGATCCGGATTCGGGTTTCTGTATATCCAGCAGTACAAAGTATTCAATAAGAGGTAGAAGCTACAAATTAACTAAGGTTCATTAACAAGTTTTAGAATAAATAATTATCTTTATGCGACCGACTCAATCTAGGGTTCACTTCATGTCCATCAACACGTCGTGACTATACGTATCTAGCTTGACTTATCTTGGTTACATCAGCAATCAAGGGCACTATGCATGATGTGTATCCATCACGAGATATCCTTGCCAACTACGGTGAATAGCACCGATAGTCCCGGCATACCCCGGTATGCATATACGTTCGGCAAATTTCCTCCACTTCCATTCAGCTGTTTATAGGCCAGCAGCGGTGTTCGCTTTTACAGAACGTATCACATCGCCGATATGAATCCGTGTCTTACCAAAATAGCATGACGTTTAATCTTTTTACTAAACAAGTATGTAGTTTATTAAGTGTTAACTAGCCACCTAGGTGTTTTCAAAAAGGGTCCCTCACGCCTACTTCTCTCTCTCTTAGACCATTAGACACGGACAAGGCCCAGCAATTACACAGACATTGATGAACCCTAGTTCATCAAAGCACAAGCCCTTTCATGCCCTTCCGACGGTCCCGAACTTCAACTCCCTTTAAGAGTACATCCGGTGCCGGAAGTAAACGCATCAGAAGCTCAATCGAGGCTTGTTCATGTTTAATTAATGTTATAAGACCAAAGAACAACATTTAAGACTCAAACCATAGCTTAAATCAACTTATTCATAAAAAACAGGGCCAGTGCGCCCACACTGGGATCCAGTGCGCTCGCACTGAGCCTCTGTATGTAAAAATCTGACTTTCTGCCTGTCTAGTGCTCCCGCACTGGATCTGGTGCGCCTGCACCAGACCTCTAAATGTAAAAATGACTTTTCTGTTCTTCCAATGCGCCCGCACTGGATCTGGTGCGTCCGCACCAAGCGCGGTAAACTCCAAAAACTCAGTTTTTGACCCCTAAATGATCCCTAATCGTTTCCAAACTTTTTCAACATCATAATACTCAGAAAATAGCAGAAAAACTCTAGATCCTTAGGCAACATAAAGGTATGATTTCTAGCATAAAATCATATCAAATCCTAAAAAACCCTAATAAACCGTAATTAACTTGTAGGAAGATCCTCTTACTTGATAGCAAGCAATCCAATCTTCAAACTCTCAAAAAAAAAAAACCAGCAAAACTTGAACCTTTATTGCAGGATACCTATGTGATCAATTCCAAAACAGGTTAGATTCGATCACACGCTTCGATTGAAACAAAACTACGAAAGCTATGAGTTTTGATCTCTAACACTCATCCAAGAACACATCTAGGTCGAAATCACATACCTTGACAAAGCTCCAAACTTTTAGTACTGAAACGATGCCCTCTTCACGACGATTCCAACGCTTTTCGTGAATCTAAAAACGGTTAAAAACTCCGTGAGATATTGTAGAAAATCTCTCTGGCTCCTCTCTTGCTCCCAGCCACGTTTTCTCAAGAACATGGGATCGGAATTCTGATTTCTAATAGGTTTAAAGTATAATGGGAATTATTTTTCCTTAAATAACCATTCTCAAAATAAAGACCTATCCTCATTTTCCTTAATTGCCCTTTTACTTAAAATTATCAGATTTTCTCCCATATATATATATATACATAACTCGACTATATATATACATCAAAGAAATACTTAACTCCAATAAAAGATGTAAGAATAATAATATTTCGTCTTCGCAAATGACACGTTTGACCTTTCCCGAAAATCGGAATAATACAGTAGGGCTTGTGATTGAGGGCCATTATAATATCAATTGTTGGTCAATCATAACTCAATTAGGTAAAAATCGTGTGATGTAATCAATAATGGGTTATGATAGTTGATAAGAGTCGTAGGATCTTGCCTCATTAATACAATATAAACGTTTTTAGAGGTTGGAATCGACATGTTCCGCTATGGAGCGAAATGTATGGCCCTAGTTGTTTAATTGTTGTTTAGGTGAGGCTGCATGTGTTGAAATAGTGTCCTAAACCCAATCGGGTTGGATCGGATCCGACCGAGTCGAATCATTTCTACTATTTCTTTATGTTTGTACATATATTAAATGGCGTTTCTGTTGTCATATATTTGTTCTTTTAAAGAACCAATTATGAATTGTTATATGATAACGTCCTTAGTATTAAACTGTGGTAGAGAAACCATGATAGGCGATTATAGTTGATGAGATCTCTAATTACTTTAATAAGTTTGATACTTAAATGTCTCTAGGCTGATGTACTATTAAACAGGGCATTGATAGTATAAACAGGCTAGCACGTATTAGATGTCTTCTGTTTTTAAGGGCAGGGATAGATCTCGTCTATCGAAGTGTAGAGACACATGGACTATACGTGGACGTGTATTAGAGAATGCATACGTTAGACTGACCCACTTACACTGTTAAGTGTTACACTATGTGGCGGTTGTGTAATTATCCTTAGGACCGGAGTCTACATGGCATCACGGTGTGGATTGTCATGCTTTGACACTATTGAGGTTTCCCTTAGCCATGGGGAGATCGTGCGGTAGTGATTGGGTGTGATACTGAAGAATGCGGAGTATACATGTTTGGTCGTCCGGAAATCGCGTACCCTATCAGTAGGGGTGAATATCCGAAAAAGGCCTTCTTATAAGGAATGTCTTACTCTCGTGAATCTTTGTAAAGTGGGAGTAAATGATTACTTCGAGAGAGCATGATATCCAGATTATAAGATACGGTCGTTGATGTTTGACACTCGACAAATGACCGTATGGATATTATTACAGCGATAGTATTGTAATTTACACGGTAACTGTTTCACAGTAGTAGTTATTGCATTTGACTCTTCCGATGATTGGGGGTCACGGTGTGTTGCTAGACGCTATTCCGTGATCGTTAGGCATGAAGGACAATTTCGTAATTTGCACTTTGTGTCTACGACAAACATATTCGGAAGCCTATCGGGTCACACACATATGAACATCTAGCCGGATTAAAATGCGGTTATAGTGATAACCAAATAAGGAAAGTTTATCTCAAAACTATAAAGGTTATAGTGGTAAATTAATATGGTGGTATTTATTTATTATGAATAAATATAATACAAGATATTAATTATGTTGATTAATTAAATATGTATATAGATACATATAAGTCGAAATATATATATGTATATTGATACACATGTATTTTGTAAAATAATTAATTATAACATTATATTAATTAAAGAAAATCTCAATTCCAAAATTAGTGGGTAGAGAGGGACGTCTTTTTAAGTGTATAGGATACATTTCAATTTTATAATTTAATTAATAAGATTATCATGATATTAATATAGATATTAATTGATTTTGAAAAAAATAGATTTATGGAAATAAGATAAAGATATATGCAATATAAGATATTGTCAATATGTATCTTGGAAATATATTTAATATAAGATATTGAATATTAATGAGATAAATCAATCAAAGGGATTTTCTTTATTTTATTAGGAAAATATTTTCTTCTCACCAATCTACAAGGAAGTTAATCCCAATCAGATTGGGAATCACTAGGGGCACATGTCACCTTATAAATAGGGAGGTTTGGCTAGCTCTTTTGTACAACACAATTCCAAGAACTAATAGTTCTTGCGAAAAATAAAGAGCTTCTTAGAGAGAGATTTTAGAGAGAGAAAAAATCGGTCTAGCAGCCGAGTTTTTCTAGTAGCAATCCATGATAGGATTCCGGCAAGGTGTCGTGTGGATCACCGGTAGAGGTCGAACACTTGGGCGGCTTCTTGCATAAACTACAACCGTAGACAAATCGTCGATCCAATTGGATCATCCAAGGTAATCTTTTGTCTACTTCCTATATGCTTGTTGCTTAAACGAAGTCGATCTTAGGTAAAAGAAAATCAGATTTTTGAATTCCGCTGCGTTCCAACGTAAATTTCCTAACAGCATGACCCGAATAAGGTCGGCTTATGCTTGACTCTATCCCTTAGATTTAAGTCCCACTTGTAGGCTGAATTTAAGTTGGACCACTAATAAATTTGATTCGTTTGAGGGCAATTTGCATCGTATATATGATTTCCTAATTGTACCATGGTAAAAAAAAAACATTACTGATCTAGACAGCCAAAAAATGTATATTGTTATTTATTTAAACTTTTTGAGATATAGTCAGGGGCGCCCCTGGAGGGAGGCCAAGGGGGCCATGGCCCGGAGCTCCCCGAAAATCAATGAATTTAAGGGCCCTACGAAATTTTGATCTAATATTATATATATAATGTATTTATATGTATAATGAATGTATTACCTTAATAGTTAGCATTCTAGTATACTAGGAATGAGACTTGGTTTCGAATCTTGCAAACTATAATAATTTTTGTTTTTTTAAACTAGGATTAGGAGCCTTTTGGCCCCGGGCCTAAATTTAGACGAGGGACCTGCAAGCGCTTTTGGGCGGCCCAAATTTAGCATACGTGGACGCCTGGATATAGTTTTACTGTATATGGAAAACATAAAAACGAAAAACGAAAAAAACAAAAAAAAAAAAAAAAAAAAAAAAAAAAAACCCACGTCCTACAAAGTGGCATTCGGTGATATGTATTTTCTTGGATGTTTGTCAAATATATTTTAATTCCAAACATTACAATCATATGTTATTATTATAGTACCTATTTTAGTTGACCATAGGTATGTTTTTCCGTACTATTTCGTATATGGTGTTTGTATTTTTTCGTAGTATGCTTAAAAAAAGGTATTGAAATTGTATAACATATACATTCATTGTGAAACCGAGCAAATTTGATTTTTTTTTAATGCAGGAGTTGCAATGGCGAATAGAAGATGAGAGTTCAGTGTACGTCTTCCATGATGCTTGGGTCTCTAGGCCGTCATTTTTTTCGGTCAGCACATTCACCTCACTCCTTACCTATAGATAGTAAGGTGCATGACTTGCCTTTTCCATGTACTAGACATTGGAATTTGCCTCTCTTCACGCAATAATTCCAGGCTTGGGAGGTGGACACCGTCTTTCAGACTCCTATTGCAGGTAGTTCGCGTCCGGATAAACTGATTTGACATTATGACCGGCGGGGCAGATATACAGTGAAGTCAGTATATTTCCTCGCATTGAGCTTGTAGGGTGGGTTGCCTAATTCGGCACATGTATCATCGTCTTCAGGGCCGGACAGAGTGGGGCGGGATGTTTGGAAAGTCAGTGTGCCGCCGCATGTTCATCATTTCTTATTGCGATGCCTGCATGATTGTTTGCCGATTGGGGAGCAGCTTGGTAAGCGCAATATGAGCTTGGGTCTTTGTTTGGCGTGTGATAGAGAGATGGAGTCCTTATGGCATGTACTTTTTGATTGTGACTACACTAGGGAGATATGGGCAGCCTCGCCTTTCGGTAGTCAGCGGATGCATCATGGGTCGAATTTTAAGGAATTTTTTTTGGTGCGATGATAGTGCGTTACACTCCCGATGAGGCTTCCACCTGTTTGTCTGCTTCTCTGGAACCTCTGAAAAGCCCGATGCAGTGCAATTTTTGATGATGTGTCTATTTATGTATCATGGGTGGTCTCTGCATCCTTAGACGGGGCAGTGGAGTTTCGTCAGGCCATGTGCTCTTCTCACACGGGATCTGAGGGGTCGGCCCACCCGGTCATATGGAGCGCACCTCCCGTGGGCAGCTAGAAATGTAATATTGATGCTTCTGTCATGGACTCGGGTTCTAGTGTGGGTCTAATCTTCGGAGATGCGCTCGGCTCGATTATTGCTGCCTTTTCGTTTCACCTCGACCCTGGTATAAGTCCTGAAAACCTGGAGATGTAGGCGATCTATTGGCGATAGTGTTGGAAGTAGCGCCCGAAAGACAATTTATGTAATTGTTTTTATATTTACTAAATGACAAATTTTATTCTAATCTTATTATTTGCTTTGTGCTTATATTTAATACACTGCTGAAAACCCCGAGTTGTATCATATGTAGCCATATAACTTAGTGTGTGTCACACGCGAGGATTAAGTTTATGGTGATACACTTGAACTGTTAGTCCGTGGTGAACTTAATCAAAGTATGAAGTCTATTGATTAAATCACCATTAATGCGCCCAGAACACTTTATGGTGTGACCGTCTTATCCAGACCGTTGATATTGGTTATCTAAGTGGGGCATTTATATATGATGTAGTCATATAAGACTGGACCGATTTAATTTGCATTTCTCATAGAATTCCGTGATTGAGAAATCGTATTGAATAACAAGATGATCATATATGGATTAACCTTAATCCTGAAGTGATTGCAGACTCCTGCTTGTTTCAAGATAGAGTTTGATGTGTTCGTTAAGGATCACTAAGAGGCGCAGTCCGAATCACTTTCACGTTGGCACTATTCTGGGATGAGTGAGAAGTGTCTTTCTCACAGTTAAGGAATCCATTCCTTCCTGCGGGAAGTAGAAATACAATCCCCTTATTTGTTAATCCTAGAAACTGATCGATCCCGGGAGTTCGTATTTGTTATGAACTAATTGATCACTAGTAGGTTAATGGTAAATAAGGATGAGATATAACGAAGAAGGTTTACGGAAATAATCCCACTTCGTTACGGATAGTCTATGGAGGGTTGGTCTATATGTAATGATTATATCAATGGACACTTATCGACTCGGCATTTTGAGAATAAGTTATATCTATAATCGATAGAGTTCAGTTTCGGATTTATGGTGGCGTAATTCCGGAATTAATAAGTTGAGTAGAAATATTCTGTTCGATGAATATTTTATTCAATTTATTGTAGCTACTGGTTATAGATCTATGGTCCCCGGGTTGGCTCCTAACACGCGAGTGTTTTATCGTTTTATGGAAGCTCGAGAATAAATTAAATAGTTGGTCTATTTAATTAATAAAAAATACATTTTCTATTAAAATTAATGACAAAAGTGGCGCCCCAGTGTGAGTAATTAGAAAAAGAAATTTTCTTAGATTTTGTCACAAGTGTAATTAATTAATTATTTATTTGTTAGATAATTAATTTAAAAGAGATAAGAGATTGATTTTTTTAGGAATTATCTCTTATTTTATGACAAATATCTTTTCCTTATGGGAATAGGTAATTGTTGTGTGAAAATGATAACTCTCTATTGACTAGTTATTTTTCTATATAAAGAGAGTTCCTCCTAGCACAAATGACAACCAAAATTGCGCCATCTTCATTAAAATGAAGAGAAAAATTAGTTTCTTGTTCTAGTTATTAAGAGAAGAAAAACCTAGGGTTTTTTCTTGAGCATATTCGAGGAGGTTCTACGACGAGGATCGACGTCCACCAGTCGTCGATAGGAGATACAATCCAGAAGACTGCGGCTTCTCCCTCTCTGTTGATTTACTATTCCTCTTCAATAAGGTAAATCTTCAACCTTCTCATAGTTATATTAATTATTTATGTGAATCAAATCGTGGTAAAATCGCATGCGAGTTTATTCGAATCTTCCGCTGTGCATGGTCGAGCGTCTCAATCGGTGTTGTGAATCAGATCTGATGATCCAAATATCGGTCGGATCCGGATTCGGGTTTCTTTATATCCACCAGATAGAAGAGGGTATTTGTTTGGGATTTTCTGCAGTCACCTTTGAGACTGATTGTCTGTCATGTGTTCAAGCATTATTGCGGCCATCGGATGATCTGTCTATCTTCAGTTGCTTAGTGCGTGACTATCATGCACTTTTGTCATCCTTTGTTTTTGCATACTTTACATTCGTCAAGCGCACTGGCAATATTCCGACGCATTTATTGGCTAGACACGAGTTAGATCATATTGGTCATATTGTTTGAGGAACAGCCCATCCTCGTGATGTAATTTTTGACGCTATTGCGGATTTGGCTTAATAAAAAGTTTATTTTCTTGAAAAAAAAAAAGCATTTATTCACACCACAATAAATCTACCATTATACCACATTATAATGAAAAAATGTATCATCTACCTGTTGCACCATATGTGTTATTTAAAAAGTATTAAATCTACCTCTACACCCCATTTTCTTAAATAAAAATTACTTTTACCAAACATTTTTATTATCTCCAAACGTTATTATTTACATTTCCTTCTCCACAATTTTAAAATTAACAAACTTCCCCTCCCCATAAACCGTCCCCAGACTCCCCCTCCCTCTGCCCTTCTTTCTCTTCTTCCTCTAAACTATTTCTACTACATTCTATATTTTTTTCCCTTTGTTCTCTATCCAAAACTGCCCTTGATGGGGCTGTTTTTCAAGGTGCAAGAGGCACAGCCGCACAGCTGCCGGATTTTAAGGTGTTGGGCTGGGTTTCAGTCATGACAACAACTGCGGGATTCAGATCGGAGGGGGGAGTCAGGGGAGGGGGGTAGATAATGAAGGAATAGGGGTGGTAGGCATATCCAGGTGGCCATCGGAGCTTCTATGAGTCACCGCCGGTGTCAACAACACCGCGTCAAAAAACCTCTCCGGCATCGATGTTGGAGAATCATCCTCCAAAGATACATTCTTGTGCTTAAATTAAGCTTCACTTTCCTCCGTTTGCTCTCCATCACCAGATTCACCACACAAAGCTATGATATTTTAATTCTTAGAGAAGAAAACAAAATCCGGTTTCGAAGAGAAATGCAAGAATTGAAACGGGTTTGGTTTTGATTTTTGTTTCAGGTGTGTTGATGGAGAATGGTAGTCGGAGATGAAATGGTTTAAGGTATAGGATGGTGGAGATGGTGGAAATGGGTTGTGGTGGGTGGAGAGTAGGAGATGGATGAAGATGAATTTGATTTATTATTTTGGAATTGTTGGACTAAATTGTATATAAAAATTGGTGTGGAAATACCATATTTTGTGGTGTAAAAATAGAAAATGTGGTGCAAATAAAACATGAAAAATGTTTAAAAATCAATGTGGTGTAAATGTAGATTTTACTTCTAAGTGTGGTGTGAAATATAAAAAGGTGTAGCGGTAGGTTTGCTGTGGTGCGAATAAATGAGAGACTTTATGGTGCAACGGTTGTAAGAAGGTTGTGCCAAAGTAAGATACATTATTAAGCCTCTCATTTTTACTCTCTTTCACATAATACACTTTTATCGTGTGTGAGAGGTTAGAAATAAATGATTGTAATGTATGCCACTTGGTACAACCTTGCTACAACGGTTGTATTATAAAATTTGTCGCGAATAAATACTCAAAAAAAAAATGTACGTTTTTATTGAATACAACATGTATAATTATAAATTAAATTATAAGTTAAAAAAGATATTGTATGTTTTGTATGTTTTTTTGTTTCCTCAAAAAAAATAAGTTTAACTCTACACTGATGGGCAAGGTGATTCTATTGTCTTTATAAAAAAAAAAGTTGATTCCATTGTCTAATTTGGATGGAATATATAAATCATTTTTTTTCTTTCAATAAAGTAAAATTTTCCTTACAAAACATAACATTCACTTTGTTCTCGTTTCTCCTTTCACTTTGACCCATGGATAGATTCGGAGCTATTGGAAATGCAGGCGACAATGACGAAGCCATAAAATTATCCTATGGTGCGCTTGTAAAATATCTATGTATGGTCGGGCGGGTTGTATTAAGATAATTGATTGTGTTAGACTTAATTGTATAGAATTTTTGGTGTACCATAAATAACAACCGGATGAGTTTAGCCACCCTAAGCCCTTAAGGTGGCTCCGTCCTTGGCAGGCGATATTGTTAGCTTTGGAGAAAATGGTTCGTAAGGATTTTCGTACTGTTATATTTGAGAGTGATTGTCTATCTTGTGTCCGTGTCCGTGCGTTATCTCATCTTTCTGATGATCAATCGGTGATGGGATGTTTAGCTCGGGAATGCTAATCCCATTTGTAAACTTTTGCTTCCGTTCAGTTTACGTTTGTTAAGTGTACTGGTAATTTACCAGCGCATCTTTTAGCTAGAAATGATTTGGTGGCATCTACTCATGTAGACTGGGGCATCTCCCCTCCTCATGGTGCAATATTTGCCTCGATTGTGGATTTGATTTAATAATACAAGTTTCTTTCTTTGAAAAAAACAAATAAAACAAATAACATTTCAACCGAATATTACTCAATGAATACCAATCAAATCAAAATTATATCAAATTTTCAAAAGAACCAAAATTCATAAAAATTTCAATTTCATTGATTATAAAAGGTGCTCTATATAGAAGATGCTGAACTGCACTGCATTGTGTATTGCAAGTATAAAAGTTTTACCAAAGTGATACGTGTAAAGTCCCACATCGGTAAAGTAGTGAAATGCTCATCCCATATAATTGTGAGACAATTGTCTTGTCAACTCGGGTCAGCCATTTTAGACCAAGTGAGGACGACGGTCTAAGCCGTTGAACGAATCATTTATAACTCATTTAGCGCTACCAGTCCCGAGTCTGAGGCGTTACAGAATGGTATTCAAAGCCGACTATCAGGCGGAAGTATGCCTTGCATCGTTAGAGACGGTGTAAGGATAGCCTCTAGTTACCTCTGGTAGGGACGAAACTAGGACAAGTTCACAGGGACAAGTCTTGGCCGTCCTAGTTAGGACGTCAACCCTTCATAAGGGGGAGAATGTAAACTCTCACATCGATAAAATATATAGTAGAATGCTCACTCTCATATAAGTGTGAGACATGTCTTGTCAACTCAGGTTAGCCCTTTTAGACCAAGCGAGGACGATGGTCCAAGCAGTTCAACGGATGCTCACCCCCCATATAAGTGTGAGACATAAAAGTCTTGTCAACTTGGGTTAGCCCTTTTAGACCAAACGAGGATGACGGTCTAAACAGTTGAACGGATAATTTCTGACTCATTTAGCGCTATCAGGCTCAGGGTCTGGGGGCGTTACAATACGTCCTTGAACAGAGGCGGCTGCAGGATTTTTGACATAAGGGTCAAAAATTTAGAATTTTTTTCCGCATCACACATATTTGTATATTAATTATATTCATGTAATTATAGGGTAATAGATAAAAATAGGAGGTCAATGCATAAAAATAAGGGTGTCAATTCCACATATATATGCGTTTATAAAAAAAATTCTTTATTATTTGTATATGTTTTTTATTTTATTTTAGAGGGTCGGCGACGACACCCTTGACAAAGGATGGAGCCGCCCTTGTCCCTAAATGGGAAATTGAAGTTTTACACAGGATGAGTATGCCCAGCCCAGCCCAGGGTGTAAATATTTTTAAAGACAGATCGAACGCTTCAACAAATTTGATTATAGAGATCCGGTGTACCTTAGTTAATTTTTATTTTTATTTTGAAAGCAACAGACCTTTTATTAATTCAAATCAAGTTCACAAGTATCAAGCATCGAGAACATCCTATTTTGAGGCTACACCAAAATTTACTAAACCTGCGGTAGATAATCCAACACGTGCAAGACAATGTGTATGCCTATTGCCATGCAAATACGTCCAACATCAAACAACCCAAAAAAAAAAAGAAATGTTCATCCTCAAGGTTAGACGTAGGATGCAAACCAAAGAAATCAGTCTCCACCACTATCCGATGAAAAACCCTTTTAAAAGTTTTTGATACTCATTAGATGATTAATACTTATGACATCTATACTTATGATATCGATTAACATGCCATTATAATCAGTATCTAGAAGAAGGTTGTGCATCTTGATTTCCTTATGCTTATCACTAGAATTGACGTGGACCCCTTGTTGATCAATGTTTGGATTATCACATAGTTCCAGTTTACAGATATATATTTTTAATGAAATATGTACTTTATATTTGATACCAAAATTAATGTAACATATTTGAAGGATCTAAGTCATCATTTCATTGCTACTACGAGAAGAGCGCCGCCGGGATATTCCCCCACTTGCAACCTAGATATTTGATGCATACTTAGTGTTAAGTAATATTAGTGACTAAGCGACTTAGTACCGCCGATCTTAGCTTAGCCTCTAAGTTTTCTCTTCCTATAAAAGGAGGTATTGTGCAATCTAAACTACATACACATTCTAATAAGAAACGAGGCCAAAACTCTGCGAAAATACTCTCCTTCTCCTCCTATCACCGCCGTGCAACTCCGGCCGTATACACGTAATTCTCTCACAATCAAGCCAGATATCCACTAAACACCCACCGCTGTGCCACCGTGATGATTTCTGCATCATCAGTTGGCTCCGTTACCGGGAATCCATGGTGCGAAAATCACACTAAAGCTCATGTCGGAGAAGAGGTAATCTTGCAAAGAAAACCCTCAAACTCGCCTTCATTTCCTTCCTTTGGCAAAGAAATCATCCAAAAGGTGACCTTTTTACATCGAAAGCTTATACCCGTAAAAGCCCTTATCAAAACAAAGTCCTTTTAGCAAAATCGCTTTCCGGGGTTAACACACACAAATAACTTTTCTTGCCGCTATTCTTCCCCTAAAAAGCCACCCCACGAGAGATGGCGGGAAGTAAAGGACACTTAACACCTCAAACCCCCGCAAAAGGTTTTATGCTACATCGACTCGTATAGAGGGCGTAGGAGAAACGCTTGACAATCTCCCCCCGAGGGAGAGAGATCACAAAGAGGGCCCCGGCACCTAGCGACGCTCGAAATGTCATCAATCAAAAGGCCAAGTCAAAGGAGGCTATTGCTACTCTTGATGAGGCTCGCGAGAGAACGAGAAAGGTCGCAAGGAGCCTAAGGCCGACCACGAGGAGGACCGGGTTTTCGGGAGGATCCGGAGATAGCGAGAAATGAGAGAGTATGCGAGGTATGCGAAACCATGTATCTCACCAACTCTCGTTTAGTGGCCAAGGGCCGGCCCCAATGTCGATTCGACCCCCGAATCCTCCCAGAAATGAAATCGCTCCTGCGGTCTTAGATAAAGGTCGCCAGAGTCAGATCCAGCAGATCGATATAGAGGAGAGTGTACACTCATCGGGTCGCAAAGGGCTGAGGAAAGAGAACCCGCAAAACTCGACCCCCCTAGAGCGTGATCACCAAAGAGGAAAGACAGTTGAAAAAGGCTCGGCTTTCAGAAGGTTAGGTGAGAAGGACAAGGCTTCGGCCCCAAGTCGTCTCAGCCTTCCAGGGGGAGGAATACCCCCCCAACAAGACAGGAGCGCGCAAGATGCTCGCACAATTATCAGAGAAAAAAGGGCCCGCCTGGAGGGATCGCGAGAGCATAGGGAGTCGGAGCATCGAGCGGAGCGAGCTGATACGCAAGCACCGTCACGACCCAGGCCCGACCCTATCTTGGCTGAACAGATGGAAATAATGAGAAGAGAGCTCGCAGAACTCAAAAAGGCGAGACCGTCGAGAAGGTCACTCCAATCTCGGGGATCGATGTGCTCGCTAAAGGGATTATCGAAACGTTGCCTCCCGGCGAGAGAAAAGGTTAGTTATCCCGGTTACAACTATTACAATGGGAATTCATGCCCGAACGGCGGCTCACCGCCTTCCAGGGTCGCGTTACCCTTGCCACACAAAATAAATCCGCATGGTGCATCGCATTAGTCGGCAGCATGCAGGACAGGGCTGCGTCCGGATACGCGGGCTTCCCCGCGGCTCAATTGAAAGTTGGGAAGATTTGTCGGAAAAGTTTGTCAGAGAGTTTGAATCGGCAAGCAGACCAAAGAAAACCATTGAGGACCTATATGAGGTTCGCATGGGAGGACATGAATCCGGAAAGGAGTATTACGAGCGGTTCATCAGAGTATATGATCAGACAAGGAACATCCCGGATGAGGCAGTCATCACGTGCTTCCTCACCGGAATCGCCAAAGGCCCAATGAAAACTGAATTCAACCTGCGACCCCCCAAAGCGGGCCTCAGGGAGATGTTAGAAAGGGCCAGGATGATGGGGGTCAGCGAGGCGCCATCCTCAGGGAAAACGAAGCCTAAGACAGAGCCACGGTCACCAAAGGAGGACCACACGGAGGAACGTAAAAAAGAAAAAGGTCGAGATGCTAACCGTGATCGTGAGGTAAAGAAACCATATAAATTCAGCGAGGATAATTTTACCCCGCTCAACACCAAAGCATCCCAAATACTGTTTGAAATTCGTGAACATTTTGACAAACCCAAGCCCATGAGAGGCGACCCTGACAACCGTGATGAATCCAAATCCGCGACTATCACAAGGACCATGGCCATATCACCGATGAATGCTTCACCTTGAGGCGCGAGATAGAAAGGCTGATCCGTGAGGGACCAGCGAACAAATATAAACGCGATGGGAACAACGCCTCCAGTCAGGGACGCCAACCCCGCATGTATCAAAAAGAGGTTCATGTCATCCACGGGAATATTCCCAGCAACCATCAGCTGAAATCTCAAATCAATCAAATCAATACCCGCGGCTTCGAAAAGCCGATAGTGTTGGGAGAGAATGAGAAAGGAATCATATTCACAAAAAGTGAGCTGACAACAGTCAACGGCCCTATGGAAATACCCCTCATTCTAAAAATAGGAGTGAACGACAAGCACGGCGTCAACCGAGTAATGGTCGACACAGGGGCTGGCCGCGATGTCATCTATCTCGACTGTTTGAAACAGATCGGGTTTGGGGAGGCCAAGTTAAAACCCTACCTTGGGGTGCTCGAGGGCTTTACCAACGACACAGTGCGGGTCAAAGCCACGATCGACCTGAACATCACTTTAGGCGACTATGAGCCCTGTCGGGCGAGGTAATAACTTTCTTGGTCATTGACCTCCCTCCTATTACAACATGATTTTGGGGATCCCAGCTATGAAAAAGTTTCAGATGGTGGCATCTGTTCCCCACCAAAGGATCAAATTCCATATAGGGGATGAAATTGGGGTCGCCACAAGTCGGCCCGGATTTTTCCTCGAATATATGACCAAAATAGGGTCGACTCTAAGCGATCCCGAGTGGAAGGATTCAACCTGGCTACGAATCAGATCGCCATGATAAAAGAAGTCCCAGAGGGAACAGTAGAGGTTGAAACGTTGCAGATCCGGGACGAACCCGATTTCACTGTTGAGGATGAGCTGGTCGAGGTCGTCATAAACGACAAACACCCGGATCAGAAGATAAAGATAGGGTCGCAAACAACCCAGAAAGATAGGGAAGGACTGATCGAGCTTCTGAGGGCAAACTTGGACGCCTTCGCCTGGGAGGTAACCGATATGAGAGGGGTGGAGTCGGAGGTCGCCCTACATTATCTAAGTATCGATCCCAACTTCGAGCCAATACAACAGAGGGCGCGTCAATTCTCTAAAGAAAAGAGGTCGCAATAAAAATTGAGGTCGAGAAACTTTTAGCGGCGGGCATAATCAAGGAGCTTCAATACCCCACTGGTCGGTAAACGTGGTAATGGTGAAAAAACACAACGGCAAGTGGCGGATGTGCGTCGACTTCACCGATCTAAACAAAGCTTGCCAAAGGACCCTTACGCGCTGCCCCGAATTGATAAAATGGTCGATGGGATCGCAGGGTTTGAAACCCTAAGCTTTCTGGACGCCTACTCCGGCTATCACCAGGTCAAAATGGCAGACGAAGACAAGGAGTTGACGGTCTTCAGGGCCGCCGGCGGTCTATATTACTATGATATGATGCCGTTTGGTCTAAAGAACGCAGGTTCAACCTATCAGAGAATGGTGAACAAAGTTTTTAGCACACAGATAGGCAAGAACATGGAGGCTTACATTGATGACATGGTCGTGAAATCGAGTCGCCGGGATCACCTGGTGGACCTTCGCGAAACCTTCGCAAATGTGAAAAATCATTCGATGAAGCTAAACCCCGCCAAATGCACCTTTGGGGTCCGGGCGGGGAAATTTTTGGGCTTCATGGTGAGTCAAAGGGGATTGAGGCCAACCCCGAGAAAATCGAGGCACTAATCAATATGAGCGAGCCAACTAGCATCAAGGAAGTACGAGAGGCCGAACGGAAGGGTAATAGCCACGGGAAGGTTCATTTCAAAATCCGCGGAGAAGAGCCTACCTTTCTTCAAAATCCTAAAGGGGAATAAAACCTTCTCATGGACAGAGGAATGCTCGCAGGCTTTCAACGAGCTCAAGGGTTATCTCTCAAGTCCGCCACTGCTTACTAGCCCCGCGGTCGGAGATGTTCTGCCATTGGGAAGTATTGATGAAGGTGGCAAGACAAAATCCGTCCACCCGGAAAAACGCACCCGCAGTAGAGAGCCATCACCCTCAACCTTGCTATGATTCAAACCCCTCTCCCTTGCAGGCTCGATCCATTCAAAATAACGCCAGAAATTCTCTTTAGCAACATGAGAAGCAGTAAAAAAGAAGGGGGACACAGCACGCACGGGACGGGCTTTAAACACTCGCACCCTACCATCGCCAGAAGGAGAAGACATTGCTCCAACACCAAAGATTACATGCAAAAAAAAAAAACTCAACGAATGGCGAATGAAAGAGGAATGAAAATGAGGTTAGGCCAGCCTCCTTTTATAGCAAAGGTTAGCGGAAGGAACGGCCATGATCACTTAGATCCTACGGCCAGGTGTGACGCGGTTTATCTGATATTTGAAATTCAAAGGGCACATTTAATACCTGTCAGTTATCTGCCCAAGATTCTAGGCTACATTCATGCACAGTTACTAGCCCGACATTTTAGGCCATTTTGAACACGCATACGTTACAAGTGAGCTGTCAAATCGGTTCAGATCCCTGGATTTCCGGCAAACACGCCAGTCGAGAAAGGTTCAGTCCAATCAACTCAGTTCCCAAGTTTCAAGCGAGCCTCTGCTCAGCCTCAAACTTAGGGGGCCGCATACAGAAATTTTCAAACTATAAAGTGCGATACGCTCGCCTTCAGCAAGGGGGCCGCAGGAGCACAATCTCGCAAAATCTATTTCCATTGTTTACAAAGGCCGCAAGAGCCAGAAATTATCTCGAGTTGCGACGACAAGTTGTTTCCGCTCCAGTCCCCCTGCGCCTCGACCGAAACAAAGGGGGATGGGAAAATTTTCGCGAGGCCATCTATCAGTTCGGCAGCTTTAATTATTTTAGCGAGCTCAAAAAACCTCGCCAAAATAAAGGGGGCATACACGATACAAGATGCGGAAATCAAATCAAAGAAAAGCTAAGGAAACAAGTACAACATATAAGTGGAGGCCATAAACGGCCACAAATCAAATCCAACAAGCCAAACATGGCCGCAGTGTCAACAAGAAAGAAAGATAAGCTAAGTTATTACAATCAAAGGAGGACGCCGAATAGTTCAAAAGAAAGTTATTATTACAGAGCCGCAGAATTGTAAAAAGTTTCAAAGCAAAAGCAAAAGGCATTTAAACAGAGCCGGGAGGAGTGTCAATGTACTCATCACCGGGTTGATCGTTCGCGGGGAGGATTCTTCAAGATTGCAAAGTTGACGGGGTTGACCGGAGGGGTCCCATACCGGATCGCCGCGCTCTATCCGATTGGTCTGGATGGCAACAATATGATCTGCGGCGTAAGGGATGTCTGGATGAATAGCCAGTAGGTCAGGAGATCGCTGAGACAGGTTGACCCATCGGAGCATTTCCTCAAAGGTAATGCTCTCCCGGCCATGATAAGCCCAGAGACAGCGGGCGAGATGGTTGAAACCTTGATCAAAGCTCGCCTCCTGATAGTCGAAGAATTCCTCGGACCGCTTGAAGGCTTCCACGCCCGCCGAGCTAGCCTCCTCGGTCGCCTTGTTTGCGGCGGCAAGTCGCTCCTTCAAACCGACAATCTCCGCGGCGGCCTCGTTAGCGCATCAAGTTGCTCCTTCAAGGCGGCATTCTCCTCACGCGCGACCACCAACCTTTCCACAGATAGACGGGTTTCTGCCTTCAGCGCCGCCACTTTCTTCTGCAACTCCTCATCTAGTTTGGCGCTCTCCGCCATAGTTTTTTTCATCCGATCAACCTCGGCAAGCGTCGTCGCGTTCTTGTTCTCAGAACTAATCCTGGCTTTCTCTGAGGCCCCAAGAGCCGCTGTTACTTTCTTCAATTCGGCCTTGCGCCTCTCAGCTGCGTCGATGGCCTTGTTTATGCGGGTCCCGAGCTGAAAGGAAACAGGATTATAAGCCCGGCGAAAACGCAAAATATGAAAGGGAGGAAAAATACAAGATAAACAAAGCTTACCATTGAGGCGGCAATTCCAAACTGGCCCGAGAGATCTTTTAGTTCGGCGACCTCATCGCCGGGCGGGGCGTCATCTTGAATCACGACTCGAGAGGTGATGCCCCTCCCGATCTCCAGTTGAACCCCGTGCGGCGAGTCCCATGCCAGGCGACCCAGGGGGATAACATCGGCTATGGCCTCTCGTATCTGGCTCGCTTTGTTCATATCAAGGCTTTGGGTGAAAGTAGGGTCCAGCCACACCGCCTCTTTCCCTTTATAGCCACGGGGCAGTGTCCCGGACGGCAACAACTCCACCTCCTCGGGGACTGATGAGCTAAAATTTACCCCTCAAAAATACATTTATAAAGACTCGCAAGCTTGTGGGTAAACTAACTCTAAGCGGCGAGTACCGGGTCGATTGCTAGGATAGCTACGGGAGTACGAGGTCGTCCAAGAGAAATGTGGTTGTGAGTACCAAAATGAACGTCGAACTTAGTCTAGGCGATCAAAGTTTAGGGTTGAGTGTTTTATACTAATGCAAAAAGTAAAGTTTAACTAACGATTGTAGTTAGTGATTAAAAGGTATAGCCGAATTATGATCCAACGAGTTATTTTTACCCCTAAGGGAAGACTTGACATGGAGCGTGTTTTAACCAACCTACCTTTCCACAGTATTTTAACGACATCCACGGGTGCCAACTCCTAATTCTGGTGTTAAGATGCGAACAACTCTCACTCA
Organism: Gentiana straminea; assembly: GCA_036785695.1. Taxonomy (NCBI): domain Eukaryota; kingdom Viridiplantae; phylum Streptophyta; class Magnoliopsida; order Gentianales; family Gentianaceae; genus Gentiana; species Gentiana straminea. The sequence continues at coordinate 10,522,114 of JAVUPR010000167.1, forward strand.
ACACCTATGTGAAGTTAATTAATTTTCCACTTTAGAAAACCGATTAACCTAACATGATTACGCTCTTAGAGTCGCTCGAACAACGATGAGAAACCTCGTATTGGAAACGGTCCTAACAACTAGGCCGAATCTACGCAACGATCCCAAAACCCCTTTTCCCACATCTCACCGCAAAATACATTTATAGGTTCGATATGTGTGAAAGTGAACTAAATGATCAGTTTAATTCAAAGACGTTCAGATTAAGTTTTAGGACGTGGATTACTCATTAAAACATTATTTTACGCGCTACACAACTCCCGTTTAATCCCCTTTAGGGCGTTTTTACTCGTTTTTACATAATTCGACTATACGTAGATTTAGCTACTCATGATGATACTGAAATGGAAATTAAAGCATATATATATACATATACATATATATAGTATATACTATCGTAATTAATATTTATATATATATAAGTACTAGATAATTTACATATATATATACATAAGTGCGTAAAAGTAAATATAATATATATATAAGTGCGTAAAAGTAAATGCGTAAGTAAATGCGTAAAAGTAAATGCGAAAAAAAGTAAATGCGTAAAAGTAAATGTGTTAAGTAAATAAAAGCTCGAAAACAACAAACTATTGATAATTATCCCATTACAACGGTATTTTAGCTAATTTATATAAAAAAACACATATATATATATATATATATATATATATATATATATATATATATATATATATATATAGCCCAAAAGATGAAAAGAAGATGGAAGAAGATGGAAAATGATGGAAAAGAGATCTATATAGTTATATATATCAACAAAACAAAAACAAAACAAGATGAAGATCTTGATGATGATGATCATGGATGAAGATGATGGTTGACGATGAAGAAAAAAAATTGAAGATGGTGATCATGGAAGTTGAAAGAAAGAGATGGTGAAAAGAGATATATATATATATATCTCTCAACAAAAATCAAAACAAAAACAAACAAAAATTGATGATGATGATGATGATCACGATGAAGAGAAAAAGTGGAGAAGATGAAGATGGAGAAGAAGAGAAGATGGAGAAGAGAAGAGAGCTATTCCCTCTCCCAACTCAAGCTTTCTTTGATGCAATTTTGGGGTATATATAGGAGAATTTATGTATATATAGATATATATATATATATATATATATATATATATATATATCTCTGCGTATATATGAGTTTTCAGATGCAGATCTGCTGCAAAATACAGTCCGGATCGATCCGGTGAAGTCCCGGATCGATCCGGGTACTGTTCACTTGATCCGAATTGTCAAAATTCGTCTACACAGTATCGCAGTTCAATAAAATGGCCATAACTTGAGTTGTAGACATCCGATTGACATGATTCAAAGTGCGTTGGAAATCTCTTTCAAAGATCTACAACTTGTATGAAGGACACTTCTTCAAAAAATGCGTTTTTGATGGGTCATTTGTTCGTAGAAGATATAATTCGTTAGTGGCACTACGAACCACCGAGCCACTTGACCTTTTAAAAAGCTAGTGGCACACTCTTATATCCCTAAAAACACCTCTTTTAGGCCTCAAAACGTGTCGTCACTCGGGATTTTGGTCAACCTATAATTCGCAATAAACCACCAAAATACCAAACGTAAATCCGACACGACACTCCGGTTACTAAACCGGGTAGTAAAAACTAGTAAAAACACGATATTTTACAAAATAGTCACGACTTATATATTTTTATGAAATTTAGGAATTAATGACTTTAATTGATATAAAAGTGCTCGAAATGATATCAAAAGTGGGGTAAAAAGTTATAAAAATAACGGTGAATTTTTCCGTCATCACAACCCCCCACTTAGCTTTTGGTCGTCCTCGAACAAAATAAGCGATAAAATAAAATGAATGAGGAAAAATTCCGAAGATAAGATATGAATGACAATCGAGATGATGCAACCATTCGAATCATAACTACACGTTAACCGCAATATAAATGTATAACGAGTGAGTGTGTGACAAGCCTTTTCAATTTCCACTATCTCTCTCTTGAATAATTCAAGCAAACGCACAAATATCCATTCAGACGGTCCTAATGACTTTCCTAGGTATAGACGGTAACAATTCCACACAAAGTCCTCTCGTGTACTTATTAGGATAATCCCTAAAGCATATCATTCAGTTTATACTGGGGATAGTTAGAAGATAACTTCTCTTTTTTTTTTTTTTTTTTTTTTTTTTTTCCATAGAATACTAACATATCCGAACTCATTGCCAAAATCGACTATCTTTCAAGCGTCGAGGTGAGATTGAATACATTAATACCTATCTAACTCTTTTTTTTTTTTTTTTTTTTTTTTTTTTATGTGTAGCATATGCCCTCATCCCGGCAATAGGATGTTTCGTGATAACACCCTAGCGTTGGACTACTATCATCGGGCGGTCGGGAGCTTTTAAACCTCGTAGTGGTATAGGACGTTTCGTGATAACGCCTACCGCACTCAAATCATTGGTAGCTACAACCGACATATAGATAGCTCACTTATTTTGATATTCTTTCTATCACATTCAAACCTTCGGATATTCACGGTACACGTTTAGAAGTTAGGTACTAAGTTACTACTATATCTAGGATAAACCACTAGAATACGGAATGGATACAGTTTAAAATTTTCGCTTCAATATCAAAGGCTTACGTGAAGGAATTCATGTTATACAAATAAATTTCCGGTTAAAATACACTTGCGGTTCACATTGGTTATACATATCCAAATTGATCATTACATCTTTAAATCCATGAAATATATACCTTATACAAGTTATTTTAATCAACTAAATAATGCTCGAAAAAGATCAAAAACTAAGGGTTTAAACACTTACGCCATTTTAAACCAACCGGACTCTACCCCCCACTTACGATTTTGCATTATTCTCGAGTGTAAATGAGATAGAGAGGAAGACTTAGCTTATAAACCGGGCGAGAAAGGTGTTATCGAATCCCGTAACGACCATGAGAAAGCACATCCCGAATCCCCTGTACCAAAACAACCAAAACAAAGCCAACACGGGACATGGTCCTCGTGCCAAAGTATGTAATAGGGATATGGGAATAATAAGAAAATGGCCCTGTTACGTCGAGAAAACTCGATAGCATATCACATAATAGCTTTAGATGGAAAAATAACCTTAACGGGTAAAACACGGAACATCTAAGCATATACGTATTATAGAAAGTATCACAAGAGCATATATCACGGTCAAGTCGGCTATTCTTAGTTTCATTTTTATTACACACGAGTTTTATTAAAGCGGGAATACTCACCACTCTACTACAACGACTAGAAATTTGAAACGAGACTAGATCATGAAATGTAATGTAGTGAGTCTTTTATACCCGGATCCTCAAGGGTTCAATAACCTAAGTCCAAGAAATGATACATTTGAATTTTTATCTTTTTCTCCATCGGGATTTTCGGATAACCACCCAATCATTCCCTCTTAATGAAATTCAAACATTCATCCGAGACTTGGTTGTGCTTTGTGTTCATCTTTCATACGAGATTCTACATTTCATTAAGACTAGTCTTATTCAAATTATTTATTTAACGGGCGCCTCCCGGTAGCGCTTTTGTTTAACGTCGTTCGCTCGACAGGGTGACTCTATACAGACTCAATTAACCAAAATCCGAACTTAAGAAGATCAACAGCTTAAGAAAAGTGATCAAAGCGAGAACCATCGAAATTAAATTGTCTAGAAACGTACCTCGTTTGGTTCTCGATGCTATCTCCTCCCAGCCGTCGAACCTTCTTTTATCAGCCTGTCGAACCATCTTCTTTTGAAAATCACCATAAAGCTCATCCATTGGGGAGTATACAAACTGGACCGCAGAAAATTCATCCTCACAGAGTGGACGAATGTAGTAATCCGGGACCAACATATCTACTATTACCAACTCTCCCAGTGGCTTTACTAAAGATGGCCGATCAATCTCTTGCTCCTCTAACTCTGAAATCTCATTATAGCAAACTGAATCTTCAACCTTTTTCTCGACCTGAACTTCTTCAGTGATAACATCATCATCCTTAACCACCTCACATGTCTCTGCCTCTTTCACATACCTCACTAATTCAATCAATTCCCCCACCTTGTCTTGAAGATTTCTTATGGCGGAGTCGGTACTTACCTTGAACTCCTGCATGTCCAACGGTCGCTCTTGCAAGATACGGTCCAATCGCTCTAGTTGCTCTATTTGTTGTCGGTGAAGTCTTCTTGTGGCATGGGGGAAAGCGATCATATTGACTTTGATTCATCGGAGGTGAGTAGCAGTCTTCTTGCCATTCCGGACACGATCGGGTGGTGAATGCAGTTGAAGCTATCAACGTGTTGAGTATGAACACGTAATCACGATAAGCATTAGGGTTCGGGTAACCCTCGTAATAGGGTGGCTCATTACTCGAATAACCATAATTTTGGTCCGGTATGCACTAGGGCAATTATAGGACCAAGAATCCTGGTCACTCGCTTTGTTGATGCGAGGCTCGGACACGAACTGTCGTTGATAAGGTTGGTAGGGGTATTGTTGTTCAGGTGAATAATATTGATTGAAATATTGATCCATTTAAGTTCAAACTGCAAGATTTCAGAAAACAACACAAAAACAATAAAATTCTTCTTTTTTTTTCTTTTTTTTTCTCGTTTTTTTTTTTTTTTTTTTTTATGGTAGCCGAAGGCCCTAAGCCTCAGTTCTAGCCAGACTTACAAGATATCAACCTAATATAACAACCCCGTAAAGAGATTGGGTTGAGTACCAAAGTCGTATTCAAACCGAGTTCAGGACAATATCACTTCAGCATCCCAAGACTCTTATCGAAAATAAAATAAAAATAAAAACCTAGGCCCAAGCCTTCGGTTCACTTACAAGATATCACAACAATATCACACATTTCCCCGGCAACGGCGCCAATTTTTGATGAGCTAAAATTTACCCCTCAAAAATACATTTATAAAGACTCGCAAGCTTGTGGGTAAACTAACTCTCTAAGCGGCGAGTACCGGGTCGATTGCTAGGATAGCTACGGGAGTACGAGGTCGTCCAAGAGAAATGTGGTTGTGAGTACCAAAATGAACGTCGAACTTAGTCTAGGCGATCAAAGTTTAGGTGGAGTGTTTTATACTAATGCAAAAAGTAAAGTTTAACTAACGATTGTAGTTCTAGTGATTAAAAGGTATAGCCGAATTATGATCCAACGAGTTATTTTTACCCAAGGGAAGACTTGACATGGAGCGTGTTTTAACCAACCTACCTTTCCACGGTATTTTAACGACATCCACGGGTGCCAACTCCTAATTACGGTGTTAAGATGCGAACAACTCTCACTCAACACCCTATGTGAAGTTAATTAATTTTCCCTTTAGAAAACCGATTAACCTAACATGATTACGCTCTTAGAGTCGCTCGAACAACGATGAGAAACCTCGTATTGGAAACGGTCCTAACAACTAGGCCGAATCTACGCAACGATCCCAAAACCCCTTTTCCCACATCTCACCGCAAAATACATTTATAGGTTCGATATGTGTGACGGTGAACTAAATGATCGGTTTAATTCAAAGACGTTCAGATTAAGTTTTAGGACGTGGATTACTCATTAAAACATTATTTTACGCGCTACACAACTCCCGTTTAATCCCCTTTAGGGCGTTTTTACTCGTTTTTACATAATTCGACTATACGTAGATTTAGCTACTCATGATGATACTTGAAATGGAAATTAAAGCATATATATATACATATACATATATATAGTATATACTATCGTAATTAATATTTATATATATATAAGTACTAGATAATTTACATATATATATACATAAGTGCGTAAAAGTAAATATAATATATATATAAGTGCGTAAAAGTAAATGCGTAAGTAAATGCGTAAAAGTAAATGCGAAAAAAAGTAAATGCGTAAAAGTAAATGTGTTAAGTAAATAAAAGCTCGAAAACAACAAACTATTGATAATTATCCCATTACAACGGTATTTTAGCTAATTTATATAAAAACATATATATATATATATATATATATATATATATATATATATATATATATATATATATATATATATATATATATATATACTTATATATAGCCCAAAAGATGAAAAGAAGATGGAAGAAGATGGAAAATGATGGAAAAGAGATCTATATAGTTATATATATCAACAAAACAAAAACAAAACAAGATGAAGATCTTGATGATGATGATCATGGATGAAGATGATGGTTGACGATGAAGAAAAAAAATTGAAGATGGTGATCATGGAAGTTGAAAGAAAGAGATGGTGAAAAGAGATATATATATATCTCTCAACAAAAATCAAAACAAAAACAAACAAAAATTGATGATGATGATGATGATCACGATGAAGAGAAAAAGTGGAGAAGATGAAGATGGAGAAGAAGAGAAGATGGAGAAGAGAAGAGAGCTATTCCCTCTCCCAACTCAAGCTTTCTTTGATGCAATTTTGGGGTATATATAGGAGAATTTATGTATATATATATATATATATATATATATATGTATATATATATATATCTGCGTATATATGAGTTTTCAGATGCAGATCTGCTGCAAAATACAGTCCGGATCGATCCGGTGAAGTCCCGGATCGATCCGGGTCTATTCACTTGATCCGAATTGTCAAAATTCGTCTACACAGTATCGCAGTTCAGTAAAATGGCCATAACTTGAGTTGTAGACATCCGATTGACGTGATTCAAAGTGCGTTGGAAAGCTCTTTAAAAGATCTACAACTTTTATGAAGGACACTTCTTCAGAAAATGCGTTTTTGATGGGCCATTTGTTCGTAAAAGATATAATTCGTTAGTGGCACTACGAACCACTGAGCCACTTGACCTTTTAAGCTAGTGGCACACTCTTATATCCCTAAAAACACCTCTTTTAGGCCTCAAAACGTGTCGTCACTCGGGATTTTGGTCAACCTATAATTCTGCAATAAACCACCAAAATACCAAACGTAAATCCGACACGACACTCCGGTTACTAAACCGGTACAAAAACTAGTAAAAACACATAAAAACACGATATTTTACAAAATAGTCACGACTTATATATTTTTATGAAATTTAGGAATTAATGACTTTAATTGATATAAAAGTGCTCGAAATGATATCAAAAGTGGTGTAAAAAGTTATAAAAATAACAGTGAATTTTTCCGTCATCAGGGACCTCCTCAACAATAGGCTCAGGTTGCACAGAGCCCTTATCAGCAGTCCGCTTATCCGCGCGATCCGACCCTTTACCTGCGCCGCCAGCAGTTTTGGTTTTATCAGTCCGGGATCGCTTTTGGCCCTGGGTTTCTTTCACAATCTCCTCAGCCTGCGACCTTTTTTGACCAACTGTCTGGCTCGAGCCCGCACCAGTGGACGTCGCTACGACTCGAGTAGGATCATATGTCTCATCAACAATAGTAGCATCCACCGTCTTAGCTTGCTCTCGGCCGAGCCTCTGCTTTTGAGCTCGGCGTTCAGTTGCGTCCATACCTGCAAAACGGGTTCGTTAAAAACGGATCCAGAAGAAAAGGGCAACGCAGGAGAATAAGGTAATTTATGAAAAGAACAGAAATGCAATAAAATTTACGGGGCGGTCTTCTTTCCGGGTCGCCTCCACATACGGGACACTCAGACGGGAAGCACTGGCCTATGTGGCAATCCCCTATCCAGTCAGGATCGCTCTCCTCAGGGGTCATAACAACCAATGGTTCCACATCACCCGGGCCCACGATGCCGGCCTTGCGCCCAAATTGAAGGGCCAAATCAAGAAAATCAACCCAAGCGACATTCCTCAAAGAAGCTTCGATTCCATCAGATTGTATAAGCGTCAGGAATCCTTTCACAAAGCGCCGCTCCGTGACTAAAGGCTCGCCAATCGACAGGGTGGATTTGATCATACGCTTCGCGGCCCTAGGAATAGGCCAGCCGACCTTGGATTCCACCTTAAGGATCCGCTCATGCCATCTATGAATCTTGTTCGGCGGCAAGAATAACAAGCGAGGCGTTTTGGTCCTCGGAGATATTTGTCCCGGGATGCTCGTCCCACGAACCCGTAGAATTGGCCCAGCAAAGTCAGGGAAGGCTCTATCTTCATTGTCCGGCACATTACAATAAATGCCATAATCTGAATAACGGCACCAATGGCAAAATCAGAGGGCAGGGCCCCCATAAGCTCGCAAATCCTAGTGAAAAAAGGATCGAAGGGAGGTCGAAGCCCCGCATAAAAATGGTCAAAGTGTAGGATTAGGGCGTCATCTGACCGGCGAGCACAGACGTAATCCTCGCGGTCCCCTGGTTTAAACTTGTCCTCCTCCTTCTCGTAGTCGAGCAGAGAAAACCGGTATACACTGGTATTGATTTTAAATCGACGACTGATGGACCGGTTAAGGTCGTCGCTGTCACGAAGCTTCGCCCACTTTTTCTCCAAGTCCTTCTCATATTCGGCTTGGATCGCAAATTCCCTTAACGCTTCGGGATTATTGGGGCGGGTTTCTTAGTCTTAGCAAGCGGCCTCTCTCTGCGGTGGTTTTGGGCCCCCTTTTTCTCTTTGGTTTTTTGGGAAGCTCCCAAATGGTCCGGCGGGGTAAAGGGCGTTTTCATCCTCGCTAGACCCCATCAACTCATGAAGCGCGGCATCCTCCGAGATAAGCCCCGTCATGATCGGCCGGCGCCGCTGGGACTGGGATCGCCGGTCCGTTCTTCCACGTCGAAATCCTCTATCGCCGGCTTCGCCGGTACACCGCCCCGCGGGCCCGCGCCATTTCCTTACGACTCTTCCTACGTCGCGGGGCGGGATCGGGAAACAAAGAATCTAAGTTAAAGGGATCGTCGCTGTTCGAGCCGCGGTCTCCCCGCCAACTATCTCGTCCGAAGGTCGTCCCCGGCGGACATTTCAGGGCTAGAGGAATAGTCGCCTTCTTCATCCCGGGCATAATCAAAGGCCTCCCGCTCCTCATCAGAGTCGCCTCTTAAGGAATGCTCACCGTCGGACATCCCGCAAAAACAAGAGGAAAAGGTGGAGCTTTCGGACACCGGGATAATAAGAATTAAACCGGGAAGGTAATCGCACCCATCTCGACGCCCTCCCCTCCGTTTTTACGGGAGAAATGGAAAGCAAATTGCCGAGAAAAGGAAACACAAATTCAAGAACAAACATAGCTAAAACAGGGGTTTTCTGGGCTCTAACGCCTACTTTTCCCCTCCTTGACCCTTTTTCCAAAAGAATCACCCCCATAATAAGAACACCAACCCCAAAAACCCTAACTGCTACTCCAGAAACATCTTACATACAAGCATATTGCCCAACAGCGGATCAAACGCCCTAAAAATACTTGAAAAACGAACAGAAAAGCGAATTAAAAAGGACGAGGAGAGAATTTACCTGTTTTTGAAGGGAGATGAAAAGAGCAACCTGGAGAACACGCCGGAACCTTCAACTCTGGCCAGAAACCTCAGACTCACTCCAACCACCACCAAACCTTCACCGCTATCCTTCGCCGGAAATCTTTGATAACACCAGGAAGAGGAGAGAAAACGTAGAAGAAGAATTGTGGGGAATAGAAGGAGGAAAAGTGAGAAAGCGTGGAGGGGGCCAGCCTTATATAAGCGCTAAGTTTCAATCGTGTGGCTGGGAGTTAATCCATCCAATGGTTGAGGTTCGCGCGGTCGATTCGAATTCTGAAATTCAAAAAAAAAAAAAAAAAAAAAAAAAAAAAACCGCAATCATTATGGAACTCAATCAATGCCCACGTGCCTGCTCGGACGGTTACCCAGGGCGTTACTACCCACGAAGTTGCAGTTATCAAGGGGGACGACGTCAGCCACGATCTGACCAATAAACTACCCCGATGATCCCTGAACAAGTAGATAACCTCGCAAATACAGGCCCAGAGTTGCTTCGAAGGCCGCATGCTTTGAAGGCACGGCCCTTAGTGAACAAGTCGCATCAGACGACGAGGTCGCAAATACAGGCCCAGAGTTGCTTCGAAGGCCGCATGCTTTGAAGGCACGGCCCTTAGTGAACAAGTCGCATCAGAAGGCCGGATGCTTTGAAGGCACGGCCCTTAGTGAACAAGTCGCATCAGACGACGAGGTCGCAAATACAGGCCCAGAGTTGCTTCGAAGGCCGCATGCTTTGAAGGCACGGCCCTTAGTGAACAAGTCGCATCAGACGACGAGGTCGCGAATACAGGCCCAGAGTTGCTTCGAAGGCCGCATGCTTTGAAGGCACGGCCCTTAGTGAACAAGTCGCATCAGACGACGAGGTCGCAAATATATTGTCCCTGAACTTACTACTCCATGCTCGGCATTTCCACGAAAAATGATCAAGACATGGAGTAGGGGCCATTGATGATGCATATAATGTCGCCACCGGATGGTCCCGGAAACGACCATCGAAGTATGGCTCAAAGGGTTCGCGACTACATCTCCGGCGACGCCATGTGATACCATGTCGGGGCCACCGCCATCCCTCCCTCCAGAGCCTCGCCGAGGCCCCGGGAGGCCGGTTAACGACCCACGATTGAAATAGTCCACAAGAGGTCGCCCAAGACTTGAGAGGAAACAAAGGGTGAAGGCGGGACGGATAGGGCCGGCGGCTCATGCTACTACGAGAAGAGCGCCGCCGGGATATTCCCCCACTTGCAACCTAGATATTTGATGCATACTTATTTGTTAAGTAATATTAGTGACTAAGCGACTTAGTACCGCCGATCTTAGCTTAGCCTCTAAGTTTTCTCTTCCTATAAAAGGAGGTCTTGTGCAATCTAAACTACATACACATTCTAATAAGAAACAGGCCAAAACTCTGCGAAAATACTCTCCTTCTCCTCCTATCACCGCCGTGCAACTCCGGCCAGTATACACAGAATTCTCTCACAATCAAGCCAGATATCCACTAAACACCCACCGCTGCGCCACCGTGATGATTTCTGCATCATCACCTACCTACTCCACCATCACCTTACCCCTACCCTACCTGTTAAAAGAGTGTCCTAAACCCAATCGGGTTGGACCGGATCCGACCGGGTCGGATCATTTCTACTATTTCTTTATGATTTTACATATATAATAAATGACTTTTCTGTTGTCATATATTTGTTCTTTCAAAAAACCAATTATGAATTGTTATATGATGACGCCCTTAGTATTAAACTGTGATTGAGAAACCATGATTGGCGATTATGGTTGATGATGTCTCTAATCACTTTAATAAGTTTGATACTTAAATGTCTCTAGGCTGACGTACTATTAAACAGGGCATTGATAGTACGAACAAACTAGCACGTATTAAATGTCTTCTATCTTTAAGGGCAGAGATAGATCTCGTCTATCGAAGTGTAGAGACACTTGGACTGTACGTGGACGTGTATTAGAGAATGCGTACGTTAGACTGACCCACTTACACTGTTAAGTGTCACACTATGTGACGGTTGTGTAATTATCCTTAGGACCGGAGTCTACATGGCATCACGGTGTGGATTGTCATGCTTTGACGTTATCGAGGTTTTCCTTCGCCATGAGGCGATCATGCGGTAGTGATTGGGTGTGATACTGAAGCATGCGGACTATACATGTGGATTCCGGGAATCATTTACCCTATGACTAGGATTGAATATGCAAAGAGTTCTCGTGAATCATTGCAAAGTGAGGGTAAACAGTTATTCCGAGAGAGCTTGATATCCAGATTATGGGATACGATCAAGATACGATCGTATGGATATTACTACAGCGATAAGATTGTATTTACACGTTAACCGAGTACATGAAAGGTAGCGGTCATTGCGTATTGACTCTTCCAATGATTGGGGGTCATGGACGTGCTGTTAGACGCTATCCATGATCGTTAGAGGTGAAGGGCATTTTCGTAATTACACCTTATGTCTACGGCCAACATATTCGGAAGTCTATCGGGTCACACACATATGAATGTCGATTCGGATTTAAATGCGGTTATAGTTGATGACCAAATAAAGAAAGTTTTATCTCATACTATAAAGGTTATAGTGATAAATTAATATTGTGGTATTTATTTATTATGAATAAATATAATACAAGATATTAATTATGTTGATTAATTAAATATACATAGTTGATGTATAAGTCGAAATTTATACGTGTATATTGATACACAAGTATTTTGCAAATTAAATTAATCATAGCATTATATTAATTAAAAAATATTTCGGAAGCCAATTAATGGCTAAAGGGGCGCAGATTTTAGTGTATAAAGATACACTTGGATTTTAATTTAATTAATGGTATTACATATATTAATATAAGATATTAATATATATATATATATAATATATATATATATATATATATAATATAATATATATATATATATATATATATATATAAATATATAGCCACACACGTGTATTACATATTGGATATGCATGTGCACATTTGTTTCCAAAAGATATATATGTATAGATTTATATTTGTATATATATATATATATATATATATATATATATATATATATATATATATATATATATATATATATATATATATATATATATATATAATATATATATATATATATATATATTGACAAATAAATTGATTTATGATAATAAGATAAAGATATCAAACGGTATTTTACTTATTTTATTAAATTGATTTTATAATAAGATAAAGATAATAATATTAGATTTAATCCAAATATCGGTTGGGCAAATTTTTAAAGGGAACTTTCTATTATAAATAAATGATCGATCTTTTCAACACCATAATTCCAATTTTCCTTATTTTTATTGGAAAAATAATATTTCTCTCTCATCAATCTATCGAAAATATTTTCTCTGGCGGGATTCCGGTGAGTGCTCGTGTGGACACTTGGTAGAGGCCGGACACGTGGACGGCTCGCGCACATCTATTCCTACCGGAAGTTCAAAGCGTCGATCTTTTAGATCAACCAAAGTAGTATTACCGTCCCATCTCTTATATGTTTATTGTTTAAACGAAGTCGATCCTGGATCGAGAAATCAAAATTTTATTTTCCGTTGCGCTACTCGTTTGATTCCTAACACTACCTACCTTACCTTACCCTACCCTACCCATCACACCCTTCCTACCCTACCCACCACCCCACAATACCCACCACTGCCCTACCTTACCTACCCCTACCCTATATTACCCTATCTTACCCACCACCCCTACCCTACCAGACCCTACCCACCCCTACCCTTACCCACCACCCCACCCTACCCTATTTTACTATCTCTACCTTACCCATCACCCCATCCTATCCTACCCTACCCTATTTCACCTATCCTACCTTTTGCATCTTACCTACTTTACCCACCACCCCATCCTATTCTACCCTACCCTATTTCACCCTATCCTACGTTTTGCATCTTACCTACCTTACCCCACCACCTACTCTACCCTACCCCTTACCCCTACCCTACCTACCATACTTCATCACCTACCCTAACCTACCCTACCACCCACCCACTCTTATCCTATCCCTCACGTGTTTTGTCGATTTTCATTTTATTCCATCGTATTTCATCCATTTTTAGAAGAATTGAAAATGGACAATTTTCATTTCATTGGAATAAAATTTTATTACATTTCATTCCCTCAACATTATACACAAAAATTTCTATTCCGTCCTAACAAACTTACCATAAGGCATTTTTTTTATGAAGAAGTTTATTTATTTTAAAATTAAACTCACTTCTCACAAAAAAAATAAAAATAAATAATTAATGCCCATTACGAGGCTTGTGGTGGGTGAGCTTCTTTGTGATTTATCTGTAACGCCCCCAGACCCCGGGCCTGGTAGCGCTAAATGAGTCATAAATGTCCGGTCAACTGCTTAGATCGCCGTCCTCGCTTGGTCTAAAAGGGCTAACCCGAGTTGACAAGACCTTTATGTCTCACACTTATATGGGGGTGAGCATTCTACTACTTTTCCCATTCTCCCCTCCTTATAAGGGATCGGCGTCCTCGCCGGACGGCCAAGACCTTGTTCCGGTACGTCCCTACGAGAGGTAACTAGAGGCCATCCTTACACCGTCTTCTTGTACGGTGCAGCGCATAGTTCCGTCTGATAGTCGGCTCTGATACCAACTGTAACGCCCCGCTCCCGGATACCGAGCCCTTATCCGGAAGAGAAACGTTCGGCGCGTATAGCATTAAATAAATCTAATATTATACGCAAGCCTCTACGTCGTCGTATCAAAATAAAGCAAACGGAAGCTAAAAAGACTCGGGTAAAAACGTAAAAGCTACTATGAATAGAAATTAACCATACTAAAGATGGAAATGTAACTTCATTACATTAAAAGGAAAATACGAAATCCAAAATAAACGTACGACAAGTCTCGAAAGTCTATTTTGGCATTTCTATTCCAATTTTGTTACTCCGGTCGAAAGTCTATTTCATTTTAACCTTTTCATTCCCACACGAGGAATAACCTTGAGCATTTATTCTTTGGTAGTGTACTATTCTTCTCGAGTAGTGCAACCTTGAACCTTTGATTTGGATCGTCAATGATCGTTTAAACTTCTTTTGAAGGTTTAAATTAATTCTTTGAAATCAAACCTCATTCGACAATTTTTAAGTATCGTTTCCTCTTCATTCAAAATCTTGTTTGCCGCTTACTTATCCAAACTTTGGATATTCCCTTACAATTTCTTGGGGAAAATTTCTATTTCTTTTAAATCTTGAAATAACCTCCCTTTGACCATTGTAAACTCGGACACTTCCTGACAAGTGTTTAATTTCATTCTGAGACCTTTCGATGTGCTCGTTTTCCCTCCATAGCTACTTCATGTTGAGATTCTTGCTCTCTTTTGATTTCTAAATTCTTTCTAGTCCTTCTGGTGCTCGACCTTGCACCTTTACTTTGATTTTCTGTTGTGTGATGTTCCCTCTACGGAACTCACGCGAACTGAATATTTTCCCTAGTTCGCCAACATCCATTTTTTTTGTTAACCAAGTTTTTAACAATCAAGGTCATCTGCCTATTGTTCTCAAGTCCAGTATTTCCTTCCTTCGTAGTTAATGTTTCCAAGTCCATCAGATGATGTTTCCTTTAACGTCTCCACTTTCTAAAGGTTTATATGAAAGCCTATTACCATTCTTCCAAGTTGCCTCTGAAGTCTTTGTAGACCACCGTAACTTGCAGAATTTCACTCTCTCAAAAGAACTTTATCTGCAAGGTGTTATTTCGTTTTCCTTCTGGTGGCTATCTTGTGTATTATGATACAGTGCCTCCTTCTTCATTCCAGAACCAACTTCAACTTTTCCCCAACGCGGAATCATCTTGTTTTGCTTGTAACCCAAGCAACCTTTCTTATTTCAAGTGCATTGTATCGTTCCTTGGCTTACCAAGTTGACATGCCACCCTGGTACCCAAATTGTCACTTTTCAATTTTATTTATTCTCCAAGCTAACTCTTTTTGGCATAAGGATTGGATCGACCGTCAGAGAGAAAGTATGGCAATGCATGTTCTCCACCCACAGGGAGTCTCAGAAGTTCTTCAGCTGGGATCCTTGCAGTTCTTCATCAAGCTTGTGGTGCCATGATGGAAGTTGGGATCAAAAGAAGTCAAGTGTACCAGAAGTGTGGTCTCGGCTAGGAAGATTTAGCTTTCCGGGTATAAGGCAGCAGGAGCAAGCAAAGAGTGTTGAACCGATGATTTCGAGATTCGAGGCAGTTGATGAGTTCGTGAAGAAGCAAGACAAAACCCAGTTGTCTCCGGTTACAAGTGAGTGGCTGGAGCCCAACCAGCCATTGGTCACGATTTAGATAAAGATAGCAACCGTCGGCATCGGAATCAGCTTTGGGTTCCGAATGCGAAAGATTGTGAAGGACAATGAAGAATGAAAACCTCGAGATGACAATTGCAGTTCATCTCGGAGCGACCAAGATGTACAAGAGTTGGAACAGTACTGCTGATGACCTTTCTTTAAGATAGAGATAGAAGAACGCGAGTTTCTGGGATGAAGTGGAGCGGCAGCAGAATACGAGACCAAAGTTGATACATCAAGACGACGTGAAGATTGAAGTGGATCGTCGCAATCTCAAGTTGGCTCAAGACAAGCAGAAGAGTTGGGAAGATGGAAGAAGAAGAAGAAAATTGTAAGAGTTAGAAGACGAAACGCCTTGCAAAGTCCAGAGTTCAAGTACACCCCAGTTACATTCGAGTTTCGAGGACGAAACTTCTCTTAAGGGGGAAGGAATGTAACATCCCGACTTTTCATAAAAGGGTAAAATAGTCATTGGGTGTATTTACTACGACCTAATTATTATTTATCCTATTTATTTGATTAAAAATGATTTAATTAAAAGGATTTAGCAATTAATTATAAAGGATTTAATTAATAGCTATTTAAGGAAGATAATAGCCAAAATCCACTCTTATTATGTCACGCAAATTCAGAAGAAAAAAAAGATGCAACGGCAATCTGAAGGAGAAGCAGCGCAGAAGATACCAGAAAAAGGGAGAACGTAATCTTCAACCGTGTGACTAATCCGTTCATCTGTTCTAGATGCCGCAGGAGAGAAAAGTGATCAGCGCGAGGAGACGCAACTTTGGAAAATAACATCTCTCAATTTCGTAAGTTTTCAGTTTAGCCCCAGTTTTTGTATTCGTAGAGTTTGATTCTTGAAAAATTCGTATCTTTTAATCCGTAGCTCTGTTTCGCAGCCATGAGTAGTCGAAACGATCGTCTTGAAGCGTAGAATAATCTAAAATTAGTTTCACAGCCGTAAACCCATGTAATTTTCAGTTTTACAGGCTTTTTCTGTTTCGGTTTTCTGCAAAGAAATAGGATTTTAGGGTTTCTTGTTGATCACATAAGTTTTGGGGTTGAGGATCAACAATTGTTGCAGCTGCTTGGCGTCTTGCTTGCGGTTTTGCTGGCAATTAAGGTAAGAGGCTCCTCCTATGATTCCGATTATCGTTTATAAGGTTAGATCAAGTTTTAAGGTGTTTAGATGATAGACAGATGTGTCTTTTCGTTGATCAATGATCATCGATGCTATGATATGATTAGATATAATTTTCTGTGTTTTACTATGTTTAATTCGATGTGATTTAGGTTAGAAACGGTTTAGAAATCGTGTTTTGAAGATTTTAGCGTTTTGGGAAAAACCCAGGCAAACGGGCGTTTGCGATCATAGCAGCTCAAACGGGCGTTTGCACAAGGCAGACGGGCGTTTGAGGTTAGACTTTTGATTCAGGATGTAGCTTTTTTGACGGACGGGCGTTTGGGGTTAGTGGACGGGCGTTCGATGTCGAACGGGCGTTCATAGGATGTCAAACGGGCGTTTGACCTGTTTTACCTTGTTTTTACTGTTTTAGCGTTTCAGTTTGGTTTTCGGCTTCATAATCGTGTTTTCACTTTTTAAACCCTTAATCACGATATGTTAACATTAATTAAATATGAACAAGCCTGAATTGAGCTTCTGATTCGTTCAGTTAAAACACCGAATGTACTCGTAAAGGGAGTTGAAGTTCGGATCCGTCGGAAGAGCATGATAGGCTTGTGCTTTGATGAATTAGCATTCATCAATGTCTGTGTAATTGCTAGGCTTTGTCTGGGTCTATTGGTCTAGGAAGAGAGTAGTCAAGGTGAGGGAGATTAATTGAAAACACATAGGTGGTTAGTTAATCATCCTAATAAATACGTACTTGACTAGTAAAAGATTAAACAACATGTCTCTCTTGGATAGACACCAATCTATATCGCGATGTGTGTGCTATCTCTGAAGGTGGAAGAACCCGTAGGTCAAAAAAACCACAAGTTCGGGGGACTCCACTGAGACGCGCGTACTATCGGTATTCTAGCCTCCGTGGATATTGGTGTGATCCACTAATATGTTGCCAAGAGTATCCAAAAAGTGGATACGCGTAGTGCCCTTAAGTGCGGTTGTAACATAGATAAGTTAAGTAGAAACGTTTAGTCAATTCATGTTGATGGACATGAAATGAATCCTAGATTGAGTCGGTCACACATAAATAACTAAACGATTAAAAATCTTTTCTTTATAAATCTTATTTGTTGTCATGGCTTCTCACTTTTACTAAGTACTTTGAACTTACCTCCTTTGCATTTTCTTTTGTATGCATTGTGGGGTGAGAAGACGAACAGGTTGAGCATGTTTACGAGGAGGATTTCGATGACGACGCCTCGTTGAAGATTTATCTTTTATTTATTCTGTTATTCATTTAATAGACTTTTTAGTACCTTTGGAGTAGGCTTTTGGTATTTCGAGACTTGTCGTACGTTTATTTTAGATTTCGTATTTTCTTTTTAATGTAATGAAGTTACATTTCCATCTTTAGTATGGTTAATTTCTAGTCATAGTAGCTTTTACGTTTTTACCCGAGTCTTTTTAGTTTCCGTTTGCTTTATTTTGATACGACGACGTAGAGGCTTACGTATAATATTAGATTTATTTAATCATACGCGCGCGAACGTTTCTCTTCCGGATAAAGCGTCGTATACGGAAGAGGGCGTTACAGTATCTGTCTGTCTGCATTTATATCCTATGGTGAAAGCAGATGATAGTTATGTTAATATATTTATCCATACGCAAAATATAAAATATATTAAATAAAAATGCAAATAGTAGTACTAATATTTGTACGTGGAATACAAAAAGTATTAAGAAAAGGAGTTGAGAATCTCTTCCTTCCCGTTGCTTATTTAGATTGTTAATTGGTTTGACTTATAAGTTATAACGTTAACTTGCAGTCATTAAGTGAATGTTCTTTTTATTTTATTTTTTATATTTAGTACTACACTTAAATTGATTTTAGGAAGAAAAAAAAAAACCCATAAAAAAGTCCTTATTTGACTTGACAACGGATTAATGAGACTGTAATTCGTGATTGTCGATGGCCAAAAGAACTTTGGTGAAAAACATTACCTTTGCATACTCAATCCGGGGTGATTTTGAGACCACCGGTAACACATAGAGAGTTATGAAGTGGCGTACTGAATAACGTCAGTTTTGAAGGTATATTTAAACTATATGGTTTAAATTAATTTTGGTGTTAAGTCACCTCATGTGGAAGTAGTAGGGAAAAATTAGCCATCGATACGTGTTCTTCGAAATGCAGCCGGTCCAAGTTTTGGGTTATTTTCCGTCTTTATCATCTAAAGTTGTTCGTAGGAGGGGTGACACACGCGTAGCGTGTGATGTCAGAAGGTAGATTGTAACATTTAAGTGTAGACTTTTCTTTTTCACTTGTATTCAAGCATGTTATAAAATGTTGTTCGTTTGAAAATACAGTGTTGCATTCTGTTGGGACAGATTGCCCACACTCTTAATGTATAAGAAATAAAGTAGCGCCTTTACTGACACCAATTGGTTTTAGTACAACGGTAAGCGCTTGATCTCAACATGGTATCAGAGCCAGAGGTCGTGAGATCGAACCGGTTGAAACATTATTAAAAAAAATTGTGCAAGTGTTGGGAGAGATTGCCCACGGCGAGGAAGGTGTTGGGTAGATTGCCCACACGGCGAGGAGGGTGTTGGGTAGATTGCCCACACTCTTGAAAAAAAAAATTTGTGTGAACAGATTGCCAACACTTGAGGGGGGGTGTTGGGACAGATTGCCTACACTCTTAATGTATAAGAAATAAAGTAGCGCCTTTACTGACACCAATTGGTTTTAGTACAACGGTAAGCGCTTGATCTCAACACATTCATTATTATAAGAACAAAATTATGCTTACGCGTTATCTGACTTGTCAACTTACAATTGGTTGAATAGAAGAGGCCCGGCCTCATCCCTTAGCAGATCACGATTCTATAGCAAGCCACCAAATGGACTCACTTACGAGCCTCGACCACCTTCAGATCAACCGGAGACTCGGATGTAATGATCCTTCGAATTTTTCCTAATAGCTATTCCAAGCGTAAGCCCCGAACTCCTACTAATAAGGAAACTCTCCTTAGACACCAACCCAACCTTCGAGCAGGCAGCATCACGCTTGGGCCAAAGCAACTACAACACACCTCACTCTCAAGATAACTTATCCTCACAACATATTTTCTGATCCCGTATAATCGTTGTTCTTTCTATCTAAAACAACCATCAAATCACATATAATATAATATGTACACCACTTCTTACAAGACCTTCAATCATTGTAAATGTGATATCCCACATCGGTAATTTAAGTGAATGCTCACCCCCATATAAGTGTGAGACATAAATGTCTTGTCAACTCGGGTTAGCCCTTTTAGACCAAGCGATGACGGCGGTCTAAGCGATTGACCGGACATTTATGACTCATTTAGCGCTACTGAGCCCGGGGTGCGGGGGCGTTACGGAATGGTATCGAGCCGACTATCGGACGGAACTATGCCCGCACCGTACAAGAAGACGGTGTAAGGATGACCTCAAGTTACCTACGGTAGGGACGATCCGGGACTTGGCCGTCCTGGCGAGGACGCGGTCCCTTATAAGGGGGGAGAATGTGATATCCCACATCGGTAAATTAAGTGAATGCTCACCCCCATATAAGTGTGAGACATAAATGTCTTATCAACTCGGGTTGCCTTTTAGCCAAGCGAGGACGGCGGTCGCGGTTGACCGGACATTTATGACTCATTTTTAGCTCACGGGCGGGGGTGCGGGGGCGTTACAGTAATGCACCAGTGGGGATCACCATGAGCTCCCCAAGTTATGCCTCTATAGACCCATGGGTAAGCACTTGTCTGATTATCGTTGCAAATTAAGCAAAACCTCCACCACAACCTATTTGCTTAGGCCGGTCGTATGGTCTCTAATCTCTATCTTTCTTCGTAAAACTGATTTGAGAATCGGGATGTTTTTTTCAAGAACGAATTTGAAGCCTTCCAACATTCTGGAGAAAAAAAAAAAAAAAAAAAACAAACATAGGTCATCGGATTCTACCGGCGAATCAAAGACGAGCAATCCAGATTCCCTCAAGTCAGATTGCATTGAACCAAGCAAAACGAAGGCACTCGGGAAAAAAATTTGTTGCAGCCGATGAAGGATATAGTTTTTCGGGAGATGCCATTTGTTTCTTCCATTAAAATATTTACAATAAGGTTCTTCTAAACTCAAAATTTTAATTGCAAAAGAACCCCATTAAAGATTAACATCTTAATTAAATAAATTCTAGTACTTGCTCTGCATTTGCCAATTTTCATGGCTGACTGAACTTGTGATCCTCCAATCATAACTCATAAGTTCCAGCATTATAATACTACCTTCATCCCGAATGAACAGTGGCGGACCCAGAAATAATTTTCAGGGGGGTCCGTAATTTTTTGTCTAAGTAGAATAATTTTTTTACGGTGTCTAAAATATTTTTCTATAGGTAAAATGTAGAGTTTTCTTTCGAAATATTTTTCGGGGGGGTCCGTAATTATTTTTTTAAGTAGAATAATTTTTTTACAGTGTCTAAAATATACATATATATAGGTAATAATTTTTTTTTCAGGGGGGTCCATAGACCCCCTAGTGGATCATGTAAATCCGCCTCTGATCCCGAAATATGAATCTTATTCTGTTTATCTATAAATATAAATGTTTTTTATTATTTAGGAGAATATTATGTTTTAGTCTACTTTCTCATCCTTTATATAAATTTTAATCCAGTTTGTATTTTTTTTTATTGATTTAACGATAAAATATTTTCCCTGGACTATTTTGCTCTTTCTTTTAATCCAGAAGGATCAGATAGTCTTGGGCTAGCACTTCTTCTCCCAATTATCCCAGCAATCGCTTGGGTTCTTTTCAATATTCTCCAACCGGCACTTAATCAAATCAATCGAATGAGAAGCGTTAAAGGGACAATTATTGGTGTTGGGTTAGGTGGGTTGGCTACAACCGGGTTGTTGCTTTTGGATCCATTGCAGGCATCTGCCGCTAGTGAAATTGGGATGATTGCTGAAGGTACAAGTGATAACAGAGGTCAGCTTTTGTTGTTTGTTATTGCTCCTGCAATCGCTTGGGTGCTCTACAATATCTTGCAGCCAGCTTTGAACCAGATCAACAAGATGAGGTCTCAGTAAATGACTGTACTCTGTAGAATAAATGGATTGTTTTGGTGGGGGTGTTATCAATATGGGCTCTTTGTTTTTGTCGTGTTGATGAAAGTTTATGAAGCACTTTAAGGTTAACTATGTGCAAATGTAAATCAATAGTATACTTCATGTTTGTACTTTTACATATGCTTGATTGTTGTGGAAATTCAGAAAAATAGATCAAGAACTTGATCCCAACAGAGTTAGAGGATGAACTCTCAAGTTCATCAATCAAGAATGATCAATCTCAATTGATCAAATGAGGGGGGGACAGTAAAACAGAGAAAATGTGATGAAGAGAGTAATTAAATAAAAGAACAAGTCATTTCATTAATAATTCTGCTGATATTTACATGATTGAGCCACATGGCCTTAAATATGTGTCTCAAAGATATCCACAACACCAAAACACCTTTAAGGACAGTTTAAACAATTCAAATATCTAAACACTTCTCAGTGAAATAAATCATATATGATTTTGTAACTCAATTGTGTTGTAATTCAAAATTGTGTTGCCATGGTTTTGATTCTCTGTGCAGGAAATGATTGTAAGCACGGCAATAGCCGGAGCTATATATTGTCGGTGCGGCTGTCGGAGGTCGGATAAGCGATCGATTTGGTCGAAGAAAGCCATTCTTTTGGCTGATTTCCTGTTTTTCACCGGCGCCATTGTTATGGCGATTGCTCCACATCCCTGGGTTATAATTATTGGCAGGGTTTTTGTGGGTCATGGTGTCGGAATGACTTTAGGAGTTAAAAAGTGGATAATAGGAGCAAAGGCTTTCCCCTTTTGGTTTTAGGTTTTGTATGGTAACAAAAAGTCAATGTTGTTTCAAGAGTGATACCTCTAAGATGTAGACGTTGGGGTAACATTCATCCATGAAGGCAGTGTAGAAAGCGGCAGCACCACCACTGACTTCAGCAGCTATCTTTTTCCACTTGTTCCCGTAATTCAGAGTCTGCTATGGGTACAATTTGGACTAATTCAAAAGTAAATAACACTTCTAATGTTTCTGTTTTGGACATTTCAAGTGTTATAAATTCTGAAAATTCGCGAATTGAGTTTGTAAATTCTGGAAATTCACGTATTGAGTCTGGGACTGTTCCTCTGGCCACTGGGGTTGAGAGGAATCCCAAGACATGTATTGAAACTGCCATGGTAGATATTGAAGCTACCATTGTCAACTCTTTTAATAACCATGGAGCTGAAACTAATAGTTCCGTTGAGAACACAAATAATGGTTAGTCTGTTGCGGTTGATAATATTGGTGATCCTACAGTTTAAAGGTTGGTTTAAGGATGCATCTATGATGTAAAGAAGATTGATTGTGTTGTTCACTTGGTTCATATCATTAAACTTTCTAATACACTGGCTTTGGGGGGTGTTAGTGTGTTACTGTTAATATCGCTATATATTCTTCGTAAAAGGTGTTATTGCAGGCATATGGTGTCTTTTTTGATTTTAATCTTTCCTTGCATTCCACTATTTGTTGTGGTGTGGTTTTAGCCTAGGTGATTGAAGGTTGTTGATTCAAATGGTGAGGCAATGTTGATATTTTTTTGCCTTTAAAAAAATGGAGGAGCCTAGATTCTCTATTGATGATGGCGAACTTCGCTATTTAATGTATTTTTCGCTTCATACATCTTTCATGAAGTTTGATGTGGTGCGGGTTTGAAGGATAAAGGTCTACGGATGGTAAAATGTGATCGTTTTGCCTTCAACAAGCTGGGCCGGCCCTATCACAAGCCGGGCGAGCCGGTCGGTTGGCCCAGCCGATGAATCCCGATAGGCCCAATCGGTACGTGTTTTGCTTTATCCGAAAAAAAAATTTATAGAGTTAATCCGATCGATTTATAAAAAAAATCGTATATTAAAAAGTTCTCGATTTGATAAAAATAAGTTTCGATTCTTTAAAAAAAAAAAAAATACCCAACCCAATAAAAAAATTTATATATAGGCCCGATTAACTGAAAATTATGATCGAAGCTCCTTTTGGTTTTGGTAATAAATAAACCAGCGAAAGTGCCAACAGAAATTAAGAAACCTTTTGATTTTTCAACAGTCCATTTAGCAGCCTTTTGAGTTTTTTCTTTTACCGAGTCACCTACAGGCTACAGATCTCCCTTTAATTTCCCAGCTTGAAGGTGCCACTTTGAGAGACGCAGCAGCTTTGGAAAACACATCCTTAAAGATCGGCATCCATGACCTCGATTTGAAATGGCGCGAAGAAGATATTAGGGTACGACACGCAGCGGCGGGCTATTATTAGGTATGTTTTCAATTAATTTTTTTTAAATATTAGTACTAAATTAGTTGTTAATTTTAATAATTAGTTGTTAATTTGAATAATTAAATTTGCCATGGATATTTTGTTGATATACCTTTAGGCTTTAGTGAGTCCTTTTGTTTTTGAATTTTGAGAAAGATGTGAAATTGTGAAAAGATTGAAATTGAGTAATGTGGTCTAATGTTGATGTTGAAATTAAAAAGTTGAAAAGCTTCAATAGAGTGTTTCTTGTGTAGGAATTAGAATTTAGAACAATGGGTAAATGGCCATCTGGAAATGAGAAAAGAAAGAGGTTAGCGATGAGTCAAGAACGCTTGAATGAGTTAGCGATAATATCGATTGAGCAGAAATTGGTTGATGAAATTGATGATTATACATTGATTAGTGATTTCGCCTCCAAATGTCTTCAAGAAAGATTGTTGAATTAGTATTTAGTATTAATATATATGTATGTTTTGTGTTTGCATTATGAATTTGATGTTTGTATATGAATGTATTAGAAAAAAAATTGTATTTTCGGTCGATTTTTTTTTTTTTTGTGTACATGTTTCAATTTTTTTTAATGAGCTTGCAGCAGGCTAAAAAACGTAGGACCGGCCCCGACTTGAAGAATGTTTAGTTCTCCTGATAGGCTTTTTGATTATATCCAATATTATTAGGTTTTTATTCTTTTGCTTCCCCGGGAGTTGCATTTCCATAATGCTTTGATAGATTTTTCATTACGGTATGAAGCATTTTTTGATAGATTGTTGTATTACGCAATGTTAATGGTGATATTTTGTTTGCTAATAAAATGTGTTACTGTAAACGCTGCGATAAAATTCGGTTTTCAAATACTACGTCGAAAGGGTATCAAATGAGGTCGCAATAAGAAAAACGCTCCGGTTAATGCAAATATTTTTTCGGCTTTTAAAATTTTCGTCGGAAGGGTATCGTATTTGGGCTCAAATTAAAGAGCAAAGAAAAATATAAATTTTGGTGAAAAAATTTCGACAATCGGAGTTCTAAATCGAAAATTACGATTGTTTGGAAAAAAAAAAAAAAAAGAAAGCAACATCAGGAGGTGTTGATGCAAAATTCATAAACAACATTCAAACCTGAAGACGTGCGCTTATGTAGGGTCAATTTTATCCGTGTCAATTTTTTATTTTTTTTTTGGTTCTTTTTACTATTAAAAAAAATAGTGTGTCCTATTTATTCATTTTATAATTTTTTTTTGTCCTTTCCATCGATCCCCTTTATTTTATTCTATAATATAAGTATATATATTAAGTTTGTAACTCTTTATTTTTGTCTCATAATGTAATAATCCAAAGTTGAAAAAGGATACTATACTAGACCCGGTTTGACGAACCGCCGGTTTGAAAAACCGACGGTTTACTGTTCAAAACCTCCGGTTGCCGGTTTGGGCGGTTCGGTTTACCCGGTTGCTCCGGTTCGAGATCACGGTTCCGGCCACGGTTTTAAAATTTCATAATTTTTTTTTCTTTTCATTTTCACATAATACTTATTATTTTCACTATAATAACAAATTATTATTCTTTTCATTATAATTACTAAAGCGAGAGTAATATATATATTTTAAATATTTTTCTATTCGGTTTTAAAAATAATATTAATATTGTGTTATTTTATTTATATGTAAATAATGTTATTTTAAAAAAAATTGTGTTCTTTTTTCAACGCTTGTACCGGTAATTCGGTTGCCTACGTATTTTTTATATGTAATCGTGTCGGGGGCACAACACATATAAAAAAATCAAAACGAACGTAGTTCTTATTGTTTATTTTGTAGTCTTTTATAGTTTGTTGTAAAAGTTTTTATAGTAATTTTTATTATTGTTTTCTTTAAAGTCTTTTATAGTTTTTTTTATAAATTTTTTGAGTCTGTTTTAAGTATACGTTGATTATAAATGTTGTTTTATTAAATATTAGGTGAGAAATATTGTGTTGTTTTTTTATATGTAAATTGTGTTATTTTTTCAACGCTTGTACCGTTAATTCGGTTGCCTACGTATTTTTTATATGTAATCGTGTCGGAGGCACGACACATATAAAAAAATCAAAGCGAACGTAGTTCTTATTGTTTATTTTTTAGTCTTTTATAGTTTGTTGTTTTTTAGTCTTTTATAGTCTTTTTATATGTTTTTATAGTATTTAAAGGTTTTTTAAATGTTTGTTTTATTATAGTCTTTTATAGTATATATATGTGTTTGTATTTTATAGTTTCATACAATTTTTTAGGTTTGTATATGGTTTGTTTGGGTGTTTTTATGGTTTCTTATAGCTTTTTTTTTTTTTTCATCTGCGAGCAACGCTACGGAGACTAGCAATGTGCCATCAACTTCCACCGCGCCGCCAACTAGCAAAGCCAACCAGAACTCCTTCCATGTGTTGCAAGAATCGATGGTAATGAGGACCTTGAGCGACAACACCCACATCGCCGATGAACATATGGTCAAGAATGCACAGTCGATCGTGGTTGAGGAACCCTCAGCCGTGAGCGAGGGGGCAAAGAAAAAGACCACGACATTGGATCCCAGTGCTAAATCTTTTGAATATCCGAAGAGCAAGGTACAATCTCAGATAGAAAAGGGACAACAGAGTGCTCCGATCTTGAAGAATACTGGGACTGGGGCCCGGATCTCGCCTGACAGCTTAAGAGCTTTCCACTCCACCTTGCAGGCCCGTTTTGACGCTTCCGGGGTAATTCTTGATTCGACAATATCATCCACCCCAGAGAAAGAATCCAAGACCCCTACCTATCTTGAATCAGCTATGAAGGGGGGGAGTGAACCTGATGCTGCTCAACAATAGAAGAGCCGAGGCAAAAAGAAAAACAAGACATCACCCAAGAGACGCTCGCGCCAACATGATAAACTCGCCTGCAGCTCAGACGTGGATAAAGTAATAGACCAACTCGATACCTCAGATAAGGAGTCAAAGCAATATCTAAATTCTTTCTTTGACAACTACGATGAATGGACAACGGCTTCTGAGACCGAAGGATTCTCGACAGCAGCACCTTATAAAGGGATGACGACAAGGGCAAGGAAGCAGAGTTACCGCAAATATGATGAAGACTACGATTACTATTAATGCTTACATTGTTTAAACGTCTTTTATTGCTTTGTGTTTTTGTGGAATCGACCGCGAACTAAGGCGACAACCACATGTATTTTCTTTCTTTCCTCTTTTCTTCAATGAAAGTTATATTTTCTAAATAAAAAATTAAAATTTTTTTTTTTTAGTTTTGTGTAGTGTTGTTATGGTTTGTTATAGGTTTTTATTGTTTTTTATATTCTTTATAGTATTTTTTTTAAATGTTTGTTTTATTGTAGTCATAACAACTTCAAATTTCGGTCTAGTAAAGTAAATTTGATTATAAAATTGATTTTTTTTTTACACTTGTAAAAAAATTAGTTGAATAAAATACAAAACCAAATTTACTTATAACTAAAACCGTATTGAAGTAACGATTAAATCAGAACAACTTCAAAAATCGGTATCGTAAAGTAAATTTGATTGTTGTTTTTAACAACTAAACAAACTCGATAATCAAAGAATTGAATAGAAGATGTAAGAATTGAGTAGAAGATTTAAGAATTGAGATGTAGAGATTGATGTAGGAATTTTTGTATGAAATGGGTGGTATTTATAGAAAATTTTTGGAGGAGTTTGGAAAAAAAATAAAAAATTATATAGCCGTTGCTAGAAAATAGCCGTTGGACGGTTCCGGTTCCGGTTCCGGCCGGTTTCAAAAAATCCGGTTCCAACCGGCAGTTCCGGTTCCGGTTTCGGTTCCAAATATATCAAACAAACCGGCAAACCGGCGGTTTGACAAACCGACGTTTGACCAAACCGGCGGTTTACAAACCGCCGGTTCCGGTTCCAACCGATGGTTCCGGTTAACCGTGGCCAGGTCTATACTATACGTATTTATGATATTTCACTCAAGGGGTATGTAAATCTACCACATGAGTTTTAGACAAGGTCGTTATCCTGTAAACGGGGACACTTGACCAAAAAAAATAAAAAATCAAAGACCTTGACTCTGCGATAAATAATGGTATGTAACGGTTATTTTTAATTTGAAGTATGTTGATTGTAAGAGTGTAAGAAATGTAGTAGAATTTGGTTACTGGGCTCCCATGGGTTGAAACTGTCTAGAAGGCTTCTCATTAACGAGCACCCGAAAAAAGAAGAGCGTATCAATCTTCATAATTAACAAAACAAAGCGTATCGGGAAATGCATGACAGCTTCGAGATAATTCCACTCCATCATTTCCACTTTGTCATTTCAAAAGTCTCTTTGTCTTGTTGGCTGGATTTGGTCGTGTCTTTGCCACGAGGGGGCATGTTAAAGGAAATAAAGCTTACGCGCCGTACAGGTAAGCGAACAGATTCGATTCTAATCTATCACAGGCCTCGAGTCCCGCATTAAAGGAATGAAAGGTCTCAATGGCCGTAATAGCTAGCATTATCCGTGATGAACCGCTCCGAAACAAATGCACTTTGATTGTCAGATATAATCGAATTGATCACCGGCTTCAAACGATTATGATTGTTATTGCATAAATAAACTAATAGGCCGAAAATCCGGAACACGAAACAGGTTTTGTAAAAGTGTTGTATCGATTCTTATTATATCGCACAACTATGATGAAAAAAGCATCACTCTTGACAAATACACAACAAAATTATTGTATCTCCTTTATAATATTATGACTGCATTTATTCTACATGTTTTTTTAATCATAACCCCATACCCTTTCTGTGATAATTGTTGTCGGAATATTATAAAAATCTAAAAGACAAGGAGCTAGGGTGCCAAAAAACAGAATTAAAGATTTTATTTTGTAGAGACTCATCATTGTTCAGTTCATTATGCTTCAAGCTTACGTTGCAGGTGCCTGATTTCAAGCTGCACCCTCCTTTTCTTTAGTAAATGATTTTTTTTTTTTTTTTTGTTATTTATTTATGAGGATTAGTTTTGTGACTTAATTAGACATTTATCTTTAGGATACATTTAAAAGATCATCGGTTATAAGGACATATTTTATCTAAGTTTCCTAAATTACCCTTATCCCACCGTGACATATCCTTTCTTTTTTTTTTTTTTTTTTGATCAAAAGCAATCCGCCGGATACTCCTGATAGGAGTAAAGCCCAGATCGGTACTCCTGTTTCTAAATTCGAGATCAAATTTCTGTTTTTTCTTTCTTCTTCTTCAATCTCGCTTATGGGTTCACGATTATTTGCATCCTTTTGCATTTAGTTTGTCGGTGGAGCTTAGTTGAGGTCTTCGGTGTGATTTTTTTGTTCTGGGTTTCATTTCCTTTGTTATTTGGTGTTCGAAAAAAGTCTAGGAAGGGGATTTGCTTATTTTTGTCATTTGGGTCTTCTTCTCGTCGGAATTTGAGTCCATCTGATTTGTGCAGAGGATTTTTAGCTCTAGCTTGTTAGCTCTAATTGTTTTGCTTTGGATTTGAGATTTTTGTTTAGTTGTCTAACCCAAAGAAAATGGATTTTTTTGTTTTGACTTTTATTTGTTTTCAATGGCAATTGATGTGTTTGTGGTGAATTTTTGATGGTAAGCCTTGTGGAAAAATTGGGTCAATTTTTTTCCAAGGAAGATCCCTTTCCGAGTCAGTGAGCTAGGGTGCGCTCTGGAGATTGGAGCGGCCAATTTCATCTTCTTCCATGCTCCAGTGGTTTGATATGCAGAGAATCTTCTCCGGCTCTCTACCTTGCCGGGTATGTATTTTACAAGGCTCCCGAAATAAAGGCCGAGATGAAAAACGGTTTGCTCACCGTTTTCATTCCCAACCGTTGAGGCAGTGAGTTTGAATTGGTTTGGGCTCTGATGATGATGAGTTAGTTTTTGTGAATATCTACTACGTCTCACTTTAATGTTCAAAGTTGGCTAATGGTCTGTCTAGTGTTATGTTGAACTTTGTTAACTTGTTCTGATTGAATGTTTTGAGCAATTGGATTCTGATTTTAGTCCATTTTTAATTTTTGTGACTGGATGTTTTGGAGCCATAGATTCTAATTTTGGATGCCCTTAATGAAAATGTGGTTGCTAGTTTTAAGTTTGAACTATATATTCGATTTAAAAATTACACTATTTTAGTTGAATGGTGTGGTGTAAATAATTTAAGTACAAAATATGATGTATTTAGCTTTGGGATATTATTATTAGAAATTCTAGGTGGCAGAAAAGCTATTGATTTCTACCCTTCCTCTGTCCACTAGTTATGATCTAATTTGTTGCGTTCGTTCTTTACATGTATTCCATATCACCCGTGCCGGTAGAACATTTAGATTTAAAACGTACATAGCGCAGTGCCTGTGATTCATATGTCCTGCTACGCATTACCTTCTTTTTCTAGCCGGTCTCACTCTCACCTTGCCTGGATACGAATTGTGAATCATGTACAGTAAGTTTCTTGTTTTTGGTGATGCATGAAATGTAGTTTTTGGCTTCATTGCCTATTGGGTTTGCTGTTTTCATGATGCATTTGGCTACCACACCCATTATGGAGCAAGCATTGTCAGTTCATTAGAAAATTCATGATGTCACATTGATGTCACTGCATTTACAATTAGAGAATTGATATAGTGACATCAATGTCATTGCATATACAATTTGATACACAATTTTGGTAACTTTGTAAAACAAGTGTAGCATCATTCACATTAGAGGTAAAACCGAGCCGAGTTGAGTCGATACTCCCTAGGGCTCGAGCTCGACTAAAAAATTTCGGGCTCGTTCGAGCATTAAAAAGGCAAGATGAAACTCGACTCGTTAAGTATTCAATATAGCTCGACTCGACTCGTAAGCTCCATTATTTTCTTACAATTCATTTAATTTTTAATAAAATATAAGAAGATCGAACTCGACTCGTCTAATACTCGACTCAAATAATACTTTTTGAAGCATAAAAAACAAAATTTTATAATAACTATAATTATTTAATGAAGCCCGATTAGCTGCGATGTACTCGATTACTATATTTTAAAACTCAAGATCGGCTCGTGAGGCGGGTGTCGGCGCATAAATCGTTGCATAAGGTGTCACTGCATAAAGTGTTGTATAAGGTGGGTGGTGGATGGATCGGGGTGGTGAATGGATCGAGGTGGTCAATGTATCAGGATGGTCACTACATCGGGATGGTCACTGCATCGCGGTGGTCTATGCGTCATGGTGGTCACTGCATCGCGGTGGTCTATGCGTCACGGTGGTCTCTGTCATCGTTGTGTCACTTCATTAAATGTCAATGCATCGCGTGGTTAATGCATCACGGTAGTCACTGCATCGGGGTGGTCAATGTATCATGGTGGTCAATGCATCGTAGTGATAAATGCGTTGCGATGGTCACTGCATCGAAGGTGGTCACTGCATCGGGGTGGTCACTGCATCGCGGTGGTCAATGAATCACGGTGATCAATGCATTGGAGTGGTCACTGCATCTCGGTGGTGAATGCATCGTGTTGGCCATTGCATCGCGGTGTCAATGAATCGGGGCTGGTCAATGCATTGCGGTGTCACTGCATCGCGATGTCACTTTATCGTGGTGTCTCTAAATCGCGGTGTCTCTGCATCGGGGGTAGCCACTGCATCGGGATGACCACTACATCGCGGTGGTCAATGCATCGCGGTGGTCAATGTATCGTGAAGGTCACTACATTGGAGATGGTCACTGCACCGGGATGACCACTGCATCACGGTGGTCAATGGATCATGAGTGGTCAATGCATCGGAGGTGGTCACTGCATCGTGATGATCACTGTATCGGAGTGGTGAATGCATTGGGTGGTCACTACATCGTGGTGGTGAATGCATCGCATTGTCTCTGCAGCGCAGTGGTCATCGCGCGCCAACAACTAAACGAATAATTCTAATTATATATCCGTGAGCTCAGAAGACAAATATTAACAACCAAACAAGAAGAAAAACATTTAGATCTCACGACCACATGAAATCAATAGATTAATAATCAATCAACCGGAAAATAAAACTAGCTATTTATGAAAATATAATGTAAAGCAAAAGAAGATTACCAATTGAAAAAAGAGGAATCGCCGGCACCAAGTGCTGCGCAGCTTCTGTTCTCCAGTCCAAAGATACACTCTCCTCTTCTAACAAAAAAATATATATTGTTTCCATGCTAATTCACGGCTAAGGTAGGGTGAATTGCTAGTTGGGCCAAGCCCACATATATTTTATCATTTAATAAATCCTAAAAATAACTTATAATTATTAAAATGTTTATATACTAACAAAATCTAATGTGAATAAAAGAGGGAAAATCTAAAGTGGCCTTGGTGGATTTTTCTTCTCTCCGAAGTCTTCAACACGTTCACAAACTTCGAAATCGCTCTATAACCAAAATCTTAGACGAAAATTGAAATTACCCAAAAAAAGTATCTCTTTAAAAACCACGTTTTCTCATCGCCATTAGAATTTTCCATTGAAGAGTTAAATGTAATTCTGTATGGATAAAATGTCTCTATCATAAGTCCCAAAATCTTAGGAGTAAGATACGGAAAAATGTTCATTAATACTCTCGACTTTCAAAAAACCGGAGGTAGTAATAAGAATGTCAAAATCAATCGTCCTCGCAGTAGACATAACCTAGCCAAGTAGCGTTTGAAATCAACCAAAACATAGCTCTCCTATCTAAAAAAAGTAAAGAGTATCTTCTGCCAAAATAAATATAAAATAAACACATAAAATCAAAATATTTCCACTCAACTTGTGGGACAATAGAAGTGCGGACAATTGTGGTTAGAGTTTAACCAGTTTTAAGGAAAATAGCTCCCTCTTTCATCGTGATTCGGTGGAATCCAATTCTGAGGTCTATTTTGATCAAGTACTTTGCCTAGTTCATCAAACAACTCGATCATCAATGTTAGGGACTGGGTATCTATCTTTGATGATCAGGGCATTTAGCTTCCTGTAATCCGCACAAAGACGCTAAGTACCATCTTTTTTCTTAACCATTAAAATAGGTGATGCATAAGGACTGTGGCTAGGTTGTATAAAAATTTGTTCAATGAGTTTCTCCACCTCTTCCTTCTGATGGTGGCTTTACTTAGAGCAAACGTACTGGCTCCTTTACTGAAGCCTCCTTTAGTCTGACAATCTCTAAAAATTAAGAAGCCAATTCATGTAATGGCTTTTATTTTCCATCATTTTAATTGAAAACTTCTCCCTTGGCTTCTGTGCAGAGAAGTTGTAGGAGAAGGCTTCTCGTTACAAGACTACTCTGCTAGAGCCATTACCTATGATTTTTGTTAAATACCCTTGATGCAAATGGAGACCGAGGGCCATATGTCTGTTTCCAAGTGATTTTTGGCATAGACTATTACGGAAGCTCTTATCATGGGGCTTATGCACCTTGACAATAGACCTAATTATTCCTCTCTTCAATCCACCAATAAAAATAAAGACAAAGTAGGCTTCATCTAGGCCAGGATTTTTCAAAGCCGCCAAAGATTTCGATTCCTCAAACTTAGCCTGATATATATGTATCTAATCTTTCAATCAGATTAAACTTATAAAACTCATCATTCACATCATCATAGGTCAGAATATTGGCAAACCTTTTCAAATTTCAAAGGAGAATGCAGGCCAATTAATTAACTATTCCTTTATCAAGCTTCCAACCAGTGCGGCTCCCGGATTTTTGACTCGTAGGATTAAAATTTTGTCAATTTTTTTTCCGTATCGCATATATATTTGGATATTCAATTCTATATATGTAATTATGAGGCCATAGATAAAAACAGAGAGTCGATACGTAAATATAAGGGGTCAATTTCATATATATATATGTATTTATTAAAAAAATTATCTAATATTTATACATAATATTTTTATTTTAAGAGGTCAGCGACACCCGATAGGGCATATGTTGAGCCGCCCATGCTTCCAACTACATGTTCATAAAGATGCATCTCAGCCAATAATACTTTTTCTTCCTCTCATTAAATGATATCGAAAGTAACGCTCATATTTCCTTAATCGAAAGTGTCGTATATATATTGTCTAGATTCATACCTTGTCTCATTGGGTACAGGTCCTAGTATGTATGTATGCCAAGGCCTGAGGCTGGAGCTTCAGTCCTAATCTCTGGTGTTGGGGCAATTACTGTGGATGGTCCCTTATTACTGTGGATGGTCCCTTATTCCCTGTGCGCAGGCCAATAAGGCCGTCGCCTAGGGCCCATCGTAACTTATTTTAGGGGGTTCCATATAATAGAAGTGTATTTTAGGTCAATTTTTATTTTTTACTCAAACTAAAAAACTGATAAGACCCAAATTTATTGCCGAATTCAGTGAAAGAAAGTCTAATCTAATCAAATATAAATATGATATATATTTTTTTTCACAGAGTCGAGGGCCTTAAATTTTTTGGCCATGGGCCTCCGATGACACAGAGTAAGAGGTTTCAATCTCACAACGAGGATAGACAATTGCTCTTGAATAACACTGAATTCAATCTCTGAGCTCTTCTTGAATTCTTGAATAACATTGAACTAATTCCCTGAATTCTTGAATAAATTCCAACATTTGTTCCATGAGTAGCGCGCTCTCCAATGTCTCGAACAGTTTATTTCGATTGATATGTTAATAAAACAACTAATTTGCAGAAATTGAAAATGCACAAACGAAGATGATGAACTTCAACTAACTCTTGAATTTTGGAAATTAAAAGGCGGGAAATTAAACACGAATTGATTCTCATAATTGATGACTACATAATGAAATTGTAATGCTTAATTACATCATGAAACTTCCGATTGCAGTTTAAATAGGCTGGAGAAAACTAATTTCTGTTGTAGCCGACTATGAGCTTTGTAACTGCCTACAACATGTAGGTGTTTGATGAAATGCATGTTTGAATGAGCAAAAGAACCATCTCCCCTAGCTCTCTTAGGTTTCAACATGATAATCAGAGAGTTTTTAGTCATTTTTAGCCTTTTTAAATTCCAACATTCGTTCTTGAGTTAATTATATCAAAAGAGTTTTTAGTCATTTTATTGTTACATTAGTTAAATTAAAACGAATTAATTTAGTTACAAGACTTCGTGCCACGAGATTCTTTCCCAGGTTATGGATATACAATTTGAATTCCGAGAAAATCCAGGTTCATCGGCTCGAGTTGTTACATGTTTTCTATTCAAGCATTGCATATAAAGAGCTTTTTAGTTAAAGCATACTTCTAAAAATTTGTCTATCTATTATTCAACCATTTGTGTTGTATAAATCGTAAGAAAAAAATAGGAAAGAAACATAACCGGCAGACCGGATTCCCAAGTTCTCCTTTGCCTTTCCTTTTGGGCCCTCTCACCCAGGTTAAATAGGACCGCCCCCCTCATGCATTGGGCTTCCGACCCATTGCCATAAAGTGAAGCGAAGATAACAAGAATAGTGTTGTTAAACAAATTGAGTTGTTCTTGAACAAGCTTGTCTTCCGCTTATTAATACTCGTGATCATTTGTTCGTTTAACTTAACGAGACGAGCTCGAACAAGAATGTATGCTCGTTTGCTAAATGAACGACCACGAGCTTGGCTCGTAAACAAAAACATGGATATTGATGTTGGAAATTAATATAAGATAATAAAAGAATAATATATTACTAATATACTAATCCTTATTTTCCTAAGAAAATATTTTCTAATTCCTATTTTAATAGAAGGAAAAAAAACAAAAAAAAGGGGAAAAAAAAACTACCTCACATTGTGAGAGAATGAGACGCCTTCTTCCTTTATAAAAGGGAGTGAGGGTCAAATTATGAGGACGACCCGAGTTACGTCACGTGTCATCCTCTATATAATCACATAATAAATGCAAGGCATTTGAGAACAGACCTTGAGGGTCAGGAGCCCTAGAGACGTGCCTAGGGGTAGGTCTAAACCCCAGGTGGGAGATCGGCGGGAATACCTCCACCAGCGAGTGATACGTGTGTGATTATCCTTTGGGAGAATTAATACAAATCCTTGCAAAACAAGGAAAGGGATAAATCGTCCCCTATATAAACAACCCTAAGGAACTACGAAAGATTTGATTCCAATACAGTCATTGAATACGTAGGCAACTTGAGAGAAACAACTCTCAGGCTCAGTCTGAAAATAACTAAAAACACCATCCCTATTATTAGATTGTTCTTAGATTGTTCTTGAATCTTTGTCACAAGAAAAAATACCGTCCGGATTATTAATAGACATTTCCAGCATCGTCATCAAACTTCTTATTGCACCAACTCTTAAGGGATTTCTAGTTCATTAGAACCAACAAAATTCTAATAGTAAAGGCATTTTAGACCAACTCCTGGGGAATTTTAGTTCAATAAAACCAACAAAATTCT
This sequence comes from Gentiana straminea, assembly GCA_036785695.1. Taxonomy (NCBI): domain Eukaryota; kingdom Viridiplantae; phylum Streptophyta; class Magnoliopsida; order Gentianales; family Gentianaceae; genus Gentiana; species Gentiana straminea. The sequence goes on from JAVUPR010000167.1 coordinate 10,558,887, forward strand.
AATAGTAAAGGCATTTTAGACACCGTGTGAGTGGGAAAGAAAAATCGATTTAGTAGTCAAACTTTCTTCGTATCAGTCCTACGAAAATTCATGTGGTTGTTCGTGTGGATCACCGTTAGAGGACGTAAGCTTGGATCATCAATCGTAATATGACAAGCTAGAAACTTTACAATAGTATAGTGGCGTTACATTGTTTTTACGGTTGTGTAGCATACTTTTAAGACTTAAAACTATGCTATAAAAAAGCAAACAAACAAACCACAGTAACTATCAATGTATAAGAACCATCATGTATAACTTTCACCGGTTCATCTTCTGTTGTTTAACTCCAAATATATATATATATATATATATATATATATATATATATATATATATATATATATATATATATATATATATATATATATATATATATATAATCTTAACTGGCCTGACTAATTATAACGAAGCTTGCCGTATATATATTGTGTTACATACAGTGTAATCTCGATAATTAAATATTCGAAAAATGAATAACCTCGTCAAATGAATAATTTTCTTCGGTCCCGACTTGGGCAAATGAGCTAAATGAATAATCTCGCTAAATGCATTAACGAATAAAAAAATTTGAATCCTTAAAGTCCCCAATTAAACATAAATGAATAATCACTAAATATTCGATAAATGAATAACTTCGCCAAATGAATAATTTTCGATTAAAAACAGGACGCAAAATTTAAATGAATAACCTCGCTAAATGCATTAACGAATAAAAAAAATTGAATCCTTAAAGTCCCCAATTAAACATAAACATAAATTAAACATATTGAGATCAACCCCCTTATTTATTTATGGGGGAATGGTTTAAAAGGACATACAAATTTTGGGATAAGGACGATTCTACTAATTGTTTCTCCAAATTCATTGTTTAGTACAATGAAATTGACTTCAAATCTACAATTTCACTGTTCTACTGTTTCGTTGTTTTTGACAAAAATGTCCTCGAAATGACATCGAAAAAATATCAAAATGGATGTCTAAATAAAGAGAACGAAAAAAAGAAAAATATGGTGAAAGAATTATGATCTTTTGACGTTCATATCAAAATATATATTCGTTTTTGTAATTAAATATGATAGATCTTAAATTATAGTGGAATAAGAACTATTTTTTTACCCAATAAAAAATTTCATTGTCATGTTTATATATTTCTAGTTTCAAATTGTCATTTTTAATAATAAACCTTTTATTTATATTGATTCGTATCGATCTATATTGACTTATAATATAATATATAAAACTAAGTATAGTAAATATAAAATATAATAAATTTTCGATCCGTATCCTTAAATTTCTGAAGCCGTCCGTGTATCTCCCCTTTCATGTAATATCTTCTTCTCCGCTGATCGTCTTGAAGATATAAAATAATAAATAAATAAATAAGATATAGATAGAGATAGCACAACAGCCAAAAGTCGGGGAAACTGATTGCAATAACGGAACGGAGCGTTTTACCTAAAGGCTTTTATCAATCACTATCCCCAACTGTCATTGCTTCACACTGTTTATACCAAAGAAAAAGTTGACTCCCGTGCCTTCCTGCCTTCCAACTAACACCTTCTTTTTCCTTCTCAATATAAAAATAAAATAAAATTAAAAACTAACACCCTTTTTTTATTTCTATTTCTATTTCTATTTCTCTCTCTCTCTATATATATATAGAAATATTGAAGGGTGAGTGATCTTGCTCAAAATTATAATCGGGTAATTAACTGATTCAAGTTAGGAAAATGATATAGAAACAGGTAGAATTTTGTATGAATTTGGACTGAACTCTTTTGAGAGAGCTGCCTACGTATCCAATTCAAGTGTCGAATCGGAATCAAGTCCCCCTCGTAGTTCAGACTTTTCCTTTTATACTTGTAGATCGTGATGATAACTTTCCTCCCATAATGGGGAGTTATTATCGGTTATCTTGGCACTACCAGACGTGGGGCTCTATCCACGTTGTAATCGGTTATGTCCCATGAACTCTGTTTTCTGGCGGTTGCATGACCGTTCTGTCCAGAAACACTAATCTTGATATGCTGGTTTTGCTCAGACCTTCTCTGTTCAGGGGTTGGCGGAGTCCTGCTCCCCCAATCCCGTTGTTAATATCTGATTGTGAAATGGGCCCGGCCCAAGAATAAATAATCCGGCCCAAATGGGCCCATGTATAGTCATATGTCCCCCCAGACTAGGGTGGATCGCTTTAAAGCTGCCCTAGTCTGCAACGTTTGAGCTCCCATCATCAATATAACGCGAAACGAGGCCAACTTGCACCTTCTTATAATGATTGTGGACTGAGTCATCACGTCCCTTCCATTTCCTGTCAAATAACTCCCTTATTTGCAACTCTTTGAATCCTTCATCTGCAATTACAAGTAAGTCTCTGTGTCTACGTTATTTCTTCTATTTCTTTTGAGTTTATTTCTTTCATGAGTCTTAGAATCGACACAACCTCTATTGATTCTATGGAAAGATTGTTTCAATCATCAGAAGAAAATGCAGTTGTGGTAGAAGGTGGAGAAGTGGATTCCTCCACTCATACTCTTTGTCCGGAACCTGTTATAGCTTCTGATAATCCTTTCTCTTTGATTAATTTAGGGGATACCACCACATTTGGAGATAATCCTTTGTGTCTTCTTCCTTTTCATCTTCTTCCTCCTGGAATCTTCACCCCAACCTCTATTGTACATAAATATCCAGACAATCATTCTGCTTTTATTAGTACTCCTAGCAGAGAAATCAAACGATTTGACAAAACAAAAACAATAATGGCCTGCCACGGTGTTGCTAGCAAGATGACGAAGACCGAATTAGCCCATTTATTGAAAACTTATAAGATATCCACTGATCCCTTCGAGGTGGCTCTGCCCAAGGCTACTGAATATGCGTACAATCCCCCTGCAGGTTTCTGCACAGTGTATACTGACCTGCTGCGGAATGGCCTTAGGTTTCCTCTGCCCCTGGCTATTTAGAGGTGATGCGACATTATAAGCTGGGTAGCGGGCAAATTCAACCAAACAGTGTTAAGTTTTTGATTGGGTTTATGATCTGGTGCCGTCTGAATACTACCCCTTTCTCGGTGAAGTTATTTAGAAACTTTTACCAGTGCAAATTAACACCTAGCAGTGGAGGGTGGTACCATTTCTGTCGTAGATCTGGTAAGTTAAGAAAGATCAATACTATAACTGGTAAGGATAAGACCAAGAAGAAATGGCAAGAACACTTTTTCTTTGTGCGTCATAATACCAACGTGAGCCTTGGTCGATGGAACACCTCTTCCATGAAAGGTAAGCCAGAAGATTTTATAGATGCCACCCTTGCTCAATACCTTGCTGGTAATAAAATCTCCTTAACCTTAGACTTCATAAGCTCTGCCATGATAGATGCTGCTCAGCTACACACCGCAGGTCCTACCGACTATGTGGAGTTCACTAAGGAAGAGTATAGAAAATGTAATGTTTGAAGTTATTTTTTCTGTTTGTCACTGAATGTGAATTAACTCTCTTATTTCTGTGTAGTGGCCAACGTGGATGATTTGATTGATGTTGATGTTGATGAGGAAGAAGAAATGGAGCAGATGCCAGAAGATTCTGAGAAGACTTTATCGTCCGCCCCTGAAGGTGGTGAGAATTCTGCTCAGCAATTAGTCGTGGAGATTGATGCTTCTTCTGATGCGGCTGTCCAGAATACTATAGCAGTAGTGGAACCTTCTGATCAGATTCTGCCAAGCACAAATAAAGTCATAAATGTGCTTGAGGAAGAAGATCTTCCCGGTGATCAGTCTGTTGGTCTGAATGATGTGCCTTTGAGGTCTGTTTCTCAAAGAAACAAGAAAAGGCACATGTCGACATCATCTGGAAGTTCTGGAAGTGACTCATCTTTTAACTTTGAAGATATGTCTGTTGATGATTTTGCCAGCTCTGTAAGTAGTTTTACTGTTGGGTCCTTTACTTTCTTCTCTGTTCTTTATTTTTTGACTTTCCGCTTTTTTGCTATGTTACCACCTGGGTAAGTCTTTACACAAGAAAGCTTCTGGTATGGCCAAAGAGATTTCCGCTCTACAACAGAAAGTGGCCAATTTAGAGGAGGAAAATGCCAAAGTGACTAATCTGGAGGAGGCCAACCTCACATTGAGGTCTTCAGAGGCTGCTGCTCGTCAGGAGGTTGAACAATTGAAAATCGACCTTGCGAAAGCTGAAAGTTTATTGTTCACCCAAGACGAACAATTGAAACTCAGAGACCAGCAGCTGAAGAAAATGAATGAGGAGAAGCAACAGCATCTGGCCACAGAAAAAAAGTTGAAAGCTGACTTTGATGAAACTCTGAGGCAAATGGAAGAAACTTCGGCACAGAATGTCGTTCAAAAAGTCGTCGCAGAGTACAAAGCTTCTCCCCAGACTTATGAAGAGATTAAGATTATCCTTGCTCCGGCTATGCGTAGGGGATACACTCTGGGTGTTGACGAGGCTAAGCCAGTTGATTTGGTGATTAGTAGTCTGCCTAATCACAAATTATACGATAAAGAGGCCGGAGATATCTTCACTAAACGCTACGATGAATATAAGAGTGGAGAAGACATCGTCTGCAAGTACTCCAAGAAGAAACCTGCCCAGTCCTCTGCTCCTCCTTCATCTTGATGTTATATATTTGTCTTGATATTTTGATAATTCAACTTTGATGTTTCTACAACTTTGAATGTTATTTGTATTTGTCTTGTGGGATCTGTGGAAACTTTGTTTTGATGTATATTTGTCCTTTGGTCAGTATGTATGATACTTTGATCAGTAGTCCTTTCAAATTGGCTCTTGTCTTGACATTTTCCTGCTTATAAGTCCTTTATGTCCTTTATTGAGCTGCAAAGAAGCTAGGATATTTATCCTTAGCTTATTTACTTATTAAGCATATTCTTGCTTAGAGTGCTATGCATTGCAACAAACGTTAAACGCATTAATATTCTGTTCAGAATAGCCTTGCGCTGTAAGTTTGACAATTAGATTTTATGTGGGCATTTTCATCCAGAGTGTCCTTGCACTGCAAGCTTGACATATAAAATTGACAATAGGTTTTCTGCCCATAGTGACCTTGCGCTGCAAGTTTGGCACTTATATTTTATGTTGGGTTTTTCTGCCCAGACTGATCTTGCGCTGCAAGTTTGCCATATTGAATTGACAATGGGTCATCTGCCCAGAGTATCCTTGCGCTGCAAGGTTGACAGTTTGATATCAAGTATGATATCCAGATTATAAGATACGGTCGTTGATGTTTGACACTCGACTTACGACCGTATGGATATTATTATAGCGATAGGATTCTATTTACACGATAACCGTTTCACATGAAAAGTAGTAGTCATTGCATTTGACTCTTCCGATGATTAGGGGTCACGGTGTGTTGCTAGACACTATTCCGTAATCGTTAGGCATGAAAGGCATTTTCGTAATTGCACTTTGTGTCTACGGCCAACATATTCAGAAGCCTATCGGGTCACACATATAAGAACATCTAGCCGGATTAAAATGCGGTTATAGTGATAACCAAATAAGGAAAGTTTTATTTCGACTATAAAGTGTTATAGTTATAAATTAATATGGTAGTATTTATTTATAATGAATAAATTAAATACAAGATATTAATTATGTTGATTAATTAAATATACATATAATGTATATTTCTGTCGAAACTATTTGTGTATATTGATACACATGTATTTTACAAATTAATTAATCATAGCATTATATTAATTAAGAATATTTCGGATGCCAATTTATGGCTATTTGGGGCGCAAATGTTGTGTATTAAGATACACTTGGATTGTGCAATTTAATAAATAATTATATCATATATTAATATTGGATATTAACAGATTTATGGAAAATAGATTTATGGTAATGAGATAAAGATAATCAATATTATATATTGATAATATCTTGGAAATATTTAATATGAGATATTAAATTAAATGAGATAAATGAATCAAATATATTTTTCATTATTTTATTGGGAAAAGATTTTCTTTCTCCCCAATCTACTAGAAAGCTTCCCCAATTAGATCGGGAGACATAGGGGCGCCACTCACTCTATTTAAGAGAGGGATTGGCTAGCTCGTTTGTATCATCATAATTCCAAGCGACTAATAGTTCTTGTGAAAAATAAGAGAGTTTCTTAGAGAGATTTTGAGAGAGAGAAAAGGTCGGTCTAGCAACCGAGTTTTTCTGGTAGCAATCCATGATGGGATTCTGGCAGGCTGTTCTTATGGACACTGGTAGAGGCCGAACACTTGGGCGGCTCGCTACTACTCTCCGTAGACGGTCAAAGCGTCGATCTTTTAGATCAAGTAAGGTAACCACTGTCTACTAACTTTATATGTTTGATGTTTAAACAAAGTCGATCTTGGGTTAAAAGGAAATAAAATTTTGAATTCCGCTGCGTTCCCGCTTAGATTTCCTAACAAATACGCCTAAGTATACTTTTCATAGGTGGACATACACTAATTCATAGTTGGGAATACACTAATTCATAGGTGGACAGTTGTTTACAAAGTCAAAAAACACACTAACTCAAAGTTGTTATGTGCATATTAATTATGCCTTTATAATGAAATTTAGCATATAAAGTCAGTGAAGCTCACGTTACCATCAACACAGTAACGTCAAATTCATCGACGTTCGAAAAAAGGCAGAAACGTTACCTAAAGTGACGTTGCTTGGAACTTCAGTCTCTTTGATGTTTTGAAGGCAAGAGTAACGTCATCTACACTAACAAAAAAATAGGTTATCCTAGTGGGCCTTTATGACATAAACGTCAGTCCTACTAACGTTGTATCTGCATCAAAACGTCAGTGTGGTCGACGTTTCAAACATCCGGTCATCTTCCCCATTCCTCCGATCAGAAAACGGCCGGTTGATCGAAAAATACCAAAAAACCCTCCGATTTCAACCCGATCATTACAATAAACATTACAATGAAACCAACGTTTCGTTCTAGACGGAAAAAAAATCGAAACCCAACCATTAAAACCTTTGATTTCTATCAAATTACCACCGAAATTCAAATAAAACAAGATACTTACATGATTTGGTCTAAAGTGATGCTTCACTTGCGGTTTTCCGGCGAAATGTTTATCTTTCCGGCATCTTCTCCGACGAAATCACCATCGAAATTCTTAAGGATGTGTTTTGGTTTGTTTCATATGAAAAAATAAGAGAAGTAAGTATTAAAAGGGGTAGGAGAATTTAAAAGGATTAAAGTGTGTTAAAGTATTCAATAAATGTAAGTTTATAAATTTTAAAACATGTTGGATTAAAGTGTACAGCTTTAACTATTTATTAAAATAAAGAGTGCTATTAGTAATTTAGTGGTGTATTGAAGTCAATGAAAATTAATAATAAAAAAGATGCCGATAGAAAAAACGTTGTGCCGATAGAAATCGTCTACAATTAATGTAACATCATTTCTTATATCCTACTGTAATAAATAAGCGTATAACAAGTAACAATAAAAAATCTTGCTTTTTGGAATAATTTTGCCTCACATAAAATAAAACAAAATATTTTGACAACTGGATCACTCGCTTGAGACGGAGGAAATATCATTCTTCTTATTTTTTTAAGGATTGGTTATATTTAAATGAATAAGTTATAATACTCGGGGCCTGTTTGTTAAGTAAAATAAGTATTTATTCTTGAAAGTTTAAGAGGTAGTTAAGATTAGACGTGTTTGATAATTTTTTTAATACACATAAATAAATTCAGTACATCTGAATCATACTATTTAAATACACATTGAAATTTTCAGCACAACCCAGTCGGCTTAATTGCTGAAAAGAGCGGTTATATTTACTGATAGGGAGGAAAACGTGTAGTATCATGATTTTTTTTTTTTAATGTAAAAACTTTGTTTTCTTTCCTTTTCATATTTATTCCTGTTAACAGTTAACACATTGTCAAGTGCCTTGATTACTCTTGTATTGACTTTGCAATGTAGTAATTACTTTTATCTTTCTAAAGCATTTACATTTTATTTATATCTAAAACGATTGAAAACTACTTTATTTAATTTTGAGTACCGATATATATATATTACCATTTTTGTGTTCCTACTGTTAGGTGTGATGCCCGAAAGACAATTTTGTAATTGTTTTATTTAATAAATGAAATGATATTATTATTCATATTTATTATTCTCATATTCACCGATGTGACAATAGTATTTACACTACAGAAAACCCTAAAGTATATCGTTTATGTAATCACTTAACTCGATCAGTGTATGGTATATACACGGGAGGATTGAGTTAGTGAAGATGTACTTGAAATACAATTAGCCCGTAGTGAAGTTAATCGAGAGTATCGGGTCTCTCCTTTAACGTGCTATTAATGCGCCCAGAACACAATAGGTGTGATCGTCTTATCCGGACTTTCGGTTAAGAGAACCTAATGGGGCATTTATATATGATAGATATATCATATAGAAGGGGTGGACCGATTTGATTAGAGTTCACGATATAATTCCGTAATCGAGAAGTCTTATCGAATCAATGGATGATCATATTTATGGATATATCTTAATCCCGAGGTGATCACGATCAATCGCTTGAATCGGTATGAAGTTTGACTTGACGGTTAAGGATTACACCGAGTCCGTGGTCCGAATTACCCCATCTTGGCATTGTACTTGGATTGAGTGAGTAGTACGTGTTATCACGGATACGGAATCCATTCCTTCCATTTATGGAAGTAGATAGCGATTCCCTTATTTGTTAATCCTAAACCGATCGATCGTACGAGTTCATATTACACCGATTAGCTACCAAGTGAGTTGTATGAACTAATTGATCACTAGGGGGTTAATGGTAAATAAGGATAAGAGGTTCTTAAAAGGGTTAACGGTAACTTCCCGATTTAGAATGAACGATGCATGGAGGATTAATCCATATGTAATGATTATATCAATGGACGCTTATCATTATTCTCGTGAGGAGATAAATATAATCTTTTAATCGGAGGAGTGCGATCACGGGATTATGGTGGCATATTCCCGTGATTGATTTATCGAATATAATTATTCTATAATTATTTATTTGATTTATCGGAGCCGCTGATTATTAGTCCATGGTCCCCGACGTGCCTCCTAATATAGCATAGCTATTCTCGGACGTCGAATCCTAATAATATTAATTTAGTTCTTGTTGGACTTTATTAAAACGATATGTGAATTAATTGTTTAGTGGACTATTAAATTAGTTGGGCTAAATAATTAAATACACGGAAAAGACATTTTTTAATGGAATTTCGGCCCAAATTAGTGTGTTGACAATTTTGACCCAATTGGTCAAATATGGAAATTGCGTGTGACCTTTTATTTGATCAAAGGTGGCGCAAGTTTGATTAAATATTTGTTAAGAAATTAGTTTTCTTGGATAATTATTTAATGTGTGATTTATCTTTTATTTGTTAAATGATAATTCATGAAATATTAGATAATAATATGATTTATCCTAATTTTTTTGGGATAATTATTTTATTTATCTTTTATTTGGAAAAAGGATTAATGTAATAATTATCTCTTAATTATTTAATCCTTGGAGGCTAAGTTTTACTCTCCTATATAAAGAGAGTTCTCCCAAGCCTTAACACACTTTGCATATTTCGACTTCTCCCCTATAGTAGAGAGAAGAAAATATTTCGGCCAAGGAGAGAGTGGGAGAAATCTTGGAGATTTTTCCGGTAGCATATCGGAAGGGTTCGAGTCGAGAATTCCTTCCACCGGGAATTGTTTGGATCACACGATCGGAAGACTGTGGTGCTCTTCACACCTTCACATTCATCCTTTTGCGGTTCTTCTACTTGAATTTTGAGATTCAAGAGGTATGATCTACATCCTCCTTGTCGAATAGATCTAGTTGTTTTATTACGTGTATTATATAGATCTAGATCCATAAATCGCTTTCGTTGCGGATGGTATTACTAACAGTGGTATCAGTCGCCATGGTGATCTATATTTATACGTATAAAATATTAGATCTAGGAGTGGTAAAACATGTAGATTTTTTTTTGTCCCAATTTTTTTTTAAAGAGGGGCCGACGCATGCTTTAATTTTTTTTATGATTATGAATGTCTTGGTTGAAGAGATGGATTGGGGTTGGATCTTGTTTTACTCGTTAGATCTATTGTAGCTCCTTTTGTTTAGAACAATTGAAGAGCATAGGAATTGTATTTTATTTATGTCAATTTTCGAAATTTATATGTAAAAGTAGCTTCTTTTATTGTAATTTTGATTATCCGGGCTGGAAAAGATGAAGATCTTGCTGAAAAATTGAAGATCAAGACGAAACCCAAGGTATGAACGAGAAGAAACGGATGAATTTTATTAAAAAACTGCTACAGGACTTTCTGCGACGCTGAAAAGCGTCGCTATAAGTCCTGTTTAATAAAAAAGATGCGGCTAGGGTTTATTTTGGCGGCTGCATGAAATTTTTTTTTGGTGACCTAATTTTTTTTATGATCTTTTTTTCAACTGCCGTATAAAAAAATAAAAAATAAAAAAAAAATTATTTTTTTGGAAAATAATTAAATAGCAGCCGCATATAAATAAAATAAACATATGATTAATTATAATAAATTGGATTTATTTAATTAAAAAGACCTTTTCTCCTCTCGGGTGTTCGTGGTTCGTGATCCGGCGGTTCGAGTTCAAGATTCGAAGATCAAGACTCGAAGACAACAAGATTGTAATTTATTTTTCCTAGGATAGATTAGATACGGGGGTACCAACAATCCATCTCGGTGTTTATATTTTCCGCAATTTATTTTTTATGTGTTCGATCATAAAATAGATATAAAATCGGAATTGCCATGACATGCATCATATCATAAATCCACTCCATGCATACATGTAGAATTTTAATTTTGGTAATTAAAATAGGCATGTATACAAACTCGTGTAATTAGTTGAAATTTAATTAATACGTGGTAATTAATAAATTTAGTAACTAATTAATGATCCGAGGACGGGTTATGAAATCGTTAGGCCTTTCGGTGTGTGTTCTCGGTGAACCGCCTTAAAGCCCAAACGAGATCACGTTCTTCAATTCATAGTGTCTACGAGATTGAATGATGGTAAAAGAACTATAAATCTTGGATAAAAACGGTTCGCTTATAGGTTGGGTGGTCAACTGAGCTAGGCTCGACCGACTTAACCCTCCTAGTGTGATGTATGCACGGGGTCCGGCAAGACTAAGCTACACCGGAGAATGGAGGGTGATTCCTTCTTATCTCAATGAGGCCGTCTTGACCCGATTTCGTCCGACTGTCACATACGTTCCAACGAATAGGACGGGTAGGCTTGCCTACGTTACCGACACCATTCGGAATCCTTGATTTGATGAGCTTTTATGATAACATCAAAAAGACGTGGTTAGTTAACCCACAACCACTTCCAAATTATTGAGTGGGAGCGGGGAGGCGACGCCCAACCCCACGGCCTCTACTATAGATACAAGTAAGTGAGAGAAGGGTGACGCCTCGCGGCGCTTTGATTTCGTCCCCCTACGGATGGTGTTCACCCCTATCAACATTCATGGCTTGGTCTCCGAAAGGATAGGATTTACGGGTACTCGTCGGGTCACCGACCTATCCTACGACGGCACACTCGGGGCGTACCTAAGAGATCCGATATAGTAGGTCACACTCATAAAGGATATTTTTGGTAATATCTAGGCTAAAAAAGGAAGGTAGTCAATGAATAAAGGGATGTTCGATTCTCGTGGGATGTTCGATTCTCACAAGTTATTCATTGATGAGATTGTCTCGATTTAACCGTCATCTCTTTGACCTATCCTACGGCTGCACTGAGATGCGAGGTTAAAACCTTGGAATGGTAGAGTAGACTTAATTTTAGTTTACAATTCCTAAAATAAATATAGTAGTGTTAACTTGAATTAATATATGTCATTTTATTTACGAAGATTATATCCCTTACTAAATTGCTTAAAATTTATAATTGACTAGTATTGACTTCGTTAAAAAGTGGAAAGTAACTAGGACGTTGAACTAGTTAATCGATAATGCAATTAATTTTCGAAAGAGATATTTTCTCTTAAGCCTTTTAAAAATCAGAGTGACATATAGGTATGTCACTAGTGTCACTCGTGTCAAACGGGAGACAAACTTAGGTGATTTCGGACTTTAAAATTCTTCTAGTGAATTTTGAGTGTGTAGTAATTACACAAGTAATTTTCTAATTGAAAAATCGGAAAATCATGAAGTGTTACTAGTTGGACGATATTTGGAATCGATGAACTAGTGGGAGCTTTATGATTTGTTGTTTTTCTAGAACATTAGAAAAGTGTAACTGACTACACACGTAACCGTTCTAATTGAAAAACCGGAAAGTCATGAAATGTCGCTAGTTGGACGATATTTGGAATCGATGAACTAGTGGGAGTTCTATGATTTGTTGTTTTTCTAGAAACATTGGAACTATAGATTTTTTTCTAATCGAAAAAATCGGAAAATCATAAAAATAAAGCATTGCTCGTTAGACGGTATTTGGAACCGATAAACTAGTGGGAGCTTTAATGTTATGATTTGTTGTTTTTTTTTGGTATATTAGAAAATCCGAGAAGTCCCGACGAGTAACACTCGAAATAGACATCCCACGGTTCAAGAGTAGTGTCTACTCAAACGAACCGCTGGTTCAAGACTGTTTCCATTCACGGAAAGTCAAGAATGGGAGAATCTGTCTAAAAGTGTTAGTCATCTAAACCGAGAAAAATTTAAAATTTGAACCGAAAAATTAATTAACTGAAAATCATAGGATAAGTACAGTGATTTTGGATCACCAACCTATGAATCCTTGGAGATTTTCTCGAGCTAAGTTCTTTGGAAGAACAAGGTAGCAGTGCATTTAACGATTAAAAGAGTAAACAACGGGCAGTTAATTTTAGCTAGAATAGTGGGAGTGATATAAGGAAATGAATCTCGGATTCAATCCTTGGATATCGCGGAAAATTTATTTTCTGTTTAAGATTTGTTGGAACGAATGGATTTACCTTCTATACGATAATTTGTTTGTCGTATAGAAAGTGAATATACCATTTGTAGTACGAATCCAAGACTCGGACTTTTGTTTGATAAAGTCAAAACCACTTAGAATTGCTGAAATATGTATATAAAACACATCTTAAGAACTATTAAGAGCAATTGGTTTCTATATTTAGATAAACGCTTCTTCATATTCCATAGTTAGTGCATAGTCCCTAAAAGACAAGACACGAAGGCGGCTCGGGGTGATTCCTTTCTCCCGTCTCCGGTTATATTGTCTCAAAGGTTCAATGACTAAGTTTCCTTTCAATCGGGAAAGGATAATGGTTATAAAGAAGTAACATAGCTTATTCATGACGACCTTCGGGGTCTAATGAAAGATACAGGCTAGTAGGAGCTTCCGAGTAGTGACTTCTTGTCTGATAACTATTCAAACACTCCGGTAAGTTTATCCAAAATATTTTGAGGTTTCTCTCGTTTTCAACGGAGATGGAGTATTCTATACTCGAAATAGGCCATCACATAGTCCTAGAGACTGATGCTCGGCCTGCCTCATAGTGAAATGCTTTCACTAAGTGAGAAACCGTTAAATTGCCTTATATATGTTTTAGATGTGCTACAATATACTGCTTAACTCAATAAAGATATTGGAAACGAAATAACGGTTTACATTGAAATGTAAGACCGAGAAGTCTACCTAGAATATGCTTTGGAATTTACGGATAAGGTGTGGATTCGGTTCACCCCACTTCCATAAATATAAGCATTTAGCACACGGTGCTTGAAGGTAGGTCTGGGAATTTCGCGAACACGTTCGGTCAGTGACCAATCGTTATATATCTTGTAGCATTGAGAAAAAGGTTTGTTATGAGATTCTTTAAATCGGGAAGGGACAGTTATATTGTTGCATCCTTCCTGATAGAGTCCATGAACAGTAAAACCTTGAACCTTGAAGTACGTTTACTCAAGGTAGTTACTAACTGATTAAAATCAGACCACATCCAACATCGGTTGTTGGTGATAACACTAAATACTACTAAACTAGATCAGAATTTCGATCCACCCAGAATGTAGTGGGAGTATGGTTTATCCATTACCCATTACGGGTTCTGCAGACTTTGTAGTCTGATGATCGATTGATGACCTATGGATCTTTTGTGAGCAGTATAGGATTCTGATAATAGAGGTTGGTTTAATAGCCATAACCCTGTGAATGGAGTTTGGTACTCCAGAGCTGTTCATACTCTTGTAGAACCACCTGAGTGTCTCAGGCCCAGTGGGAGTAATTGGATCTACACGGAAAAGAGTAGAATGAATAGGAAAGTTTATCTTTCAGAGCAAAGCTTGAGTGGTCTAGAGAGTTAATTAGACCTTGAACTCTCTTATCACTTAGTATTGCATGATTTCGTTCAAAAGCGAGAAAATAGGGGTGATTCCCCGAGACTTTCTTGCCAAACAAACGGAGTCCGAATTCATTCGAAACGGAGAAGGGTATTGACTTATGAACTTATGACAGGATGACTGTCAAGGCTTATGTCCTTTGTGGATAAATAGCAAACCTCTCGGTCATTGGAAGCCATATATTTCTACAATATGTGGATTTGACCAGAATATTGATAAGTCTTTTGTAGACTGGATATCAATTTTAGTACAGTAGTGAATATATACATACATTAGTGTTTGTGAAGGATAACACTGCACCAGTTGGAATCAACATGGGTGTGTTATCTGAAGTCACAATCTGACAATACCACAATTCTCTGCAATAGAGATTTGGACAACATTCTTAAGAGTTTGACTCGGTCGAATTCATTAGAATCGATCCATCGGTTTCCTATCAATCTTATTGGTTAAGATGATGCATCCGTGTATGCAACATTCAACGAGGAAGTTCTACCCATGCCTCGGGAATGACTCTCTAAATCTTCGGATCAAGAGAACCGGGATAGATTCTCTTTCTAGTAAGAGATGGTCGAGTTATTGAACGTCAACTTTGATCGAATCTTAGATTCGGCGGTTAACAAAGCAAGTTTAGTATGTCCTTTAGTATCTTGAAGAGAACGAGGAATAATATGCGGACATATTCATGTGTGAACTTGGATATGTGTGATACACGATTTTGACTTTAAGTCGGATTGAGGATGATCGTTAAGTCGATCCGGCTCGGTGTTTACTCGTACCACATGATTAGATGGACCGGTAACGTTTCGATTCTACGGATCGTCTCGAGCCGACAACCTGACTAATCATTAAGACCCATGACATTTGGATGTAGGTGCTCCCCGAGTCACTGACCTATCCTACGACGGCATACTCGGAGTGTACTTTGGAATACGAAATGGTTATGATATGCTTAGTGGGTACTAGAATACGGGATGAGTCTCCATTGCTTTAGAGCAAGTGGGAGATGTAGTTTGTTGTATTTTAAATAATAGGGTGTGCTCTAAAACAATTAATCACATGCTTTCGTGCAAGTGGGAGATTGTTAGGTGTGATGCCCGAAAGACAATTTTGTAATTGTTTTATTTAATAAATGAAATGATATTATTATTCATATTTATTATTCTCATATTCACCGATGTGACAATAGTATTTACACTACAGAAAACCCTAAAGTATATCGTTTATGTAATCACTTAACTCGGTGTATGGTATATACACGGGAGGATTGAGTTAGTGAAGATGTACTTGAAATACAATTAGCCCGTAGTGAAGTTAATCGAGAGTATCGGGTCTCTCCTTTAACGTGCTATTAATGCGCCCGAACACAATAGGTGTGATCGTCTTATCCGGACTTTCGGTTAAGAGAACTAATGGGGCATTTATATATGATAGATATATCATATAGAAATTTGGACCGATTTGATTAGAGTTCACGATATAATTCCGTAATCGAGAAGTCTTATCGAATCAATGGATGATCATATTTATGGATATATCTTAATCCCGAGGTGATCACGAGTCAAGCGCTTGAATCGGTATGAAGTTTGACTTGACGGTTAAGGATTACACCGAGTCCGTGGTCCGAATTACCCCATCTTGGCATTGTTGGATTGAGTGAGTAGTCCGTGTTATCACGGATACGGAATCCATTCCTTCCATTTATGGAAGTAGATAAGCGATTCCCTTATTTGTTAATCCTAGAAACCGATCGATCGTACGAGTTCATATTACACCGATTAGCTACCAAAGTGAGTTGTATGAACTAATTGATCACTAGGGGTTAATGGTAAATAAGGATAAGAGGTTCTTAAAAGGGTTAACGGTAACTTCCCGATTTAGAATGAACGATCTATGGAGGATTAATCCATATGTAATGATTATATCAATGGACGCTTATCATTATTCTCGTGAGGAGATAAATATAATCTTTTAATCGGAGGAGTGCGATCACGGGATTATGGTGGCATATTCCCGTGATTGATTTATCGAATATAATTATTCTATAATTATTTATTTGATTTATCGGAGCCGCCGATTATTAGTCCATGGTCCCCGACGTGCCTCCTAATATAAGCATAGCTATTCTCGGACGTCGAATCCTAATAATATTAATTTAGTTCTTGTTGGACTTTATTAAAACGATATGTGAATTAATTGTTTAGTGGACTATTAAATTAGTTGGGCTAAATAATTAAATACACGGAAAAGACATTTTTCGTGGACTACCAAATTAGTGTGTTGACAATTTTGACCCAATTGGTCAAATATGGAAATTGCGTGTGACCTTTTATTTGATCAAAGGTGGCGCAAGTTTGATTAAATATTTGTTAAGAAATTAGTTTTCTTGGATAATTATTTAATGTGTGATTTATCTTTTATTTGTTAAATGATAATTCATGAAATATTAGATAATAATATGATTTATCCTAATTTTTTTGGGATAATTATTTTATTTATCTTTTATTTGGAAAAAGGATTAATGTAATAATTATCTCTTAATTATTTAATCCTTGGAGGCTAAGTTTTACTCTCCTATATAAAGAGAGTTCTCCCAAGCCTTAACACACTTTGCATATTTCGACTTCTCCCTATAGTAGAGAGAAGAAAATATTTCGGCCAAGGAGAGAGTGGGAGAAATCTTGGAGATTTTTCCGGTAGCATATCGGAAGGGTTCGAGTCGAGAATTCCTTCCACCGGGAATTGTTTGGATCACACGATCGGAAGACTGTGGTGCTCTTCACACCTTCACATTCATCCTTTTGCGGTTCTTCTACTTGAATTTTGAGATTCAAGAGGTATGATCTACATCCTCCTTGTCGAATAGATCTAGTTGTTTTATTACGTGTATTATATAGATCTAGATCCATAAATCGCTTTCGTTGCGGATGGTATTACTAACACCTACTGATTGTATTTTTTTATAATACATAAAGACGTTGTAAGGGCAATATCGTAAAATTAGGTATTTTTAGTTTTCAGATAGTTAACGTTATCAAATAATCTAATTGTTTTCAGATTTCGGTTACTTAATATATTCAGATTTCATATTTCAGATTTCATATTTCAGATTTCAAACTTCAGATTTCAGACTTTAGATTTAATAAACGGCTATATTAAACTAGTAGGAAAACCCGTGCGATGTACGGATGGATGTTAATTCAAAAATCAGAAGGATGAGAAAATGAGTTAGTTGGTACAAAAATTGTGTAATATCAATGATTAGCACGAATGAAATATTTACAATGAAACATAAAAGTGTAGACATGTCAAATTAAAGAGAATGAAAATTAGTGTAGGTTCATGGACGGCGACGTGAAATTGCAGAACAACCATCCCACTAAATAATAGTTCACACCTAGAATAAAAAAGTAAATGAAAATTTGTGAGCATGTGAAAGAGAAATGAACATAAAAAATTTTAAAAAAAAAGATAACGGAGATAAAACGTCTTACATGAGGTGATGTTTTGTTCGCGTTTACGTTTGAAAGCTTGAGTGCATGTATCAAATCAATTTACTTTCAAAACATAAGCTGTTGTAAGCTGTGGCGTTGATGGAGCGTGTACAATATGGATGTATGTGCTCGTAAGCAACGTTTCAAATGATCCTCGAAAGTGCGATGACCATCTTCCTGTAATTGTGAAAAATTTAATAAGTATAGTTCTAAAAAGAAATATTGCAATAAGGAAGAAAGCATGAAGGGGGGACGTTACCTAGTTATTGGATAGTATGTATCGGAGATGTCAGGACAAATTCATCGTGTTGGATAGTATGTATCGGAGAAGCCAGGACAAATTCATCGGAATCTGAATCGGAAGAATGCGAATTAACTATATGGAAGACAATAATCTAATTGTTTTCAGATTTCGGTTACGTAATATATTCAGATTTCATATTTCAGATTTCAAACTTCAGATTTCAGACTTCAGATTTAACAAACGGCTATATTAAACTAGTATAAAAACCCGTGCGATGCACGGATGGATGTTAATTCAAAAATCAGAAGGATGAGAAAATGAGT
Source organism: Gentiana straminea (assembly GCA_036785695.1). Classification (NCBI taxonomy): domain Eukaryota; kingdom Viridiplantae; phylum Streptophyta; class Magnoliopsida; order Gentianales; family Gentianaceae; genus Gentiana; species Gentiana straminea. The sequence continues at coordinate 10,577,423 of JAVUPR010000167.1, forward strand.
TAGTTGGTACAAAAATTGTGTAATAACTGTGATTAGCACAAATGAAATATTTACAATGAAACATAAAAGTATAGACACATGTCAAATTAAAGAGAATGAAAAGTAGTCTAGGTTCATGGATAGCGAAATTGAAATTGCGAACAACCATCCCACTAAGGAATGGTTCACACCTAGAATAAAAAAGTAAATGAAAATTTGTGAGCATGTGAAAGAGAAATGTGCATAATTTTTAAAAAAAAAATAGATAACGGAGATAAAACGTCTTACGTGAGATGATGTTCTGTTCACGTTTACGTTTGAAAGCCTGAGTGCATGCATCAAACCAATTTACTTTCAAAACATAAGCAACTTTTAGTTGTGTTGTAAGCTGTGACGTTGATGGAGCGTGTACAATATGAATGTATGTGCTCCTAAGCAACGTTTCAAATGATCATCGAAAGTGCGATGACTATCTTCCTGTAATTGTGTAAAATTTAATAAGGATAGTTCTAAAAAGAAATATTGCAATAAGGAAGAAAGCATGAAGGGGAACATTACCTAGCTGTTGGATCGTATGTATCGGAGATGCCAGGACAAATTCATCGTGTTGGATAGTATATATCGGAGATGCCAAGAAAAATTCATCGGAATCTGAATCGGAAGAATGCGAATTAACTATATGGAAGACAATAATCTAATTGTTTTCAAATTTCGATTCTGATTTCAAACTTCAATTTTAGACTTCACATTTAAGAAACGGCTATATTAAATATAGAAACCAAAAAAGTCGGACATTAAATATTGATATCGAGATTCTTTTTCGACTATGCCGTGAGTTACTAGTGCCACAAAATTAGAGACCAAAAAAGTCGGACATTTAATATTGATATCGAGATTCTTTTTCGACTATGCCGTGAGTTACTACTAGTGCCACGAAATTCATCAACTTTTATACGAGGCTCTGACTAGTTCTTTACTACGATGGAAGAAACTACAGAAGAATATGGTAAAATCTTGGCTGAGTTGCGACAAACTTTCGGTAGCGGAATCACAAGAACAGTTGACTGGAGAAAGACCCAGCTTCGAGCTCTTCTCAAACTTATCCATGAGAATGAAGACAAGATTTTTGATGCGTTAGAACGTGATCTTGGAAAGCATCCCGTGGAAGTTTATCGTGATGAGGTCAGTTCATTAATCCATTGAACGGTTTATGAAATTCACCCGCTAAGTGTTCGTCATATGTTCGCTGAAGGCTGTTCTTTTTTTATTTGATACAGCTTGGAGTTTTGAAGAACTCTGCTACCACCGCATTGAATTCTGTTGAGAAATGGATGGCCCCAAAAAAGGTGAAATTTGTTTTTGTACCAACTTTTTTTGGCCTTGTGTTATTTTTGAGTAATAAAGAAAGATTCTTGTACCAATCAAGCCAAATTGGGTATGTTATTTGAAGAACTTGTTTATTCCTCCATATGAATAAAGTATGGATTATTACTAGCTCACTCTTCAAGTTGTTTTTTTTTTTTTTTTTTCAATGTAGGGATTTAACTTTTAAGAGGTGATTTTAGTTCTGGGATTATGATTAAGAATTGGATGGATGAAGAAATTTATCATTTTATCAAACAAAAACGATGCATTTTTTTGGTTCTGCAACCACTGATAAGTTATCCTGTACAGGGTCAATTACCTATGCTTTTGATGCCAGCAAAAGCCCAAGTGTTGCCAGAGCCACTTGGCCTCGTATTGATAATGGGATCCTGGAATTTTCCTTTGTGTAAGTCCTGTTGATTTCTATGTTTTAGATCTGTTACTACTCATAGGTTGGAATCTCCTCTATATCTGACATGGTGGCGTGATAGCCTTTATTGTTTCAGTTTCATTTCGGATTTTTGGTAACACAATCTACAACGTTTACTCTAATTTTGCAGCTCTGTCTCTGGATCCTGTTATAGGAGCAATATCAGCAGGAAATACTATTGTCTTAAAACCTTCAGATCTAGCACCAGCATGTTCTTCTCTTCTTGCTGATACGATCCCTCGTTACTTGGATAACACAGCAATCAAAGTCATTTTAGGTGGAATAGACACAGCAGAATCATTACTGCAACAGAAATGGGACAAGATATTCTTTACAGGTTCGGAGGTGTATCAATCGCATTCATTTATACACTCTTGGTTTTATAGCCTTGTGGGCTTTCAAGCCATCTTTCTTTTGGAGAACAGAATATATTCTTGCAATCTGTCCAAATTCTTAGTATTATGTTTCAGATAATTAGGCTTGTTTCTTTACCAGTTTATCATTCTACTACCCTTCATTTTCCCCAGGGAGTCCACGTGTAGGACGAATAGTCTTGTCAGCAGCAGCAAAACACTTGACGCCCGTGACTCTAGAACTAGGAGGGAAATGTCCTGCCATCGTCGATCATCTCTCTAGCTCTGATTTAGAGGTAACCGTTCTATCAAATTTCACAAAAAGAAACAGAATTTCAAAAAATATGGGGCTTGTGATCAGTATTTATAGTCTAGTACCTCCTACCTTGAATAAAGTTCTTGTTCTCGTCATCTCAAGAAAGACGAAATTCAAAAGAGGAAGAGAGATGCGCGTTATCCTAATATTTTTTTGCTTGGCTTGCCTTTTGAACTGTGGTTTCAAGGTGGCTGTCAAGAGGATAGTTGGTGCGAAATGGGGGCCTTGTAGTGGACAAGCATGCATAGGTATCGATTATGTGCTCGTGGAGCAAAACCTGGCACCTGTTTTGGTATGAAGATCTTATCTTTGTCATGTTCTTATCTTTCTGCTGAGAAAATTATATATCTTCATGATATACATTTTTTGAAACTACTGGGGGAAATACTGTAGGTTGAGTTGTTGAAGAAGTGCATTAAAAAGTTCTATGGCGAATCTCTGAAGAACTTGAGCAATCTTTGTAAGATTGTCAATAAGCACCACTTTGATAGATTACGGGGTCTTCTGGACGATCCTGATGTGACAAAATCCATTGTTTATGGTGGTTCCATAGATGAAGAACATCTGTAAATTTCTTCTTTTGAGCTCTCGAAATGATCTTTATGTACTTCTTAATTATCGCAGTTGTTGTCTAATCTTATGAAGTCATTTTTACAGGATGATTGAACCAACAATCTTGTTGGATCCGCCTCTGGATTCTGCAATCATGACTGAAGAAATTTTTGGCCCTTTTCTTCCTATTATTACTGTAAGAACAAAATGTAGTATCAAAGAATGCCATGTAATTATCATCATTTGATTATTTTGTTGTTCTCTTGTTATATAGTTGAACAAACTCGAGGAAAGCATCGAGTTCATAAACTTGAGAGAAAAACCTCTTGCATTATATGCATTCACCAAGAATGAAACATTGAAGAACAGGCTTTTGATGGAAACATCATCCGGAAGCATCACTTTCAACGACGCCATGATCCAGGTTTCACTCTTTTTGATTTCCCTTTGCTCAAACCCAATCAAAATCTACCATGAACAAAATGCTGATCTTATAAGTTTTTCATTTTTTTACAGTTTATATGTGATGTATTGCCATTTGGAGGTGTGGGACAGAGCGGTTTTGGACGGTATCACGGGAAATACTCGTTTGATACATTCAGCCATGAAAAAGCTGTATTGCATAGAAGCTTCTACCTTGAACTTGATCCAAGGTATCCACCATGGAATGATTTCAAACTGGAGTTCATTAGGTTGGCCTACGATTTTGATTACGTGGGATTGGGGCTACTTCTACTGGGATTGCGAAAGCCACCTAGACGTGTACGTGGACATGCGGATTGATGATTTGTGGTTCTGCTATTTGTGTTTAAGGTTCTGACTTGTAAACTATAGTTATATATGCTAAAAGTGTTTTACTATTTTTTGTTTTTTTTTTAAAACATTGAAATGATGAACTCGTACAAGTATTGAATAATAAAAGTAAGTTTCTGCTGTGGCATATCTACCAAGATAGAGGGCTCCATAAATGGTAGTCCTAGTATAATTTTAATCAAATGCGGTGCAGAAGAATATCATCATGTAAAATACTAGACGATAACAACTCATATTTATTACTCGTGGGACGTGCAGCTGAAACCAGATCTTGATTTTTTTTTCTTTTCAAAAATATCTTTATAAATAAACGTTTCTAACCGAAGATTATTTTGAATGAAGAACCGCTTTCGAATGAAAAACACTAGCCGGGGGGTCTCGCCTCCACACTCTGTAGGTCATCTTGTTTCTCCAAGGATTATCATATCTCCCAAAAGCTTAAGCTGACGGGGATGATAATTAACATTTTATATATTCAACACGACCCCTCAAGTGTGAGGAACCACATCTGGCTATGATACCATGTTGAATTATCATCTCTCCTAAAAGCTTAACCTGATGGGGAGGCAAATTGGGATAGCTATCTGTCATACTTTGCTTAGACCAATAACAATCTCGAAACACATGCAAAATGGTTTTCGTCAGCCATATTACAAATCTTGACATGCAAAATGGTTTTCGTCAGCCATATTACAAATCTTGCAGCAAGAATCTCGAGATATGTATGTCAAAGAGGGTTCTACCAACTAAAAGAGGCCGATGGTGGAGCTTCCACAAAAAAGAAGTTACCTCTGGGAAGCCTTTTCAGACTCCATATTTTTCTAATAAAATGTTTTTCATATCGTTTGAATTCACTCCCTCCACGTGTCGTCTATCGGTTGGTCATCGTATTATGAATTAACTCCAAGGCATTTGTATCGACATCCATATTTGGTGCACCAAATATCGACATCGAGAAGTGTGAGACGACAAGTCCATAAGGACAGAGTCCACACCAGCTAGCAGTGTAGGACAACAAGTCTAGAGTCGATCACCGCAGGTCGGAAGTATCGACATCGAAGACAGGGTCCGCACCAGCTGTCCAGGCCCATTAACAGTGACAGCTTGGGCAAGGGTTAAGGCCCATTAAAGGGTAAAGATGACAATAACATAAGCCGACTTAACCTTAGGGTTTAGGCAAGTATTGTCATTATAAATACCCCATTCCAGGAACTACGTAAGGCTTGATTCCTGAAACCTAACAGGATACGTAGGCAATCTAAGATACAGTCTTAGACTTAGCCGCAAATACAAAAATCCCCCACCGCACTCTTTTAGGCATTAGGGTTCTTGGGTGTTCTTCATTAGATTCATATTAGGGCCTGGATTATTAAAGGTGACATAATTTGTCATCGTCATTGGCGCTAGAAGGAAGGCCTTCTATTGATTAAATACGCAAGAACACGATGCCTCCCAGAAAAGCTGCATCCAAAGCTGCAGATCAAGGCTCACAGCTTAATGAGCCGTTCGATCCCGATACACAAGGAGAAAAAGATCCAGTCTTGGATCTCGTTCAGCAAGATCCTCAGCAGAAGCATGGAGGAAAAGATCCAGTCTTGGATCCCCCCAGAAAACCCTAGCAAGAAAAGCAAGGTCTTGCTCCAGAATATCGAGCGCTTGTGGATCAATTAGCAGGGGCGGACCTGGAGGTAATGTCCAGGATTATAGCAGAGGCAGTTACGGCACAAAGACAAGCAGCCGCAGGCCCGAATGACGCCACGGCAGAAGGCGGTCGGAAAGATGTTGGAGACAAGCCCAAGCAGACTCCTAGAGACGAAGTCAGTGCGTCCTCTAGCTCGGTCGAGAGAAAGAGGCGTGAGATCCATCAAAAACACCAGAAAATGGACGAAGACAGCGTCAGGGAGGAACTGGATGTTATTCTGGGGAAGAATCAGGTTTCGCTATGGTTAGAGTCTCTCTTCACGAAGGAGATCGAGAGCTTTCCTAAACTCAAGGGGTTTAAGATACCGAAGATAAAGCCATACGATGGTACCACCGACCCAGAGGACCATCTTCACAGGTATCTATCTCAGATGAGGTTAGATGGAGCACCCGACACAATGCGATGTCGGGCGTTCGAGACGCTACTCGTAGGTCGAGCAAGAGAATGGTTTACGAAGCTACGGCCCGGGTCGATATCCAGTTTTGCCATGCTCGCTCGCAAGTTTCGGGATGCGTTCATAGTGAACAAGAAGTTTCATTTAAGTGCCACGCACCTCATGAACGTGAGGCAGCAAAAGGATGAAACTGTAATGGAATATTTGAAGAGGTTTAATCTTGAGGCCATGCAGGTCAAGGATGCAGATGATCGACTTCAGATCACGTCATTCGTGGGGGGGCTGCGTAATACGAAGTTATACATGAAGTTGAGCAGAGACGTCCCCCACACCATGGACGAATGTGTCAATGTGGTGCACCGATTCTGTCAAGGGGAAGAGGCACACCCAATCCGACTGGATGGATTCCAAGAAGGACAATCGAGGTCCGAACCGGAACCAATCCAAAAGACAGGATGTCGAGAGTAAGCCGTCCGTCTGGGACCGTATCGAGACACCCGCCTCGGATCGTGGGGGCAAGAAGGGACCCACGTGTGATAAGGATTTTATTCCGCTTAATCGATCTCGAGCCGAGGTGTTATCGATCATGCTCTCAAAGAACTTAGCGAGGAAACCGCCACCGTTGAAGAAACCTCGAGAAAAGAGGAATGCAAGCAAGTACTGTGACTTTCATGAAGACATCGGTCATACAACAGAGGATTGTATCGACTTGATAAAAGACATTGACGTCTGCATCCAGGAAGGGAAGCTAGACGAAGTTGTTGACAGATCTCGCTATGATGGGCCCAGAGGGCGTGGAGAATTTAAAAGGAAAAATTCTGATCAAGATAGGGGTCGAGGTCGAGATGCTCAGAGACGGAGAGATCGATCACCTCAGAGGAATTGATCTCCAGGTCGGGATGGAAATAACAGAGACAACTTTGGTCGAGACAGATACGAAGATAATCGACCAGTTAATTATGTTAATACGATCTTCGGTCCTGGGGAGAGTGACAAAGACCAAACCAATGAAGAGCCAGCTAGTAGCTCGAGAGAGCGCAAGCAGCTCAGATTTACGACAGAAGTCGGGTACGGCCCTCGCGATGATATCCCAAAGTCTAGGAGTCATAGCGAAGGGTTAGTTATCGAGGCCGTGATTAGCCGAGCCCGTGTATCGAGAGTCTGTATCGATAACGGGAGTGCAGTGAACATCTTATACTACTCGGCGTTTCAGGCGATGAAGTTGAAAGAGAAAGACTTAGCTCCTATAGCATCTCCTCTGTTCGGATTCACGGGGCAGGCAGTTCATCCTATGGGATCGATAAAGACTACTCACCACAGTCGGAGATGGGGAGAAGGGAAGGACCCTCGAGCTGAGTTATGTGGTGGTCAAAGCTCCATCTGCTTATAACGTTATTCTAGGGCGACCTGCGCTCTTCGACCTGCGAGCTATCATTTCAACATTCCACAACAGCATGAAATTCCCAACTAGGAACGGTTCCCACGAGGTAAAGGGGGATGTTGAAGCCGCACAGAGTTGTAACTCCGTTGTTATGAATGGAAAGATGGCAGTCCAACAAGTCTTAGTTGAGGAACTGATTCCAGAGGAAGAAGAGGAAAAGAACTGGGTCTCCAGTGATGCAGTTGAGAATGTCCGACTCTGGGAAGGAGAGGACGATCAGTGTGTGCATGTTGGGATTTGGATCCCATCGAAAGAAAAGCAGTTGCTCATCGATTTGCTCATCGAGTTCAGATATGTCTTTGCCTGGAAGGCTACCGACATGCCAGGGCTATCTACAGATATCGCAGTTCACAAGCTCGAAATTGACCAGGCTAAGAAGCCAGTCAAGCAGAAGAAGAGAAATTTTGCGTCTGATCGACATGAGGCCATAGAGTTGGAAGTCGGAAAGCTACTAGCAGCCCAGATAGTGAGAGAGGTGTTCTATCCAGAGTGGCTAGCTAACCCGGTATTGGTCAAGAAGCCCGATGGTAGTTGGCGCATGTGTGTGGACTTCACTGACTTAAACAAAGCATGCCCAAAAGACTCATACCCGTTGCCAAAAATCGACAGGTTGGTAGATTCCACCATCGATTTTGAAGTGTTTGGTTTTTTAGACGCGTATAAGGGATACCACCAGATTCTAATGGACCCTCGAGACGCAGAAAAAATGGCGTTTATCACGGAATTCGGCACCTTCTGTTATGTAACCATGCCATTCGGACGAAGAATCGGGGCAACATACCGAGAGGCGATCAATAAGATCTTTGCAAAGCAAATTGGTAGATGCTTGGAGGTGTATGTAGACGACTTGCTCATCAAGAGTCGATCTATGAAACAATATTTGGTCGACGCTCGAGAGGTTTTTGAAGTATTGAGGGAAACACAGATGAGATTAAACCCGAAGAAGTGCACCTTTGGGGTCAGGTCGGGTAAGTTCTTGGGATACATGATTTCGAAGGACGGGATTCGAGCAAACCCGGAAAAGATCGACACTTTGAAGAATATGCCCGCACCTCAAAATACAAAGGAGGTACAAAGGCTCACTGGTCGGATGGCGGCCCTCAACAGATTCTTATCGAGATCCGCACAGCGTGCACTACCATTTTTCAAGATTCTCCACAAGGCCAGTCCTTTTCATTGGGATGATGAATGCCAGACAGCCTTTGAGGAGTTGAAGACTTATCTATCAGAGTTACCTACTCTTACTTCACCTCGAGAAGGGGAAAGGTTGTTAGTTTATTTGGAAGTATGCGAGGAGGCAGTGAGTGCGGTTCTAGTTCGAGAGGGGGTACATGGCCATGTGCCAATCTACTTTGTCATCAAAGCATTACATGGCCCCGAGGTCCGGTACTCACCAGCCGAGAAGTTAGCAATATGTCTTGTTCATGCCTCGAGGAAGTTGAAGCCTTACTTCCAAGCTCATCCTATTGTGGTGGTCACTAACCAACCACTAAAGCAGATTTTGGCAAAGCCCGACACCTCAGGTCGGTTGGCGAAGTGGGTGGTAGAAATGGCCCAGTACGACATCGAGTTCGTCCCTCGAACTGCGATAAAAGCACAGGCCTTGGCAGATTTTTTAGCTGAAGGAATTTCCATCCAACTCGATCAAGAGAAGCAAATTCCAGAGGAAAAATGGACTCTCCAAGTCGATGGAGCATCGAGCAAGGAAGGGGCAGGAGCAGGGCTCCTTCTAGTAAGCCCAAAAGGCGAAGAATTCCCATACGCCCTTCGATTCGATTTTAAAGCAACAAACAACGAGGCCGAGTATGAAGCTATGATAACTGGTCTGAAACTTGCTCTGAAGCTGGGTGTCGAGGATCTGTTGGTGTACAGCGACTCGCAATTGGTGGTAAATCACGTGAAAGGGGAGTATGAGGCTAAGGAAGAAACCATGAAGAATTACTTAGCAGTGGTCCAAAGCCTCATACCTAAATTCAAAACAGTTCAATTCGAGCAAGTTCCCCGAAGTCAGAACAAAAGAGCTGATGCACTCTCTAAGCTTGCATCGAACTTCGTGTCGAGTAAGAAGGTTCTAGTCGAGTTATTGACCGATAGGATTTACATCGAGACGGAGGCCCAGCCGATCACTCAGCAGGCCACGTGGATGGACTCGATCGCTCTTTACCTCAAAGACGGAATTCTACCATCCGACAAGGTACAATCTAGGAAAATTCGACCCCAATCAGCTCGATACGCATTCTTCGACGACATCTTTTATCGAAAATCCTTCGTAAGCCCATGGTTGAGGTGTGTTTCCGAGACGGAAGGCGAATATCTCTTAGAAGAAATTCATAGAGGAGCTTGTGGGAATCACTGTGGGGCCAGGATGCTGGCTCGAAAATGTAAGTTAGCTGGTTACTTCTGGCCGTCGATGCAACGAGATGCGAAATAATCTTGTACAGAAATGTAACTCTTGTCAAATTCATGATAATGTCTCTCATCAACAAGCGCAAGACATGAATGTCATCTCGTCAGCATGGCCTTTCGATCAGTGGGGAGTCGATATTGTTGGACCTCTACCCGAGCCCCGGGAAATCTCAAATATGTAGTCGTTGCTATGGACTACTTTACGAAATGGGTAGAAGCTAAGGCTTTACCCGACATCCGAGCTGCAACCATCAAAAAAAATTTGTGGGTCGACATTCTATGCAGGTACGGCATTCCAAAGGCTCTGATTTCGGATAACGGTACCCAGTTCGAAGATCGAAAAGTTAGAGAGTGGTGCAGTGGATATCATATCGATCAGCGATTCACCTCGGTAGCTCACCCACAGGCAAATGGTCAAGTCGAACAAACTAATCGACAGATCAAGCTGGGTTTAAAAAAGAGACTAGAGGCAGAAGGTCGAGATTGGGCAATACAACTCCCGAGCATCCTATGGTCGTATAGGACAGCTCCTAATTCATCAACAGGAGAAACTCCTTTCTCTCTAGTATATGGGTGCGAGGCAGCGATACCCGCTGAGATCGGTGTTCCCTCTCCTCGAGTTCTGGCTTACAATGTTGAGACAAATGATCCCGAACTCCGACAGGAAAGGGATAATGTCGAGGAGCGAAAAGAGATAGCCTCAGCCAGAATGGCAAGGTATAAGCAGAAGATTTCTCAGTACTACAACTCGAGGGTCAGACACAGATACTTCAAAGTCGGAGATCTGGTTCTAAGGAAGAACGAAGCAAGTCGGTAGGAAGCGATCGGAAAATTGACCCCGAATTGGGAAGGCCCATATCAGATCCTGAAGGTTCACCCCAAAGGGTCATATCAACTTGGGCGAGCAGATGGAACCACGGTTCCTCGACATTGGCACGCCAACAATATGAGGAAATATTATGTTTGAGATAAGCTTTGATGAACTTGTTTACTTTTTAGTTTTAAGTCTTGTAATAAGTCCATGGGACAATTTTATGAGTATTCTAATAAACTTGTGTTTTCTCGAGATGTTTTTTGTGTTTGTTAGGATTTATAGCCGAAACAGTACAAGTCCAATGTGATAGAAAATGTTAAAGGCAAAACAATCGACAACGAGTAGAGAAGTCCACAGGTCGGACATCTCGATAAAGCCAAAAGCAAAGTTAGCCTAAAGGGCAACGAATGCAAAGGAGGGTCGGGCCAAGGGTCCAATCTAAAAGCCAAACGAGCCCAAGAGGCGAACGAGGCTAAAGCAAAGGACGGTTCGCATGGTCGGGCCAAATGTCCCAGTCGAAAGCCAAATGAGCCTGAAAGGCGAAAAAGGCCTGGACAAAGGACGGTTCGCATAGTCGGGCCACCTGTCCCAGTCGAAAGTCGAACAAGCCTAAGAGGCGAAAAAGACCGAGACAAAGGACGGTTCGCATAGTCGGGCCACCTGTCCCAACCGAGAGCCAAACGAGCCCAAAGGGCGAAAAAGGCCAAGGTCAGGGGACAGTTCACACAGTCGAATTAAAAATGCTCAGTCGGAGGTCGAATAAGCCTAGAGGGCAAAAAGACTAAGGCAAGCGGGTCGATTGTAGTCAAACTCACAAGTGCAATAAGAACCTGAGGTTCATAATACACTTTGGGGGGCAATACAACATCGATAAAATAAATAGCGAACAGAGCCAAAGGCTCGACAAGCGAAATACGAGCAGAGCCAAAGGCTCGACAAGAAGAAAACTATATAACATCGAGACAAGCAAAACAACAAGAAAAGGAAAGAAAATCAAATTGCAATATCAAAGCAAAACTCAAAACAAAGTCATTACAAGATAAGGCCAGGTCAAAAAGACCCGCCAAAGTCGATTCCAAATAACATCATTACAAAATTTCAAGTTCAGATTACAAATCAACAAAAGAAAGATTTGAATGGACAACAATCAAGGGTTGGCTTCAGGAGGCAGCTCAGGATTGGCAGAGGTCGGATCAACTGCAGTCGGATCAGCAGCAGGAGCAGAAGTAGAAGGACCATACTTGATGGCCAAAGACTCTCCCTGTTGGAACTCTTCGATGTACCGATCGTATATCGCCTCCGAGTCGGGATTGTAAAATATCGGTGTCTCGAGGGTCGACATGTCGAATTCCGGGTTGACAGCCTTCACTTGATCCACTGCCAGAGTGTAGCCACCCATCATCGAGGCGCGCATGAGCACCTCCAGATCAGCATCAAGGTTGGCCGACTTCCGATACTCCATGATCGCATCCGTCTTAGCTGTCTCGACATGCGCGCGCGCTCGATCCAATTCAGCTTGAGCCTTTGCCACGTCTTCCAATGAAGCCTTGTGCCACCCTTGCACCTTCTCATAATCTTGAGCCAGCTTGAGCAGCTCCCGGCCCTGGTCGTGCCTTTCAGCCTGCAGTCGGGCCAGTTCCTTCTCAGCAATCGTTAGCTTATCCTGCAGCTTCTGGCACTCGGCAACCGACTCACGCTTTAACGTCTCGAAGTGAGAATCCATGGCGGAGATGGCGGCGCTCTTGGCAACGACCTCCTGCAACAGTTTACCATTCTCTTTCCGCAGGTCATCCGCCCACTCACCCGTCTTGGCCAGCCTTCGGGCAGCCTCTCGACTGAGATAGTTACTCTACAAAAGACAAGGAAATGTCAAACAATAGATGAGGCATAGGCCTCGAGAAAAATCAATATTTAAAGAGAGGAAATATAATTGACTTACGAGACGATTCGACTTCCGGACCGCCAGAGCCAAAGCCTTATCCTCCAAGGCCGCACAATCCTCAGCGGCCCAATTCACATCGACTTCAATGTCGATAGGGTTTTCAACAGTTTTGGGTCTCTTCGACTGGCGATGTTGCTCCCTCACCACCTCAGCTGCAGTCGGCCTCTTTTTGGTTGAAGGCGCCCGTGCCTCGACATTTATTTCGACAGGCGGATCCAACTCGACCAGCTCCTCCTCATCCTCATCTCGTAGAGAACCGAAATGGACAGTCAAGCCACTAGTGGTCGGAGGTAGCTCAGTTGATCCAACCGCCGCTGTTGATTCAATGACAGCAGGGATTGTTTCCGGTTGAGAAGCACCCGCCTCTCGGGAAGAAGAAGGCGCCCCGACGTCGGCCGCAGGCAAGTCGGGAGTAACCCGACTCCCGAGAGGTGGAGCAGCAACGACAGCCGATAGAGGAACGCGAGTAGGATCGCTAACCTTGGAAAACCTTCCCACTGCAAAATGAAAAGAACAGATTAGTTTTTGATCAACAAACGACAAGTTATCAGACTCGACAAATAGCAAACACAAATGCGAGTAAATAAGGAACATCCTACGATTCTCTTGATCTTGGGCGTGAAGGTTAGCATACGGAACCAGCCCCGCATCCTCCAAGTGGGCTAGGTGATAGAGGAGACTCAAGTCTCGAGTGCACACCTCGAAACTGTGTCCACCCAGTAGTTGGGCCTCCTCAGGAACAGGACCTTTTCCAAGTTTGTCTTGTTTCCCGTCTCTCGACCTCCATTGTCCTATGTACGGGTTCTCTAGGCCATGTCGAAGAAAGAAGAATCGGGGCTTCCACTCCCCGTGAGAAGAAGGCCCCTTGGATATGAACTCATGTCGGTGCGCTCTCCTCTGAAAGGTATACCATAGCTTGTCGGGCGTAGCTGCCATCTGGTAATAATATCGAAACAAAGGTACCGAGAAGCAGACCCCTGGAATCCGACAAGCGATGATAAATCCCATCAGAGTCCTGACACCGTTTGGGGCCAGCTGTGAAACACTTACCTCATAATGGTCGAGGATCGCGAGAACGGCCGGGCAGAGTGGAAACCGTAGTCCACTCGCGAGTTGATTGTCGTAGACAGCACAAAATCCCTCTGGGGGCTCGTCGGCAAACTTGTGAAGACCAGACGGAAGTCGAGCTTCAAACGGAGGATTGGTGATATTACATCTCCGGCAAAGCCTAGTAACGTCTTCAAGGGATAGGGCACTGAGGCACCCTTTAGAACCCTTTCCATCCATCTTGGTTACTAGTTTCTTAGGCTGGTTAGGGACAGGAGGAGAGGAAGCTGTGGGCTCGCCGGAGTCTTGCCGGAGAAGAGAATCAGAAATAACAGGTGCCGGAGAATGACTATGAATGGGCGTTTCACTACCCCTATCCGATTCAGTGACACTATTACTACTAGACATGGATGAAATCAAAGAAAAGATGAACAACACTAAGAGAAAAGAAGCTTACTTGGTGTTTGGAATTTGGAGTTTGAGAGAAGAAAATGGCAAATAGGCTCTGTTGCAATCTCCTCTCCTTTTATGCTTGCAAAAGATTGTAAATGATTTGAAGAGACGTGGGTGTTAGGGGTTATAACCCCTGGAAATCGCGACAATCAAGGCAGTGACGCGTTCTGCGGGATACGAAGCGTTTGTGTGCCAGGATATCGCGCCACGTGGCCACAGACAGTTAGGGTTGTGAAAAGACGGGATTTTTCCCGCCCAAAAGAAAACCCAACTCGAAGACGATTCATGTGACAGACTCGACCTCGGACAACGGGAGTCGCCTCTCTCAAGTCTCGGGGGCTTATGACGATACAGGGTTTCACTCCCTCCACGTGTCGTCTATCGGTTGGTCATCACATTATGAATTAACTCCAAGGCATTTGTATCGACATCCATATTTGGTGCACCGACTATCGACATCGAGCAGTGTGAGATGACAAGTCCATAAGGACAGAGTCCACACCAGCTAGCAGTGTAGGACAACGAGTCTAGAGTCGATCACCGCAGGTCGGAAGTATCGACATCGAGGACAGGGTCCGCACCAGCTGTCCAGGCCCATTAACAGTGATGGCTTGGGCAAGGGTTAAGGCCCATTAAAGGGTAAAGATGACAATAACATAAGCCGACTTAGCCTTAGGGTTTAGGCAAGTATTGTCATTATAAATACCCCATTCCAGGAACTACGTAAGGCTTGATTCCTGGAACCTAACAGGATACGTAGGCAATCTAAGATACAGTCTTAGACTCAGCCGCAAATATAAAAATCCCCCACCGCACTCTTTTAGGCATTAGGGTTCTTGGGTGTTCTTCATTAGATTCATATTAGGGCCCGGATTATTCAAGGTGACATAATTTGTCATCGTCATCAACCAACATCTGACGTACCAACTCAGCAAGAAAAGCTAAAAGTTCATTTTATCAAGATGTCGAAAACAAGCCCCCCTTCCACATTTTTCATATATGCAAAATAGTGCTCCAAGAAATAGTATGCATATACCTTTAATTAATTTCACCACCCCAAAAGAAATTACAACATATACTTGTAAGAGAGCTTAGCGTTGAATTACCATCTCTCCCAAAAGTTTAAGCTGATGGGTAGGTAGGTATTTAACATTTTATATATTCAACACGCCCCCTCAAGTGTGAGGAACCAGGACCTCTGACTCTGATATCATGTTGAATTATCATCTCTGTCAAAAGCTTAAGTTGATGGAGAGGTAGATAATTAACAATTTATATATTCAACACTTAGTAACGCGTGAATGAATTACAATATAGGGACACCGAGGTACCGGCCAAGGTCTATAGAACGCTGCATTTGTAACGTTTCTCCAATCATACCCACCCACTAGGTGAGGATCTCATGATTTTGGATGTATGGAATTTAGATTTCTAAGTGCATATATATCCTCTGGCCCGACCGAGCACCTGTTAAATTCTGCTAAAACGGACTCCATTAATTGTGCTTGTGCAACTGAAGCCTCCCCAAATAATAACAGATCATCTGCAAAGAACAAGTGAGAGCTGGGATGTATGGTCCTAAAGGGTCTCCATGACAAACACCATTTTCAGAAATGAAGGCGTCAAGTTTGCTCCCATTCCATAGCAGTGACAGCTTTGAAGATGATAAGCCAGGCATAATAAGATTGATAATATTGTCAGCAAAATCTGAAGTGTAAAGATTTAATGTACAGATTCTAATGCGGTACTAATTTAGACAAATCTGATGAATAGTGCATTATATAATAATATGTTGCAAGAAAGTCCAATCAACACCATCATACGCTTTTTCTAGGTCGATTTTAACTACCATTGAACCTTTATTTCCTTGCTTATGATCTAAGAGCGATAACCTTCGACACTAATTTGATCGACACATTAGAAATGGAGATACAAGTCTGAAATGTGCCGGTGACACTAATTCGTACGTCTCTTATGCAAAAGTCACAACCAGAAAAGCATCTATACTTCAAAGGGCAACAAATATTGCTTATCATGGAGTAACTTTTCTCATTTGGGTCTGCAGATTCTAAGACGATCTGCAGATTTGGCTTCTTCTTCAAACATTTAATAATGTACTCATCCCAAGTTTTCTTTAGCCTTTCATGTTTAATATTAAATGCCAATCCAAAACAAAGTCGAAATCCAGAATGAATCAATTCATAAACATTTCACACCAAAATTATTAGTACACAGACATATCCTCACAAACATACATCAAACTATATCAAGGGAGCAAAGGGCAAACTTCTCTTAAATGCAGGGTACAAGAGAATATAGGTTAACCATAAGGCCAAATGTATAGCATTAACCATAAGGCCAAACCAAGCTTTCAACATAACCAGCAACTTTAAAATATGATAAACTGCCAACATCCAGCTCAATATTACGATATTCTTTGTGCTTAGAATGGTATACAAGCAAACCAAACTCATTCGCCAAAACAATTTCACCGTTACTTAAAATGCAAAGAACATGTTGATGTGAGTAAGGTGTCTGAGGATGGACATAAGAATAAGGAATGGAAACCATTTTACACCAAGACTCTTCCATTACCCACAAATCCGCTTTCATCCCTATAAAATCACAAAGCACAAAAAGCCGTCCACCTAACACTCCCAATTTCCAATCATATTTGCCGGCTTCATAATCTGGCTGTTGCAGTTCCCCATACTTCTCACTCATCATATCTAGGCTAACAATTTTCTTGTTGCGAGTCGAAGCACCAGGTACACAAGCAGACCAATAGATCTTGCCATTGGCATACACACCGGGATATATCGTAGGAAGAAAACCCTTCAAATCCTCAATTCTCTTCCATGAATCAGCCCGGAGACTATAAACCTTAACTTCATACTCAAAAACAACTTCAGTGCCACCATATGGCCTTAGCAAACTAACAACCTTATAGTCATCATTTGACTCATCATACCCAAAGCCATAGTTAACAAACCTAGAACGAAGTTCCGGGTCGACAGTTGAACTAGGCAAAAGCTTAGATTTTCTCAAAACTGGATTCCACAAAAACAAATTACTTGGCCCTATAGCTAAACAAACCAAACCATTTACTATACCAACGATCACAGGAGGGAAATTGGGATTCTGATAAGGATATTCAATATCAAAAACAAACTTAGAGGGCTCAGCCTCATGCAATGCAGAATAAAGAGAACACAGCTTCATACCAGTAGGATCGTCGACAGAGAATAAGAGGTGATGATTAGAATACTCACCCTCCCTAGAAGATGTTGAGAAATGGGATCTGATAAATTGTGGGCTTGAGATCAAAGACAACCATGATTTTGAGACGCACTTGAATTTTAAGAGGGATTTCACCGGAAGACGAATAAGAATTTCGGTAATCAGTTCTTGAGGAAGTCCAAGAGTAGTTAACGATGCTGAAATCGAAGGGAAAGGATTTTCCATTCGGCTGGTGGATCCGGATTCCTTGAATTTCAGTTGGTGTGAATCTGTTGTTGTAGTTCTACGCATTTTTGTTTGGAAGTGATTTGATAATGGCGGTTTTGCTCGTCGAAGCTGGGCGGATTTCTCTGCCTGTACCTATTTCACATCACAACGCTTTTTTTGATAGCTGGCGGAAAATACTGCCAATAGAATCAGGAAATAATTGTCAATGGACGGACACACGCTTTATGCATACAAAAATTCATGTAATTCTGTTTTTATTAGCTACGATACGGTTTCAATCATTTGTGTATAAATTTTTTTTTTGGCAAAATTAGTTATAAGGCCGTCGTTAGCGGCTTAATGATCATTTAGGACATTTCGAAATCTTATTTAGTTATAAGGACATTCTAATTTTAAGAAGGAAACTTATTTAGTTATAAGGACATTCTAATTTCAAGTGGATAAAGAAGAATAAGGAAAAAAAGGAAGGAAGAAAAAAAAAAAAAAAAAAGATGAAGCGCTGGAGCTGCTGTTTTTTTTTTTTTTAAGATGCAGTGACATTGATGTCTGAAGCTGTGACATTGATGATTTATGCAGGGACATTGATGTCCGATACAGTGACATTGATGAATGATGCAGGGACATTAAGCTAAACAAGATCGTCAAATGATTCAAGATCGTGTTAAAGAATTGAGGATTCCACAATGAATCCAATTATCGTGAGGCACAAACAACGTGTGGCCATTACAAGAAGTCATAGTGAAGAAAGTCTTTGTAGTTTCACCAAACTTGTAATACTATCCATATTAAAAGCTCCACATTTGGAGAAATGCAAAACAATAGCAGAGATCGATCATTGCGATTGTTGGGTTTTATGCGGTGGACATTGACGACTTATGCGGTGGCATTGATGTCGATGCGGGGACATTGATGACTTATACAAATGACATTGATGTACGAAGCGATGACATTGATGATCGTATTTACAATTAGATAACTGATGCAATGATATTGATGTCACCGCATATACAACTTGATACACACATTTGATAACTTTGTAAAGTAACTTTATTTCTTTGTTATCTTTAAATATTTGATTGATTTTGGTTTATTGGATTAGTGTTGGTTTAAATTTTCGATAACTTTGTAAAATAACTGTATTTCTTTTGTTTTTTTGGTTTAAAGGCATATTTTTACAACCAAAGGTATGCATAAATTGTTACAATAACACGTCATCGCATAAATCGTTACAATAACACGTCATCGCATAGTTCGATACAATAAGACATCAATTTGCATGTAGATCGCTACGTAAGAAGTCATTTGTATAAATCGCTACAATGAGACGTCATTGCATAAATCGCTACAATAAGATGTAACTGATCAAGGTTGTCAATGGATCGCGGCGGTCAATACATCATGGTAGCCAATGAATCGCGGCGGTCAATGCATCGGGGTGGTTAATGGATCCCGGTGGCCAATGCATCCGGGTAGGTGGTAATGCATGACGGTGATCAATATGTCACGTCGATATTTATGAAGAAAAAATCGATTTTATGAAATTTAGTCGGAAAAAAATATCAAATTTGATTTTAGAATAAAGAAGACGAAAAAATATGAATTTTAGTGAAAAATTTTTGACGATCCGAGTTTTAGATCAAAATATATAACCTTTAGAAATATGGTGAATTTAAAAATTAAAAATAAAAAATAAAAAAACAAACAAACATCATCCATCCATCCTGCGCTAGCTTCCTTTTTTTTTTTTTTTTTTTTTTTTTCCTTCTCCTTCATTATCCATTTGAAATTAGAATGTCCTTATAACTAAATAAGTTTCTTTCTTAAAATTAGAATGTCCTTATAGATAATAAGATTTCGGAGTGTCCTATTACCCCTAATAAGTTGAAAATCAGTCATTTTAAATAATTGCCCATTTTTTTTTCCCAGTATACATTGCATCCTACTATTATAAAAATAAATACATGGAATTGTTATTCGCACCACGAACGTGGGCATTTTAAATTAGATGGCACTACATCATCATATATAAATTTACTTTGACACTACAATGTTTTTACACTTTTTTCTAATGTCTTTAATGACAATAAAGTTTTAATTACGAATATGACATATCTACTTATGACACCACGGTTTTACTCATATCTTATATCACAAAAATAGTTATCAAATTAAACCTGAAATTTTGATCATGTTAGAGCCGAAAATCATAATTTCGACCGACCAAAAGTCATAAATCATATATTAACTAACTAAGAGTCGAAAATCAAATTTCGACAGCTCAAAGGTTGAAGATTAACTTGAAACTTTTGACTTTATTTTCGACTTTGATCCAATCGAAACCACCGTTTTCAATGCAAAAAGTGGAGAAACACATTGTAACGCCCCCAGATCCCGGGCATGGTAACACTAAATGAGTCATAAATGTCCGGTCAACTGCTTAGACCGCCGTCATCGTTTGGTCTTAAAAGACAAACCCGAATTGACAAGACATTTATATCTCACATTTAAATAGGGGTGACCATAATTTTACTATACCGATGTGGGACTTTACACATACATGTGGTCCTCCAAATGTTGTAAATATTTGTTTAGAAGAAAATTATTGTAAATATTAGATACAGGGCATTAAACCTGTTGTGGATTGAAAATACATTTCTTTTTCTTTTTGGGATTGAAAAAATATATATATTTTTTAAGAAATTGAAAATATATTTAAGTAGGCCAAAACACAAAATGAGATGTAGTTCGACCCTGTTAAAGTTAAATCATTTCCCTAAAAAAAATTTGAAAATCATAATTTTCCTGACCCAATATCGAAAATTATAATTTCAACGAAAATTATATATGGGCCTTCGTAGACCATATTTTGTTACAAAAACATGGGCTTTGTACATAGCCAAAATGTTTACGAAAAAGTCAACGAGAGGAACACAATCGATTTTCAGGACGACAGCGATCGCCTGTGGCCGGAGATTCCACATCAAAAAGGGGGGAAATGACAGTTTCAGCGGCGGCAAAGAGTTCCCAGAAGAAACTTTTGTATCTTACGTTCTGGGCATCAATTGCGTTTTCCTTACTTAATTTCCCAACAAAAACCCTAGCTTCTAAATCAGTCTCTGCGTTTGTTCAAAACGCCATCTACTCCAACAAAATCACCATTTTCTCCAAGTCTTATTGCCCGTAAGTTTACATCCTTCTCTTCTGATTATATTATTTTTGATGTGTAAGCTAGTGCTTTGCCAGTATTTTATTCCTTCTGATTTGCATATTATCTGCATTGATTTTTGGTTCAGAAACTGTTGAATTAGCGTAGGGGTCAATATCAGTAATAGTTATTCACAGAGAAATGTTAATTACCTCCTCCCCACCCCCCCAGCACACACACAGGTCCTTCTGTTCGTCATATTCTGTAATGATTGTGTTCTTATTTGGCCACTGAACTTTTTGATTGAGCTTCTTCTAAAGGTACTTTTTGCTGAAGAATTACTTTTCTATTTGCATGACAGTGTGGTGAATTAGATTGCTGTATTGGTATACAGCAAACTTAAATTGAAAAATCTACATAAATTCCATTAGCAATCATTCACGGAGTTATTTTGAAGCTGTTAAATCATTTTAATGTAAACATTCTGTGTATAGTTTCTGTATAATTCCGTAAGCAATTCATTTTCGTGTTGCGTATTATATCTGAATGGTGTTGATATTCTGTATTCGGTGACTGATGAGTAGTTATTTTTGTGCGAGATCAGATATTCTTTACGTGCTAAGCGTATATTTAGTGAACTTCATGAACACCCTTATGTTGTGGAGCTTGATCTTCGAGGTAAAGATTACTCTTTTCAATACTACACATTCTCTGTTTTACGTGGCTCCTAAAATGCTGAAAAATAGCCTCTTTTTTTTTCTATTTGGTGACTATGTTTCAGATGATGGGCATCTAATACAGGATGTTATTCTTGATTTGGTTGGGCGTCGTACCGTCCCCCAAGTCTTTGTGAATGGAAAGCATGTTGGTGGCTGTGATGGCAAGTGTTTTAACTTGATCTTTATTGTTCTATTGGTTTTTCTGATTTGGACAAAAACTGATAACATACACTCATGCTACATGTCAACATTCAAGAAATCTGAGCCCGTTACAATGTTCAACTACGCGTTCTTGATTGTTGACATGTGTGTTTAACTGCCACTTAAAAGTAAATTTTGAGTGTTTGTATCATTTCGTGTATAGTAAGGCGTCTTGCTAATTCTTCTTTTGTGCCTCAGATCTCCAGATTGCTGCTAAAAACGGTCGACTGCATAACCTTCTTAGTAAAGGTTGATGTGAAGATGTGAATTTTGATGGTTTTGTTTTTTCAGTTGAAGATGTATACGGAGCATTTTCTGCAGTTGCAGAAGGTGAGAAGGGGTGACTGTAAATGAAGAATTGTTGCTAATTAGTACAATTAGCAACAATCATTTGGTGTTTTATAGTGGTAATTAATCAACCATTTGTCTTTGTCAATATCTGTCATGGCACCCTAGTTATGGATCTTGAGGTGGTCATTATTATAAACTTGTGAAAATTTCTGGCTTGCATAATTTGTTTTTTAATCCTTATTATTATTAGTAAAACGAATTTCAACAATTGTTGAAGGTTGGATACGTTCAATTTGTCATCATTAATTGACACCGCAATTCTAGTAGTGACTGTAACAAGGCTCAGACAATGTGTCACTGATAATTGCCGCATTGATTTTCCTCAAGTACATAAGTCTCAACAAAAACTGTGCACATAAACATGGGCACATGACAATAAACAAGGGGAAATACTTGTGTAGATAGTGTATTTTGAGGTAAAGTAACGGGTGAAACATTCAGAACCTGCACAGTTTAAATACAGAATGATGTGTGGTTTATATTACTCCACACGTATGAAGGCACTACACAAGTATTTCCCATAAACGAGGACAATTAACAATGACAATAAACAAAGATACTTAAGTAATACGTGTCGATAACCAGATTTTGTCAACAGTAGAGTCAATAACTAGAGTTTGTTGTTAAATATACAACATACACCGACTAGTGTTAATAAAACGCACACGCAAAATACAACCAAAACATTGAATCTGGACAAAAATCAATGCGAATCGTTCACAAGGCAAAAAACAATGCAAAGTACACTAAATGGTCTGAGCTTAAAATGCACATGCAAAACACAGAATTTGTCAACAGTAGAGTCAATAACTAGAGTCCATCGTTAAATATGCAACATGCACTGACTAGTGTTAATAAAACGCACACGCAAAATACAACCAAAACATTGAATCTGGACAAAAATCAATGCGAATCGTTCATAAGGCCAAAAACAATGCAAAGTACACTAAATGGTCTGAGCTTAAAATACACACGCAAAACACAGATCGTTCACAAGGGTAAAAACAATGCAAAGTACATTAAATAGTCCGAGCTTAAAAAAAATGCAAGAAATCAATGCAAAGTACACTAAATGGTACAAAGTACACAAAATGGTCCGAGCTTAAAAAAAATTGCAAGAAATCTATGCAAAGTACACTAAATTGTCCGAGCTTAAAAAAAAGGCAAGAAATCCACGTAAATGAAACCAAGGAAGATTATATTTGGTGTAAAATTGGTGTAAACTTGTCCCTTCGGGGACATCCGATAAAATTGGAACGATACAGAGAAGATTAGCATGGCCCCTGCGCAAGGATGACACGCACAAATCGAGAAATGATCCAATTGTTTTTTAGGCGACATATATCTCATGATGATAATTGCCCCGTATGCCAAACACCTAACGAAACAACCCTTCATGCTCTCCGAGATTGCGATTGGGCTTGGAATATTTGGAAACTTATTATTGATGGCAATCAATGGAGCTTATTCACGTCTTGCAACACTACTAGTAGCTGGCTCGATACTTGTCTCTCGATTAATTTTGCTCGGAACATGTACGATAATATGTGGAGACTGACCTTTAGTGAGACGGCTCGTGACATTTGGTATTGACGGAATAAGGCTATTTTGGCTCAAGAAGAAGACCCTCCACCGGCATTTGTTTTTGTTGATAAAAATGTTCGAAAAGCTAGAGATCTACATTTAGCTTGGCATAGTAGTGAGTAGCATTTTTTTGCTTTTGGTAGATTGTAAATATGGACTTTTGAAGTTTTAATATAATCGACCCCTTTTAACCCAAAAAATTGGTGTAAACTTGATGGAGTAACTCTATTATTACCCATATAATAATAATAATAACAAAAGAAGCCCCAATGGTTCGCTGCACTTCTTCTTCCACCTTTTTTTTAAGGACATTGTTAATGGCACCACACGCGATTTATTCGGGCACCACACCTCGTGCAAATTTTGATTTTGTAAAGTTTGGAATCTGTTTTCAATCCCTGCAAAGTCGAAATTATGCACAAAATTCGACTCTGGAGGAGTTGAAAACAGATTTCGACTTCTACAAAGTCAAAATTTGCACGAGGTGTGATGCCTAAGTAAATTGAGAGTTGTGCCATTAACAGTGTCCTTTTTTTAAACATACCTTCTCGTTCCTTCTTTTTTTTAAACAACCGTAACTTTTGATTTAGAGTTCCGATCATCAAAATTCTTTCACCAAAATTAATATTTTTCCCTCTTTATTTTGATATCTAATATGATACCCTTTCGACGTAATTTTGAAATATGAAAAAACATTTGCATTAATCGAAGCGTTTTTTATAACCAACCAACTTTTGATTTAGAACTCCGATAATCAAAAAAAATTCACCAAAATTCATATTTTCATCTCTTTATTTGATATTTTATATGATACTCATTCGACGTAGTTTTTTAAATCAAAAAAAAAATATTTGAATTAATCGCTGCGTTTAGTTTAACACCTTACGATCATAGTAAAACTTTCAATCACGGTATCACATTCAATCACAGTAACACTTCACAATCACAGTAACACCCCAAAAAACTTGTGTATTTTACAGTAACACATTCAATAACGACTCACAATCACAGTAACACATTTAATCACAATAATAGTAATAGTAACAACACTAACACTAACAGTAACAACACTAATAGTAACATTTGTAGTCCAAGGTTAATTAGCATCACGTCATAGTAATTAATTGTGTCCAATGTCAATTGAACTTGAAGAAGCATACCATATGCCTGCAATCACACATTTTACTAACTATACATAATGATATTAACACCATGCATTTATTAGTTGAAGGAAAGGGTTCTTCACACAACAGATGGTTATGATGCTTTGTTTTAGTCAAAAGTGGAAATAAAAGTACAAGTTACTTCAACTTATTACAATAACAAGGTTGAAAAGTTTCAACGAGACAATTATTCACTAACGCAGCTGCAACGATACAATTATTTCCCAGCAACATACTTATGATAAACTAAGATGTTTGGAATGGATAGACTGCAATGAGGACACTTTGAAATCGGATGTTCAATTTCCTATTGGATATGCTGAAGGAGCTAAATTTGGATCGTGTGGCAACCATAAATGGAGTCACTAACTGCATATATTTCATCATAAACTGACTATCAACAATGGAATCGTCTTTCAGAACTATCTTGTAGCAATAACAGCTCTTCAAACCAACGTCAATAATCCCTGCTCTTTCAGAACTATTTGCAGTAACACCTCGCAAGCAACACCTTATTTTCAGAAGGGGTCAGAGGCCAGAAAGACAAGATAAGATACAAAATGGTTGAGAAGAACAAAATGTAGTAACACATATAGTAACAATGTACAAAAATGTAGTAACACATGTAGTAACTGTCATTCTCAATCATTTTAGATTAAAACTGTCTTTCACAACCTTTAACCTATTTTCAGAATGACACTGCCATACTTGACACTACAAATCACAAAATAAATGAGCAGAGAAATAATTATCTGCCAACTAAGGATGTGTGATCAAATCTAAATAATCGAAACCCGGCTCCATTGGAAGCAGGGTGTGTAGTTGTAGAAAAAAGAAGGAAAAGAACAATATAAAAAGGAGCACCCTTGAATAACCATGTTTATGGAAATAAAGCAGGCTGCGGCAACTTGCACTAATTTGGTACCATCTCAGCATGTTCTTCTTAAATATACATATGAAGAAATCCTGAAGAAACAATAATATATATAGTAATTTAGTAAACCATTACAATCTTTATCTCACAGAACTACTCTCAAGAACAATAAAGGATATAACCAATGCACTAAAAACAAGAACCAAATCTGATATTTTTTTGCTTCTCTCTCTATATATATAAAAAAGTTCTTGCTTCTCTCTACTACGTTTGCTTTCAGTACTTTTAATTTTAAACGTGCACGACTTTTCAATCTTAACACAACCGTTGCTTCGAGGATTACACAATAATCACTCGTTTTTAACTATATTCATAATAATTGAAATAATAATAAAAACATTCACGACTTGAGATAATACTAAAAAATATAATATAATTATTAAACTGCCATAAGTTGAGATAATACTAAAAAACATGAATAAAATCTGAACATACACGACTTCAGAATATCTAATATACATATTACACCGCTATAAGTTGAACAAATATATCTACGGCCATTTTGGTCCGGAACCGCATTACACTTTCATCATTCATCTCATTTATGTTTGCATCATTGATGATTAAAAGCTCCATAATCTTAAGCGCGAAAATCCCACAGTCGCTCATGCATATTAAAACCATAAATTTTACTATTGAATACTTGAAATTAAAAAATCTAAATTAGGTTTTATACGTGCCACGACTTCGTCTGTGGACACGCATTCTGGTTCTTCCTGTTTTATCTTGAATGACGGTTGGCCTGGATCGAGCATCCATTGTGATCCTATGCCGCCCACGGACTTCAATAACAGGACCCTAATGTATCGAGACTACTTCTCTATGGTTGAAGTTATATAAGCCAAGTCACCATTTCCGTATCGCCTATCGTATATCGTAAGAGTCTAATCCGAGATTGACATGACCACAAGCACCCAATGCTGAGTGTTAATCATGATAGCATAACCAATTGTTTTCCGGGTCCATGCACCGACGATTAATTCAAGAGGAACTAGAACCGCCACATCCGTCTTACCATCCCATTTATCTAATTCATTCACAAAAGTCTTTGCGAAAGAGGAATAGCACAATGTCGCATGATTCTGATATGCCTCCGGAAATGCCTCCATACGACAAGATAAAAGCCCCACATAACAATCAATGTGCTGCACATGGGATGTTTAATACTCAGTCACAATATTACAATATATGTCACATCGTAATACATGTTAAAGAAATGGAAAAAACAAGTTTAAATGAGTTCACCTCACGATAAATGTCTGTCCTTGAACGAATAAGGTTGTTGAAGACGACTCGATCCACAGGGTACGGGAAAAATTCTCCATCACATCCCTAAACAAATAAGGCTGTAAATCCTTGGAATCAGTTCCTTTTGATCCGAACCACGCTTTGAACAATTTATGGTCATCGGTGTCCTGCTTCCGTCCGGGTGTGTACCTACTATTTTTTGTGCCTTCCGCTTCTTTAGGCACAATCCAATCGTTATTCTTCTTCTTCATGAAAACAATTTGGCTTCTGAGTCGGACGAAGGTCCATTTTTTTAACAGCAATTTTACGTTGATTCTCCTTATCGACCATTCTTGGATCAATGATCGTGGAGACTTGATTGCCGCAAGATGGAATAGTGTTAGTAGCAGCGACAATATTTTTTGGCCCTCCTATAAGGACTACGCCCTGCTCTTGTAGTTCGGCTTCATGATCTTCGACTAGATCACAGTCGGTACTTCTGTCCTCGGTTTCTTCCCTTTCTTTCGCATTTCTAAACCCATCTGGACTACTATCAGAGGCAACTTGTCCAGACGAACGAAGGGGCGTGGGTGTGGTGAATGCATCGGCCGCGGCCGTATGAGGAATTACACGACAACTACCCGTAGGTGACATGAATACCTGGGCGGTCTGCGGGTGAGGAGTCTGTTCATAAGGCCTCTGACTGAATGTTGAAGTTTGATGAGGGTGATGCGCATATGGTAGATTTGATTGTGTAGCATGTGTCGAACTATACTGTGGCTGGTTTCCCGCTCCACGTGTACTGCTGCCTTGTCTGGGCCCGGTTCCCGTGTTATTGCCGCCACCTGAAGACTCTGACCCAACTCTGCTTGGACCCTATAATTCCAACGACCATGTAAGTAATTCGCCATAAACAAATATTATATAATGTGAATAGTATTTAAAAACCCCAATAAATCACACCTTCTCCTTTGACGCACTGGTATAAAAATGATTCAGAATGGTTGTGTGATACTTCAACACCGCGTCCTACGCGTCGAGCCTTGCACTCGGTTTATCGATTCCCTTTTGGAATTTCTTCGATACTGCATCGATCATCTTACCAACCGCATCAAATATAGAGTCTCCTAGCATAATGTTTCTTCTATCAACAACATTTGCACGGCCATCGTCACCTTCTGCAGAGGTACGATGCTGCCTAGGTAACTAGACAGGGACTTTATTACGTTCTTCTCTTTCACTGTCAATGTCGTCATCCCGTAGGACCAAGGACGGAGCCAGGATTTTAACTTGGGGTGGGCTAATGGATTATATCAAGTTCGTCGGGTGGGCTGGATTAAGAATATTTTATGGATCCGACTAGATTACACATATTTTCTAGTGTAATATTTTTTTGTCCGGGCGGGCTTAGCCCCCCAAAATTTCTATACTAGCTCTGTCCTTGCGTAGGACGTCTCCCTCAGATGTCGATCCATGTATGATTGAGGAAGGTGCATCATTATGGTGTCGACGAGGAACACGGGCCACAGGCTGTGGGGGCGGTGGTGGAAAAACACGTGGGGGAGGTGAAATTTGCACTTCATGTAACAAGATGTTGATCTGAACAACTTATCATGTTGCAGTGGGGTGAGCTTGGATTGGTTTGGGGGGTTTGGTTTGGTTTTCAAAGACTCGGGTTGGTTTGGGGCGCCATAATTCGTTCCCCAAACCAAACCAAAATGAAGTCAACCCCAATGGTTTGATTCGAATTGGTTTCGGTTTGGATTAGATTGGTTTCGGTTTAACAAGCCTAATCTTAAAAAAATTTGACAAAAGCAACATTTTTTACATAAACTCTAAGTAGCTACATACATTACAATATAATTTAGCTACAATCAATCCTCCATAGTTGCATACTTGCATACATCCATTTACTGATTTACATATTTACATCAAAAGAGCAAAATGCTGAATGTTGACACAACAAAATGATCAAAACACCATGCGCATCTTCCAACCAAAACAACATAGCAAACCACAACAAAAACAAGCATCCAATCCAACTCCAACAAGACAGACCAACAAAACCTGCAACCTCCATGGCTCCATGAAAAAAACAATGAAATAGAATTAGATCAATGTTCATTTTTTCAATGAGCAAAATAGGACAAGTCCAACTTGCATGACTGGAGAATGATCAAAATGAATGTACCATTTTGTGTTTCCAAGCAGCAGCCAACATTTAAAGCAAAAATTGCAACTTGAATATAGCATAGGGAAATAAAAACAATAAGGCCAATCACAATGGCCTAAAGTTTTCTCATTGTCACTTATCATCAAAAGCATCAAAATTGTCTGACATGGCATTATAATGCCATTCCTATTCACATTCCCCCACACAATGGATTTAAAAGACCATAGTTGATTTTACCAACGGATATAAATTTTCCTACCGAAAATGGGTATAAGACAAATGAGTATAATATATAATATATATAATTAATGTAATAAAATTTTGGTTTGGTTTGGTTTGGATTGGGTGCAAAAAAAAAATATCCGAAACCAATCCAATGCAGTTTGGTTTGGTTCCAAACCAAACCAATTCATTTGGTTTGCTATTGATTTGGTTAATTCGGATTGGTTTGGATCGGTTTACGGTTTGGATTGGTTTACTGGTTATTTTGCTCAGCCCTATGCTGCACCATGATATTGCATGATATTTTTGTAAATAGATGTCAAATATATATAGACCGATCACACTCACACATCATATTAAGACAATTATCATGGTGCATGTATTCTCCCGTGACCGAAAATCTGAACTCGTCGCATTTTTATTTTCAATTTTGCCTTTCAATTTCTTTAATATTCTATTGTGATTAGTTTTGTTCAATTTATTTTAAACAGTATATCAGGAAGGGGAAAACACACATTACCTATCTGTGGTTTACCATTTAAAGTCTTTGCCCCCTTATGGTTTAATATTATATGGTTTACCTCCCCAGGCTTTGCCTAAAAGGCTTTAATCAAATTTCCGGCCAACGGAAATCCACCCGCTGGTGTTTTCACGCCATTCCATCTCAGCAAATTAGGATTTCCATAGACGGGTGATTTTTTGCGATTTTGGACCGAAGAACTGTTTTTTAATGCAATTGAAGATGTGAATTAGGTGTTCAATTCTTTCTCATCACCGAAGGAGAGATTAAATGTTCCATTCTTTCTTTTCCTAGAGCACTTCTTATGAATATTTTCCTGCTTCGATTATGGTGTTCACTAGTAGCCCTGAGCAAAAAAACCGAAAAACCAATCTGAACCGTAAACCAATCCAAACCGAACCGAAATAAACCAAACCAAGAAAAAACCGATCAAATTGGTTTGGATTGAAACCGAACCGAATTTAAATGGTCTGGTTCGGATTACCCTAATTAGAAACCACCCAAACCGAAACCGAACCGAATTACCTACCTTATATAAAGACCCATTATTACTAACCCTAATTAAACATCCGGGGTACGAAAACTCTATTAATTCCTTTGAATTTTAGTAAGTTCTAATGATGTTTCTTTTGAATTTTAGTAAGTTCCTTGTAATTTGTTGAAGTAGCATACTAGTAGTAGTACATCAGATGTTGTACTAATTAGGCACATGAGTTGCCACTTTTGTATATTTTTGTTTTATGCATTAGGGCCAACAATGAATTGATGATGTACATTTGATGTTGTAATATGTAATAACAACTAACTAGTAATTAGCCCGGATGTACATTTGCTATATGTTATTAAGTGTTTTTTGAATATGTTGTGTACACTGATGTTATTAAGTAATTAGCCCTGATGTACCTTTAATCTGTTTTTACTTTATATTAGTTACATGAAAATTGTGAGTTATAATAATGTGTCGTTTAGACTTGTGAAACCAAAAACCAAACCGAATCCAAACCGAAATCAACCCAAACCGAATAATTATATGTAAAATCCGAACCGAAACCACCCAAACCTAACCATGCTCAGTCTCTCTTCATAGGTTTTCTTATGTTGTAGATTACTGATGTTTGGCCTATGCACTCCAATTAATCGTTCTTTAACTTCTTTCTTTGGCCGCTAGTGCAAGGAAATAATTGCCTCATCAAATTCATGTTAGACAATCTATAATAAATTAGCAGCAGTAAAAAAATTACAGTTAGCTTATAAGTCTTTACATGAGAAAAAAAGATGTTCGTAGCTGATATTTTTCTTGTTAATTTATTTTACAAAGGTATGAAAAAGGACTGAAGTAATTATTTTTTTTTTGAAATTGGACTGAAGTAATTATGAAATAGAAAAATTCAACCGTAGACGTCTAATCAATAAAAGATAAATCCTAATTTAATTGCTGCGATGGGAATGGCGTGAAAACGGGTTGAGGTCGTCTGCTGTGGAATGGTGCTGTATTGTCGGCTGTACACGTGATCTCACCATACATTTATATTTTGGGACAGATCTGGTCGTTGGTTTTTTATTATTATTAATCACCAAAACAACGTCGTTTTGGTGATAGTGTATAGAAATACACTATCACAGCACAGCGGCCTCGTAAAGCAGAGGATCGCGAGTCTTTGAAAACACCTGCAGGCGTTGGAAATATTTATAGAGGAAATTGCAAAATTAGTCCCATAATTTTGGGATGGTATCAATTTTGGTTTCATACGATTTCAATTTAACAATTAAGTCCCGTAAATTTAAAAAAATACTCAATTTCAGGACATCTGAACTCCGGCGAAATCTCTTTAAAAAATTTGGGATTTGCGGCCTACATTAGCTCTAAGTGGCGGAATCTCTCAATTTGATTTAACATTTGATCATATTCAACCTAATCATAAGACACTAGTCATCAATAACCCAATCTACCCCTAAAAAAA
This sequence comes from Gentiana straminea, assembly GCA_036785695.1. Classification (NCBI taxonomy): domain Eukaryota; kingdom Viridiplantae; phylum Streptophyta; class Magnoliopsida; order Gentianales; family Gentianaceae; genus Gentiana; species Gentiana straminea. Next base: position 10,609,098 of record JAVUPR010000167.1, read on the forward strand.
CAATATGTTATAGTATTGAAATCACGTAATCTAACCAACATATGCCCAACGAAAAATAACTCTTAGTATTATGTCAGATGTGAATTTCATACTTTTCTTCAAAGGTCTATCCAACAATTCAAACACCTGCAATTTTTACGAAGTTTACTCCATCTGTAATCTTGAATGTTTAGAATTAATGAGCTTCAAACAAAAATGCACATGTCTTATTCATTCTAGGTGGACTGTCCCACAATGCTCTGCTCTGTCGTAATATACATATATATCATAATCTTTTTAGTTATTTGCTCTTGGCTTTTTGTCTCCTGCATTTTCGTTTTGTGATTTCACTCACCTATGACATGAATGACAACCATCAAATTAGATGCAGCAATAAGCCAAGATAGTTTTTGAGTACCACAAACACATTATCAACAACATCTTGGCCAAATGCCCAATAACCTATTAAGGCAACAAGAAATAACAAATGGCATTGATGACATAGGCCCCAAGGGCACCTTTCCGACAGAAAAACAGCAAACGCCACTTAACGTCAATGTTGGCCGGAAAATCCAAATTTTTATGAGTAGATTTCGTCGGAATAGAGAGGTGTCTTGAAATTGAGTCTATTTTAAAACTTACGGGACATAATTGTTAACTTGAAATCGTATGGGATCAAAATTGATACCACCCCAAATTTATGGAACCAATTTTGCAATTTTCCCATATTTATAAAGAAGAGGGCAAATCGGGAATTACAATATTTTTAAAGAATCTTTTGTCCGAAAAATCATTTCGATGGCCGGAAATTTAATTAAAGGTTTTTTGGCAAAGCATAGAGAAGTAACCCACATATTATTAAACCATAAGAGAGGAAAGACTCTAAATGGTAAACTATAAATAGGTAAATTGCGTTTTCCTTTGTTAGAATGTTGATGAATTAATGTTACTCAGAAAGTATTAACTTTGCTTTTAAAATAAGTACTAATTTACGCTTCGTGTCTAGCAATTGTAGTCCTGATACACCAGCTCAGTGGTTTACTTTTTTTTAAAATTTGGTGGTTTTCGTTTTAAGAATTAGGGGACCATGATGCATTCATAAATTTTTATTGTTTAAGATACATCATGTCATACATATGGCCGAACCAGCATAAAATTTACAACCAAAATAACGCGCTTTATAGAAAGATTTGTTCGTGTTATATCTCTTAAGGATCGTTACAATAACATTATTTTCAAAATAATCACATATAACACCCCACCGTCAAATCCCCTCTCTCCCCAAAACAAAATCACACTATCCCACCCAGTGGTGGATTCAGATTTTTTTTTTCAGTCGGATCACTAGGACCGTAAAACTACGCTTTCTATTTTAACAACAAAAGACATTTTTGAACAATAAAACAATATCGTACGTTTTAATACGAAAAAAAATTATCAGACCTCAATGGGGTCACGTGACCAACCCTAATATACATGCCTCCGCTCATGACCCCACCCCACCCCACCCCCAATTCCCAAATCAACCACACATACCCTAGTACTGCTACTTAATAATGGCAATTAGAAATACTATACTACTAGCTTTTATGTCTTCTTCTTTTTTGTTGTTTTCTTGCTACATCATCTACTAGGGGTAGTCCCCGTAGTGCTAGCCTGCCTGCCCGTCCGGGAAAAAAAGGGTCTGTACGTTTTTCGTCCAACGGTAGATTTACTTCAAGAATTCAAGATCAATGAAAAGATGAGAGTTGAATGTAAAAGAAATGGAAAAAGATCGAATTTTTCTAAGTTATAACTCAAATTCACTCATTTTTGTGAAATTCCAACTTCATTCTTTTACAAGAAAAAGAGAAAAAAAGATTGAGGCGTACCCGTATTAACCTTGGGTCATAATCAGGCACAGTTCCGTATAGAGACGTCTGCTATGGATTGTCAGCAACAATTAAGGTGTGCAGCAACAACAGCATTTAAAGTTAAAAAATGGCTGGCTTCTTTACATTAGGCAGCAGCAGCAGCAGCAACACCAACAGAGAAAACAACACAAACGCCAACCAACAAGAAAATCTCTTCTTGTACAAAAACGAACAGGACAACAACAATCCGTACAAGGGTTTTGAGTTATGGCAGCAACAACAACATCTTTATCCACCACCACCAGAACAAGCTAGTGGTAGTGGATTAGGGGTTGGACCCAGTAGCCACCGCCACCACCGGTTTGACGGCTCTAATAATGAGCCGTCAAGATCTGGTCGTGGTGGTGGTGATAGGGTGATAATGATGAGGAGTGGTGTGGGGGGTCTAAGTTGTCAAGATTGTGGGAATCAAGCTAAGAAAGATTGCTTACATATGAGATGTAGGTCTTGTTGTAAAAGCCGAGGATTTAATTGTCCAACTCATGTTAAAAGCACTTGGATTCCTGCTGCTAAAAGAAGGGAAAAACAACAATTGTTACAACAGCAACCTCAACAATTACAACAACAAGATAACCCACAAATCAGCCAGCAAACTAATGAAAGAGAGAATGCCAAAAGGCTTAGAGAAAATCCAAATCCATCAGGTACATTTTGTTATATGCCTACTTTAACCTTGCTCATTTAAAATCAATTATTTTTTGACTTGTCTACAATTTCTATATATTTATCTTGAATTATTTTAAGTGGGATATATCTTAATAAAGAAGGGGGAAAAAAAAAAGGCAATTTCTATGAAGTTTATGGTTGATTGTCTTTGTGATTATTGGTCAGCAATTTCAGCATTACAGAATGGAATGTCCTTAAACGATTGCGTGTGATGAAATAGTTTTTCTCTTTTTGAAGAAATCAATGTTTCTTGGTCTGTCTGACAAAAGATTGACTGTGAAAAACGCTGTACATTTCTTTTTCTTTCTGAAATTTGTGTGATTGAGAACCGTGTAGAATTGTAAATGGTGGAAACGTGCATTTTAATTTTGGATTTAAGATCTATTCTTTCTTTCCTTTTTTTCCTTCCTTTTTTTTTTGTAATTCATTGCACCTTGACTAACCGGAAGTTTTTGGTAATCTATCTAATAATGGGAAGTTTTTGCGTAGTGTGTATCTACGTAGTTACACACTATGTGACACACTTCTGTCCACACGATTTCATTCTGCACTTAAACTGTGTGGTTCTGATCGTGTCACTTCACATGTACCTACGTAGGTACGTACTACCCAAAAATTTCACCTAATACTACTAACTCCGGTAAAAAATATAAGTCATTCTGCATTTTTCTACTTGTCCCATAATATAAGTCATTCTACATTACCAATGCAACATTTATTGCTCTTTCTCTATCTTATCCCTAATTTATTATGAATTGAACAACTTTTCATTACTTAATAACTATTGCATTAATGATAGTCGAGGGGTATTTTAGACATTAACCTTCAAATTAATGACATTCAACCAATTCTTTAATCTGTGTGAAAACTCTTATGATGACTTATATTTTGGACCGGAGGTAGTACTTCATTAGGTTGTAAGGTATCTAGAAGATAACAAAACATCACAAGGGTAGCAACGTAGCAAACGTCTCGTACTTATAATGCTTAGGTACCTTCTGAAATGTAAATTAAACTGTGAGTAAGGAGTGTTTAAGTCGTTTTTGTATAACACAATTTTTTTTAAAATAAAAGTATTACTATAGTTAAACCTCGATAAATGAATGTCATCGGGATCGGGAAAAAATATTCGTTGAGCAAGGTTATTCATTTATCGAACGTTATTTTAAGTCATTTTGCCCAATTCGGGACCGGATAAAATTATTCATTTGACGAGGTTATTCATTTATCGAATATTCATTTATCGAGTTTTAACCGTATATCAACTGTTAATTTTCTTCTTCGACAGACAATAAGTACACGTTAATCTACGTTTTAATTTTACAAAAAATATCTTGATTTATATAAATCAACCATTCACGCTCACCAAGGAAACACCATACAATCTGTTGCATAAGTTTTTTACCGAGAATTCTATGTGCCATAGAGAGTATATATTCATAAAGAATTATACTCCGGCTTAAATCTCTTCTTATTTATCTGACACAGATGTTAAAATAAAAAAATGTTTTTCAAATTTGTCGAGGTTCTTATTCATTGTCTTTTTCTTAACTCTTTCTATATTTATTAACTGATGGGATTTCAAAAGATAGTGTATTAATTATATTTAAAAGGTTTTATAGTCATTTTGATCTTAAAGAGGAACCATTAAGTCTCATCCTGAATTTGTGTTTTAACAAGTGTCACTTAAATAGAGAAAGTATAAAAAAGAGAACTATCTGTGAAATACATTAAATTCTTTTTGGGGTTTTTTTTATTGAAAAGAAAAGGAATGGACAGGTGATTTTTATTATATTCGGAGAATTGATGGGAATCAAACCATTATTCTTTGCGTAGAAAATATAGGCCAAAACCATATAAGAGGAGGGACATCATCCCAAGCAATATAAGAGGAGAGGTCGGATCCCCAAAACTAGGTTGTAAGGGGTGAGAAAAATTCATCTCTTAATACGGTGAGTGAAACAATCACGAGTATCCAATGTATAGCATACTATAACACGCTCCCTCAAATGTTACACCAAAACCTAATTAACCATATAAGAGGAGGGACTTCATCTCCAAAACCTAGGTTGTGAGAGGTGAGGAAAGTCAATCTCTTAATATGATGGGTGAAACAATCACAAATATCCAATGTACGTAGGACACTTTAAAACGTCTCCTCAAAGTGTGGGTCCCAAAACCTAGGTTGTGGGGGGTGAGGGAAGTAAATATCTTAATATGGTGAGTGAAACAATCACAAGTACCTAATATGAAACACTTTAACACGCATCTTTATGTGTGGACTTATAATTAAATAGTCCGGACTACTATAATGCCAACAAAGAGGCCAACGCTTGCATAATGAAAGAAAAAATCTACCCCCAGACCATATAAGAGGAATGACCTAATCCAGATTGTAAGGTGAGAAAAGCTCATCTAGTAAAATGATGAGCGAAACAATGATATGTAGGACATTTAAACACTTACCATGAAGTGTAACGGTCTATATATACCACCATACCAAGTCTGATTCACAAATTCTTTTTGAGTTTTCTATATACCAATGAGATTTCTTTGTGGTATCCTTTATTGTCATTTTATGAAGAAATTTTAATGAATATCTTAAGTAAGAAACTGCTGTATTTGTCATTTTCCTTTTAGACACAACAAAATGATATAATATGTTTTGCACCGGCCCCTCATTTACCGTTGAGTCATACATCATAATCAATAATGTAAGATACGTTTTATTTTTATTTTTTTGTTTTATTGCGGAGGCAGCATTACCCTTGTAGTATATTATTCATTTAATACAAAATTCCAATTGTAAAGGTTTTGCCAGTTTCATGTTTTAGGGTTAGCTGTCGGACAATTTCCGGCAGAAGTGAGCTCACCAGCTGTTTTCCGCTGCGTTCGGGTCAGCTCCATTGACGACAATGAAGATCAATGCGCATATCAGACAACTGTTAACATAGGAGGACATGTATTCAAAGGCATTCTATATGATCAAGGACTTGATGGTACTTACATTGCCACCGAAAGCTCGTCAGGTTGCGGCAGTGGCAGCACCACCGGTGTTCATCAGCACTTGAATCTGATAGCCGGAACTGCTGCTACTGCCGCCGCCGCCACCGGAACATCTGCCCCCACTGTCGCCGGAAGCAGTGGAGGCGGTGCTGCGTTTTTTGACCCGACAACATTTCCGGCTCCTCCTTATATGGCTGGTACGCAATTCTTCCCGCCACCTAGATCTTGACAGAAGATTTTTGCTCCCTTTGGAGTTTCATTGTTAGTGTTAAAATTTTCATTACAAGTGACATAACACATTCTTATGTTGTTCATAATGATTTTAAATTGTTTTCAAAAAAAGATAATGATTTTGAATCAATTGATGTGGATCCACCGTAATAAATTGTGTAATTTTTTTTGTTTTGTTTTAGACATCTATGATAAATCGATCTGTAATGACATAGCATTTTCTGATCGTACGTTGAATCAACATTTTACATCCATTGATCTTAATCAAGGGGAGGAAATGTAGCTCTTATATATGGCTTACTTCTAGTTCAAATTTGCTCAGGTGCAGTGTTTACGGTGCTAGCAACTGTATTTTAGGATACAATGGTGTTATTTTATTAATGTGATAACAGTTTAAACTTTGAACATACGATGGGCTCTCTTCTGATGCTTGAAACTTGTATATATTGTATGTATGTGAATGTTGTTGGGTTTATTATTTGTATTCCACTGATTCTAGCTACCGATGTATCACATCTACCGGTGCATCACACTTAAGACATAAAATCAATCATAAGAAAGTCGATTCTTAAGTCAAGAATCGACTTTTTAAAGATCGTTTTGATGTGATGTAAAAACAGTATAATGTATCGGTAGAATCGCAGTACGTGGTGAAAAAAGACCCTCGTCCCATTGTAGTTTTTTTTTTTTTCAGTTGATCAAAGAAAACCTATTCCATGACCACTTAAATGGTCACTATATATCTTACACTTAAAGCTACTACAAACAACCGAGTAGCTTGGCTTAAGTGGTAAATAACTTGAGAATGCCTAGAGAGGTGACCAGTTCGATTCTCCTCTGAGGCGTCATGTTGAAAGAGTTATTGGTCAGGCCTTATCCCTGAGTATGAGTCAGATTCTGTAGACACGACACGGGCTGAGCTCCGGATTCCGGATTAGTAGGACCAGGTGTTCCGGATACGGGAGGCTTCAAAAAAAAAAAAAAAAAAAAACTACCACAAACACATAAGGCCACTAATAATATTTTATGACCACTTTATAAAATAATAATTACCATTTTCCAATAACAACATTGTCGTCTTTTAACCTCTCTAGTAAGAAAACTCTTCTTTTTGTCCTTATGAGTGTTTTCTCTCCACTCCTTCTGCGTTATTGTGTGTGTTTCTTTGGTAGACTTTAGATCTCACTTTCTGGTTGGTTATTATGTTGTTTGTACATTAATTAATAGGGGCACTGGTTTATAAATATAAAAAAGGGAGGGAAAATAAGAATCAGAACAGTGAAAATATAAAATGGATGATAAGGACAATCCACTGTTTGCTATAGTGGAACTGACCTCAAATCTAATGTTTCACTATCATAGTGGAATAAAGACGTGTCTTTTTTACTTGAAAAAAAATTTCAATACCCTCATTGCATATTTCTAGGTTCAAATTGTCTTTTTTTAACAATAAACCCTAATTAATAATCCCGCCGTTCCAAAATAACCGATTCAGTTGCTAAAATGTTTTGTTTCATTTTATGTGAGACTGTACAATTTCCAATGCAATATTTATTGTGTTTTTATCTGATTTATTCTTATTTATTATTGTAGGAGATATAGAAAAGAATATCACATATATCCAAGGACATTCTAATCATTTAATTGAAAAGTTAATGCATTAACTCACATCCTTAATATGTGTGATTTAGCAACTGCCTCAGACAAATTAAAACAGATGAAGTTCGTTTTTTTATTTTTATTTTATTCAAATATTAAATTTTACTTAAAATGTTTAATTAAGTCAAATCTTTCCCTCAAAATATATGTCATTATAGGTGGATATCTTTTCCCAAAATAAGTGTATGATTTCAAAAGTTATTTTCCTATGTTCTACCAAAAGTAACCTTCTTTACTATCATGATAAAAGAGAAAAATGAGTTGTTGAAATGAAAGAGGAAAAAAGTAAGTGGCAGGGCACTCCCAGCATCCCAGAAGAGGCTATAAATTTTATCCCTAAAATAATATAAAATAATACATATCTTTATTTTACAACATCTTAATTCAAAAACCTCTACAACAGCATCTCTATCCTTATCCCTATAACATTCCAAATAATATTAAATAATACATATTCTACCTCACAACCCTATTTATACACATTAAATATTTATTATTTCACTCCAGCAGCATCCTTATCCCTATTCCTATAATTTTTAACAATTAAATATGTTTAGGACAGTGAATAGTGCATCCCCACAAGTAGGGATGCACTGTTCATATCCCTAAAAATAAACAGGGATAGGAACTCTGCTGTAGGAGCTATTTGAGGCAAAACTCTATTTTTTATCTTCATTTTAGGGATAGAGCACCGTATATGACTTCTGCTGGGAGTGACCTTAGGCAGCCAAGTCCTTTTTTAGTTTTTTTTAATATCCGTGTAAATTGCTAGAGCAAGAGAAGTACAGCCTTCGTGCAAAAATATATTTTCGTTAAGTTTTTTGAATTCGTCTTATAATATAAGTTTATTTAGAATATTAATGGAGCATTTATTATATTTTTTTATCTATAATTTATTATATATTCACATATTTTACAATCATTACATTAATAAGAGTCAAAGGGTATTTTAGAATCTTATCATTAAAATTAATGACATTTAACCAATTTTTAATCTGTATAAAATGATTTTGGTGCGGAGGTAGTATCATGTTGAATGAAGTGATGGCGTGAATGTTGTGTTTTATTAAAAAAAAAAAAAAAACATGATTAATTTAAACAGACAATTTTTCTCAATTTTTTTTGTCAGACAATTAAATAATTGGATAGGGAATTACCAGTACCACAACAATTGGTAATGTCATGTCCATAACAAAATAGACACAACACATCTTAGATTATGAATTTATGATGCATGACTCATTGATGGACGAGCATCATAATCAATGATATAAGATGTGTTGTGTCTATTTTGTTATGATAATTTTCTTATGTACATAGTATCTTTCACAACAATGTATCATAAGAATTGACAACACATTTTTGCATATTTGATCAAGATTTAACACTATCATAATCAATGGTGCGAAAAAATGTTATGTTATTCATTATTATACAACCATTTTGATAGTAAAATCACTCAGCTAGATATTACTCATCAAAAATCTCCTAAGTAAATTTTTTCTAGGAAAATACTACGACCACAACCAAAAGGACATAATCATAACACAATATATATAATGTGTGTTAAAATATTTCATATCCGAAAAGAAAAATAACAATATATATATATATATATATATATATATATATATATATATATATATATATATATATATATATATACCATTGATTATTGTGTTGTTGGTTATATGATTTTGGTTGTGGTTGTTACCTTGCTCAATGTTCCCTTCTCATTTTGCAAGTTGGTATTCTACTTGGCATAGTTTAATTGCTTAATACCCATATTTTCTTCCTTCCTTTAAGGGAGTCCAGCCATGCATGATGATTCCTTGTTTGAAAAAGATGCACCAGTCTTTTTCAAGTTTCAACCCCTCACACGGTCACACCCCTCCCTATCCCCTGTATTTCCCTTCCTTTCGTTTTCCCTCATTTTTTCAGGGTGAGGGAAAACAAAAATAATGGAAGAGGGAGGGGAGTTTGAGAGAGAGTTTCTTGAGGGGAATGCTATAAAAATGTAAATGCAGTTTAAAGTTTATTTAATGTGATAGGAAACAGGCATTGTGAATTGATCTAGGGCAGTGACGAACGCATGATCTTGGGTAAGGAGGGACAATAAAATTTTATAAGAGTCAAATAAAAAATTAAAAGGGGCAAACAAATATTTTAGAACATATATTAATAGATTTTTTTCAGATCAAGGAAGACAGTTAACCTCATTGGTTCTACGTAGGTCCGACACTGTCTAGAGGCTAAATCCACAAATCGAGTTATCGCATGAAATTTCTAATAGAATTTAGTCATTCACGTGAATCAATTAAATAAATGCGGAGAATAAGAGACCATATAGCCCGTGTGGGGAATTAAAGTTTGCAGAATACGTGATGATCTCCACAACAAAATCACCCAATTAAATAATAAGAGGCTAAAGTTTGAATGTGATGATGTACATAAGATTTGTTCACAGTAAAGTGTGATATGAAGAATAATTAAAGATGGAGACAATGACAAGACCTCTTGTCATTCACACAGTTATTATAATACAACATTTTTTTTAATAAACAAATTTTATTAAAGGCCGAAAAAAATTCTTACAATATCGTATTGTGACAATCCTTTTTATTGTAAAATACGTAAGCGAAGTATGATCATGCATGTCTCCTTAAAATCTTTCTATTTTGTACGTAAAGTGGTGACGGATCAGGAATTTTATTAGAGCGATCTGATTTTTTTTCAAAGTAATTTTTTTTTCTCAGGATTCGAAACATTTTTTTATAGATAAGAAGTAGAGTTTTTTCATTTTTAATGGTGTCCGTAGACCCAAATTAATATATGCTGCATCCGCCTATGCCGTAAAGTCTAAAACAAGGTCCATGTAGTGAATGTTGTGAGTATAGTGTGACTTCCATGAACCAACTCGGTGCCTAGTCATTGCAGTTCGTACTCCACGCTTGTATGTGAATAGTTGTGCAATTGCCGAATCCAATAAGAAGGATTGTCAATGTCAGAGCCGAAAAGAAATTTTACAGTGACCGATTTATAGGTGATACCGATTAAAGATATGAGATATGTATAGTTTACCCTGATACATCACTACTATATGTCAATTATTCATCTAGTATTACCCGAAAATACGTGTTGTATAATGCTCGTTGATGATGATTAGATGTCATCATCCCTTAAAGGAATGTTTCTACATCATTTAGTGGTGACACTAATGAAGGTTAACATCCATGAACCAAAAGGGGATTGGAATTTAACTTATTGGTTAAAGTGGCATTGTTATTTTACTATACACATAATATATAATATATGGTTGGAATGGATTCTTTATTAGAGTGTGAAAATGATCTAACTAAAGATTAGAATGAGTTCTCAAAAAAAAAAAAAAAAGATTAGAATGATGAGTAAAAGTAAGTGGTTGGAAATGGAATCCACTCACTTTCATTGGCACAATACCCCACTCCTTAAGCTTATTATTTAATGTTTTTTTTTTTAAGGCTAATTAGTTGTAGGTAAAATTCTTACCTTTGTAACTTTGTTAGGGTTCATACCTATTTTGGCAAAATGCTATAGGAAATTATTCTTCTTTAACTTTTAAGCCTTCGTCTATGAAGACATCTATACTCATTGAATTGTTGTACTGTTTCATGAATTCTAAATTTTTATGTTAGACTTATCTCCATATTTTTCCAAGTTTCTCTAAATTATATTACATATTATTGTTAAAAGGGGCAATCTAGAAATAGAAATTTGTTTCCCTAATAAATCAAAATATGTATTTTATCTAGTGGAAAAAATTTATGGTAAAAAGGACAAGCCGGAAAAGGTGAGCTAATCAAAACTCCAATCTAGTCCATTACTCTCTTTGTAATGCAATGCTTTTTCATCCCTAAGAGCAGACGTGATAGATTAGGTTGAATAACAAACTGATTGTCATTAAGAAATAATATGAGTACAATAGATTTATATAGGGAGCCAACAAGGCTATAAACGTAAATATAAATAATATAAAATAATATCATCTAATACGCCCCCTCAAGCGGACGGAGCTGAGCGAAGGCCAAGCTTGGAAACGAAAGCAGAAAATGATAACCGCGGCAATGGCTTGGTAAGAACATCCGCCAACTGGTCTGCAGCAGCTACACGAGCAACACGGACAAGACCTCGCTCAACATGCTCACGAATAAAGTGATAGTCAATAGCCACGTGTTTCATTCGTGAGTGGAATACCGGATTGGCACTTAGACGAAGAGCACCCAGATTGTCACAGAAAATCACTGGTGTGGAACAAACCGAAAAACCGAGATCGGCAAGCAGATAGGTCAGCCAGGCAATCTCTGCCGCCGTATCCGCAACGCACCTGTATTCAGCTTCGGTGGAAGAACGAGAAACTGAATGTTGCTTCTTGGAACTCCAAGAAATAGCATTTCTGCCCAAGAAGACAATGTAAGCAGAAGTGGAAGTGTAGCCAGGCACATACGCAGAGGACACTGGATCACGATAGCCATCTTCCTTGTTACCCGCCTAATCAGAATCGGAGAAAGCATGTAAGGCCAGAGTCGAATCCCGATATAACTGCAAACCCATAGTGGAGGTGCCAGACAAATAACGCAAAAGACGCTTGACCAAAGCATCCAATGATACTCGTCGGGGCATGCATAAAGCGCGAGAGCTTATTAACGACAAGAACCGAATATCAACTCTCGTAAAGCACAAGTCGGATGGCACCCAAAATCTGACGATACTGAGTCGGATCGGAATAAGCAGGAGAAACAAGGGGATCACCTGAAAAAGCATCGGTTGGCATAGGCGTGGGAACTGCCTTAGATTCCTCCATGTGAACCTGAGACAGCAACTCACGCGTGTACCTGGTCTGAGTAAGCAACATACCCATGGTAGAATGAGTAACCTCAACTCCCAAAAAATACGATAGAGGGCCGAGGTCCTTAATGGAGAACCGGGAACCCAGCTGATCTATAATACTCTGAACCTGCTCACCGGAGCTACCTGTTACAATTATGTCATCGACATACACCAAGATAATAGTAATACTGGTAGGCATGCGACAAACAAAAAGCGACGGATCAGCCACAGAGTTGACAAAACCCATAGTAAGAACAAAGGACTTAAGCTCATGGTACCAGGCCCGAGGTGCCTGCTTGAGACCATAAATTGCCTTGCGAAGTTTACACACAAAAGTGGGTTTTGTGGCATCCTCAAACCCGGGTGGTTGAGACATATAAACGTCTTCAGCTAGAGTTCCCTGCAGAAAGGCGTTATTGACATCGAGTTGGCGAAGAGACCAACCTAAGGAAACCGCAATACTGAGAACAAGACGGATCGTAGCAGGTTTAACAACAGGACTAAACGTTTCGAAGTAATCCAAACCAGGACGCTGTGTAAACCCTTTAGCAACCAATCGAGCTTTGTACTTATCAATCGAGCCATCCGGTTTCCTCTTAATTCGGAAAACCCACTTGCAGCCAACTATATTCAATCCAGCAGCGGGGGGAACTAAGGACCACGTGTCATTGCGAAGAAGCGCACTATACTCATCAGACATGGCAACACACCACTGCGGGCACTGCAAGGCCTGATTAAGGGTTGAGGGTTCTGTTTCAAGGTAGCGATTGTGAAGTTGAGCTTGCAGGTTAAAGAGTTGGCGAGGTTTGTAGATTTGGTTTTGAGAGCGAGTGGTCATGGGATGTTGAGACGGAGGTGGAGGAGGGGGTGGCGGTGGAGGAGGTGGGGAAGAGCTCGAAGAAGGTGGGGTGGGAGTGGGAGAAGAATTAGAATCATTGCGAGAGGTAGAAGAGGAAGAAACAGGAGAAGGAGAGGAGGGGGGATTTCGGGTGGTGCATAAATGCCCTCGGGTGGGCTGTGGGCCGAGGGGGGTGGGTGAGGAATAGGGACAGCCGTGGGTTCATAGGAAGTAGGGGGTAGAAGAGCACTTAACGGAGGTAAGGAGGACTCAGAAGCGATGCTAGCAAAGGGAAAAATATCTTCCACAAACCGAACATCGCGCGAAACATACATTTGAGACTCGGCGATGTCATAACAGAGATAAGCACTTTGTGTGAGGGCATAACCAAGGAAAACGCAAGGTTTGGAGGTAGGCGCAAGTTTGTGGGGTGTATATGGTTTAAGCCACGGATAGCAAAGGCAACCAAAGACTCGAAGCTTAGAGTAGTTGGGGGGCTTAGAGAGAAGTTTGAGATGTGGTGAAAGCATATCAAGATTTTTTGTTGGCATTCTGTTAATGAGGTAGACCGCGGAACTAACAGCATAAGACCAATAGGTAATCGGCATATGGGCATGGGCAAGGAGAGTTAGGGTTGTTTCAGCTATATGCAAGTGTCGGCGTTCAGAAATGCCATTGTGTTGCGGCGTGTAGGTGGGAGAAGTAAAATGAGAAATGCCATGATCCGAGAGAAAAGGACGTAACTTGATGTACTCAGTGCCATTATCAGAGTAGAGAGTTTTGATAGAGGCATCTAACAAATTTTCGACATAGTGCTTGAATTTTATGAAGGTAGTATATACGTCAGATTTACAGGCAAGAGGATATATCCACATATATCGAGTAAAATGATCAACAAACAGAACATAATATTTAAAATTGTCAACTGAATAAACAGGGGACGACCAAACGTCAGAATAAATAACCTCCAAGGGTTGAGAAGTACATAAGGTGGAATCCGAAAAGGGGAGCCTATGGCTCTTATTACAAAGACAAGAATCACAATAAGAATGCGAAATAGTAGATAATTCTAAAAAATTATTTTTTGCAAGATTTTGGATAACTGGAAAAGTAGGATGGCCGCAGCGGAGATGCCAAGTAGGCTGCAGAAGCTTTGGAAGCAGAGAAGGCAAAGAGAGCTGTGGAAGACCACAGATAGGCTCCATCACTGACTTGTCCTTGGTGCAGGCATTTGCTCGTCTTCAAATCCTTCACCAAAAACGAATCAGGTAAGAATTCAATATATACAGAATTGTCCTGGCAAAACCTTTGGACAGACAGTAAATTACGAGAAAGAGAAGGTACACAAAGCACTTGATTTAATTTGAAAGAGTTGAGAGAGGTAGAGCCAATGTGTGTGATAGCCAAAGAGCTACCATCACCAATGACTATACGATCCGTACCTTGGTAAGGGGAGTGAAGAGAGAGCAAGTTGAGTTCCTGTGTCATGTGGTGAGAGGCACCACTATCAAGCATCCAGGGAGCAGAAGGATCAGAGTACTGCACAGGGTAACCGGAAGAAGCATTCTGAGCAACAAAGGCGTGGGGGGGCTGTGGAGACCGAGAGTTGCCTTGGTTGCGGGGTGGACGGGGAAGATTGTTGTAGAGTGGATAAGTGGTGCAACGAGTAGCAACATGACCTTGGACACCACAGAGTTGGCAGAAGCCCTGATAGCCTTTGGAATTACGAGCAGTGGTAGACTTGGAGGAGTTGTTGGGGGAAGGGGAAGGCTGTTGGGGTCTCGGGTAGGGGGGGGAGCTTGCGGCAGGATGGGTGAGGGAGGCCGAGCCGTGTGTGGATAGGGAGAATAGGACATATTGGGGGAAACATGCATGGGACGGGGTTGTTGGTAGGCAGGGAAAGCAGTATACGCAGGGGGTGCAACAGACTGACTTTGGACAAGCGACGCTTCATGCATTAGCAACTTTTCATGTAACAATGGCATAGAAATAGTATCATCACGAGCCTGAATGGCACTTACAAGATCCTTATATTCACTACCAAGATTTTTCAAAATTATCTCAACAAGTTCATCATCAGGCACTCTAGCATCTAGAGACGCCAGATCATCCGCAACAGTTTTAATGGCAGTGAAATATTGAGAGATTGACATTGTACCTTTAGCAATAGAGTGTAAACGCAGTCTGAGATGTCGTATACGACCCTTACTCGTTTCCCATACGTATCAAGAAGCGTATCCCAAGCTTGTTTCGAATTGGTCGTGTCGGAATCGTGGCCATAAATTCCTTGTCAACCGAACCCAAAATCAAATTGTGTATCAATGCATCTTGTTGTATCCAGTGCAAGTGGGCCGAATTTTGTACTACATCACCAGCCGCAGATGTAAGGGTTGGTGGCGGCTTGGGTATATCACCTGTCACATAACCAATAAGACCATGTCCTATGAGCAAGGTGGTCAACTGAAGCTTCCAAGCCGTAAAATTTTTGCCATCGAGTTTGGTAGGAGCATTGACGGCCGGATTAAGAGAAACAACAGCGGTAGGGGCTGAAGGAGAAGCAGCCGGAGCAGCGGCTGAGGTGGCGGAAGAGGACGAGTGGGTGGTGGAAGCCACGGTGGTCGCCATAGCGGCTGTTTTTTTGTTTTTGCGGCCGGCGGCAATGAAGCCCTAGCGGCGGCTAGAAGAATGCGATTAGAAAGAAAATTTTAGGGATCAATGCTCTGATACCATGATAGATTAGGTTGAATAACAAACTGATTGTCATTAAGAAATAATATGAGTACAATAGATTTATATAGGGAGCCAACAAGGCTATAAACGTAAATATAAATAATATAAAATAATATCATCTAATAAGACGTAATAAGGGCATTGTAAACTACTTCAAGTCTGACAAATAATATTTGGATTTTTTTCTTAGACTAAAATTAAAGTAATAGTGTAATTCTAGGCTGCATTTTCAACAAGTGGGTCAATGCAGATGCCAAATGTAGCATCATGTATTCCCTCTTTTTTGTCACATCAAGCAAATTTACGGGTGGGATTATTAATATTTTATTGGATGGGTAATAATAGACTCACCCATACAACTATTCCACATTTCTCTTCCAATAAAATTATGCCACATCAACAATTTTGACATAGTCCGTGGGTCCTTTACATACGACCACTGCGGTTGCTCTAATAAGAAAATCACAAATGATATTCTGAATATGACAAAGAATTCTCGGTGGAAAAATACTACTACCTCCGTCCCATAAAAAATCTTCATTTTTCTAAAATAAATTGTCCCATAAAAAATGTTTATTTAGAAAATCAATACATCATTCAATGTTTTTTTACCAAACATACCTCTATCATAACATTTAATATTTATATATCAATTTCATATTCCAAAAGAGCATTTATTATTTGATAGGGTATATATGTCTATCATTATTTAAAATACAACACATTAATTGTTTTCTTAATATGTGTGCACCACAACAAATTGACACTTTTTATGTGACGGAGGTAGTACTACCTTCATCCCAAAATATAAGCCACCCTAGAGGTTTTTACACAGATTAAGAAAGTGGTTGAATGTCACAAATTTAAAGATTAATATCTAAAATGCCCTTTGGGTATCATAAACGTAATAGTTATCAAGTAATAAAAAACGGTTGAATTTTTTTGAAATAGTAGAGATAAAAAAAGGGGTTGTTTCGTCTCATCCCGCCCCCGAATACCGTCATTGCTTCTTCTCCGGTAAAAGAAGTTTAATTTATAATAAATTAAGGGTAAGATGGAAAAAATGTACTCCCTCTGTTTTTTTAACTGTCAGAGAAAGTAGAATCACACAGATTAAGAATGTGATTAATGTGTCTGAAATAGAGTGTAAAATAACAAAATTACCTTTCATTCCTTGTTCATGGAAAACTGTACCAAATTTTGGGTTATTGAAATGAAGGGTAAAGGAGGAACAAAAATAATAAATTCTGCATTGGTAATGTAAAATGACAAATAAATAAAAACAAAATAAATTTTGGAAAGTGATAGCTAAAAAAACGGAGGGAAAAATAAATATTGCATTGGTAATGTAGAATGACTTATATTATAGGACAAATCTAAAAATGTATTGTGACTTATATTTTGGGACGGATGTAGTATGAGGGATCGATATATTGTTTGGAAATCATTGGATAATAACTGTCTTCCTAAAATCAATGTGGTTTGGGCTTTGGGGACATGAAAGTTTCGTTTGTTTTTTGTTGGAGTTTATTTTGGAGGTTTTTTGTATGCTGCTGGATAATAAAATATAATAAGAATAATTGAAGTAATGATTAGAAAATTAATTTTTTTTTGAAACTTGTGTAGATAAATAAATGATTGGTGAGAGAAATTTAAATAAAATGTAGATAAAGTGAAATGGTGAAAGATAATTTAATTTTTTTTTATTTGTAGTTAAAATAATGATTGGTGAGAGAATTGTACGAAATAATTGATGAAGTGATATAAAAAAATTTCAAAAAAGACTCCAACGAAAACAAACGCAAGCGAACCTTTTCAGTGATGCTCTTCTCGCCCAGAATTGTCTTCCTAAAATCAATTATCAATACAGATTAATAAAAATGAATAAACGGATCAGTTTCACATATATGTGTAGCTAAAAAAATTACAACTGTAATTATTTTTTAACGGGTCGGATGATCGACCCATTTCTTACGAGGTGAAGCTGCCACTGCAACCAACCTTCAAGATCTCCACTCCTAATCCCCCGCTCCTCGCGAAGTTATTGGGTGCACCCGCCATATGTGGAGTGCACCATGTGGCAAACTGTGGACCTTTTATTTTTAAACTGAATTCAAATTGTGGGGTTCAATTTGTTTAACTGTCAATTCGGTGTATGTGGATATAACACACAAAAATTTCCCCCCTCCCCATATACACTACCATTACCAAAGTCTCACACCTTATAAATCAAGTTGGCTTCTCCTAGGATCTTGAAAAGATCAATCAATTATTTCTTCCTCATGACAGTGATACCGATAGCATTGTAAAATTTCCTTTGTAAACATACCATTGGTCATATCTCAATCACCAGACAAAATCATTTGGCACCCCTCAAACTAGGGAAATACTTGTGTGGTGTCTCCAGTTTCATTATATATTTAAACTACGTAGTTCTGATCGTTTCATTAGTCACTTCACCTCAAAAAACACTCTCCACACAAGTATTTCCCCTCAAACCATGGCACCTATATACTGTCAAATTGTGTTGGGAGAGATTGCCACACTCTTGAATGTATAAGGAAATATAGTAGTGTCTTTACTGATACCGATTGGTATTAGTAGAATGGTAAACGTTTGATCCTAACATGGTATCAGAGCCAGAGGTCATTAGATCGAAACCTTGTGTGAACATTATTTTCACAATTATATTGTGAAAGTGTTGGAAGAGATTGCCCACACTTGAGGTGGGGTGTTGGGAGAGATTGTTGAAATAGTGTCCTAAACCCAATCGGGTTAGACCGGATCCGACCGGGTCGGATCATTTATACTATATCTTTATGATTATACATATAATAAATGGATTTTCTGTTGTCATACATTTGTTCTTTTAAAAAACCAATTATGAATTGTTATATGATAACATCCTTAGTATTAAACTGTGATAGAAAAACCATGATAGGCGATTATGGTTGATGAGATCTCTAATCACTTTAATAAGTTTGATACTTAAATGTCTCTAGGCTGATGTACTATTAAACAGGGCATTGATAGTACAAACATGTTAGCACGTATCAGATGTCTTCTGTCTTTAAGGGCATGGATAGATCTCGTTTATCGAAGTGTAGAGACACTTGGACTGTACGTGGACGTGTATTAGAGAATGCGTACGTTAGACTGACCCACTTACACTGTTAAGTGTCACAATATGTGACAGTTGTGTAATTATCCTTAGGACCGGAGTCTACATGGCATCACGGTGTGGATTATCATGATTTGACACTATTGAGGTTTCCCCTAGCCATAGGGCGATCATGTGGTAGTGATTGGGTGTGATACTGAAGCATGCGGAGCATACATGTTTGGTCGTCCGGAATCGCGTACCCTATCAGTATGGGTGAATATCCGAAGTGCCTTCTTATAAGGAATGTCTTAATCTCGTGAATCTTTGCATAGCGGGAGTAAATGAGTTACTTCGAGAGAGCATGATATCCAGATTATAAGATACGGTCGTTGATGTTTGACTCTCGACGAACGACCGTATGGATATTATTAAAGCGATAGGATTTTATTTACACGGTAACTATTTCACATAAAAGGTAGTAGTCATTGCATTTGACTCTTCCGATGATTGGGGGTCACGGTGTGTTGCTAGACGCTATCCCGTGATCTTTAGGCATAAAGGGCATTTTCGTAATTTGCACTATGTGTCTACGGCCAACATATTCGGAAGCCTATCGGGTCACACATAAGAAAATCTAGCCGGATTAAAATGCGGTTATAGTGATAACCAAATAAGGAAAGTTTTATCTCGATTATAAAGAGTTATAGTGGTAAATTAATATTGTGGTATTTATTTATTATGAATAAATTAAATACAAGATATTAATAGTATTATATTAATTAAAGAATATTCTGGATGCCAATTTGTTGGCTAAAGGTGGCGCAATTTGTGTGTGTATAAGATACACATATTGGACTTAATTAGGCAAATAGGACACCAATGAATCTTATTTGGTTATAAGGACACAAAATTAATACATAGACCAATCTATACTCAATTAATAAAAAATTAAAAAAAAGGCACCGCTGAAGGAGGTAACGTGTTGTTTTGTTGTTTTAGCATCATATTCAGGATGTTAACATGCTAATTGTTTTGTTTTGTTTTTTAGTCTTTTCTGGATGCTAAAACATTTTTTTTTCTAGATCTAGACGCTGTGACGGTTTTTTTTCTTTTCCGGTGACCACCACGATGAATTGACTACCCCGATGCAACGACCACCTCGATGCAGAGACACCGCGACGCAAAGACACCACGATCAAATGACACCGCATTGCAGAGACACCGTGATATTATGAAATTTGACGATGCGAAGACACCACGATGCAGAGACGCCGTGATGCAGAGACACCTCGATGCACTAACAAACACAATGCAGTGACCACCCCCGATGCAGAGACACCATGATGCAGTGACCACCCCCGATGCAGAGACACCGCGATGAAGAGACGCCTCGATGAAGTGACACCATGATGCATTGACCACCCCAGATCCATTAACCACCGCGATGCAGTGGCCACCCCCGGTGCAGTGACCACCCCCGATGTAGAGACACCGCGAAACAGTGACCACCCCGATGCAGTGACCACCCTCGATGCAGAGACACCACGATGCAGTGACCACCCCCGATGTAGAGACACGGCGATGCATTCACCACCCAATGCATTCACCACCGCGATGCAGTGACCATCCCGATGTAGTGACCACCTCCAATGCAGTGACCATCACGATACATTTACCACTGCGATGCATTGACCACCCCCGATCCATTGACCACCGCGATGCCGTGGACACCCCCGATGCAGTGACCACCCCCGATACAGAGACAACGCGATAAAGTGATACCGTGATGCATTAACAACCGCGATGCAGTGACATCGCGATGCATTGACACCGCGATGCATTGACCACTGTTAGACGAGTCGAGCTCGATCTTGTTATATTTTATTAAAAATTAAATGAATTCTAAGAAAATAATCGAGCTTACGAGCCGAGTCGAGCTATATCGAGTACTTAGCGAGTGGTGTTCGATCTTACCTTTTTATGGCTCGATCGAGCCCAAACTTTTTTAGTCGAGTCAAGCCCTAAAGAGTATCAACTCGACTCGGCTCGATTACACCCCTAATAAGAATGACACTACATTTATTTTATAAAGTTACAAAATTTGTGTATCAAATTGTAAATGCAACATCAATGTCACTGCATCAATTCTCTAATGAAGTGACAATGCAATACTAGCCGGCAAAAAATACAATAGAGTTCTACATGTGCATCACAATAATAACATATCAATATAAGCAAAATGTATTAACTTTCCATGGCAAAAAAACAATCTTTTTTTCCCTTAAGAAAACGACTAATTCCATAACAGAAACGAAACTACAAAGCAATGTCACAAATAATGTATATGGAGGAGAAAATGCTACACAACACATCACGTGAAATCTTCACAGTAGCTTAGCCTTAGGTGCTTTCAAATGATGAATATGTTGCCTTGTTTAAACCAATAGAACCATGCTCCTAAGCATCAATTAGTCTAGCTGCTATCAAACAAAAGAAACAAGTTGTTTTGCTTCTTTTTTTTTGAAACCTTGCCAAAAAAACATAAGGTGTAGCAGCAAAGCCTCAAGTAATCCCAGTAGCATTAGTGAAATTCCTCAACACCAAAGCAGGGAACCAACTGAGACTCTTTATTCAAGAACTTCTTTGAAGAAACATAGTTGATGACTATTGATTCACTTTCGGATGACAAACTACTCCCCTGATTTCGGATCAAGGTGTTTGATCCATCGTCTCGCAATCTTCTTCTCATTCAAACCAAATTTACCAACAATTTCTGCTCTTACATGAGCAATATCCTTGCTCATGTAGTTTGCAGGAAGATTTGGCACCATCAGCAAACAAGAAGGCAACAACAGGATTAAAAACATTGGTGCTCTTTATTCATCTGATGTTTACTTAAGCCTTTCCTTCCTAATGTATTCGATTCCTTTTTTATCTTCTTGACCTGTACATGAATGATGTCCCTTGCAATTTCAACATTGACATACATTCAACATTTACCAACATTTCCACTCCTAGAAACATCGATCACCTCCCAAAACTCCCTCCAGAATTCTCTGCTTCTATAACCTTTGTGAAGATCAATCTCACTAAAGTGGAGGGGCTACCCCCAAATGCAGAGGCCACCATGGACATCCAAAATGATGATATGCCTTTTCTCAAGGAAGCCCAAGATGGCCTTGAGTCCCCGTTGACTTCTTTCTTGGAAGAATCACTTCCAGATTGGATCATTCATGATTTTACTTCATATTGCTTACCTCCAATAGCTGCTAGGCTTGGTATTAATAAAGCCTTGTACTCAATTATCAACGCATGGTTCTTGGTATTTTCGGAACACCCGAAACATTGATACATGATAATGATCCAAGAACCAAACATGAAGATTTCATGGTTCCACCCAAATGGGTTCCATTTGAGACGAAAGTGGCGTACAAACGCTTTGAAGCCAACTGGATGTTGGGTATTCAACAACTTCTTTGAAGAAACATAGTTGATGACAATTGATTTATTGATTCACTTTCGGATGACAAACTACTCCTCTGATTTCGGACATTTGATCCATCGTCTCGCAATCTTCTTCTCATTCAAACCAAATTTACCAACAATTGCTGCTCCTACATGAGCAATATCCTAAGCCCTTCCCCGCCGGCAAAAAAAACTGACCGTACAATTATTGATTTTCCGTTCAAAACACCACACCATATAAACCCTGAAGCTAGCATTCTTGCGTATTAACAGTTTAACACAGCTCCTCTGTCCCCCAATTTAGCAGCCAGGAAAATTATAGCGAAATCGTTTCTCCTGCTATCCACCATGAAATCTCATGCTTGATCTTGCTCAGATTCTGACTCCGACTTTGAATCTGACGATTCGTGTTCTGGGTTTTCCATTTGAAGATTCAATTTAGCTGAAATCGAGCAAAGAAGTCGAAAAAATTGAGATGGAGACTGTTCTATTCTTTATTTCCTTTTACCTATGTCAAATGGGGTTTACGTTTAGTAGATCATTTGCTTCTGCTGTGAAAGGGTAATTTAGTAAAATTAAATAGAATATGTCCTTATAAGTAAGATTTAAGTGTGTCCTAAATGCTTATTAAGTGTTCAAACTAGTCCTTATAAACAAATACCCAATATTAATATATATATATATATAGATATATTATACATATATGCGTGTGTGGTGTGCATATGTGATGTGCATTGGATATTGACAATATATATTTTGAAAATATTTAATATAAGATATTGAGTATTTAATAAGATAAACCTAGAATATTTATTTTCCTTATTTTACTAGTAAAATGTTTTCTTTCTCATTAATATACTCAGAATCTTTTCTCAATCAGATTGGGACTAGTGAGGGGCGCACCACTCCCTATATAAACAAGGGGGTGTCATGCTCTTTTGAACAACACAATTCCAAGAGCTAATAGTTCTTGTGAAAATTAGAGAGCTTCTTAGAAAGAGATTAGAGAGAGAGAAAATGCCGGTCTAGCAACCAGATTTTTCTAGTAGCAATCCAATGGTGGATTCCGGCAGGTTGTTCGTGTTGACTAGCAGTAGAGGCCGAACGCTTGGGCGGCTCCGTGCATCGCTACTCTCATTAGACGGTCAAAACGTCGATCTTTTAGATCAAACAAGGTAACCACCGTCTACTAGCTTATTTGTTTTTTGCTTAAACGAAGTCAGGCCTGGTTAAAAGGAAATAAATTTATGAATTCCGCTGCGTTTCCGCGTAGGTTTCCAAACAGTAGTATCGGAGCGAGCTCTGTGCTTAAGCAATAAGCATGTTAATTTGCGTAGTAATTAATCGATAGATGAAAAATCTAGATTCACGATAACGGAAACAAAATTAATATTCGGATAGGGAGCTCGGTCGACTGGCGGCGGCTCCCCAACATGCGGCAGCCGGCGGCGCCCTTAGGGTACTGCCGTCGGTTGGTTGTGCATTGATATATCATTTGTTTAATTGTGTCATGTGGCTAACCAATGGTTCAAATAGTTTGAGCCATTGGGATGCCACATGGCATTAAAAAATAATAATGGTCTTTTCAAACTTTGTTTGGTATAGGCCTGAGCCCTTTCCAAATATTTGATTTGGAAAAATGCCTATGCCTAGGCCACTTTCAAAATTTTGATTTTGAAAAGTGCCCATGCAGTCAACCAAATTTTGTTTGAAAAGATGCCTTTTGGTTTTCCGAATTAATAAAATTAAAATTAAATGTTAATTTTGTTTTCGATTTAAATCATTTAATTAAAAAGTTAATTGATTATTTGATGTGATAAAATGCGACGCATAAGTAGCTAAATTTTAATTTGATCCTTCTCATAAGAACGTGACCTAGTTTATTTTCTGCATTATTTCATTCCCGTTAGCTCCCCCTGTGTACGACGGATGTATTTATTTTATTAGATAAAATTTATGTAACAAGATTGGAGCGGAAGAAGAAGACCAAAGAAAGAAGAAAAATAAAGATCACATTGGAGAATGGAGCATTAAAGATCCTATTGGCGGTTGCAGCTACCTTTAAATTGTGACCCACGGTTTCGTTATTTTGTGCTTGTATTTATTTTCTATGATACGATAGATGCATAACTAGGCACGATCTAGATGAATGTGTAGGATGTATGTCTATAGAGATAGATATACATGATGATACCATAATTAAATTAATTAATAGAATTAATTCAAAATTAATTAAGTGAATTAATTTACATAAATACTTCCACAACAAAAATCAAGTCAAAATATTGTCTCCCAATATTATAACTACGGTGATGAGCCCTTGTTCGTATCCAACTGATCGACCACCGCCGGTTTTTCATTATAACGTAAACCGTTATTTTGCAACCAATATCTTAAATGAGTTCAGCAGCGTATCGTAGCACATCAATAACTATATAAGGCAAATTTATGGTGTATCCCTTAGTGAAAACATTTCATTGGGAGGCAGGCCGAGCATTAGTCCCGAAGACTATGCAATAACCTATTACTGAGTATGGAATACTCTATCTCTGGTGAAATCAGAGATTTCCTCCAAATATTTTGGATAAACTTACCGGAGTCTCGAATAGTTGTCAGACAAGATGTCACTACTTCAAAAGCTCCCACTAGCTTGTACCTTTCATATGACCCCGAAGGTTGTTATAAACAAGCTATGTTACTTCTTTAAGTCTATTACCCATTCCTGATTGAAAGGAAACTTAGTCATTGTTCCTTTGAGACAGTGTTCCTTTGACTGAGAGATAAGAATCACCCTAAGCCAGTCTTTAGAACTTGTCTTTAGGGAATATGTACTAATTAATAGAATAGAAAGAAGCGTTTATTGAAATACGGAAACCATTTGCGTTTATATATTTAAGATGTGTTACTAATACATTTTCAGCAATGCTTAGTGGTTCTGACATTATCAAACAAAAGTCTGAGTCTTGGATTCGTGCTACGAATGTTATATTCATCGTCAATAAGACAAACAAATTATCCTATTGAAAATGAATACGTTTGTTCCAACGAATCCGAAAACAGAAAATGAATTTTCTGTGATACTCAAGAATTGAATCCGAGATTCATTTCCTTATATCACTCCCACTAGTCTATCTGAAATAACTGCCCGTTGTCTATTTTATTTATCGTTTAATCTAAAGCTACCTAGTTCTTCCAAAGAACTTTAGCTTTCGAGAAAATTGCTAAGGATGCATTGATCAGTGATCCGAAATCACTTTCCTTATCATCTAATTTCCAATTTATTAATTTTCCGGTTTAGCCTTAAAACTACTTAGTTTAGATGACTAACACGTATAAACATTCTTTCCCATTCTCGACTTTCCTTTTCTCGACTTTCCTTAGATGGAAACAGTCTTGAACTAGCAGTTCGTTTGAGTAGACACTACTCTTGAACTGTGGGATGTTCAGTGTTACTTGCTTGGACTATCGATTTTTCTAATCGTCAAATCATAAGACCAAAGCTCCCACTAGTTTATCGGTTCCAAATACCGTCTAACTAGCAACACTTTGTATTTATGATTTTTCAAAGATTAGAAAATCCCCAGGACTAAGCTCCCACTAGTTTATCAGTTCCAAATACTGTCTAACTAGCAATGCTTTGTTCATGATGTTTCAAAAGATTGGAAAAAACTCCAGAGCTAAGCTCCCACTAGTTTATCAGTTTCAAATATTGTCTAACTAGCAACGCTTTATTCTTGATTTTTAAATGAAAAGAGAAACTCATGTGCAGTCTATTACACATTTCTAATGATTCAGAAAAACAACAAATCATAAGACTAAGGCTCCCACTAGTTTATCGGTTCCAAACCGTCTAACTAGCAACGCCTTATGTATGATTTTCCGATTTTTCAATTAGAAATTTGATGTGTAATTACACTTTTAAAATTCACTAAATGAATTTTATATATATTCCTAAATCATCTTTTGTAAACTAAGTACGGTCGTTTCTCGTTTTACACGAGCGACATCCGTGACATACCTATACTATGTCATTTAAGTTTTTAAAGGCTCAAGGAAAAAATATCTTCCGAAAAATTAACTGCATTCTTTTGATAATTACAACGTCCTTGTTACTTCCACATTTTAATGAAGTCATATTACTAACAGTTTAGTAGCCTAGAGATTAAAGTTGTAAATAAACATGACAGAAAGTTAAATTTAAAATTAAAATTTCACTACTAGATTTTTATTTTAGGAATAATAAACTTGTTTAAAGTCTATCCTACCATTCCAAGGATTTAACCTCGCACCTCAGTGCCGCCGTAGGGTAGGTCAAAGAGGTGACGGTTAAACTGAGACAATCTCTCTCAATGATTAAGCTTCGAGAATCGAACATCTCACGGGAATCAGACATCCCGGACCTTAATCATCGATTACCTTCCTTTTTCTAGCCTAGATAATTCGAAAATATCCATAAAGAGTGTGACCTACTATATCAGATCTCAAAACACGCCCCGAGTATGCCGCCGTAGGGTCGGTCAGTGACTCAATGAGTACCCAAAATCCTATCCTTTCGGAGACCAAGCCTTGAATTTTGATAGGGGTGAACACCATCCGTAGGGGGCCGAAATCAAAGCAGCTCGAGGCGTCACCCTTCTCTCACGTGCTTGCATCTATAGTAGAGGCCGTGGGGTTGGCTGTCGCCTTCCCCGCTCCCACTCAATAATTTGAAAAAGTGGAGGGTTTACTAATTACGGTTTCGGTCTTGACAATAAGAAACAATAAATCAAAGTACTCCGAACCCATGTACTAAGATTTTCCGATTTCTAAATTGTCAACCAAAGCGTAATCTCGTTTCTGTTTAAGGTGGGTTCACTGAGAAGCCATCACCGAAAAACTCAACGATTTATCTAAGTGGGATTCACCGAGAATCCATCACTAAAATCGTAACGATTGACAAAACCCGGGTCCTCGGTTTTTATAATTAGTTACTTAATTTTAATTAACTACCACATATTAATTAAAACAAGTATGTTAACTAATTAATCGAGTTATACACGCCTAATTTAATTCGAAATTAAATCTCTATGTGTATGCATTGGAGTGGAATCATGAAGATGCATGTCATGACTAGTTCCGGTTATATCATACAATTTTCGATCATACACGAAAAAAAAATAACGGAAAAATAAACACCGAGATGGACCGTTGGTATCCCCGACTAACCTATTTTCTAAGGAAAAGTAAAAATTTAATCTAATCTTCGAGTCTTGAACTTCGAATCTTGAGCTCAAACCGCCGGATCACGAACCACGAACACCCGAGAGGAGAAAAACTTTTTTTTAAATTAAATAAATCCAATTCATTATAATGAAAACCTTTTAATTAATTTTTTTTTTTTTAGATTTACGGCTGAATTAAAAAATTTTATTCCAGAAATTTTTTTATTTTTTTAATTTTCTGCCAATACGGCAGATTGTATAAAGAAAATCTGATCATAAAAAATTATATGCAGCCGCCAGTAAAAAAACAAACCCTGGCTGAGGGTTATAAAGAAACAGATTTATAGCGACGCTTTTCAGCGTCGCAGAAAGCCCTGTAGCAGATTTTAATTAAAAAACAGTTTTTTAACCGTTTCTCCTCGTTCATACCTTGGATTTCGCCTTGATCTTCATCTTTTCTTCAAGATCTTCATATTTCGAGCCCGGAATATAAAAAAAAATGACAAAGATGCTATTTTTTTTTACATAAAATTCGATTGACATTAAATTAAATACAAATCCTATGCTCAATTGATACTAATCAAAAGAGCTACAAAATAGATCTACGGGTAAAAAATACCAACCCCAATACATCTCTTCAACCACAACATTCACAAGCATGCAACATGATATATTTCGAAATTATCAAACAAAATAAAACAAAATAAAAAAAAACATCTAAAAACATGCTTTTTCCACTCCTAGATCTAAAATTTAAATACTTTGATTGATAGATCAAAGACTCCGATACCACTTGTAGGATTTAATATCTCCGGATAGATCATAGATCCACCCGATTACGCAGCGGAAAGTATAAGATCTAGATCTAGTCAACCAAAATACATAAAATAATAGATCTAAACCTACGATGGGGTTTAGATTACCAACCTTTTAATGGTGCGAGAACGCCAAGAACAAAAGATCAATCCAAGCTAGTTGAGAGCCTAGTTGAGAAGCCAAAGTCTTCCAACGTGTGTCTCCAAGCACCACCAGGTGGATGGTGTTTCAAGCCGCCGGACCTCCTCGATATGCTACCTTAGAAAACCCGAAGTTTTCTAAACTCGAAACCCTATAGTATTATAGCCGAAAATTCTAAGCTATAATACTCCCAATAATGCGTGTATTGTGATGTCAATAAGGCTTGGGAGAACTCTCTTTATATAAGAGAGTAATCCTTGTCCTCTAATGATTTAATAATTAAGAGATAATTATTAGATTAATCCTTATTTTAAATAAAAGATAAATATAATATATATCCCAAACAAATTAGGATAAATAATATTATTATCTAATATTTCATGAATTATCAATTAACAAATAAAAGATAAATCACATGTTAAATAATTATCCAAGAAAACTAATTTCCCAATAATTAAATAACTTACAAAAATGCATCAAGCATAAACCCTAATAGGTTCACACGCATTTTTCATCACATTGGGCCGAGTCCACGAATTTTTTTTTCCGTGTATTTAATTATCTAGTCCAACTGAACAATTAATCCACATATCAATTAAATAGTCCAATCCAACTATTTAATTATAATTGTGGTGAAACGACGAGAAAACGTATATGCTATATTAGGAGCCACGTCGGGGACCATGGACCCATATTCAGTAGCTACAATAAATTGAATAATATTATCCGTCAGACCGAACAATAATATTCAATCTATTAATTCCGGGATTACACCACCATAAACCTGAAACTGAACTCTGCCGAATATAGATAACTTACACTCAACTATGAGTCATAAGGTGTCCACTGATATAATCATTACATACGGATAAATCCTCCATAGACCGTTCGTTACGATTAGGGATATCTCCATAAACCCTTCTCGAAACCTCTTATCATTATTTACCATTAACCCCTAGTGACCAAAAAGTTCATAACTAATATAATATGAACTGCGCGCATCGGTCAGTTTCTAGGATTAATAAATAAGGGAACTGTCCGTCTACTTCCCAGATGAAGGAATGGATTCCATATCTGTGATAGCACAGACTACTCACTCATTCCACAGTAGAGCCAACGATAAGTGTCGGACCACATACTACGAAGTGATCCTTACTAACACATAAAACCCTACCCTAGTCTAAGCAGTCATCTGTGATCACCTCAGGATTAAGATTAATCCATATATGATCATCTTGTGATTCGATAAGACTTCTCGATCACGGAATTATATCGAGAACTCAAATCAAATCGGTCCAGCCCTATATGATTATCATCATATATAAATGCCCCACTAGGTACCCTATTACCGACAGTCCGGATAAGGCTGTCACACCGTAAAGTGTTCTGGGCGCATTAATAGCAAATTAATCATGAGACCCGTACTCATATTAATAAACGCTACGGACTAAGTTAATTTTAAGTACATCTCACTAACTCAATCCTCTTGTGTATAGCCATACACTGAGTTATGTGATTACATAAACGAGGTACTTAGGGTTTTCAGTAGTGTCCTAATTATAAGCATACATGCATATAATAAGATGAATTATTAATTATGTCCTAAAACAATTATATAATTGTCTTTCGGGCACTACACCTAACAACTATATAGTTGATATATGTGATGAAATCTCAACTAAATGTTTATATGGCTGTTATCCTTAATATTTGGTGGTCGTTCTAGACATAGTCTCTACGGAGGGGAATCATCTGATCAGATGTCATTCCGTTGACGTCTAAACCATGTGGTTATGAATCATGTGGGTAATACGTATCTTATCTAAAGATGACTAAAATACCCTTTTAAGAAAAGGTTATAAGATCTAGAAAATTATCTAAAGCCTAAACATACCGATGTTTGTTGGCTCAGGACAATTAATGCCACAAATAACTTTTGTTAATCTCTATGACTATTTTTAGGAATAGTCAAGTGTACTCAGTGAAGTGCATAATTCGGAAAAACCCAAAAAGTTTGAGTTAGAACGAATAAGAGATTGATGAACTACGTAGGAATTAATCTTCAATTGGATTGAAGTAATTAATACCGTTTCAGAAGTTGTCTGAAAAAGGAATAAGATTTCCCCTTGAAGGATACCATCTTTGGGATACGCAATCAGACTGTGTTCCTAAAATGGAAACAACACTTTATATGATAAAGATGTGACATAAGCCATGCAAAGTATCTCTTACCCGTTTCGAGATAGTGCCCTTATACAAAATATATTCTTAACCGAGTTCCAAAGA
The DNA here is from genome assembly GCA_036785695.1 of Gentiana straminea. NCBI lineage: Eukaryota > Viridiplantae > Streptophyta > Magnoliopsida > Gentianales > Gentianaceae > Gentiana > Gentiana straminea. The sequence goes on from JAVUPR010000167.1 coordinate 10,639,998, forward strand.
ATAAAGGTTGAATAAATTCCATATTAGATATGGAAGGGGATAATGTCGAATCTATCTTAACCGATGATTTGAAGTTGTCATAGGCAAAGTCAGAAAGGCTTGGAGCCTAGTACGACATATGCAACTTTGTGGAATATCTTAGTAAGTACGCTAGATAATATTTACTCGTCCGCGGAGCAAAAGATGTTTGTCTCCAAACATGTTGTCTCATAGAGGAAGTGTTTCTTCCAAAAGAAACAGTGGGAGTAAATTTAGATCTCAAAGGTAGTTTGAGAACCACAAGGAGATATTCAACCATAGGAACGTGAGCAGACGCCACATAATGATGAGGTGTAGAACACTGCTCAGTGCACACAAAAGTTCTGCAAGTATGTGGATAACCTCAAGCCTGAAAAGGCTGCTGGTATGTTCATCTTGAAGAATGATTATCGCACGACTTGAGAAGGAATGTTTGAAAGGCAAGATTGAGAGAAATGGCCAGGAGCCACAATATGTGAATTAGATTCCATCAGTGACAACCAGGTTGTGAACCTAGTCTGTCTTGCCTATAAGGAATGTCCCTGAAGGCTGACATGGATAGTAATATGATTACCATAAGGCTATAGTGACGGCTAAAGGGTAGGGGGTGTAAACCTTGTAATTATCTTATGCTGCCAGCTGAGCCCGGTTCTATTCAGACTATGCTTGTTATAACTTCGTGTCATGGCTATATGATAGTGTTGAAGACGTTGGGAAAACAACCCAATGTTCATAGACGATTACATGATATGTGAGCCCACGAGATCCATTTATGGACTCAAACAAGTTTCTCTAGACAATTTATTTGTTTGATAAACAAAGGAGTTTGATTTAGTCAAAAGAAAGGATATGCCCAATGTGCAAGATTGATAGTGGGAGTGTGTTACAATTTTTTCGAGTAAGGTATTGGATATCTCTATCGAGAATTATCACCCCATGTCACAATCAATTAATATTTGGTAGTTCAAGGTCTTTACGAAAGCACTTGGATTAGCAGTTCTTATTTTTGGAAATAAGAATCTATAGCGATAGATTTAACTACTGTTAGTTTATAGTTTACCTATATAGATGTGATACTAAAAGAGTTTAGCATAGATCGCCACAGGGGATACTGCTAGCCGGTGTTCTCAAGTTTTATCTATGTTAGGACGTTAGTCCTAAAGATAATATGAAAGATGATGCTTATGGAAGGTTTCCTTTGCTACTGCGGTAGGAACCATCATAAAAGTAATGCCAGATGTTCATAGTTCATGAAGAGTCATAAGCAAGTATGAAAGTAAATCCGGTGGAAGTCGAGAATATCCTTAAACAAGTTAAGGATGGTTTCCTAGTTTATCGAAACTTGGAATCAGAAAAAAGTAGATATACAGACATATATCCTGAATCTTATGAAGGCGAGTGGGAGCTAAGGGTTTACAGTCACTTTGATTAAGTGATACAGTGAGCTGGAAATGTTCTTGGCTATGGGTCATTGTAAATTCTACAACTTAGCCAAAGCACAGTAATGCCCTTGGAGGCGCAACAGGATCAGTACATGAGTCTATGAGGTTCATTTTTGAACCTTATACGGTTCTTCCACCTTTTCTATATAGCTGATATAGTAAGTGGATTCATTGCTTAAAGCAATGACCAGGGTCTCGTCGGAGATTCATGTGTGTTGAGGCGGTTCCTTTGACTTGGTCATTTGGAGCATGGTATGAAGATAGTCTAAGTCCCCACGGATAGCGATCCGTTCACGGCTAGGGCTAGCTAGTTGCGAGTAATGCATGAGATTTTTGTGTTTCAACTTGGTCTTGTGTGTACGAGTGATTGGTTTTAGGCCAAGTGGGAGATTGTTGAAATAGTGTCCTAAACCCAATCGGGTTGGACCGGATCCGACCGGGTCGAATCATTTCTACTATTTCTTTATGATTATACATATATTAAATGGATTTTCTGCTGTCATATATTTGTTCTTTTAAAGAACCAATTATGAATTTTTATATGATAACGTCCTTAGTATTAAACTGTGATAGAGAAACCATGATAGGCGATTATGGTTGATGGGATCTCTAATCACTTTAATAAGTTTGAAACTTAAATATCTCTAGGCTGATGTACTATTAAACAGGGCATTGATAGTACAAACAGGCTAGCACGTATTAGATGTCTTCTGTCTCTAAAGGAAGGGATATATCTCGTCTATCGAAGTGTAAAGACACTTGGACTGTACGTGGACGTGTATTAGAGAATGCGTACATTAGACTGACCCACTTACACTATTAAGTGTCACACTATGTGACAATTGTGTAATTATTCTTAGGACCGGAGTCTACATGGCATCACGGTGTAGATTGTCATGCTTTGACACTATTGAGGTTTCCCCTAGCCATGGAGCGATCATGCGGTAGTGACTGGGTGTGATACCGAAGCATGCGGAGCATACATGTTTGGTCATCCGGAAATCACGTACCCTATCAGTAGGAGTGAATATCTGAAAGGGCCTTCTTATAAGGAATGTCTTACTCTCGTGAATCTTTGCAAAGTGGGAGTAAATGAGTTACTTCGAGAGAGCATGATATCCAGATTATAAGATACGGTCGTTGATGATTGACACTTGACGAACGACCGTATGGATATTATTACAGCGATAGGATTCTATTTACATGGTAACTGTTTCACATGAAAGGTAGTAGTCATTGCATTTGACTCTTCCGATAATTGGGGGTCACGGTGTGTTGCTAGACGCTATCCCGTGATCGTTAGGAATGAAGGGCATTTTCGTAATTTACACTTTGTGTCTACGGCCAACACATTCGGAAGCCTATCGGATCACACAAATAAAAACATCTAGCCGGATTAAAATGCGGTTATAGTAAGAAAAATTTTATCTCGACTATAAAATGTTATAGTGGTAAATTAATATGGTGGTATTTATTTATTTTGAGTAAATTTAATACAAGATATTAATAGTATTATATTAATTAAAGAATATTCCGGATGCCAATTTATTGGCTAAAGGTGGCTTAATTTGTGTGTTGTGCAATTTAATTAATAGTATTACCTTATATTAATATAGGATATATATAGATATATGCATATATGCGTGTGTGGTGTGCATATGTGATTTGAATTAGTGCATGCCACTAAGTGTGGTATGTATATATAATATATATATATAGATTTATGCATATAATATATATATGTGATATATACACATATGTAAATTGATTTATGGTAATATAATAAAAGATATATTCAATATTGGATATTGACAATATATATCTTGGAAATATTTAATATAAGAAATTGAGTATTTAATTAGATAAACCTAGAATATTTATTTTCCTTATTTTACTAGTAAAATGTTTTCTTTCTCATTAATCTATTCAGAAGCTTTTCCCAATCAGATTAGGACTAGAAAGGGGCGCACCACTCCCTATATAAACAAGGGGGTGCCAAGCTCTTTTGAACAATACAATTCCAAGAACTAATAGTTCTTGTGAAAATTAGAGAGCTTCTTAGAGAGAGATTAGAGAGAGAAAAGACCGGTCTAGCAACCATATTTTTCTAGTAGCAATCCAATGGTGGATTCCGGCGGGTTGTTCGTGTGGACTAGCGGAAGGGGCCGAAAGCTTGGGCGGCTCCGTGCATCGCTACTTTCCTTAGACGGTCAAAGTCAATCTTTTAGATCATGCAAGGTAACCACCGTCTATTAGCTTATTTATTTATTGCTTAAACGAAGTCGGTCTTGGTTAAAAGAAAATAAATTTTTGAATTCCGCTGCGTTCCCGCGTAGATTTCCTAACAGAGATTGCCCGCACTCTTAAATGTTTAAGGAAATATAATAGCGTTTTTACTAACATCAATTAGTATTAGTAGAATGGTAAGCGTTTGATCAAAAGAAACCGACTACGCCTTTGCCTTTCAACTAAAACAAATAAGAAGTCCAAATGTTGGAGGACCCTCCTCTTTCAATATCACCACACAAACATGAATTTCTTATTGTCCTTAAATCCACCCAAAGTCCATATATTCTTGTGGAAATGCATGCACAACCTTTGCCCTCCCCATTGGCACAAACCTCAAAATGCGCAATATCACATTCAACACTTTCTCTTTGCCACCTTCTTCCGGAAAGAATAATGATATGTGCACTACACTCTTGTGTAGTGTACAAACCACTACATAAGTGGTAGCTATGGATTAAAGTAATGAATTGTTTTTTGTGATGGTCCCAACAGAATATGTGATGTAGATTGTGTTGTGTAAGATGTTGTGGTTGAAAGTGTAGTGGATGTATCACTACTGTTCCGGAAACTTGGCTGCGTTGCTTCTTTGAATGTCCTAGAATGAAAAAGCTTTGGGAAGAACTCTTTACCCTCAAACAGTGACGGACCCATGAATTTTTTTCAGTGGGGGCTAAATTAAAAAAAAAATGTTAAAAAAGGGATGAAGCAGTCGGGTTTTGAACAAGTGACCTCAAGTATAGTAGTATTCTTTTAACCAGTTGAGCTAAATAAGAAATTAGACTATACATTGTCTAAAATAATATACATACATGATCTTTAATACTATTAGAGGGGTATTTTAGTAATTTCGTATGAAAAGTTGAGTGGGGCCGTGCACCCCCTTTAGTATATTGGATCCGTCCCTGCCCTCAAACCAATCGCAAAAACCCGCATATGCTTGGACTAAACAAAAATCCAAACACCTCAAGATCAATGTTGATGCATGCATTAAAAATGTGCTTGTAGCGGAATGATCTATCTCTTGGGAGTGGTGTCTGAAAAAACAATGATGTATTGTTTTAATTAAATAAAAGTAATATTTCTTATTTATCCTTTTATTTGCTTATAGTATGCATCTAAATAACACTACAAGAAAATCTTTGGGGGTTAGTTATGTAATCATAAAGCTATTGCATAAGAGTTACGTATGAGAAGATTGTTTTTATGGTAAACTACCTCAAATATTACAGTCAAATCATAATTAGTGTCCCAAAACAATTAGAGTGTGACCGTTTGATTCGGGTTGTCGGTGTTGGACACCTTGATGGTTGCACTTGTATGTGAAGTGTTCACATACGACTTGACCTATTCGATATGATGATATCATATTAAGTCCATAACGAGAGATTGTGATTGACTCATTAGATATCCAATATGAATTTAATCGTAATTCTGCTGTGACTATAGACTCGTGCATTTTCAATGCTGACATTTGATTTGATGGTATGGTTAGACTAATAATGCTTTCCAAATCCTCACCATTTTAACACCCCATAGATACCACCTACCAAACCCTTAAAAAAAAATAAACAACTGTCTATTTGTAACGTATTTGTAATTAGCACAAATTCTCTTGATGATGGACTTTAAAGATTTTACATTATTTGCAAGCATGAAGAAAAATTGGTGATACAAAGAACTACGAAAAATATGTGAAATTTACATGGTGTACTACGTACAACCTATGTAAAAATGACTGAAGCATACTTTCCATACAATTATTTACGGGGCATGCCGACATACCTATAAAATACTTCCTCTGTTTTTTTATTTCTTACATTTTAAAATTTACTCTTTTTATTTATTTATCTGTTATTTTATATTTTTAATGCATTATTTATTATTATTATTTTACTCTTTTATCAATATAGTATTTACATCTTCAATAAAAAATTATATTTTCAATACTAAAAACTCATTTACTAACATAGTATTTACATCTCCAATAAAAAAATGTATTTTCAATACTATATTTTAAAATTTTGCATTCAAAAAAAAAAACTATATTTTAAACATATTAATTACTTTCTTAATCTGTGTGATTCTTCTCTTTGTGACATATATAAAAAAAAACGGAGGGAGTAACAAAGTTTACAACCATATATTGTAGGTATCCTAGAGGTACGTGTGTAATCTACATACTTCCTCCGTTTTTATTTATATGTCGTAAAGGGAAGAATCACATAAATAAAGAAAAGTAATTAATCTGTCTAAAATATAGTATTAATAACATTTTTTTTTATTGAGGATGTAAATATTTTATTGGTAAAGGAGCTTTTAATATTGAAAAATATATTTTTTTTATTTGAGATATAAATATTTTATTGATAAAAAAATTAATAAATAATACATTAAAAATATAAAATAACAGATAAATAAATAAAAAGAGCAAATTTTAAAATACGACAGAAAATAAAAAAACCCGAAGGAATATCATTTTCCACATTATTTTCGTCTACAAAAATGTCGTATTGCTCGAGTATCGTGAAAAAGTTGTCATGTAGCCTGTCTTTAACAAACAAAATGGTTTGGTTTTGCTTTAGGGGAACATGTGGCCGAAAGAAGATTTTATGAGCAGAAGATTTATCCTTTCCCAATGCCACCCCCCCCACTTATCAATTTTTTTACTTTTTCTTTACAAATCACGTATTATAAATCATATGTTTCTACTTAAATAATATGAATTAACAACTTTAACAACATAGATTCTTCTTTTAAATCACTTGTACTACTAATAAAATAAAATAGATATTTATTGCAATTACATCGATCCAGTGGTGATCTATTAGGTCTCTTAACCCGGATTCTCTGATTCGAGTCTCTTTGAAGACAAAAAGAAGTATGTATGTTTATATTTTGTTTCGGAATAAAAAATTACATCGGTTAATAAGCAAGTAAAGTTTTTTTTTTTTATATTAATCTATGATTTATCAAGTCGATGGGGTATTTGATATGTTTCCAAAACCAATCAAACTGGGTTGATCTCAATTTTTCTTTTTTTTGCTACAAAGAACGTAACAGTGTGTCAAGCTCTCTCCGGTGGTTTATCTCCATACAACACTTTATAGTGTTAAAGTGCTCTTTTCTTTTGGAGATGTAAATGGGTACCTAGTAGCTTAGAACACAAGCTGCCCATTGACAGGAGACAGAGCGATTCGCCCCTTATGGGGTTCGAACCTAGGACCTCCCGCTCCCCGTTCGTGCAGTTGTTTTTAAACACCTATGCCTTCACCACTAGGCCATATCCAGGGGATAGTGTTAAAGTGCTCTTTATTACCTTTAAAGTGGTATATCAAGAGCCCACTGTGGACAGCCTCAAACATATATGTACACTGAACAACAAACTTGTTTGCCTTCACTTCCAACCTCATTTGTATTCACCAAGTGTATTACATATTTGACTTTGTATATCACTTGTTGTCCACCCTTTCTCCCACCCCTCAACCCCACCATACCATACACTCACCCCATCTTACCCCTACCTTATCACCGGCCTCACCCCACCTTACTCGACCTCTTCCTTATTCTAGCTTCACCCGACCCCACCCATCCATCTCACCCTACCCTCACACCCCTAACCATAACGCACCAAGAACCATCATCCTACCCTTACCTCACTCCACCTTTAACCCACCCACCCTCACCTCCATCAAACCCCACCCCTAACTCACCTATACCCCCCTCCCCCCTCCTACCCAGCCTAATCCCACATCTACCTAATCCCCACCACCACCCTTATACAACCCACCATCATCCCCAACCCATCCTTCCCTCACTCCTACCCTTATTCCCCCAACCTTATCCACCATCACCATTCCTATAATGCACAGTTTACACAACAACAACTGAAGCTGCTAATGTAGCAATGTGGCAATCAAACCTTTGTATTATAGCCACTGGTCGTAAAATGTGTTACAAAATGCTGATATAATGATGACGAAACGAAAAAGAACAACCCTTTGTCCACAACAAGATTCAGGGGATGTAAAAAATTGTTTGTTGTAACTATTACATTAGTTCTCATCAGACCAGTTGTATGTTTCCTGTTCTAATATTTCCTCAAGTTCGCGAAGCCACGGAGAAAGATCACCAACCGGGTCTTTGTTGATCAAGGAAATTGATCCGCCGTCTTTTTTCTCTGTTCCTAACAAAGACTGTCATAATTGATCCGTAGAGGCGCGAGGTTTCCCTTTACCGGAGGAGGAGTTGAGGTGTTGCGATATAAATAGCACCCCCATAACCACTATAAGACAACCAACAAGTGTACTAAAGAAGAGGGCACCTGGTTGTCTGGTTTGGACAAACCCATACACTCCAGAAGATGACAGAAGTATAAGGTCGGTTAAACCGTCATTAGAGAAGTCTTCACAAACCAAGGCGTGTGTAGGAGGTGCAGGAAGCTCAACAGTGGCTAACATGCTACCGCCTGGAGACAAAACTACTGCTTCTTGATCTCCAGCGACAAGGATTAAGTAGTCTTGATCATTGTCTTGATGAGAACGTAGATGAAACACCTTCAATGTGGGGACCACCTGACCGGATTCCATCATCCCTGATGGTGATGGAAGGTTTGACCATGTTGCTCCGGTTAGAAGTTGCCAATTCCATATGGCATCATGACCATGCGGCCCAGGGGAGTATGATGTTACCTGAAATGAGCACAATGATCAGACAGGCAAAGTTACCTAGACACACTATTACAGGCCTTTATAAGTTCATGATTTTCTCAATTTTATCCTCTCTATGTTTAAACTTGACAAAATCGGTCCCTCTTCTTGGTAAATCGGTACCTTTTTAGTCTGTTGTGCCACATGTTCAGTCGAATATTTATTGAAAATTTTGAAAACCCTCAAATGCTGGACCGAAACGTGGCATAAAGGACTAAAAATGTACCTATTTTACGAAGAATAAGGACCAAATATGTAAAGTTTAAACATCATAGATAAAAATGAGAAAATCATGCTTGAAAAAACGTCTTAAGAAACACACACCTCTCCTCTGTTTGTCAAGAAGACAACATCTCCATGGCTTCCCTTGCGGTGCTGATGACCGTCAAATCTTGGAACAAGTATAGGTGTTGCTACCTCCAGTGCACTTGCATCAACTGATTGACCGAAAGTTCTAGAAAAGTCGCCGTGTTGGAATAAGTTAAAAGGAGAATGATGGCAAATAGAAGCATTGAAAAGTTGCTCTCGAACCGGAACGCCTGATGTTGCAACAGCCCAACAAGGACGCACCACTTCCATGGATCCACTTACAACCGTCTGTTCAGCGCCATTGGCCCCGACAACCTATATATATAAGAATTATAATAAAAACATAATGGTAACAATTCCTATCACACGAGGAACAAGTAGTAGAAGCATGACTCACCTGTACATGATCTAGGACTCCATCTCCATTAATATCAGCATGGAGGCCAGCTTCTTGAAGATGAAGCTGATAATATCAAATGTATACTTTTTCAATTAGTTTCAGGGCCAAATAATGATGCATAACTACCTACGTTGCACAGTTACGGATACGCATACACAAGTGCGGAATTTTTGAAAATAAGTACGGGGGAGGGAAAATGTGTAAATGTTATAAATATGAGGACCAAACTGTACATATTAAAACTATAAAAACCAAATAATAAATATCAAAATACATTAAATGTAAGCAAATTTTTGTGGGTCCTTTCATTTTTGGTAATTTTTCATTATTTTAGACATCTTTTCATTCATTATCCGCCGTCATTTACTCAATTTTCAACATGGTTCTTCATTTCATATATTTGGGTTATGGATATGCATAACTGAATCCCGTATCCAACTATTGAGAATTACAAATTCACCCCTGGATGTGTATCCTAAGTATCCGGTGCATATCTATGTCGGATACATATCGGATATAGGACACGCTACCAGGCAGTTTTATCCATGCATCGTAGATTACTACCAGATACAAGCTAAAGAATCTCTCGGTCTAGCACCACTAAATGTGGTTTTTAATAGAGTAATAAAGGGAAAGGGTAATGCTGGAAAACTTACACATAATATATTCTTTTTCAATATCGGAAAATATGCACCAATACAATACATAAAATGTGTCTTGATTAATTATAACTCAATTTTGAGCTAAATATAGATGAGATCACCTTACAAACTGTGCGACCGGTTGCAATATGAACAGCTTCTATTCCTTCCTTTTGATGAGCAACAATAACATTAGGAACCCACCAGAGTTTGGTATGATTTGTTATGGTAGGTATATAAGGCATTCTCTGCATGACATAAGGGAAAGAAAAAAAAATCATAAAGAAGCAAGTTACAAGTATAATCCACAACTTTAAAACGTTTAGATAAAAGATAATCGTCTCATAATGTGTACTGCATAAAAATAGTATGCAATATCATGATTACAAACATATGCAGCATTCTACCAAGTCTGAAACCTTTTTCACCACCAGAAGTGGTTGCAGGCTCATGAGAGATCACGCTATACATCAATATAACTACTACTCTATCGGAGAAACGGATAAAGCCCACTTACAGCATAAACTTCAATACAGACTTCAAGAACAAATGAATCATTTCAAACAGCTCACATACTTAACAGGCCTCTTCAACAAGGGGAATGTTGCACATTTAAAAAACTCCCAACATAATGACTATAACCCGAAATCAAGAAGCAAACTAAAGCACCCGCTGATGTTCTTGAACTGATATTATTATAAAAATATATCCCTACCTAAGTGGTGGAAGCCATAGAAGAGGAGGATAGAGAGGGGGGGGGGGAGGGGATATAAGGCTTCATGTAGCATACTAGATAAAGGTTGATCAAAATATGAAACAATAAACAAAAGCTGACATCAGACTTTAAAGAACTTCCACAAAGAAAAGAACGGAAATATCAGCAGCTAAAAGTAATCAAAATGTGACCTTCTTAGGTTTTGCAGATTTAGCAAGATTGACAGCCTTCCCAATAGCATTTGAAATTCTTTTAGTTGTATCCTTCCCAGGTGGCTGGTTTTCCTCAGGCTTGTTAAGAGGAAAATTTGTGCTCTTTCCAGGGTTTTTCTTGGTGGCTTTCCTTTTATGACGCACGAAATGAGACAGCTTGAGCGTTGTGTCCTCCCTCCGATCCTGATCAGGGAGTACAGCTATTAAAAAACAATAATAATAAAAATTGCAGGCTGAAAGAAAAATGTGCAGAAGATTCTTACCCATCTATGGGGCATAACTCCAAGAATAGATTCTCTAAATTCCCTGCATTCAAACTACAGCCCAGTGAAACAGTCAGGAATTAAAGTAGAAAATGACGGAAATGGCAATACTATGATATAATTTCATGAAAACTAACAAAAGATGGAGCAACAAAAGAAAATAGCATAAAGATTAAATATTTAGAAAAATAATAATAACAAGGATAAGGTCACATCATTCAATCCACAAGAAAAGAGGACGCCAGTAAAATCAATGCCAAGTCAATGCAACAGAAGAATAATTGCATCGAAACACAGGTTAATCTAGTCAAAAACAGGGTTCTGCGTTTTTCCTTGGCTTTTACCAATTTAATTTCACTTACAGCTATAATCAGGGAAATTCTGAAATATAGAAATTGAATCAAAGCCACTTAAGCAAATTCAGTTGCTTCATTTCCATACCTCTCCAGGATGACGAGTATTCAGAGCATTGGCATCAAGCTTATAGTTATGCTGCGGAATTAACTGTGATGATTCTGATGACTGCACTTGAATATCCTGCATTTTGAGGATAAACCAGTTGACAAGACGACAAATGACATTGTGAGAGAAAGGATAAGAAAAATATCACCAAGTGAATATGAAATTTCAGAATGCAGGTAACCCACTATGCCATGCAGGAAATTTGGTCAAAACGTGAATGGGAGAGGGAGAGGGAGAGAGGGGAGGGAGAGGGAGAGGGAGAGGGAGAGGGAGAGGGAGAGGGAGAGGGAGAGGGAGAGGGAGAGGGAAAAGAAGTCAAGTCTGTTTATAAACTTACAAGTATCATTCAGATACATCTGGAATATCAAGAAATGTTCCTATTCACCAAACTATAGTAGATACAAATCCATACAAACCTAGACAAGTTTTCTACAACCATATTCAAAATTTGCAAAAAAGATGACCATTTACAATAAAAGTCATAGCTGTAAGCCTGTAATGATATCATAACAGAAAAATTTCACATAAGTACAACCCTTACTTCTTTCTCAGAAGCACTTCTGCGATGCTCGTCAGCTGTCTTCTCTGCCAATTCAATTTCCTCAAATGGATCTATATGCAACTGAAAGAGCAAGTGTAACTCTTGGTAAAAAGTTGGACATCTAAGACTTCACAACATAGACAAATTAGTAACTACAGTTGTAACCAAGAACAGGATTAAGCATACATGAGGCAACATTTCCATTCTGCCACCGACAATAACCAAGCCTGAATCTCCATGCTTCACTGTATAATTAGATATCGAGATAGCAACTTCTCTATGATGGGCATTATGTGGGAAATCCTCCTGCAGAAGTTAGTATGTGAGATAAATGATAACAGGCATATAACAGACTATAAGTCAACTTATGAGTGTTATCTACAATGTAAATAGGGGGCAAAAAAACGGCATGATTACCTGCAAGTTAACCTCCCATAGCTTTGAGAGGTTGTGATCAAAACACATTACAGACCAGCCAGAAGTGACAACAACAAGAACCTGCTTCCGAGGTTCATTATGATTGTAATTTCGATCTATGACTCCTGTAGCCATTGCCACAGCACGTCTTCCAGACACAATACGTATCTTGTCAGGCAAGAGGGACACCTCAGCCAATACACGCGCTTCACTGAATCCTTCATCCACTCGCCTACTATGAGGCTCCAAAACCTAATCAGAAACATACATGTCTTCAGATTCAAAAAGGAACCAGATAATTAAAAGTTAAGGCGACATAAATTAAAACAACACTCTAAACAATCACATAAAGTTGGTGACTACACACATTATAATGGTAGCCTTGTCACAAATCAAAAGTGAACAACTAACAACTTAACAATGTAAATGATGACCAAAGGAGAACGGAATGATGCCCTGCGTAAAAAAGACAGTTGAAGGGAATGTAATTTACACACAGAAAATACCCATTTCTTAGTATTTTACATTTACACATTCCTTTCAGTAAAGGAATATACACAAATATTTATCAAGGGTTCTATTTCCTCCGCCTGGTAATTCAAGTGCCAGTACAACAAATAACAATTACAAAAAAAGAAGTCTTTTTTTTTTTCTTCTCATTATCTCTTACTGAATTTGAATTTATAAACAAACAAAGAAAAATAAATAAAGCAGCTACAACTGATCACCTGAATTTTGGCATCATGAGTAGCCACAAGAACCTCTTTCTTGCCATCGCCGTTGAGATCAGCTACAATAGGCGGAGGCAGCCGCTCTGCCTCATACTTAATCGGATAATCATCAAAAGGATGGTACCAAGCCTCCTTGAATCCAAAATCGCCTTCATGCTGAGATCAAGAGGAAGATGCAGACACAACAGAAACACAGAGAAATATTTGTTCCATTAGTATAGTAGTATTATCAGAAGGATAGCAGCTCAATTAGTGCACCAATCCATACAACAAAGTTGAGTTATGAAAATTCCTAGGGTTTTGAAGTATCGAGGAAAGGAAGTTGGATTGTATAAAGTTTGTAGCAGTAAAGAAATCATACCTGAAGAGAGAAGAAAATGGCGAAAGCAGAGAGCATAAGAATGGCTAAATCACGCTTCCTCATCTCAGCATAAATTCCAGAAATATGAGAGTGATCACCGGAGTTGGTAGCTGCTGGATGCAAGAGGAGTTGGGCAGCTGTGGGTTTCGCCGGGAGTAGGCAGTCCGGTGGAACAGAGAACCTTGGCTGTGAGACAAAGTTAACGATACAAGTATGTTACAAAGTTGTGTGCTTTTGATTATTATTATTATTATTAGAAGATGAACAAAGTTTGTTTACTTCAAAATTAAAAAAAAAACAAAGTATAATCATTTTTATGATGATTATATTAAGGGTTGTACTTATGTGAAAATTTGTAATACAACCGTACCTCTATCATTTTTTTCTTAATGCTTATAAATTTATAATACAACGTATCTCTATTGTTTTTCGATACGTGTCCAAGAATCCGAACGGAACGGATTCGAACTTCTCCTAGAATAGTTCATTTCGAAAAAATTTCATTTACTTCCTACAACCACCCTTACAAAAGTCAACTATAAGACACATGCATATGGTGGAACTCAAAACTCCAGCTCAACCATTAAGATAAGTCTCATTCATATTTGTATATTTCATTCCATAAAAAACTGAATTGAAGAATTGAAATCCTTTTATCAAAAAAAAAAAAACCCTTTTATAAAAAAAAAAAAAAAAAAAATTGAAATCCTAAAACACCGTATAAACTACCACCGTTTACCCACCACTACATGCAACTATTTATGCAGAATCGTGTGTAATCAACTAATCATTCACACTACCACCATATGATATCATCCATTTACGACCATCTACTATTGCCCACCCACATACGACCACTCACCACCATCCAACCCACGATCACTTGTCACAACCTATACCTCTACCACCACCCAACCACCATCTTCCACCTTCCGTTGAATCTATACTACCACATTCACCACAAACACCGTCACAACCTGTCTCACACCGTCAATTATAATCGCACACCTCACATTCAATGACCCCCGCCACCACCATCTCAATCAAACTCAAACCACCGTCTCCACCCAACCCATCATCACCGCCTCACCATTACTATCACACACCTCAAAACCACCACCCCACCCCTTCACACCGCAACACCATCCATCTTTATATTTCTCACCTTATATCAATTGTCGTTAATTTACACGGTGGATGGACTCATCAACATTACACGTCACGTGACATAACGAGCCATTTAGATTAGAAGAGTAAAGTGAAATGCAATGTTAATCATTTTAGATAAGTTTAGATGGAGTGAAATGCAAAAGAAAAAAAACTAAGATTAGAATAAAATGTATAAAACATTATTTTCATCAAGAGTCAATGGCGAATCCAAGAAAGATAGCCAGTGGGGGGAGGGAATGAGGGAATGAGGGAATGAGGGATTAAGGGATAACAATAATACTTTGAATCAGGCAAAGTAGATTACAACAATTTCAATTCAATATACTTCATCACCAGTCAAAAACAAAGTGGATGAAGAAAAAAAAAAAAACACACTGTCAAACCAGGTTCCATTCCAGACATGAACCTGAAGCTTGATTGGAATAAACACAATTCCCATTGAGACAAACAATCAAACACTTGAAAAGCATGACATAAAAACTGCAGCTTCCTGGCTCCTACCAAGGTTAATAGAAAAGCAGCAGCCAAGAGCGATATCCTCTGGGGGGCAGCTCTCTTCAGAGTCCCCCAGAACTATATAAACTTAATGAAAACTTTACTCCTTTTTTCTAGATTCAACTGGCAACAAATTTCCTAACTGTACGCAACAAGTGGTTGCTAGCTAGAGTTCTTCACTTCTTCTTCAATGACAATGGACTTCTTTTTTTCAATCTATATCTATTAACATTACTCTTTGTTTGTTTTACTTTATCTTCTAGCAAAAGCCTGATGAGTGTTGCGCTTCATCCTTTGTTCGCGTGGACAACACTCTAATTAGGTCCGGTGGTCATCGGGGAACAAACTGCTTCCACTGACAAACGTTTCATAACCTTTGGACATGGATCCGGCCCGAAGTTACTGTTTGATATCGCCACTGCACATCTCTGTTGTCCTACACAATGCTGAGAATAACAAACACAACAATACGATTCGTTAAACACAGTGTAAGTCGAGTAGAGAGATTTCTATTTAGCTTGAGGTTATTTGTATAACAGATGTACCATGAATGAAGAATTTTCAGTGAATACCTTTTCTAATATGTTGTATGAAGTAGGAGCATGGCAGGTTCCCTGCTGGAAGCTCCCACAAGTTCCTAATGGGGTTCCAAAGCTTGCGAATTTGATTGAAGAAATAGACTTTCCAGGGCTACATCGAAGATGAACTTTTGGTACGTGAAAATCTTCTGCTTTTCCATAGCTTTCAATGTGCCAGTTCTTGATTGTAGGGTGATATTCAGTTACGTCTGCACATACAGAGGTTACGGATCTCTTCACTATAGAGATTCGTGTAGGGTCACCTCCAAGTTCTTCAAAAAGAACTAGAAGATTCTGTGTTGGTTTTAGCCATGACCTTGGCACATGATACCTGAATATTTAACATCACAATGTTATCAAATGTCCATTATCCTTTGATCTGCGTTTCCTATCATCTGATGCAATTGTCAAAATCACTTTCTTGAACCGTGTGATTTTGGGAAGTGCATCAGATAATAAGGAATGAAGAGGGTATTAGGCCACAAACAACGAGAGGTTTACCATCGCTGAGTTGGCTGACCACACCCGAGTTGGCACTTTGGAGGACGGAAAGTACCGGTATATCTGCATCCACTGCAATTACCAGTGGCATAAGCAGTCCAGTATCTTCCAAGACTTTCCCCATTAATCCAAACTTGACCTTTGCCCATGCTGTTCATGTCCAAAGCCAATGGTTCATCTCCATCTGGTGTATTAAAGTATGCCTACACAATGCACCAACACTTCATTTGACATTTACCGCATCGTTTTTTTAACACGTATTCTATATTTTACAGACTCATACAACACTTTTCTCTATTTACAGAATCTCTAGTCATAGTGAAATGAATCATAATCTCTACAACACTTAATTTGAATAAGAATCTGTAAATGTTAATGGATCTGAATGATTTGAAACTCTTTTTTTTTACGTATTTATCTTGTTTTACAGTCTAATACAAGTGCTCTAATTGTAGCTCCAACTTCATTTCTAATGCTCTGAATTTAGTTATACCTTATGCCATGTTAAGGGCTGTTGCCTTTGTGCAATTAATGATCCCTGCATCCACTCAATAGGTGATACAGCAGTAGGAGAAACAACATTCATGGCTTCACCCTTTAGTCCAACCTGTTTAAACGGTTTAATGTGAGATTGAGATTAAAAATTATAATCAAAACTCGAAATACCATTTATCCAAAGAAGAGATAGTGATACACCAACCTGGTAGGTCCATTGTGCCCAAGACAAGTCCAATTTACCCTTGTCAAGTCCATTCAAGGCAACGGGTCCTAATACCCCTGTGTTCCATGTTTCGTAGTGCCCTCCGATATTCTTTAAAAAAACAGAGATAATATAAATCAGACAAGAAATTCAATTTCTGTAAATTTCTGAGAATGTACGTGACTTGCCATTCTTACAAACAGTACAAAGTATGGAAATAAGGTTAGACAACATACGGGAAGTCCAACAGCCACACTGAGTAGCGCGATTTTGTTTGTTCCTGCCTGAAGATTGACTTTTCCTTTAAATACAAATCTTCTGTTCTCCCTTGTTCCGTAAGTAGAGCCTGTAACATAAAGATAGGCGTCAATAACATGCAGCTAACGAAGCCCGTTGATTCAACTTAGCATTGTCATATGTCTACCTGAAAGTTGGCCATTGATGAACACATGCAAAGCATGGCCTGATGACTGCACAATGAGAGTTGGTAGCTCCCCACCACGTAGGAACGACTCAGACGAACCAACATTAATGCTGCAAACAGGTTTAAAAGATAAAGAACAATATTAAAAACAATTTAAAATGAACAAGTAAAAAAAGGGGAGAAAAGGGTAGGACTTCACTTACTTAGTGATATACCACAGATAATCAGAAGCATCTCTTGTAACGTTAATCTGCTCCAATAATCCGGGAGCTGTGAACGTTGAACTATCATCCGATGAAGTTAAATCTTCATTGAAAGTTTCCCAAGAATATATTTGAGGGCTATTAGTAGCTACCATCTCCACTTGGGATGTTTGAACTCCCACCTGTGTACAAAAAAAAAAAATCATTGTATGCATTAGATACGGATGAATTGAGATGCAAACGCGTCCCAAAGCATAAACGAACATTGATATTTTGACTTACTTTTGCTGTGTTGAAGACTACATTTCTGCAGTCAGGCAGGATGCTAATGGACCAAGGAGGTAACGTGTAATGCATGTTATTGAACAATACTTTTACGGCATTTGAAGTGTCGTAGTTTGCAAGAAAAGCAGAACAATCTCCTGTTTGTGAAGAGAAAACACGGGCCTGGAAAATATCCCAATATATTCATCAAACATTTGTAAAATGTAACACAACTTAAAGCAAAAAGACGGAAGTGTAAAGCTGTGCGTATGATTACCTGTTGGAGGTTTCCTAGTGAAATAACCGTAGGATCTGCTGAAACAAGAGCTCGTTCACATAGTTTAATAGCTCTGTGAAGCTCTTTTAAGTGACCGTATTTTGGTTCCCTTATCATCCCTAAAACATTGAAGCACCAAAAGTTTTTTCAAGGGTAAGTAAAATTACAGATTTCTTATGTTCATGTTAATTCCTGAAATATTCTTACCATATTCATCAAGTGGAGCATTATAGTCATAGCTAGTTGTGACAAATGGACCTCCAGCAGACCGACCAAAATTCGTTCCACCATGGTACTGGTTCAAAATATCACAAGGGATGTTTACGTAAAAATCTGTTCTTTTTCGAGTCCAAAAGCAACTAAATTAGCTTTCGAAAATCAAAAGCAACTCACCATGTAATAATTAATGAATGACCCTCCCTTCTGTATGAATCTAGCAACTGCAAAAGCCAAATCTTGAACCGGCCTTTCATGAATCGGTCCCCCAAATTCTGTGAACCTGTTTTTTTCATTTCCAGGATAAAGAAATGTCAAAACCACAGGAAATTAACAACATTTTGAAGTGCTGGACATTAGACAGTAACATCACTTACCAGCCGGTCCAAGCCTCGGTCCAGATTGTTGGTTTATATGCTTTGTTGGGAGTAAAAGAATCACAGTAGAAGCCATTGCATGTATTGATCTGTTAACATGTGACAAATACGCGATGTTCATTAAATAAATGATAGCAAAATCAAACCACATCCAAGTCTGCACTCTAAATTTAGTTCACTTTTATCGTTGTTATCTGTATATGTGACAATTTTATCACTTGTTTAGTTATATTATACCCGTGTACTCAATATAATTCTAGATTCAAGAAGTGCAAACACGAGTGGTACGGTGTGAGAATAATACGCATCGTAAATTAGCTCACCACAGGATCTGGAGCATCTTCTTCCTTGCACATTACCCATGGGACCCCTGTATCCAATGCTACAGCCATGTTAGCAGCCCATTGAATGTAATTCTGAGCAGGAGCACCGAGCAACTTAACTTGAGGACCGTACTCGTTTTCAATCTACAAAAAGAATAATTGAAGTGAATAAAGACTCAATTTAGACTCATACAATATCAAACACTACAAAAACATATATTAGTATGATTTGCAGAAGAAGGAAAAAAATCTGTAATTGTACCTGGGAGAGTATGATAGGGCCGCCTTGAGACTCGAACAAATTTTCACTCTTCATTAGGCCAACAATTTTCTCAGTAAATTGTTGCATATACATCTGCCATGCCATACAATTCATCAAGTATCAGGAATAAGTATATAATATCAGGTAACATGAAGTGTAATTCTTAATGTGTCCGTTTCTTCTGTAAATTTCAAGCTTGAAATGTGAGCAAAAAATTACGAAAAGAAATTAAAGGATTTAAAGTTTAGACCTTGAAAGGCTCATTATCAGTTCTGAAGCTGATGCCTGGAACATACTTTAGCCAAACTGGAAAACCTCTGTAAACAAACGAAAGCGAATTCTTCAATAATTTAAAACACTATCCAACAAATTTTACGGCTATTCACAACGAGTGAAACATACATCATACTCATAAAATTCTCCAGCCATTTCATGTATATACATACATTACATGTATGTAGCACACGAGAGATTCTTTGGTAGAAAGTCTCTATCGTACCAGATCTGACCGTCTATTTACACATATATCACTCCTGTTAATATAACAATAGTTTGGTGCAATACATACTCTTGTCAAAGGGAAGAGTCTACAAGTAGTTTGTCATTTGGTACAAAAGACACCTAAATGTCCTCAAAATAGTGTCAAACACTGCATTGTAGTGAAGTTTAAAGTGTCTTTTTTTAAAGGTTTTTTTTTTTTTTTTTTTTTGTTTTTTGGTTAGAGCAAAAATAACAGAAAAGAAAAATAGTCAGAAATGTACCCAAAATTCCACTCTGCACAGATATAAGGACCAATTCTAAGATGTGCATACAATCCTGCTTGCTGAATAGTCTTAATGAACCTCACCAAATCATATCTCCCTTCAAAGTTATACTGAAAATAAAAAGTGACAGCAAAATAAAAATAAAAAAACAGCTCCTTTTTAAGCTGCAAATCTAAGAAAAATAAAGGAAAGAGATGAAGTACATTTCCAGGTGTGGGTTCATGAACATTCCAGAACACATAAGTTTCAATAACATCTATACCTCCTTCCTTAGCCTTTTTTATCAGATCCCCCCACATCTGCATCAAGTAAAATTACAAAATTAGAGTCAACAAATCCAAGAATTTTCAAGAAAGCTCAAGCTTAGCTAAACAAAGAACAAATCTTTTGAAGTAGTAGTATAGTATTACCTCAGGGGTACTTCTGGGATAATGTATTGAACCAGAAAAAAGAATCTTTCTTTGTCCATTGATAACAATGGCTTTGCTATCATAAGTCACACTACACTGTATGAACTTAGCACAAAAAACCCACAACACACAAACCACAAAAACCCATTTGGAATTTGTGTTCATTTCCATAGAAATCAAAAGCTTCCTCTTTTCACTTGGGTACAATGCATATACTTTCAATGCATAAAATTCTCCTGAGATAAGAGAATTTTTGAAAGAGGAAGCTAAGAAAATGTGAGAGAGTGTTTGTGTGAGTGATTTAGATGGGTGTGAATGTGTGTGAGAGAGAGCTTGTTTTGAGGGTGTGAAGTGTAAATATAGTAGGCAGAGCTTCAAAAAGAGTCCTCTTTTCTTTTCCTTTTTTTACTGCTTTGGACAAATCTGCAGTTCACACTGTGACCAAAGCCTCTGACAATGACTTGATCAGCAATGGTGGTTGTATACATGTGTGGGGTGCTTGTGATTTATTTATGACAAACTTGAAGGGAAAAAAATGTAATTCTCAAAAAATAAAAGGTATTTGTGTGAATTTTATTAACTGAATTATTCGAGTTATTGTCATATACCAAAAGTAGGAACTTCTCTTAGATATTTCGGACATAAAAAAAAAAAATGAGAATCTCTCCAAACAAGGTTTGATGTTCCACGAGGGCTCAAATTAGAACCCTTATTTGATGTATCAAATGGCAATTGAACGAAACGTCGTATGATTTTTACGTGTACATGAAACAAAATAATTTTATTTTTTTTACGCACATTACAGTCATCCACGCATGACAACCATCTAGTGGCCCGTTCTAATAAAAAAAATATTTAAATCAGAATTTTCCAAACATTTCTCAATTGCTTTACATTTACATCTACGCATAAAACATCCCATCATTAGTGTCGACAGTGATGGGCACGTCAGTCCACACAATTCTTACCTCATTCTTCATTATTATTGCAATTGTTAGGACAATTTATTTTTCTTTTCTCCTAAATTGGACAAAATTAACTTCTTTTATATGCGTATTTGAAGGCTTTTTTTTTTTTCACATTTTTAGAATTGTTTTGTAATTTATTAATGAATTGGGGTCGTTTTGTTTTGCTAAATTGTTTTGTGTGTTGGATTTTTCCTGGTTTTATTTGAATGTAATTATGCATGGTATGAATTAAAAGAAATTATTTCGTGTCAGTGTTATAACTAACTTATAAATAGGGGCATTCTTGTCGGTGGTCACATCAACACAAAACCTATTTATAACTCTATGAACCAAGTACGTACGGTCTTCCCAACTAGATTTAGGTGACATTAATTTTATTGAAATTTTATATTACATATATTTTATAAATTATTCTGTTAATTTCTCATTCAGTGAATTCATTGTTATCTTTTTTACGAGAAGAGGAGAATGTGAATTTCATTTAACCGAGGAGGAATGAGATTTGAATCCTCATTAATTTGTGCATGCAGTGACCTTCAACACTACGTCAAATTTAAACTCTCTTTAAATATGAATAAAGATTAATGTGCTTGTAAAAGATAGAGTATTTACTATATTGTTTTTCTTTAGTGTTAAATCAAATATATTGAAATCTTTGAAATATAGTTTTTAAAGTATTTATAGTAAAATGATGAAATATTTCAGCATCCCCAAGTCTTTTATTTTGAATCAACGACCCAAATAAGACTTAAATATATTCATCACCGTTTTATCATTATACGCGTCTGAATACTCAGTTGAGCATCAGACTTGACGTTCTCGGCTAAGGTATGGTGATCAACTCTAAATCTAGGAATCACGTACGTCTGGTCTCAGCTCAATCGACTGAATCTGAAGACATTTATAAATCTCATATGAGTCTGAGAGGTTCTCATCTTAAATTTAAGTCTTATCTGAAAAAATCACGTCTAAACCTATAAAAATTTATCAAATAATCTATTAATAGTTAATCTGTAGGAATTAATTAATTATATTAGCGGACACCCACAAAAAATAAAAGGCAAGATAATAGATGAAGCCATTAAGAGTGATGACTTGGCTTATACGTAAATAGAAAGCTTTAATTTCCACCCTTTTGTAGTAAGAATTATATTCCGACAGTGTATTTTACGTTACCAAAGGCTTTTGTTTGTAGGAAGATATCTTTGTTTCTAAACACAAGATTCAATTAATATCATTCCAATATTACCCTTATTATTATTTTTCTAATTTTAAATGCTTTGTTTTTTCCACAGATATTTAATAAGCTGTAACTGCAAAGTAGATACATCTTCCGATTTTCATGCCTCATTTTCAGTCAACTCCTACGAATTTAAAAAAGAAAAGGAAAAAAAAGGAGAAAAATAAATATTACGTCTCTTTTTTTTTTTTGAGGGGATATTACGTCTCTTTCATTCCCAAACAATTGCACACAATCACCTCTTTCAATACCACTCTTTTTTTTTCCACTCAAAAAAATACCACTCTTTTTATTTTTGCTCACTCTTTTTATTTTTGCCTATGCTGCGAATTTAAAAAAGAAAAGGAAAAAAAAGGAGAAAATTCCTAATTAAGTCTTTTATTCTACAAGTTTCAGACACTCACGAAAAAAACTATAGGCTTACACCAAATTCGATTCAAAATAAAAGTACGACGTTACGTCTTTACGGTAACACGTAGTAACACATTGGCAACAAGAACTATGCTGAATGCAGTTACACAATCGTGAAATAAAGGTACACCGTCGACGAAAATAACATAGTAACAATACGATTAATCAACATTATATGCATCCAATACGTTGGTTCCGTGAACCCTAAACCCTAAACCCTAAACCCTAAACCCTACAACATTATTAGTACAATATATGGACTGCTGCAACATTATTTTGAACTGTACCTGAACTATTTTGCATTGTTCGACCTGGTCATGAAATAGAGCTATTTGTTTTTGTAATGTTACTACATTATTATGTGAACAACGAAGTAGTAACATTCTATATAATGTAGTAACGAATACCAACCAATCATAGTTATCATGTACAATGTTATATGCACATGGACTGTATGAATGAAGTCAATGTAATAATAGCAACTAATTTGTAGTAACATTGCCCATCCACGTAGAAACGACTCAAAACAACAAATTAACAACCCTTAAAATTGTAGTAACATAACCAAAAAACTATGTTCAATTTCAAAAAAAAATGTACCGACATCCGTATAAATGAACCGGCCACTAAAAAAATTTGAACATTTCCAAAAAAATGTAGTAACGTTTCGGCATTTTTTTTCTGAAATGTGCACGATCTTAAGGTACACAAATCCCCTATGGGGTTCCCCTTCCCAAGTAGGGTATAGAAAGCTTCCAGAAACAATGGAAATGTGAAAAACGGATTGATATTTAGACTTTGAACATTTCCAAGGAAAATGTAGTAACGTTTCGGCATTTTTTTTCATGAATGTGCACGATCTTAAGGTACACAAATCCCCTATTGGGGTTCCCCTTCCCAAGTAGGGTATAGGAAGCTGGCAGAAACAATGGAAACGCGAAAAACGGAGTGATATTTAGACTTTGAACATTTCCAAGGAAAATGTAGTAACGTTTCGGCATTTTTTTCATGAATGTGCACGATCTTAAGGTACACAAATCCCCTATTGGGGTTCCCTTCCCAAGTAACGTTTCGGCATTTTTTTCATGAATGTGCACGATCTTAAGGTACACAAATACCCTATTGGGGTTCCCCTTCCCAAGTAGGGTATAGAAAAGTCGGGCCGAAACAATGGAAACGCGAAAAACGGAGTGCTATTTTCACTTTGAACATTTCCAAGAAAAATGTAGTAACGTTTCGGCATTTTTTTCGGGAATGTGCACGATCTTAAGGTACACAAATCCCCTATGGGGTTCCCCTTCCCAAGTAGGGTATGTAAAGCTTCTAGAAACAATGGAAATGCGAAAAACGGAGTGATATTTAGACTTTGAACATTTCCAAGGAAAATGTAGTAACGTTTCGGCATTTTTTTCATGAATGTGCACGATCTTAAGGTACACAAATCCCCTATTGGGGTTCCCACTCCGTTTTTCGCATTTTAGGTGTTTTTGGAACCAAACTAAACCCTAATTGGGAAGATGAACCCCAATAGGGGATTTGTGTACCTTAAGATCGTGCACATTCATGAAAAAAATTGGAGAAAATCGCGAACCAAAATCGTGAAAATTGCACTGAAGTGATATTTCCACATTTACACCACAGAATTGGTGGCATTCCAGAAAACATCCCCATCAAAAGTGGTATATTGACAAAGCTCCCTGTTAAATGTGTGACTATTTTATATGTTACTACCCACTGCATATGACTAGTTTGTAATTCAACAATTTTCTTCACATGTAATAAAAAGTACAAGGTGGTACTTTCACGGTTTTGGATGTATGTCTAGTTATGGCGTGGCACAAAGACTATTCATTGTCGATTAAACTACAGCGTGTCCTTTGTGTATCTGTATACCTACACATACACAATATTGCAATTACTTGACAATATCATTATTCCTTACTAAGTCGTTGTTATGAACTGAAAATGGGTAATTGCGTAACGGAGTTAGAGGCTATAAGTATAAGTTCGAATTTGAATGGTTGAGACGGACGATACTTACGTGTTACTACATATGTTACGACGTTTATTCCATCTCAACCATTTAAGATTCAAACATTTCCTTGCGGACTGTGATCCCGAGTATGGAATAATAGGGTTACTAAATATAGCATTAAATCAAAATCGAATTAAAAACAATAAAGCGGCGTTGTTTAAAGCATTAGAAAACATATCCACTTGTGAAATAAAAGTATTCATGACAATAAACACAAACAGAAAGTTTCATGAATCAAGGGCCATAAATGCCTCTTTCGAGTTCTTAGAAAAATCAAAACAAATGTCTTTACTTTATTCTAGAATAATCAAATACGTTAAAACGAAGAGGGCAAGGTGTCTAGCATGATTGACGTCACAAGCATCCCTTTAGCCTCTCGCAATTCTTCATCCGTCCATTTTTGAGGTATGCTTTTTCCTTGGGACAACTTCAGTAGGTAATGAATCAGATAAAATGCACAATCAGTCCTGAAATGCGTACAATTCATGTATTACGACGGTGTACCTTGAATTGAAATGTGTATAACATATATGTATTGAAGTATGACAATGTGTACTTACGACTCTTCATGTTGTAGTGGCAGATTCTTCACTTTCACTACTCCAGCACATTCCGGCACGTACTTTAGTTGCTTCTTATCTCCACATGAATACATGCATACAAATAGGTATTAAAAAACCTAGTAACAGTATTAACAAACCTAGTAACTCCTGGTTCACATACCTCAATCGTTTAGAACTCATGATAGGCAGTTACATTTTATAGAAAGTAAATACAGATACACACATTTGCAATGTAAACAAAGTGTGCTAACAACTAGCATGTTTCAACATCGATCCATTCACATGTAAGATGTATGTGTACTTTCTCAACGAGATAATATTAGTCAAATCCCAGAAAATGTAGTAAATGCTCAACATAATATAGTTACACTTGCGGAAACTGTAGGAACCATAACAAAGGGTAGCCCCAGGTCATTATCAATGTAGTTACAATGAAAAAAAAACCTAGTAACAGTATACAAATAGGTATTAACAATACACAACATTGTTTTCACAATCACACAATTGCACTGTTAAAGCACATTAATTTAGGCACAAAAGTCCAAAAATGGGTTACATGCACAAAAGATTGTAGTAATATTAGTCACATACCAGAAAATGTAGTAACTGTTCAACATAATATAGTTACACTTGCTGAAAATGTAGGAACCATAACAAAGGTGAAAAAAACGTAGTAACGAGGTCAAAAAAACATAGTATCATGTCAACAACAACGTAGTAACTTGTCAACAACAAAGTAGTAACATGAGCACAACTAAGTAGTAACATTGTGACATAAGGTAGTAACGATTCCTCACAATCATAGTTAACATGTACAATGTTATAAGCACATGGACTGTAGTATTAAAGGGAATGTATTAATAACAAAGACTTTGTAGTAACATTGCAATTCCACGTAGTAATAGCTCAAAACAACAAACTAACAACCCTAAATAATGTAGTAACATACCCAAAAAACCATGTTAAATCTCATACAAAATGTACTGACATCTGTAAAAATGAACTGACCACTAAAAAAATTTGAACATTTCCAAGAAAATTGTAGTAACGTATCTCCATTACATGATGCAAACCTTCAAAACAAAAGTGATTGTCATGAAGAACATTCTATTGTAGTAACACACTGATTCACGTAGTAACACCTGTTAACACTTTTCATCAAAATACCAATTTTGTTTACCCTCTGACTGAAAGTCACAGCATCACAATTCCTCTTAGAGCAATTAAATTCCACACGCACAACAAGTATGAACAGAGATTCAGAAGTAAAGTAGGAATTTTCAATTTTGCATTCAAAATATCACCCAAATTTCAACTTCAAATCGTCCCCAAAATCTGATGTTAACAGACGTGAAATTCGACTAAACGATTGAAGAAATAATAAACAGCGAAAATGGCTCCATGAACGGCGGAATTAGAAGAAAAATTATACTTACTCAGTCTTTGTTGATTTCGATTTGCCTCTTGCCATTGATTCCCGTTAATTGCCCTCTACGTCGCCGGAACAATGCAAACTTTCTTTTCAGCCGGAACTGAAGAACAGCCGTTAATCGCCCTATACTTCGCCGGAAAAATGCGTAATTTTTTTCAGCCGGACCTAAAGAACAGAGTGGGGATCGTATACATGTATGGACTCTTTTCTCTCGTTTCAAAATTATCCGTATAAACCGCATTCAACCACTCTTGATTCACTTGCCGATATTTCCGCCGCTTGATATTCCTCAAAAGGATTTCCGTTTCCAAACTACCCATTTTCAAAGAAAAATAGCAATCAAATGCAGTGCATTAATTCACCCGATTTCTAGGTGAGAGAAAAATAACATATATCTTCTATTATCATTAAGGGTGTTTTTGTACAACACTATTTAATTTGTCCTTCACAACCAAATTTTATTTTTTTTGTCCTATTTCATCATTTACTATCTTATTTTGTCCTTTAGGCCCACCACCCCTTTAATTCCACATGACACGTTTTTACCATAATAAAAAATTAAAGCCTAGTTTAAATACATTAATTAATCGCAGCTACGTTTCACGTCTCTAAAAAATCTGATTATTAATTAGCTGTTTGAATCAGTAGGAATGGTTTTGGTCAACGATGTAACACGTGGTGGTCTGGTCATAAAGCTGTAGTGCTAATTATTACTACTATTAAGAGTGATCCCAATGGGGATTTATCCCCCCTCTAAAACTAATATAGAGGGAGTAATCCATCTTTAAGCCCACAGTGGCTCCCAACCCAACACCCTATCCCTAAATAAAACTAAGCGCTCCCCCCTAAATATGAAGGGTCTGCTAATATAAACGAAGTAACACAATTTATCTCTCTTTTTACCCAATAAATTAATTTCACACATCAATATCATTTATATAATAATGTGTTATGTATCGAGTAATGATACGAGTAAGACAACGGTAGTATCACAACGGTGATATACATCATTGAAAAAAAAATTATATATACTATTTTTTCCATAAAAAAAATTAATTTGTCCAAATATTTATTTTTTTATTTTGAACTCTTTTTGTGTACAGATACGACATCTTTTTATTTTTTTTACCGTTGTGCGACGTATTCAAATATCACTTTGTAAGCATAAAATATTTTTAAAGGGATGTATAGAGGTTGCTTATTGGAGTGAATTATTTTTTGGGTGTTGAAAAAGTGTAACTGTAACGAAAAACGATGTGTTTGAAGTGTGTAATTGGGTGTCCCCATTGGGTCACTCTAAGTGTACTATTTTCCTCAAAAAAAAAAATAGGATTCCGTTTGAATTCTTTTCATACAGATTAAAAAAATTGATTAAATTTATTTTTTGTATTAGTAGTTTTAATGAAAAAATTTAAAATAACTTTTGAATGTTATTAATACTTAATAGTGAAAAATGAATGGATAAATAATAAATGATAGGTTAAACGAGAAAAATATAATAAATGCTTTTATTAGTTATATAAATGAATTTATATTGATATAAATTTAAAAATTTAACAAACTTATATTTTAAAACGGATGTCGTAAAAGTTTACATAAATAAACTTACTTATTTACATAGTAAATTATACAATAACGCATTGCTGGATGAATGTGTATTTAATAATACAGATTTGGCACTTGTTGTTGACCATAAATGCATGAAATACGCCAATCAGCATGATGTCTGACTAGTTTATAAAGTTAATTAAATTTGAAATTTGAAATTTGAATTAAGCTGATCCTTTCGCTTAAAGCTTTCGGTATTCGAAACCAGTTGTTCCGACAAATTCGGAATTCGACTCCGGAATTCGACTTGGGTCGCGCAAGCAGAGTCTGACTCTTACTAAGGGGTAAGGCTGACCAAGAGCTCTTTCAATATGAACGTCAATTAATATGGCGTCTGACGTCAATTAATATGGCGTCTCAGAGAAGAATCGAACCGGTGATCTTTCTATCCAAGCTATTTGAGAATGAGAATTTTTATTTTTATTTAACTAGTAGACAATATTTTTCCTCAAAAAAACAACATTTATTATTTTTATTTTATTTTATCCATATTTATTAGTAGACGAAAGGCTTTACAGTTTAAAAAAAAAAGAAAAGTAAGGCTAAATTAATAATATTTAAAGATTTTTTTAGTCATTTTATTATTAAGACAAGTTACTAACATTTTTTAATAAGCCTGTTTTTTTACAACTTTCTTAATTAGGAATTGAAATGTGATTCGTTCACGTAGTGTGAATACATATATAAAAATGTTAGGGTTTTTTTTATGTGTTTACCTGTAAAAGTTTTAGACAAGAATTTATATGATATAACCGCATGCGGATACAACACGTTAAAAATTTATGTGTTAATCGCCTAAAAAGAGTGTGTATGTATCCAAACAAGAGTTCATGGTACTACTGTATTTTGTTTAAAAATTGTTTTGGTTTACCACATTAATTCTGAAATGTA
Organism: Gentiana straminea; assembly: GCA_036785695.1. NCBI lineage: Eukaryota > Viridiplantae > Streptophyta > Magnoliopsida > Gentianales > Gentianaceae > Gentiana > Gentiana straminea. Next base: position 10,669,617 of record JAVUPR010000167.1, read on the forward strand.
CTTGCACATGCACAAATTATGTGTAAATTGGAAAATGATTAAATTAATCTTAAAATTCTATGTATAAATTCTACCCCGACATCATTTTATCACATATTTTATGTTACGCAAACAACCTTTAATACAAATTTGCATAGAGTTTTGAGAATAATATATACTACAATTTTTCGTGGTATTCACAAGCACTGTATGAAGAATATAAGCTCTGTAAGGAAACTATTTAAAAAAACAATTACACCTAAATATTTCATTACCATATTTTTTCTGTGTGTGGTAATGATAAAATTACAACAATACCCCAGAAACTAGCAAAAATTAAAGACGTACTGTCGATAAAGTAGATACCAAAAAGAGGGAAAAGCTGTAGCACTCACGTTATTATATAATTTAAAATTAAGAAAAAGATGCCATTGGAAAAAATTAATAATGTCCATATTTCAAAAGATGAAAACTTCCAAAATTCATTGTCATGAACTTGTTTTGAGATGAGCTAAACTTTAAAGCCAGCAAAGCAAACCCACCGACACAATGCAAGAATGATTGACAAATGTGAATAAAAACGTAATCAGCGGTGCTGCGGTTCTTTTGTTTTTCAATGGTTAATTCTTTTTATTCTATTTACACCGTAGATATACGTGGATAATTTTAGACCATACAGTTTGAATTTAAGATGAAACCGTATGGTCCATAATCATCTACGCGTATTACTCCTCAAATGAATTCGCCATAAAAAAACTTCCATTTTTTCAATAACGATAAGTATGATTTCCACTTGAGATATTGATAATGGAATATATTATGAATTAATATGATTTGATTGATTGAATTGAAATAAATATATTGAAGGAATCGGAAGAGAAAATTGGTTAAATGATAAAAGAAGTCGTATTCTCCGGCAGGCAAAGTGCCTCAAAAAGTGACAGCATCTAAAGACAGTGTCACGCTAGCAGGTGCGTAGGTATAATGTCAGTCCAACAGACAAAAAAAAAAAAGGAAATAGAGGTAAAACCAGGAAGTAGAGCAAAACAATCGTGTAATAAGCAATCATGAGCAGTAATGTCCGCGCACATGCCAAATAATCAATTTCCACCTCCAATCGAAGCACGTTTAAAAGTTGTACTTCCAACAACACCAAGTAAATTGCCCGGAGCTCCACATATTCCAGCCGTCCCCCTCCCCCGTCAAAGGGGTAACTCATCGAGTGCGTGACTGCCTGTGTTTGGTCCCGAAAAACAATCCCAACACCTACCTTATCCTCACGTACAGCGGCATCAACATTACATTTCACTGCCCCTGGGTGACCTAGCCCACGCATCCCGAAATGTTTTCCAACGGGGTCCGAAATATTTTTCTATAGATAAAATGTAGATTTTATTATTTTTAACGGGGTCCGAAATATTTTTGTATAGGTAAAATATAGAGTTTTATTATTTTTAACAAGGTCCGCGGACCCCATTTCAGTACATGTGTGTCCATCTCTGGCGGCGCCTCTTGCACCCGGAAGGCCGTCAGTGCCTTCATAAAATCCGAAATCGCCCCCAAAGAACGCACTCACACCGCCGAAACATACACCGCATGACCATCAAACACCGCAGAACACCGCGCTTTCCATATCCCCACATGAGCCCAACAACTCTCGCTACATCCTGCACTCCCGTTCGTCCAAGAGGCGCATGGAGAAATCCGCAAAGAAGGACGAGCGGAGATGCTCCAATAACCCGTGGAAAGGAGAGGCCCGCCAGATTGTGTCCGACATTTCGCACTCAAACAAGGCATGCCTCTGAGTCTCAACTGCATCCCTGCAAGCCAAGCATATGTATATCCCCATATTGCGCCGCATAAGGCCCTGCTCAATGGCCAGACAGTCATGAAGGCACCGCCAAAGAAAGTGTTGAATGCCAGGTTGGACCGGGAGCTGCAAATAGTGCCGCCAAACTCGGTCAACCCCACCTTTAGTCGTTTGGCCGCATATTCTGCGATGTTGATTAATAAAATCCTTTGGTTTCTAAAAAAATAAGAATCGTATTCAACAAGGTGGGGTTGGTTTGGTTCTTGGTTTCTTAATGGGGTTAAAACAAACAAATAATCAATAATAGATGAATCATCATCAAAACTCAATTTATTTCTAACAAACGTAGTGAAAACCACCCAGCTCATTTAATTGCTCAAGCCAGACAAACTTCTTCTTGCTTTGTTGATTGGGGTGCTATCCCACTTGTGTAATTGTTGCTTGTGTATCTGATGTTGTTTAATAAAATTCATCACTTACCCCTTAAAAAGACAACGTTAATGTATTTTGAATATAAGATTAAGAACTAGTTGCAATATAATACAATGTATAACCAAACATGTAACGCCCCGCTCCCGGATACCGAGCCCTTATCCGGAAGAGAACGTTCGGCGCGTATAACATTAAATAAATCCAAAATTATACGTCAGCCTCTACGTCGTCATATCATAATTAAAGCAACGGAAGCCCAAAAGGCTCGGGTAAACTCATAAATGCTACTAGAATAGAATACAAACCGACTAGGGGTAGAAGGGAAAACCTTACAATAATGAGATAAAGCTTACAACGTACGATGCTACAAAAGAAAGATACAACACTTGTCTTACAAAGATTCTTTTAGAAGAAGGTACAACAAGATCATTAAAACAAAAGGTACAAAATCTAGTACAACCTATAATAGAAAGTAAGAATAAAACGTCATCATGGCGTCAATGTCACTGAATCGTCATTGAACTCTTCAACGAGCTCAAGGCTAACCTGTTCGTCTTCTCACCCCAAAAGCACACCAAAACAACATATGCAATTGAGGTAAGTACAAAGTACTTAGCAAGAGGAAGAAGCTAATGTATAATCAAGACTTACGACGAAAGGTTCATTAATTATTATTATGTTATCTTTATGAGACCGACTCGATCTAGGGTTCACTCCATGTCCATCAACATGTCGTGACTAAACGTTTCTAACATAACTTATCTTTGTCACATCGGCACTCAAGGGCACAACGCATGGTGCTACCCACCACGAGGAATCGTTTGCAACCTATCAGTGGATCACACCGATAGCCACGGGGGAAAGCCCGATGGTGCACACGTTCGGCGAAGTCCCCCCGCCATTTAGCCGTTTATAGGCCAGCCAGAGTTATTCACTTTATCGACCGCCCACACATCGCGATATAGCTAGGTGCCTTACCAAGAGTGTTACGATGTTTAGTCTTTTTACTACACAAGTATGTTTATTATTAATTGTTAACTAGCCACCTAAATATTTCCTTTCCCTTGAAGTAATTGGTATGATTGAATACAAACGAATAAATTTTCTTACTTCGCTATTAAAGAGTTCAACAGAAAAGGTCTGGAAGTAGAAGAAGTTTCAAATCTTATTCAAATATGTACATATATATATAATAAAAAATTTGAAGACGAGTAATATTCTCTCGAAAGTTTTCATGATGAAAATCCAAGTAAATTGGAGAAATGTTGCAAAGAGGTCATGAATGATAACGTGGAAAAGAAAGTAAATAAACTCAGAGAATGCATTTTCTATTTCTTTCAACAACCGTTGCAGTTAAAATTTTTTTTTTTTTTTAAAGCGGGGAACATCTTCTCCAAAGGTTCAATGATAAAGGTAAATCGAAAAAGTGCTTCGTGAAAAAAAAAATCATAAGTGACGACTGTGTAAAGAAGACACAAGAGTTCCAAATGATGCATGTTTTCGTGTCGTTCAAAGACTAACACAAGAAGGGCTATTGTGAAATTGTTAAAAGGTTTGCATCAAGGGTGCAAATGTTCAAAGGAATGAGGGTAACCCTTTATTTAAAAATAAAAAAAAAAACATAAAGCCATTTCTTCAAATTTGAAGGGGGAAGGTTTAAAATAAGATAAAACAACTTAACACTTGTAGCAAAATTTTGTCAAGGAATACTCTTAACAAAGTAAGTTGCAGGCTAAAATTCTTTATCAAAACATAACTTTAAAATGCATGCATGAGACGTAAAAGAGGTTCGACTACTCGTTTATTCAAAAATTTCGCAAGGAAGTAAAAATAAAGCAGTACTTTGAAAGTAATTAATGACAGGACTTTTGAACATATGTATATATATGTATCTTGAAAAAAAAGGTCTGGACTATTAAATGACACTTTGGCAAGAAATAGTTGTTCACATATTCTTACCGGAATACAAAATGATATGTAATTAAAATGGGTGTTTTGAGAAGGTTTGATCTTTCGACCGGTTATCAAAATGGTATAAAATCCTAACAAAAGAGTTGAGTCTTTCAACAAAAGTTATGTGCACTAAAACACCTTGTAGGGGATGCATTGAAGTAAACGCTAGGATGCAAAAGTGTATTGTCCCGAATTGGCCAAACATGATGCATTGGGAGGGTATGCAGTTGCTAGTTCGAAAGTTCGAAGGATAAGAAACTTGTCTCCTTAAATCAAACGTTTGACACGATAAAACGTCTTCATAAAAATAAAAATAAGACACATCAAGTATGTACACATTTGGAAAGCAAAACATTGCAATGAGAGAACCGTTACGGAGTTTCAAAAAAACCATTCACATGGATGAATTAGCTAGAACATGGATTGCAAATAGTATAAATGGGAAAACATTTGAAATCGGGGTATCCCTGTAGGAAACCAAATAATTATAAAAGAGCACTTCATCAAAGAAAACGTGGGATTGGAAAGTCACCATTTAATTGTTTCTTGTCACACAAGAGTATTAAATCTACAACACTTAATATCTACCTACTAAACTTCTTATTACGGATAACCACTAAGTTAAAAGTCTTATGCTTCAAAGCCTTCCCAACACCTATAACCCCACACCTAAACTTCCAAGGTGAAAGAATGTTGTCTAGCCTTTCATGAACAAGTACTTAAGTGGTTTTAAAAGTATATATGCATAAATCAACCATGTAATGGTTGACTTGCACAGGACAAACCAAACTGATTTTGAACATGATGTAAAAATAAAAGTTGTAGGTATGCAGGTTTTACATATGCTACTCAAAATTCAGAATTCTTGGAAAATATAAGTTGGTTAAAATAATTATTTTCGTCGATCGCCGCAAGCTGTCAAAAATTTCAGAAATTTATAATCTGCATTGTGTTGCAGATTGTACTCAAACCAGAAAGAATTGGCACTTGACTCCAAAACAAAATTTTCAGGGTAGAGAGTTATCTACAACATATCAAAAATTCAAGTCATTTTAAGGGGTTTAGCTCATTCAAAACAGATTCATAAGTAAGAGTACCGCTGCAGAATTTTCTCGAACGCAGTACTCCTCCTTGTTAAGCGATTTATGAACAATCCGTACTGAAAACTAAGTTGATGCCAAAAGAGAAATTGTAGAAAAGGCAATTTTCTAAGTGACTGAAAATTTACAGAATTTTTGGAACACCAGAAAGGGTATTACAAGACTTATCGAAACATGAATAAAATCGTTTACTCGTTTTGCATAACACCAATTTATAAAAATAGGAGAAATGATTAAATCAGAATGTCGCAATAAGGAAACTTTAAATCCTCAAAGAAAAGAGCAAAGAGAGAAAAGTCTGAAAGGTCGAAAGAAGATAGGGATTCTATTAAGGATCCGAGAAGGAACAAACTTGAGGGCATCACATAAAAGATGTGAGCTTAGAACTCAACCTAACCTTCGCCTAAGAAGACTCTTCACTAGGCTCTAGTGAAAACTAACCACGGTATAAGGGTTATTAGCTTTACGAAAATTACCACCAAGAGCAAGAGAGATCAGAAAGGTTCTAAAAGATCCAAGATACCTTATCTTGAGAACAGAACTTAGGTTAGTGAAGAAACTTCTACGGGTTCCTACCATTCTGAAAGATCAAGGAAGTCAGAATGGTTACTAAGTGGTCTAAAGAAGTCTTGTCTTAAGGAATGGAGAGATGGAAACCTAGAAAAGAAAGGAACACTTCTCTCTGATACCAACTGTAACGCCCCGCTCCCGGATACCGAGCCCTTATCCGGAAGAGAACGTTCGGCGCATATAACATTAAATAAATCCAAAATTATACGCCAGCCTCTACGTCGTCGTATCATAATTAAAGCAACGGAAGCCCAAAAGGCTCGGGTAAACTCATAAATGCTACTAGAATAGAATACAAACCGACTAGGGGTAGAAGGGAAAACCTTACAATAACGAGATAAAGCTTACAACGTACGATGCTACAAAAGAAAGATACAACACTTGTCTTACAAAGATTCTTTTAGAAGAAGGTACAACAGGATCATTAAAACAAAAGGTACAAAATCTAGTACAACCTATAATAGAAAGTAAGAATAAAACGTCTTCATGGCGTCAATGTCACTGAATCGTCATTGAACTCTTCAACGAGCTCAAGGCTAACATGTTCGTCTTCTCACCCCAAAAGCACACCAAAACAACATATGCAATTAAGGTAAGTACAAAGTACTTAGCAAGAGGAAGAAGCTAATGTATAATCAAGACTTACGACGAAAGGTTCATTAATTATTATTATGTTATCTTTATGAGACCGACTCGATCTAGGGTTCACTCCATGTCCATCAACATGTCGTGACTAAACGTTTCTAACATAACTTATCTTTGTCACATCGGCACTCAAGGGCACAACGCATGGTGCTACCCACCACGAGGTATCGTTTGCAACCTATCGGTGGATCACACCGATAGCCACGGGGAAAGCCCGATGGTGCACACGTTCGGCGAAGTCCCCCGCCATTTAGCCGTTTATAGGCCGGCGAGTTATTCACTTTATCCGACCGCCCACACATCGCGATATAGCTAGGTGCCTTACCAAGAGTGTTACGATGTTTAGTCTTTTTACTACACAAGTATGTTTATTATTAATTGTTAACTAGCCACCTAAATATTTTCAAGTAAGCTCCCTCACAAATACTACTCTCTTACTTAGACCCTAGACAAGGACAATCCCTAGCACATACACAGACATTGAGGAATACTAATTCCGCAAAGCACAAGCCATTCATACCCTTCCGACGGTCCCGAACTTCAACTCCCTTGAAGAGTACATTCGGTGCCGGAACTAAACGCATCAGAAGCTTAATCCAGGCTTGTTCATGTTCATTTATTGTTATTAAATCAAGATATAACATTTAGAACTCATCTCATAGCTTAAAACAATCAAAATAACATTTAAACAGTGTTGGAGGGCGCCAACACCTTTGGCGTGCGCCAAAAATGCATCAGAGACTCTTCTAAACTCTCTGTTCAGGTTTGGGGGGCGCCAAAGCCTTTGGGGCGCGCCAAAAATATTCCAGAAAGTCACTGAACTCTCTGGTTCAGGTTTGGGGCGCGCCAAAATCTTTGGTGGGCGCCAAAAATGGGCAAAACTGCATAAAACACAGTTTTCTGCACTCTATCGATTTCTACTCAAACCCAACCAAGTTTAAACATCAAATATACATCCAAATAGCATCAAAACATGTCTTAAACATGCTATAACACTTTGTATTACAACAACAACAACTAGCATGATTTCTAAACACAAATCATACCCAAAACACAACCTTAACACCATAAAACTTTAATTAAACATTATGAAGAGCCTCTTACTTGATTGAAGCCACAACCCAAACCAATCTCTGCAGCACTTAAACAGGCCTCAAACAAGATCTAAAAGATCACAATTAACATGAATTAATTGATGATCAAAGCTTCTAAACAAAGAACTACGAAACAAAACCCTAGAACATGAATTCATGATCCTTTTCATGAATTCACAGCAGAAATTCGACTTCAACATACCTGAGAATCAGACCCAAATTCTGGTATCAAAACGATCCTCGTCTTCTCACGATTCCAGCGGTACTTTCGGATTTCAAAACGGATTAACGGTCGCGGAAATATGCCCAAAAGTATCCATTTGTTTTCTTTTCTCTTTTCTTAATTTGCAGAAAAATGTTTGCACTTCTTTTCAACAAAACTAATTCTGATAATGATGATGTCGGAAATTACCTACTGATCCAAATAACTCTAGGACGATTCAAACAAGAACAGAAACAATGGGGATAGCGATTTGGTGTGATTAAGACTGAGCCTGAGAGTTAGTTTCTCTCAAGTTGCCTACGTATCCAATAGCTAAATTGGAATCAAGTCATTCGTAGTTCCTTAGGGTTGTTTATATAGGGAGGCGTCTCACCCCTTTTCTTGTCAAACAAGTCGTAGAATCCTTAAACCCTAAGGATCATCACGTGTTTATCTCTAGCCAAGGATAATTATGATTATACTCGAATTATGGGATTTCCTTCCGGTAATCCAGGGATTCTCTCTATAATATAGGCACATGTGCGGATTATCGTATAAGGAAAGAGCCAGTCGGCTTTAGATGGGCTCCTCAGGTCGTCTCGACCTGAGCTGCGCGTCCTATCTCCAGACTAGACCGAGCTGCACTGCAACGCGGTAGTCAGGACGGAGATGGGCGCGACCTCCCTCCCGGGGTGGTCTTGCGGGTGTGGGGCTCCCGGCCCTAAATGCTTCCTTCTTATCTTTCTCTCTCATCCTTGGGGTGTTATAAGAGTGACACGTGGCCGGTCTATTTTCACCATCGTCATAAGCCCCCGTGTCCGGCCGGACTACTAAGAGCTGGGTAGACCCGAGTTCGGCTCGGACGTTTTCAAGTTAACATGCTTACCGTGACACGTGTCCCCGCCACCGTTTAGACCGCCGTATTGAGTGCGAGAAACGAAGCGTCGTAACACAATAATGGGGCGGTTATTCCAAGACTTCTTTTTGGGGTTTTATAACTCCTAGTCGCATCAATCCTTTCGTACGTTACTCTTTAAATCAAGTGCGAAGTCGGGACGGTTACCATTCCATTCTTTCATCTCTCCGATCTTCTTACTCAAGTAAGCCTTCTTTCTTTTCTCGATTCTTCTAAGTCTTTTTCGTTGTTAATGAGCGAACCTATAATTCTTACTGATAGTTCCATTGAGGCATTATTTGAATTGGAGCCGGAATTAGAGGAAGAAATTACTACTGCCGGAGTTAATCTCGAGAGGCCTGCCCTTTCTTTTTTCAATCCTCCCCCTTCTTCCTCATCTTCTAGATTCGTCCTTTCCCTTAAGGCCTTTATGGCTTTGAAATCACAGCGGCCCGCCATGGCATCGATACCAAAATAACCACCACGGAGTTGAACCGTATCTCGTAAACAATACAAACTAACAAATCCGCTTTTCAAACCCATTATCCCGGCTCCCGGTGTTTACGCCTATCAAGCCCCGGCCGGGTACCGTGCCGTCTACCGAGAGCGACTATTATGCGGCTTAAGGTTTCCGATCTGTCCGGCCGTTTTATCCGTCCTGGAGCATTACGACCTAGGGTTGGCCCAGATCGTGCCCAATGGAATAAGGGCGATAGTGGGCTTCGCCATTTGGTGTAGATGTGCCTGCATCCCATTCAAGGTTCAAACATTTTGCCTGTTCTTTCAGCGCAAACAGGTGCCGGGACAGGCTGGGTACTACTGCTTCCCACGTCGGGGGGATTTCATGCCTGACGTCCAATTCACGGAGCCAGGAGAGACTTCGTACAAAGGTTGGAAAACCAGATTCTTTTTCATCTGTCCCGAGGTGACTCGGAACCTGGGTAGGTGGAACTCCTCAGATCTGGACAGCGATCCCCGGCCAACTGACGTGGATAGGAAACTTCTAGACGACATTCGCAAAAGCGGAGTGTATATCAGGGAGAAAAAGTATTCTTCTGAGTTAATTTTTGCTGCCCAGTTGCCCACTGCGGGTCCTGACCCATATAGGGAGTTAGACAAGGAGGAGTACAAGATATGTAGGGCTTTAATACTTGCTTTGTGCCATGCTTTATCATCTGTAGAATATTTTCTAACACTTCTTGTTGCTTGCCCTGGCAGTGTCTTCCTTTGCTGACCTTTTGGAGGACGTGAATGATGATGTGGTTCCTCCGGTCAACCTTGAAGAGCCTAATCGGGAGACTGAGCTGCAGGAAAACATAGAGCCGGAACACCTCCGAGCTGCTGGGACTGTCCCGACCCCCACCTCGGCCCCAACTCTTATCCGGACAACCAGATGACTCCTCTGGGGATGTGGAGCAGATAGACGTGGATGAAGACCGGGAGGGAAGAGAAGACGCGATCGAGCCCAGCCGGAAGAAGAAGGTAGTCACCTCCTCGACCAAGAAGGGTCGGTCAAAGAAAAGGAAGGCGGCTCGCCAGACCATAGAGAACGTCGAAGATTCTCCTGAGGAGCAACCTTCCCCAGGACATAATCGGTTGTACGAGCTGTCGGACCAAGACCTCGCTGCGGTGGTAAGTTCTTGAATAAATATGTCTGTCATTCTTGTTTGCCTTTCTTCCTATTTACCTTTTCTTTGTCTTTTGCAGGGAGCTCAGGTCGGTCAAGAGTTCCTGGATCGCCTTGCTGAGTCTGCGGCGAGCAAGGAGGCTGCAGGGAACAATTGAGGAGCTCCGAGCGAGTCGTGAAAGGCACGAGAGAAGCCTCCAAGACTAAGGACCGGGAGATTGCGGCTACGAAGAAGGAACCGGTCGAGACTAGGACCAAGTGCACCGCTCGAACTCCGTGCCAAGCACGATGAGTATGTAGCGGAGAACTCGAGCTCGGGTAGGCGCTGGCCAAGGTCCGGGCTGAACTCTTTACTCTGGAAGCTTCTCTTCCTGCCCGGGATGCCCGAGTTGTGCATGAGTATAAGTCCTCCGATCATCTAGCCGGAGCTCTGAAGGTCTTGCTGAACCCTGTCATGCAACATGGGTATACAACGGGTGTGGACGAGGCAAAGGAACAACGTCCTGAGTTGATTCTCTCTGACCTTGTGCATTATCGTTCCATGCACAAGGAAGGAGCAGGTCAGATCTATGATGCCCGGCTGAGCGAGTTTAAAGCAGGCGAAGACATTGGTGCCAAATACGCCCGACGTCGTCCCACTCCTCAGGGTACTGTGCCCACTCCATCTTCGACAGAGCAGAATCCGAGAACCCAGACCTGACTGTTCATCCTTGTTATTGTTTTCCTTGAAAACTTTGAAACTTTTTTGTTGTCCAAGTTTATGTACTTTATTTATACTTTGTGGTGCCCTGCCCACTACGTTTTGTACTTTGGCTTTACTTAGTTTATTTTGGGTTTGACTTCTGTCTTATGGATGCCCCCTTCCCCCCCAGTATGGCTTGCATTACTGACGGTTTGGATGACATACTAAGTCTTGATAAAACTTTGTCCTGACCTTCAGACTCAGGAGGTTTGACTAAGTCTTTAACCTTCTGAGTATAACCTGGCTCGGTTAAAACTCTAGACTGGCTTGAGGACTCGGGAAGCTTGTGGTATTCAAGCTTTCTGAGTCTGACTTGCAGGACTCAGTTAAATTCGGCCCGACCGCGGACTTAGGAGGTTTGACTTTTGCAAACCTTCTGAGTATAACCTGACTCAGTTAAAACCCTGTCCTGACTTGAGGACTCGGGAGGCTTGTGGTATTCAAGCTTTCTGAGTCTGACTTGCAGACTCGTTAAATTCGGCCCGACTGCGTACTTAGGAGGTTTGACTTTTGCAAACCTTCGAGTATAACCTCGACTCGCTTAAAACCCCGTCCCGACTTGAGGACTCGGGAAGCTTGTGGTATTCAAGCTTTCGAGTCCGACTTGCAGACTCGTTAAATTCCGGCTCGACTCGCGGACTTAGGAGGTTTGACTTTTGCAAACCTTCTGAGTATAACCTGACTCAGTTAAAACCCTGTCCTGACTTGAGGACTCGGGAGGCTTGTGGTATTCAAGCTTTCTGAGTCTGACTTGCAGGACTCAGTTAAATTCTGGCTAGACATGCAGACTTAGGAGGTTTGACTTTTGCAAACCTGCTGAGTATGACCTGACTCAGTTAACAAAAATTCAATCACAGTACATAATATAACAATATATAACATGAAAGAATCATATATTTATTAGAACTCAAAGGTGTTTGATGACACTTTTATTGAAAAAGACAACATAAAATGGAAAGATAGAATCGAGCCTGGATTCGTTTCAGGCATAAAACTTTCTAAGGTTGCTGGCATTCCAGCTTCTTGGTACGGTCTGGCCATTCGCGTTAGCTAACTGGTAAGCACCTTTTCCATGAACTTTAACCACTCTGTACGGGCCTTCCCAGTTCGGGTTAAGCTTTCCCTGGGGACCCTGCTTGCTGACCTCGTTCTTCCTTAGTACCAAGTCTCCTTCTTTGAAGTAGGAATGCTTAACCTTAGAATTGTAGTATTGGGATATTCTCTGTTTGTATCTTGCCATCCGGATATAGGCCACTTCCTTGGCTTCTTCCAAGTTGTCCTTGGCATGTCTGAGCTCGGTGTCCTGGTCTGTGACTGTGTGGAGCTCGGTCCTTGGGGAGGGGAGCCCTATTTCGGCCGGAATGACTGCTTCACATCCATAAGCTAAAGCAAAAGGAGTTTCTCCGGTAGGCGAGTTTGGAGTCGTTCGTACGCCCAAAGGATGTTAGGCAAATGCTCGACCCATGCTTGTCCCTCTTCTTCCAGTCTCTTCTTCAATCCAAACTTGAGCTGCCTGTTGGTCTGCTCTACCTGGCCATTGGCCCGAGGATAGCCGACAGAGGTGAAATGTTGGACTATACCCAACTCGGCGCACCATGACTTGACTGTCCTGTCTTCAAACTGTGTTCCATTGTCCGACACGAGGATCTTGGGTATCCCAAAGCGACAGACGATGTTTTTCCACAAAAATTTCTGTATGGACTTTGCGGTGATGGTGGTCAAGGCCTCGGCCTCCACCCACTTAGTAAAGTAATCGACAGCCACGACAAGAAACTGTAAGTTACCTGGAGCTAAGTTACCTGGAGCTCGGGGAAGAGGCCCAACCAGGTCTACCCCCCCACTGATAAAAGGGCCAAGGAGAGACCAAAGGAATCATGTTCTGCGCTGGCCGGTGTGACAAGTTATCATGCACCTGGCATGACTTGCACCTCAGTACCAAGTCGTTTGCATCGTTTTGCATAGTTGGCCAATAATACCCGAACAAGCGGCATTTACGAGCTAGTGTCCGGGCTCCGCGTGGTTTCCGCAAATGCCGAGGTGGATTTCCCCGAGTAGATAATTTCCTTCTTCCCGGGTAGCACACCCGAGCCATGGTGATATAAACGACCGTCCGTATAGGATATCATCAAAGAGAGCATACCGCTTGTTCGTAGCTTGATCTTCCCGGACCGAACCTTGTCGGTTGGCAGAATACCGTGTTTTAGATAAGAGGTTATGGGGTCCATTCAGGTGGCCTGTTGGCTAATCGGTTGTACTTCGTTCAAAACATAACTTCGTTCGGTCAGCTGTTCCACCAGAACTTTTTTATCTGAGAAAAAATTAGATGCCAACTTGGAGAGGGCATCAGCTTTTTTGTTCTTGGATCGAGAGACCTGCTCTATATGGACTGACTTGAAGCTTTTTAGCAAAGCCTGTGCTGCTGCCAAGTATTTCTTCATTGATTCCTCCTTCGCCTCATATTCACCCTTGATGTGGTTAACCACCAACGGCGGGAGTCACCGAATACGTGCGGGTTATCCGCCCCTAGCTTGTTGGCTAATCGGAGCCCAGTAATCAAAGCCTCATATTCTGCCTCGTTGTTTGTAGCCGCAAAGTTGAAACGCAGTGCATACGGGAATTCTTCCCCCTTCGGACTGAGGAGCAAGAGGCCTGCTCCTGCTCCTTCTTTTCCCGACGCTCCATCTACAAAAAGGGTCCAGGTATCGACCTGCCCTGTCAGCTGTTCTTTATCTCTCTCGACCTGAATTCCTTCAGCCAAGAAGTCGGCTAAAGCCTGGGCTTTGACGGCAGTTCGGGGTTGGTAGTCCAGATCATATTCTGCCAGCTCGATCACCCATCTGGCTAGTCTGCCCGAGGTATCAGGTCGCGCCAAGATCTGACGCAGAGGTTGGTCTGTGACCACAGTGATGGAATGTGCTTGGAAGTATGGTCGTAACTTTCTTGAGGCGTGTACCAGAGCCAAAGCTAGTTTTTCCGCGTTCGTGTACCTGAGTTCTGGTCCATGTAAAGCTCGGCTTACATAAAACACGGGTGTTTGTATGTGTCCTTCTTCTCTAATTAGGACCGCACTGATTGCCTCATCAACTACTGCCAAGTATAAAAGCAGAGTTTCTCCCTCCTGGGGAGACGTCAGGGTTGGTAGCTCGGCCAAGTACTCCTTCAAATCGTCAAATGCCTTCTGACTGTCCTCATTCCATTGGAAGGGACTTGCTTTCCTCAGGATTTTAAAGAATGGTAAAGCACGCTGTGCCGACTTGGATAGGAACCTACTCAGGGCGGCCATGCGGCCGGTTAGCCTTTGCCCCTCCTTGATGCTTCTGGGTGGTGGCATTGTTCTTAAGGCTTCAACTTTGTCTGGGTTAGCCCTAATTCCTTCTTTTGAAATCATGTAACCCAGGAATTTACCTGACCTGACCCCAAATGTACACTTTTTTGGGTTAAGTTTCATTTGGGTCTGCCTGAGTACCCCAAATACTTCCCGGACGTCGATCATGTACTGATCTAGAGACCCGCTCTTGATCAAGAGATCATCTACATAGACTTCCATGCACTTCCCAATCTGCTTCTCGAATATTTTATTCACTGCTCTTTGATAAGTGGCGCCAACGTTCTTCAATCCAAACGGCATAGTAACATAGCAGAACGTTCCTTCTTCTGTAATGAATGCCGTCTTTTCCGCATCGTCCGGGTCCATGGCAATTTGGTGGTATCCTTTGTACGCATCTAGGAAAGCAAAGATTTCAAATCCGACCGTTGAGTCAACTAACCTGTCAATCTTAGGCAGCGGTTAACAATCCTTGGGGCAAGCCCCGTTCGAGTCGGTAAAATCTACACACATTCGCCGGCCTACCATCCGGCTTTTTTACCAGGACTCGGGTTGGCTAGCCGAGTCGGGTAAAACACTTCACGTATGATCCCGGCTTGTAGTAATTTCTCTACTTCCCTTTGAATGGCCTCCATTCGATCTTTTGCAACTTGTCTTTTCTTTTGTCTAATCGGTTTCCGGGCCGGGTCCACGTGTAACCTGTGCAGAGCCAGTTCGGGGGACAAGCCTGGCATGTCATCCGTCTTCCATGCAAACACGTCTTTAAACTCCTTTAAGATCTCAACAAGCTCTATTTTAAACTGATCCGGGATCCATGATCCTATATTGACTGACAAGCTTTCTTGTTCCTCTCCCAAATTTTCTACCTCGATTTTATCATCTGATGACCAACTTTCTTCTTCCTCTAGGAGCAACTCTTCCACAGATACCTGTTGTACCATCACCCTTCCATTTACAGTGGCCGTGTAGCAGCTCCTGGCAGTTTCGACGTCACCTTTGACTTCCGCTGTCCCCTCCCAGGTCGGGAACTTCAAACTGATGTGAGCCGGAGAGATCACCGCTCGTAGATCTATTAGGGCAGGCCGCCCCATAATAACATTGTAGGCTGAGGGGGCCCTGACTACCACATAGCTCACCATAAGGATCCTGTCCCGAGGTGCTTTCCCAAAAGTGGTTGGTAAGGTGATCATACCCATGGGGTGGACTGGTAGCCCTGCAAACCCGAATAGCGGGGATGACACAGGTGCTAGCTCTGCATCCTTTAACTTCATGGATTGAAACACATTGTAATACAGCACATTGACTGCACTCCCGGTGTCTACACAAATACGCTTCACCGTATGTTTATTGATTACCGCCTCGATAACCAAGCCTTCATTATTGCTGACGAGGGGAAGAGGATCACGAGGGCCATAAACGACCTCCCCGGACAACCTTTGCCTCTTTCCTGAGTCGGTGCTGGTCGGTGCCCGGTTACCACTCTGGCCCTCAGGTCGGGACGGTGTGCTCGGACCACCTGAGATGGTATTGATGGTATTGATGGGGCGATTATCTGGCTGCCCCTCCGGTCCTGGGGACGGATCCCTCTTTCGTCTATAATCATCCTTTCGGTCATGACCGAAATCTCTCCTCTTGTATTCCCGTCTTCCCCGGGGTTCTGAGTGACGAGACCTATCTATGACCTCATCGAGTTTTCCTTCCATAACAGCAGCGTCGATCTCTCTCTGTAAATCCCTGCACTGCTCTGAGTCGTGACCAATGTCTTCATGAAACTTACAGTATTTTGTCCGATCCCTTTTTTCCCGGGGTCCCCCACAGGAGGTGGAGTACGGGCAATACCTTTTCTCCGCATTATGGCGAGGACACCTTGCTCGCGCGATCCGTTCAAAGGGATAAAGTCCCTCTCTTGAAGGGCCCCTTTCTTCCCGAGTCGATCGGTTATGGGCGCGACTACTCGGTCCCATACCGGTTTACGCTTTCTATCGGATCCGTCATCCGACCTCTCTTTTTTGGGAGCTTCCGACTCCCTCTTTAAACGGTTGGCCTCTTCACCCTGGCAGTATTTATACGCCAGATCCATACACTCATCCATGGATTTCGGAAGTCGACCATTGAGCTTTGCATACAATCTACCTTCTCGTAGGCCTGCTACGAAAGAGGTGATCGGGAGGTGTTCATCAAGATTCCCGACACGCCTAGATTCCTCATTGAATCTTTTCGAGTGCTACCGCAAAGATCGTTTCTTCTTTTTTTTCGACGAATTGTGAGGAGGTACGTGACATTCCTCTGGAAGGGTTTAGCGGTGACAAAAGCCTGCAAAAATTTTCTTGCCAGGGTTTCAAAATTCTCAATAGACCGAGGTGGTAATTTTCGGAACCACTCACGAGCCCTGCCCGTGAGTAAGGCCGGGAAGGCTTTGCACTTCATCTCCTCGGGTGCACAGTCTAAATTCATGTGCGTTAAATATTGAAAGAGGTGATCCTGGGGATCTTTCGTTCCGTCATATGCTTCTAGTTTTGGGATCTTAAATCTTTCAGGACGTGGATAGTTCAAAATCTGCTCTGAGAACGGTGATTCGATAGAGAGATCGTCCGTTTTCTTTCCCAGGATCCCGTCTAATTCCGCCCTGGCAGCCTCCTGGGCCTGAGCCTTGACCTGTTTATGCTGCGTATGGGAGGTGGAGGAGAGAGTTTCTCCTCTGTCCTCCTTATTTGCCAGGTTATCTTTTGGCTCCACGTTTTGTGGAGCTTCTTCTTCTCGCCCTTTTAGGGCCAGACCTAATACACTTTTGAACGCTGGAACATCCAAATTACGTAACGCATCCAGCAAGGCCTGCTGTGCTGGATCCGCCAACGTTTCCTCCGGGTTTGTTTGGGGCTGGCTAGTAGTAGCAGTTGGGTCTACTTCTCCAACGTCTCTAGCTGCCGCTGTTTGGGTCCTTTTTCCAGTATTTTTTGGTGGTACCATCGCTGTTTCTTGATCAAATCGCAACGAAGAGGCCCTCCTTCTAGCGCCAATTGATGATGTCGGAAATCACCTACTGATCCAAATAACTCTAGGACGATTCAAACAAGAATAGAAACAATGGGGATAGCGATTTGGTGTGATTAAGACTGATCCTGAGAGTTAGTTTCTCTCAAGTTGCCTACGTATCCAATAGCTAAATTGGAATCAAGTCATTCGTAGTTCTTAGGGTTGTTTATATAGGGAGGCGTCTCACCCCTTTTCTTGTCAAACAAGTCGTAGAATCCTTAAACCCTAAGGATCATCACGTGTTTATCTCAGCCAAGGATAATTATGATTATACTCGAATTATGGGATTTCCTTCCGGTAATCCGGGGATTCTCTCATAATATAGGCACGTGTGCGGATTATCGTATAAGGAAAGAGCCGGTCGGCTTTAGATGGGCTCCTCGGGTCGTCTCGACCAGCCGCGCGTCCTATCTCCGACTGAGACCGAGCCGCACCGCAACGCGGTAGTCGGGACGGAGATGGGCGGCAGACCTCCCTCCCGGGGTAGGGTCTTGCGGTGTGGGGCTCCCGGCCCTAAATGCTTCCTTCTTATCTTTCTCTCTCATCCTCGGGGTGTTATAAGAGTGACGACACGCGCTGCGTCTATTTTCACCATCGTCAACATGGATATAACAATAAATAGGAGTTGATGATTTTAAAAGTACGTTGCAAAACGACATATTTTCTTAGAATGCTTTATATCATTATCTAAATATAGTTTGATACCGTGATACATGCTTTGTAGTCTTGTCTCCATAAAAAGCTAATCACAGTCAGGACTTTGACTTGGTCAAAACCACCAGGAGGGGGCAGTCAGCATTATATATGTGCTCAAATTAAGGTTAATTATTCCTAATCATATGGTAATATACTATTACCATGCTCTAAGCCATGGTTAAAAACAACATTAATCATTTGGCTTCGAGACATGCATCTATTCTGTCGTTTCAATTGAGCTAGCTACAAACATTTCCCTCAACATGCCTGTAATATATTATTAATTAATAATAATTGATAGAGAGACAATTGAACAAAATGATTAAAATCATTTTATTTTTCTTTTCACTAAAAAGGATAAGATAACCATATTAATCATTCATTTTTGTTTAGGGGTTGCATTAATCGTTTTTTAATACACTTTAAATAAGTTTCCCACGGCGCAAAAGACGGGTGGAATTGGCGACTACTGGTTGTAATTGCATTTTAAAGTTTAATTAAAAGAGAAAAACTATGAATGTGGGCCCTTCCTCCCACTCCCGTGACTACTGCCTCCTACCGACCACAAGAATATATTTCTGCAAATTACACAAAAAGTACAAAAACCCCAAAACCTATCACTTTATTTATTTATTTTTAACTATAAATCATGTTGAAACATAAAGCCCTGATTTTTTTAATGTAAATTCTCCCCAAAGTTTCTAATGGTAAAATCGTCTTTTCGAAATATTTCATTATTCTTTAAAATGTGCGTAGATCTAAGAGAGGATATTTTATGTCTCGTCTTTTGGGAGGGTTTAGAGTTTCGTGTGATGCTTGCTATACAGGGCAACAAGGATCTTTGAAAATGTACTCGTTTCGGGACATCGAGTTTTTATCCGAAAATAAGGTGTTCGACATGTGATTTTTAGAGAAAATTGTAAGACCCACGTAAGTTTTACGTAATATCAGAGTATTAATGACGGAGCTTAAGAAATTAAATATATCGTGAAATTTTATTAATGACGGAGCGGAAGAAATGAAATATGCAAAGACTCGTGAAATAGACATCGCGATCCCCGACCACGTTTGGTTTCGTGAAATTTCGTTTGGTTTCGGTTGGGGTCGGATCCAATCAATATTTTATTCACTCCACTGTCTTATTTACTACTCTGGCTGGACTTTGGAATATTATTTTTTTAATTCTATTATTTTATTTTAATTTCTCTCACCATCAATAAATAAAATAATATTAATCAATTCACTTCATTCAACACTACACTATTTAACCATTATTTTATCAATATAATACTTCATTAAAATTTATGTCAATAATCATTTCTTTATCTACACAAATTTCAATATAAGATTTTAACTTTATAATTATTATTTCATTTATTTTATTTCATTAAAATTTCTCTTATCAATTATTTTTTATCTACACAAATTTTAATACAATATTTTTTATAATTATTATTTCAGTTTCTATCTTATGAATCCATTGAACTCCAACTTACCTCGAAACCAAACAGAGCCGGGAACTTCCAAAACAACCAAACCAAAACATTAGATGGTAACGAACATTATCAAGGTTGATCGGAGTGTGCAACGGTTATGTTGAAGAAGTGTAAGTCGTGTCAAGTTTTGAGGATGATACTTAATTCTAAGTGAAATATTTTTTTAATTTGTTAGGGTACCTCGATCTTTTCAAATATATTTTAATTTAATTTATTTTAAGTGCTTTAAAGCTTCTCTTTGGCTTTAAGAAAGGGAAGCTCTGCCTAAGAGACTATGAAAAGTCTATAAAAGAATAAAGTGTTCCAGGAAGTCATAGACTTCAGATTTTTGCGTTTTCGTGTTTAGAATGCTAGCACATGTTGGATCCTCGAGCAATACCCTTGGAGAACCAACCATGTCAAGTTACAAACGGGGTTCTGGTTGCTTTTGTGCGTGATCTACAAACTGTAGTTTGAATTTCGAATTGGTTAAGCATCCAGATGCAATTTCGTTTCTAGAATCTTCCTTTAAAGGTTGAAGTCTAATATTTTCGTAAAATTTCTTAGCTTTGATCTTGATTAATTTATATTTGTGTAGTATTATGTTAGATTTATTTCTTATTCATAGATTTGTGTGGTTTCAGAATTAGGTGCAGTTTTCTTCATTGACTCGGCTTTCACAAGGTAAGGAAGTTCTCTTATCGAAAAGAATCTGTTTTTATTTTTAAAGATCATGTTTTTCTTCATTTATTTAATGCCTTCCGGAAATATGCACAAATATGGATGTAACTATGTGCGTAGAATAATTGTCGGGTAGTTGTGTACACGAGGAGATAGCAAATTGATTATTGTTCTTATGGCAAATACGTTTTACCAGATTATTACTAACTTATATTTTTTTCGTACTATCATGACATATTCATATTTTAATGAAGTAATTATAATGAAATTCTTGTTAAGTCAACACACTAAATCTACTATTACCCTTAAAGACACCTTAACATTTGCTTAATTAATTTTAAGGGGCAAGGGACCAAAAGGACACATTTTAGACTTAATTAGACAAATATGACACATATAACTTTTAATTGGTTATAATGACATAAAATTAGTACATAGACCAAATTATCCTCAAATAAAAAAACAAAAAAAAAAAACAGAGCTGATTTAGAAAGAAAAAAAAAAGGAATGGAGCCGAAAGAAAGCAGCGTTGTTGTTGTTGTTGTTTTTGTTTTTTTAATGTTCTTTTTTTTCTTCTGTTTCCGGAGGCTAAAAAGGTTTTTTTCTTTTCTTTCTAAACGCTAAAAAGGTTTTTTTTTTCTTTTTCCAGTGACCACCTCAATGCATTGACCATCGTGATGCAGTGGCTACCCCCGATGCATTGACCACCGCCGATGTATTGACCACCGCGATGCAGTGACCACCCCGATGTAATGATCACCTCGATGCAGTGACCACCCCCAATGCAATGACCACCATGATGCAATGATCCCCACGATGTAGAGACCACCCCGATGCAGTGACCACCCCCGATGTGGTGACCACCATGATGCATTGACCACCCTGATGCAGTGACCACCCCGATGCATTGACCACCCCGATACTGTGTCCACCCTGATGCATTGACCATCGGGATGCAGTGACCACCGTGTTGCATTGACCACCGCGATGCAGTGTCCACCCTGATGCGGTGACCACCGTGATGCATTGACCATCGCTATGTTGTGACCACCTCGATGCAGTGACCACCGCGATGCAATGACATTTGATGATGCGACACCGTGATGCATTTACTACCACGATGCATTGATCACCGCTATGTCAGTGACCATCTCGATGTCGTGACCACCGCGATCAGTGACCATCGTGATGCATTGACAATCGGGATGCAGTGACCATCGGGATGCAGTGACATTTGCGATGCGACACCACGATGATAACAACATCTAACCAAATAAATATAGTGACACCCAATGATAACAACATTTTACCCAATAAATGAAGTTACATCCAATGATACCAACATTTTATGCAGTGACACCCAATGACAACAACATTTTATGCAATAAATGTAGTTACACCCAATGACATAGACATTTTATGCAGGACACCTTATGTAGTGACCACCCCGATGCAAAGACTCGTCATGCATTGACCACCACGATGCAGTGACCACCGCGATGTATTGACCACCCCTGATGCATTGACCACCGCGATGAGGTGACCACCGTGATAAGGTGAGGTGACCACCGCGTTATGTGTTGGCCACCGCATCGCGATGCATTCACCACTGCGATGCAATGACCACCCCGATGTAGTTACCACCGTGATGCAGTGACATTTGATTACGCGACATCGTGATGAAACGAAACCGCGATGACATTTGATATTTTCACTATATTAAAAATGCATTGACACGTTAACTATATTTCAAACGGTTATATCTTTTGATCTGAAAATACCATCAACGTAATTTTTCCTTATAATTCATATTTTTCGACTTAATTTCTAAAAATCAAAATTTTCTTCATAAAAATCGGCGTGATGAAGAGACCCCACCATGCAGAGATACCGCGATGCCGTGACACCACGATGATGTGACACCGCGATGCAATGACTTTTGACAATGCAGTGACGGCCCATGTTTGAATTAATGTTAGTCATCTTCTAAACACGAAATGGTGATGGCTCGGTTTCAATTTCTTACACTGCTTTGTCCCTTAGTATAACCAAAGTACCTTAACAATCAAGTAAAATTGTAAACGATATTGAGAAGAAGGCCGTATGCCTAGAACTCTTAGCAGCTTAAAAGATAACAAGGCGGATTATAGTGCCAAACCAATAAAAGATTCAAGCCTTGTTATAACTAGTTACATTGTAGCTTTATGAATTGGCTAAATTACAGTTTTGGTCATCTAACTAGCCACATTTTCCAATTTTGATCCCGATCTAACAATTTTAGTCACCGTAAGTGGTCTTTTTTTTGCAAAAAATCGAACGCCGAAAAAAATCATCTAAAACCATCCATTTTTTTTTCGCCGGAAAAACCAATTTTACGTCGTTTTAGTGATTCCGGCGTATATTTTTGCAAAAAAACACTATTACAAGACTAAAATTGTCGCCGGAGAAAAACTACTCCCTTATAACTAGTTACATTGTAGCTTTATGAATCGGTTGCTACAGTGCTCTCATAATAATGCAAATGAAGAACTGAAGATCACCACAAAAAAATAGCCAAAATATATGATGATTGTGTTTCTTCTCTTCTTGTTTCGCATCAAGAGGCACTACTCAAAACTTTTTTCTCAAATGTCTAGTCACCAAATCATTGCAAATGTATTTCTATAGCTTCAATGTCTACTACACATTGAATTATGCTAAATACCACTAGCTATAGCTTGTATGGTGAGCTCTTCAATCTGGTGTCACTGCAAACACAAGCAAACAGCTTCAACAATAACCAAGCATCAATAGCAAAAACAAAGTTCATATCTTTAACCAAACATCAACGTCCAAAACAAATCAGAAAAAAAAAAAAAGCCAAGAGCAAATTGAAAAGAAAAATAACAAGAGAACAACAAATTGAAAATATGTCTGCAAATTTTTTTGGATAGTATTAGTTATAAAAAAATCGGGATTAGCCCAAAAAAATGAGTTGACGCCGGATCCACCTATCTTCAAGTTAAAATGATTTTAGGCAACCCACCTATCTCCAAATTAATCCTAAACAGGAAAGAAGAATGTAAAACCTAGGTCACCATGAAATCATAACTTTATCCATGACCACCAGATTCCAAATGTTAACATAAAAACACACGTAAGAAGACTACATACGGCATAAAAGCACAAAATGGATAAGTATTTGTAGAATTATCGACAAAATTGAAGATTCAAAGATCAATTGACATAGACAGGTAACAACAAAACTGCAAAAGAAAGGAACTTACAGTGAAAAGATCGTCATCTTTTAAATGAGTGATTAGAAGATCGGACTTGGGTTTCAACATTGGCCATTCAGCTGCCCCATTGCCGGTTTTCTTGCCGATTTTTTCTTCCGCTCCACCATTCACCTGTTCATCTGAATTTACTCTTGACAAAGCCAATTTCAGGCATACCACTCACTTGTCGATTTCCCATTTTCGCGTTTTATGGTGGTAGATGAGATGAGGGAAAGAAGAATAGAAATGTGGTTGGAAGCTCGGCCCGGGGTTGACGCCGGATGAAAGGTTGCTTTTCATGGTGGTAGGGAGAGGGAAAGAAGAATATAAATGTGGTTGGAAGCTCGGGGTGGGACCTCGCCATTAGATTCATTTGGTGGAATTGAAAATGAGAAAGATAGGAAGGAGGGGTTAATTTTGTTGTTATTTTGTCCTTATAACCTATTTTTTTTTGGTGTCTTAACTCCTTAACTCCATAATCAAGTTTTCAAATAGTCCTTATAAACAAATATCTATAATTTTAAATCTTGTTATTGTGCCTCAGGTAAATAGTGTGGTGTCCTTAAATACCCTAATAACGTTGCTCAAGCAATTGAACCGGACGAAGAATTCATTACATCAAAATATACGAACGTTTTTCGGCTATTACATGGGCGTATGTTATTTCTGCAGCCCTAAATGATTACGTAAATTAAAAAATGTTTAAATGTTCTTATATTTTCTTCTGATTATCAACACAAGAACATGAATATGACGTCTAAACTAATTAACATGCATATTAAACACTTGTAAAAGTTAGTGTAATATCCCGACCTTTAGTAGAAGGACAACGTGTCTTTTTTTACGAAAAACGGAATATTATATTTATTATATCTGGATTTAAGATTAAAAGGAAAAGTAAAGAAAAGGGCTTATTGGGATTTACTTGAAGTTAAGAGATTTAATAGGCAATAACTCATTGGGGAGTGATGATGCTGAAATCATCACGGTGGCGTAGCGGGGGAGTTTTAATGGATATCTGGCTTATTAGTTGGTGATTTCAATGGCGGTTTGGCCGGAGGTTTACGGCAGCGATTGGAGGAGAGGGAGTGTATTTTCGCAGAGCTTTGGCTTGCTTTTTTATTATCAGAAGTATATCATTTTAGTTACACAAGACTTCCTTTTATAGGAGGTTTAGCTTAGTGGCTAAGTTAATGACAGGCGGTGCTAAGCTGCTTAGTCATTAACCTCCCCACTAAGTAAACATTAAAATATCTATTCTACAAGTGGATAAAATATCGGGCGGCGTCCCCTTGTGGTCGCATAGGCGGCCGCCCTATCTATCCCTCGTCGGCTCCTTGTTTCCTCTTCGGTCTTGTGCGGCCCTTTCGAGGGCAATTATCCCAAGGTCGTGATGTCGGCGATCTTGACGGAGTGACTCTTGGTGTCGCCGTTGACGTCGCCGCGGATCCCTACAAGGCGACGAGGCTATTTCCGGGACTATGTGGTGGCGATATTATTTGTATCATCAATGGCCCCCTACTCATTACGCCTTGATCATTTTCCATGAAAAGGTCGAGCATGGAGTAGTAAGTACAAGGATAAGAGTTTGCGACCTCGCCGTCTGATGCGACTCGTTCACTAAGGACCGTGCTTTTAAAACAAACGGCCTCGAAGCAACTTCGGGTCAGTTTTACGACCTCGTCGTCCGATGCGACTCGTTCACTAAGGACCGTGCTTTTAAAACAAACGGCCTCGAAGCAACTTCGGGTCGGTTTACGACCTCGTCGTCCGATGCGACTCGTTCACTAAGGACCGTGCTTTTAAAGCATGCGGCCTTCGAAGCAACTCTAGGTCCGTTTTACGACCTCGTCGTCCGATGCGACTCGTTCACTAAGGACCGTGCTTTTAAAGCATGCGGCCTTCGAAGCAACTCAGGTCCGTTTTACGACCTCGTCGTCCGATGCGACTCGTTCACTAAGGACCGTGCTTTTAAAACAAACGGCCTCGAAGCAACTTCGGGTCAGTTTTGCGGGGTTAATTGCTCGCTCAGAGATCGTTAGGGCAGTTCATTGGTCAGACCGTGGCTGACGTCGGCCCCCTTGATAACTGCAACCTAGTGGGTAGTGACGCCTTCGGTAACCGCCCAAGCCGACACGTGGATACCGGTTAGCTCCCATAATGATTGCGGTTTTCGAATTTTGGAATTCGAATCGACCGCACAAACCTCAACCGTTGGATGGATTAACCTCCAGCCGCTCGATCGGAACTCAGTTGCCTATATAGGGCTGGGCTTCCCCTCACCTCTTCACTTTTTCCCTTTTCTATTCCTTCCATAATTTTCCTGATAAGCTCTCTCTCCTCTTTTTGGGTTTAGCAAAGGGTTTCCGGCGAAGGATAGTGGCGAGGATTTGGTAGTGTTTGAAGCCAATTCGGTGCTTCCGGCAAGAGTTTGAAGATTCCGGCGTGCTCCTAAGATTGTTCTTTTCATCTTTTCCACATAAACAGGTAAATTCTTCTCTTCTTACCCCTTTTTCTCTGTTTTTGTTTGTTCTTCGAATTTTTTCATGGCGTTTGATCCACCGTTTAGACAATGTGTGTAGAGGTAGAGATGTTTTCCGAGAAAAAGCTAAGGTTTTTGGGTTAGTGTTCTCATTGTGGTGTGGTTTTTTCTGGGAAATGGGGTAGAGGGAAAAAGTTGGGTGCTTCGTTCCAGAAATCCCATTCCTTGTCATGTTTGCTTTTGAATTTGCGTTTCCCTTCCTGGCAATTTTGCCTTCCATTTCTCCCCGCAAAGACGGAGGGGAGGGCGTCGAGATGGGTGCGATTACCTTCCCGGCTTAATTCTTATTATCCGGTGTCCGAAAGCTCCACCTTTTCCTCTTGTTTTTGCGGGATGTCCGACGGAGAGTATTCCTTGAGAGGCGATTCGACGTAGAACGGGAGGCCCATGATTATGTTCATGAGGAAGAGGACGACTATCCCTCTAGTCCTGAGATGTCCGCAGGGGATAACACGCTCGAGGAGATAACAGGCGGGGATGCCGCGGCTCGAATTGGCGACGATCCCTTTGACTTAGATTCTCTGTTCCCTGCCCCCGCCCCACGGCGTAAGAAAAGTCGCAAGGAGATGGCGCGGGCCCAAGGGACAGGCACCGGCGAGGCAGACGATAGGGGGGTTTCCGCCGTGGAAGAGCGGGCCGCCGATCCAAGTACTAGTGGCGCCGCGGATCATGATGCGGCTTATCCGGGAGGACGCCGCACTTCACGAGTTGATGGGCTCGAGTGAGGATGAAGATGCCCCATTACCCCGCAAGATTGTTTGGGAGCTTCCCAAAAAACCAAAGAAGAAGAAAGAGCCCAAGACAACGGTAGGAGAGGACGCTGCTAAGGCTAAGAAACCCGCGCCCAATAATCCCGAAGCGTTAAGGGAATTTGTGATCCAAGCGGAGTATCAGAAGGATCTGGAGAAGAAATGGGCCAAGCTTCGCAGTAGCGATGATCTCAACCGGTCTATTCGTCGTCGTTTTAAAGTTGACACAAGCATATATCGGTTTTCTCTCGCCCGATTATGAGAAGGAGGACGACAAATTCAAACCGGGGACCGCGAGGATTATGTCCGTGCTCGCCGGTCGGATGATACCTTAATCTTGCATTTTGACCATTTTTATGCGGGGCTTCGGCCTCCCTTCGACCCCTTCTTCACCGGGATTTGCGAGCTTATGGGGGCTCGCCTCGATTTTACTATTGGATCCATTATTCGGATCATGTCGTTCATCGTGATGTGTCGGACAATGAAAATAGAACCCTCCCCGACTTTGCTAGGCCAATTCTATGGGTTCTCGTGGGACGGGCATCCCGGGACAAATATCTCTCGAGGACCAAGACGCCTCGCTTGTTATTCTTGCCGCCCAACAAAATTCATAGATGGCACCGGCGGATCCTCGAGGTAGAATCCAAGGTTGGCCGGCCTTTTCCTAGGGCCGCGAGCGTATGGTTAAATCCACCTGTCGGTCGACGCGCCTCTAGTCACGGAGCGGCGTTTTGTTAAGGGTCTCATGACACTTATTCAATCGACGGAATCAAGGCTTCTTTGAGAAATATCGCTTGGGTCGATTTTCTAGACTTGGCCCTCCACCAGGGCGCGGGGCCGGCGTCGTGGGCCCGGGTGACGTGGAGCCGTTTGTAGTTGTGGCCCCTGAGGAGAGCGATCTTGACTGGATAGGGGATTGCCACATAGGCCAGTGTTTTCCGTCTGAGTGTCCCGTGTGCGGAGGCGACCAAGAAAAGAGACCGGACTGTAAATTTTCTCACACTTATTCGTTCCTTTCTAAAGTTGCTTTATTCTTTTTTACGCGCCGCCTTTCCCGTTTGGATCCGTTTTTAACGAACCCGTTTTGCGGTATGGACGCAAGGCGAACGCCGAGCTCAAAAGCGAGAGGCTCGGCCGAGGAGCAAGCTAAAGCCCGACGGGCGACCTTGAAACAAGCTGCGGGAAAGTACCCCGCACGGTGGATGCTACCGTTGTTGATGAGACGTATGATCCCACCCGGACCGCGGCGACGTCCACCGGTGCGGGCTCAAGCCGGTCGTAGGGCAAAAAGATCGCAAGCCGAGGAGATCGCGAAGGAGACCCAAGGCCGAAACGATCCCGAACCGAGAAAACCAAGACCGCGGGGCGCGGGTAAAGGCTCGATCGCGCGGATAAGCGGGGCTGGCGATAAGGGCTCGTGCGGCCCGATACTATTGCCGAGGAGGTTCCCGAGGAGACGGAGCCGCCGCCCGCCGGGACACCGCCCCGTGGTTATAAGGGGAAAGAGGCGGTGTGGCTAGACCCCGATTTCACCCAAAGCATTGATATGAACAAAGCGAGCCGATAAGAGAGGCCATTGCTGATGTTATCCCCTTGGGTCGCTTAGCACGGGACTCGCCACATGGGGTTCAAGCGGAGATTGGGAGGGGAATCACTTCTCGCGTCGAGATTCGGGATGACACCCGAGCCGGCGATGAAGTCGCCGAACTCAAAGATCTCTCGGTGCCAATTTGGGATTCTTTTGCATCAATGGTAATTTTTGTTTATCTTATATATATATTTTTCTTCTTTTCGTGCTTTTGCACTTTTGCCGGGCTTATAATCCCGTTTCTTTTTCAGCTTGGGACCCGCATAAACAAGGCGATCGAGGCCGCCGAGACACGTAAGGCCGAACCGAAAAAGTTGCGGCGGCCCGCTTGGGGCCTCGGAAAAAGCCGGGATCGGCCCGAGAGTAAAAGTGCGACGGCGCTTGCCGAGGTTGATAAGATGAAAAAAGCTATGGCGGAGAGCGCCAAGCGGATGTGGAGCGCGAGAAGAAGGTGCAAGCTTTGAAAGAAGAAGCCCGCAACTCGCGAGAAGGGTTAGTGGTGCGCGTGGGGAGATCGCCGGCTTAAAGGAGAAACTTGTCGCGCTACGTGAGAGAAAGCCGGCGAGGAGGCGGGTCCGGCACTGTGGAGGCCTTTAAGCTTTCTGATGAGTTCGGCGATTATCAGGAGGCCAGCTTCGACCAAGGTTTTAATCACCTTGCTCGCTGTCTTTGGGCTTATCACGGCCGGGAGAGCATTACCTTTGAGGAAATGCTCCGTTGGGTCAATATGTCCCAGCGATCCCCTGACCTGTTGGCTCTTCACCCGGATATCCCCTACGCAGCAGATCACATCGTTGCTATTCAGACTAATCAGATAGAGCGCGGTGACCCGGTGTGGGATCCTCCTCCAGTCAATCCCGTCAATTTTGCGATTCTGAAGAACCCTCCCGCAAACGATCAAGCGGTGATGAGTACATCGACACTCCCCCGGCTCCGTCCGAATGCCTTGCTTTTTCTTTGAAACAATTTATCCTCTTGCGGCTCTGTAATAATAACTTTGTTTCTTCTGAACTATTTGGCGTCCTTATTTGAAGATTTGTAATAACTTAGTTTATCTTTGCTTTTTGTACGGACATAATGGCCGTGTCTTGGCCTGTTGGGTTTGGATTGTGGCCGCTTTTGGCTTTTCTTTATATATCTGCACTTGCTTTGTTCCTTTGATTTGATTCCCATAGTATTATATGCGGCCCCCTTTATTTTGGCGAGGTTTGTGGAGCTCGCGAAAATAATAATGGCTGACGAGCTGATAGTTGATCGAAAAACCCTTATGCTTTTGAGA
Source organism: Gentiana straminea (assembly GCA_036785695.1). Classification (NCBI taxonomy): domain Eukaryota; kingdom Viridiplantae; phylum Streptophyta; class Magnoliopsida; order Gentianales; family Gentianaceae; genus Gentiana; species Gentiana straminea. The sequence continues at coordinate 10,699,291 of JAVUPR010000167.1, forward strand.
TTTTCCCATCCCCCTTTGTTTGGGTCGAGGCGCGCAGGAGACCGGAGCGAAACAGGCGGTCGTCGCAATTTCGGGTAACTTCGGTCCTTGGAAGTAATGGAAATAGATTTTGCGAGGCCGTACTCTTGCGGCCCCCTTTTCCGAAGTTTGAAAATTTCTGTATGCGGCCCCCTAAGTTTGAGGCGAAGTAATTCGCCTGAAGCTTGGTATCTGAACCGACTGGACTAAACCTTTTCTCGACCGTTGCGCCCGCCGGGAATCCGGGGATCCGAACCGATTTGACAGCTCACTTGTAACGCAGGCGTGTTCAAAACGGCCTAAAAACTCGGGCTAGTAACTGTGCATGAATGTAGTTTAGAGTCTTGGGCAGATAACTGAAGCATTAAATGCGCCCTTTGAGTTTCAAATTTCAGATAAACCGCGTCGCCCCTGGCCGTAGGATCTTGATTGATCATGGCCGTTCCTTCCGCTAATCTTTGCTATAAAAGGAGGGGCAAGCCCAAACTCACCTTCACTCCTCTTTTATTCTTTTGCATAAATCCTTTCGCGTTGGAGCCATGTCTTTTTCTTCTGGAGATGGTGGTGTGCGAGTGTTCAAAGCTCGTCCCATGCGTGACGTGTCCCCCTTTTTCCATCGCTTCTCCTGTTGCTAAAGAGAATTTCTGGCGTTATTTTGAATGGGTTGAGCCTGCCAGGGAGAGGGGTTTCAATACAGCCCAATCTTACAATGGTAAGGGAGTTCTACTCCATACTGTCTGAAGCTGCATCTGAAGGGACTACCAGCTGTATTACCCTTCGCGGCGTTGCGGTTGCTTTTACTCCGGAAACTATCAACGGTGCCCTGGGTATACCTGCCATCGACCCCACCTCCCATTATGAGGTCGCCTGGGGCCTTGGCGATGAATCGAATAGGCAAGCACGTCTGCGCCAGGCAATCCGCGAGCTTTTTCCAAATTCTGAGCGGTCTCGTGTAATAGGACCGCATCCGACCCGTCTCGCGGCAATCGTGAGTGGAAGAAGTTTATCAACTCACGCGCCCTTCCTACCATAGATGGCGAGGCGTTAGCGAAGCCGAAGCTTTCCTTTTGCATGCCATTCGCGACCACCGGGTTGACATTGATTGGGGAATCCGATTCACCGCGAGGCGGTTAATTTTGCGGTTTTAATGGAGCGTAACCGTCGCTTTCCCTTTGCTTCGTTGATAACCAAGCTATGCAATTTAGCTAGGGTGCCAACACATTCACTGGATCGTGGTAGGTATACCCATTAAGGCCTCTTTCTTTCTCTCTTTTTTTTTTATGATGCGGCCTCCTTGTTTTTGGCTAGATCGAAGGGCGTTGTAGGCCGCAGATTGCCTAGAAACAATTGTACTTCCCTTTATGAATGAAGATGCTTTTTTTTTTTTTTTTATTTCAGTTTTGCTCCCCACATGCCATATTTGTCTATGGCCGATGTATGCTTTACATATAGTACCTTTTTAGATTGTCTGCATGCCAAGGTCGGTTGTATTCACGGCCTTGATTATCACTTAGCACGTAAGTTCCCTTCTTGATTATCCGAGCGATCCTCACTGGGCCTTCCCAGTTTTCTGATAGTTTTCCCTTCTTGGCCTCGTGGCCGGTGGCTTGTCTCTTCCGCAAAACATAATCTCCAACGACGAAGTGATGGCCTCGAATATGTTTGTCATGGTGACGCTTGGCGGCCTGCTTATAATTAATCAGACGGCCATATGATTCAATTCGCCGCTCCTCCGTCAGATCAAGATCTAGCTTTCTCTTGAGCGGATTATCCACCTCGCTAAAATGAGCGACCCTTAAGCTTGGAAGGGCCATTTCAACTGGCGCCATAGCTTCGGATCCATAGGTTAGAGCAAACGGAGTCTCCCCCGTAGTTGTTTTTCGCGACGTTCTGAGCGCCCATAAGGCCGCGGGGAGGTGATCGGGCCATTTACCCGCTTTTTCGCCCAAACTCTTTTTTAGAACGTGGAGTACCTTTGTTTGTTTGCGTTTTCGGACTTGACCATTTCCCCGAGGATAGCATACCGACGATTGCCAATGCTTGACGTTGTTTTCCTCGCGAATGTGTCGAATTCCTCTCTGAATTGAGGTCCATGGTCCGATACTATTACTCTGGGGACGCGAAATCTTGTCCATACTTGGTCGAGTAGAAAATAGGTTATATCTTTGGTGCTGATTTTTACCAGAGCTTTAGCCTCGATCCACTTGGTGAAGTAATCAACAGCGACTACCACATATTCGCATCCGGAGCGTCCCTTTTTTAACGGCCCAATGAGGTCGATGGCCCACATGTCGAACGGCCAAGCGGCGACGACGATGCTCTGCTCGACTGAGGATAGCCGGGGAATGTCCGCAAATTTTTGACATACGTCACATGCCTTGGCATATGCCTTGGCGTCCTCAGCGATTTTAGGCCAATAATATCCGGCCAGTAGGATTTTTTGCGCAAGGGTGCGGCTAGCCGGGTGACCGCCACACGTCCCCTCATGCAGCTCTGTGAGAATTCCCTTAACTTCCTCAGGTCGCACACATCTTAGTAAAGATTTGCAGAACGATCGCCGATATAAGACGTCGCCTAGGAGGGTGTATCTAGCGGCTCTCCTTACCAGGGCTTTTGCTTCGTTCGGATCATCAGGGAGCCTTCCGGAATCGATATAGTCCCTCACTGTATCAATCCAACATGGATTTGTGGATTGCAAGTCCATTACCTCGACCCTGCCGATGGCGGGTCCTGCCAAGTATTCTATCATGACCGATGGGTTGCTAATTTCTTCCTCGCTGGTTAGTTTAGATAAGTAATCGGCCCTATGATTGTCTTCTCGAGGGATGTTGGTGAATTTGCAGTATTTGAAGCCGCTTTCGAGTTTCTTGACGAGATTTATATACTTCTGTAGAATCTCGCAGTGGATGCCAAACGATCCCGTCACTTGATTAACCACTAAGCGTGAGTCACGAGAAAACTTGTACATTTTCGACTTTCATTGCTCGGGCGAGCTCAAGTCCCGCGATGACCGCCTCGTACTCCGCTTTGGTTGTTTGATGCGGTGAAATTAAACCTCAAGGCCTTCTCAATTTCTTCGAGGTTCCGAGGCTCAGTAAGATGATCCCCGCACCGCAACCTTTAAGATTGGCGGCGCCATCAACATAAAGTTGCCAACGGTGACTTGGCCGTTCCGGCTCGTCCGCCGTGGTACTTTTATCAAGGCTATTATCCGCCTCGATGTGTTTTCGGACGTTTTCGTTGAAACTTGTTTCGACGATAAAATCGAGCAAAGCACTCGCGCTTTGATAGCCTTTCGAGGTTCGTAGCGGATGTCGAATTCGGTGAGCTCGATGGCCCAACGTAACATACGACCGGATAAGTCTGGCTTGTGAAGGATCTGTCGTAGCGGCGCGTCTGACAATACTATAATTGAATGCGATGAAAAGTAAGCCCTTAATTTTCGGGCAGCTATGACAACGCAGTAGGCTAACTTTTTGATATTAAAATAACGACTTTCCACAGGGCTTAAAGCCTTAAAAACATAATAAACAGGCCTCTGTAAGGTGCCATCTTCCTTGATGAGTGCTGCGGCGACGGCCCTATCTGAGGCAGCTAGATATAGTAGTAGAACATCTCCTACCGCGGGGCTAGAGAGTAATGGCGGACTTGAGAGGTAGGCCTTGAGCTCGTTGAAAGCCTGCGAACATTCCTCTGTCCATAAAAAGGTTTTATTCCCCTTAAGGATTTTGAAGAAAGGTATGCTCTTCTCCGCGGATTTTGAAATGAACCTCCCCAGGGCCATTACTCTTCCATTCAGCCTCTGTACCTCCTTGACGCTAGTTGGTTCGCTCATATTTATCAGCGCCTCGATTTTCTCAGGATTGGCCTCGATCCCCCTCTGACTTATCATGAAGCCCAAAAATTTCCCGGCCTGGACCCCAAAGGTACATTTGGCGGGGTTTAGCTTCATCGAGTGATTTTTCACATTTGCGAAGGTTTCGCGAAGGTCCTCGGAGGTGATCTGGCGACTTGATTTCACGACCATGTCGTCAATGTAAGCCTCCATGTTCTTGCCTATCTGTGTGATAAAAACTCTGTTTACCATTCTCTAATAGGTTGAACCTGCGTTCTTTAGTCCAAACGGCATCATCTCATAGTAATATAGCCCGCCGGCGGCCCTGAAGGCCGTCAGCTCTTTATCTTCGTCGGCCATTTTGACCTGATGATAGCCGGAATAGGCGTCCAGAAAACTTAGGGTTTCAAAACCTGCGATCCCATCCACCATTTTGTCGATTCGGGGCAGCGCATAAGGATCCTTGGGGCAAGCTTTGTTTAGATCGGTGAAGTCGACGCACATCCGCCACTTGCCGTTGTGTTTTTTCACCATCACCACGTTTGCCAGCCAAGTGGGATATTGAAGTTCTTTGATTATGCCTGCTGCTAAAAGTTTCTTGACCTCTGTTTTTATTGCGGCCTCTTTTTCTATAGAGAATTGACGCGCCCTTCGTTGTATTGGCCTGAAGTTGGGATCGACACTTAGATTATGTAAGGCGATCTCCGACTCCACTCCTCTCATATCGGTTACCTCCCAGGCGAATGCGTCCAAGTTTTCCTTCAGGAGCTCGATCAGCCCTTCCCTGTCCTCCTGGGTTGTTTGCGACCCTATCTTTATCATTTGATTTGGGTGCTTTTCATTTATGATGACCTCCACCAACTCGTCCTCGGCCGTAAAATCGGGCTCGTCCCTAATTTGCAACGTTTCGACCTCAACCATTCCCTCCGGGACCTCTCTTATCGCAGCGATCTGATCTGTGGCCATATTGAATCCCTCCATTCGGGGTCGCTTTGAGTCGACCCTATTTTTGGTCATATATTCGAGGAAAAATCCGGGCCGACTTATGGCGACCCCGATTTCGTCCCCTATATGGAATTTGACCCTTTGGTGGGGAACCGATGCTACCATCTGAAATTTTTTCATAGCCGGGATTCCCAAAATCATGTTGTAGTAAGAGGGCAAGTCGATTACCAAGAAAGTTATTACCTCCGTTCGACAGGGCTCATAGTCACCCAAAGTGATATTGAGGTCAATCGTGCCTTTGACCCGCACCGTGTCATTGGTGAAACCCTCGAGCACCCCAAGGTAGGGTTTTAACTTGGCCTCCCCGAATCCGATCTGTTTTAAACAGTCGAAATAGATGATATCGCGGCCAGCCCCAGTGTCGACCATTACTCGATTGACGCCGTGCTTGTCATTCACTCCTACCCTTATGACGAGGGGTATTTCCATAGGGCCGCTGACTGTTGTCAGCTCACTTTTTGTAAATATGATTCCTTGCTCATTCTCTCCCAACACTATCTGCTTTTCAAAGCCGCGGGTATTGATTTGGTTCATCTGAGATTTCAGTTGATGGTTCTTTGGGAATATTCCCATGGATGACCCGAACCTCTCTTTGATAAACGCGGGGGTGGCGTCCTTGGTGGGGGCGTTGTTCCCTCGCGCTTGTATTTATTCGCTGGTCCCTCTCGGATCAGCCTTTCTATCTCGCGTCTCAGGGTGAAGCACTCATCGGTGATATGACCATGGTCCTTGTGATAGTCGCAGTATTTGGATTTATCGCGATTATCAGGGTCGCCCCTCATAGGCTTGGGTTTGTCAAAATGTTCGCGAATCTCAAACAGTATTTGGGATGCTTTGGTGTTGAGCGGGGTAAAGTTATCTTCGCTGAATTTGTATGGTTTCTTTACCTCGCGATCATGATTAGCCTCTCGACCCCTTTCCCTTTTACGATCATCCGTGCGATCCTCCTTGGGAGAACGTGGCTCCGCCTTAGGTTTTGCTTTCCCTGAGGATGGTGCCTCGCTGACCCCTATCATTCTTGCCCTTTCTAACATCTCCCGGAGACCCGCTTTGGGAGGCCGCGAGTTGAATTCGGTTTTCATCGGGCCTTTGGCGATTCCGGTGAGGAAACACGTTATGACCGCATCGTCCGGGATGTTTCTCGTCGATCATATATTCTAAGGAACCGCTCGTAATACTCCTTTCCGGGCTCATGCCCTCCCATACGAACCTCGTACGGGTCCTCAATGGTTTTCTTTGGTCTCGCTTGCCGATTCAAATTCTCGACAAACTTTTCCGATAAATCTTCCCAACTTTCAACCGAGCGAGCCGCGAGAAGCCCGCGTATCCAAGATGCCGCTCTATCCGCATGCTACCGACCGGTGCGATGCACCATGCGGACTTATTTTGTGTGGCAAGGGTGATGCGACCCGGAACGCGGTAAGCCGGTCGTTCGGGCATGAATTCCCGTTGTAATAGTTGTAAGCGGGATAACTAACCTTTTCTCTGCTTTGGGAGGCAATGTTTCGTAATTCCTTTAGCGAGCACGTCGATTCCCGAGATTGGGGCGACTTTCCCGACTGGTCTCGACTTTTTTAATTCCGCGAGCTCTTTCCTCATTACCTCCATTTGTTCAGCCAAGATAGGGTCGAACCTGGGTCGCGACTGTGCTTGCGTATCAGCTCGCTCCGCCCTGTGCTCTGATTCCCTATGATCTCGTGACCCTTCTTGGCGGGCCCTCTTTTCTCTGATAATCGCGCGTGCATCTTGCGCGTGTCTATCTTGCTGGATGGGCACTTCTTCCCTGGGAAGGCTGAGACGACTTGGGGCCGAGGCCTTGTCCTTCTCGCCTAATCTATTAAATGCGGATCCTTTGTCGATCCTCTTTCCTTTTTGATGATCGCGACCTTGGAGGGTCGAGGTTTGTGGAATTTCCCTCCTCGGTCCGTTGCGGCCTGAAGAGTGTACGCTCTCCTCCACGTCGATCTGCTGAATTTGGCTCCTACGACCCTTAGCTAAGACCGTAGGTGTGATTTCGTGTCTGGGAGGATTTTGGGGTCGAATCGACATAGGGGCATGACCCTTAGCCACCAGGCGGGAATTGGTGAGATACATAGTTTCAGCGTACCTCGCGTACTCCCTCATTTCTGCTATCTCCGGATCCTCTCGAAAACCTGGCACTTCTTCGGGGGTCGGCCTTTGGCTCCCTTGCGACCCTCCCCCTTCTCTGCGAGCCCCGTCGAGAGTAGCAAGCGCCCTCGCTTGGACTTGGCCTTTTGATTGATGACATTTCGAGCGTCACTAGGTGCTAAGACCCTCTTTGCGATCCCTCTCCTTCACGGGGAGATTGTCTCAGCGTTTCCCCGCGCCTTCCCCACGAGCTTGATGTAGCATAATACCTTTTGCGGGGGTTTGGGGTGTTAGGTGTCCTTTACTTCCGGCCATCTCTCGTGGGGTGGCCTTTTAGGGGAAGTAGTGGTAAGAAAGGTTATTCGTGCGTGTTGACCCCCGAGAGGAATGATTTTGTAAAAAGGGGCTTTTACGGGCGTGAGCTTTCGATGTAGAAAAGGTCACCTTTTTAGTGATTTCTTTGCTTAGGGGAAGAAATAAAGGCGGTTTGAGGACTCTTTGTAAGATTACCTCCTCCTTGATATGAGCTCCGGGTGATTTTTTACACAATCGCCTTCCCGGTAACGGAGCCAAGCGATGATCGAAATCATCTCGGTGTCGTAGCGGGGGAGTTTTAATGGATATACGGCTTATTAGTTGGTGATTTCAATGGCGGTTTGGCCGGAGGTTTACGGCGGCGGTGGAGGAGAGGGAGTGTATTTTCGCGAGCTTTGGCTTGCTTTTTTATTATCAGAAGTATATCATTTTAGTTACACAAGACTTCCTTTTATAGGAGGTTTAGCTTAGTGGCTAAGTTAATGACAGGCGGTGCTAAGCTGCTTAGTCATTAACCTCCCCACTAAGTAAACATTAAAATATCTATGCTACAAGTGGATAAAATATCAGGGCGGCGTCCCCTTGTGGTCGCATAGGCGGCCAGCCCTATCTATTCCTCGTCAGCTCCTTGTTTCCTCTTCAGTCTTGTGCGGCCCTTTGAGGGCAATTATCCCAAGGTCATGATGTCAGAGATCTTGACAGAGTGACTCTTGGTGTCGCCGTTGACGTCGCCGCGGATCCCTACAACTGATGAGGCTATTTCCGGGACTATGTGGTGGCGATATTATTTGTATCATCAGGGAGTTTATTTTTTACTAAATAAACTTCCCTTGTGAGTTGGAAGTTGTGAGAAATCAACAACAAACAAAAAGGGGTCGAACTCTGCAAAGAAAATTGATTAGAAAAGCCTAAGAGCAACATCACCAAATTCTCTCAAGTTCTTGGTCGGTTTTCAGAAGCAATTGAAGATTTGGAATCAGAGTGAAGAGGGCTTCCTTTTGACAGCAAGATCATCAAGTTCAGAATAAGGTTAGTTTTACCTCAGTTTTGGACTCATCAAGAGATGATCAAGTTTTGTAGTTTCGTTTGGGTGAATTCATAGTTCCTTTCGTTTAGAAGCTTTGATCATAATTATTTCTTGTCCAATTGGTTGGTCAAATAGGTTTCCAGTTGATGTCTTAGTAGGAGCTGCAGATCTTCTTGTGGTTTTGCTTTGGCTTGCTTGCTTATAAGGTAAGAGGCTCTTCCTAAAATTTAATTAAGGTTTGTGATGTTAAGGTTGAGTATTGGTGTTGAATTCTTGATTAGAAATCATGTTAGAAGTTGTAGTTAAAGTGTTGGATGTTATAGTAAGTAAAAGCTGTGTTTTTCTGTTGTTTCTCTGTGTTTATTGATGATAAACTTGTTTGGAATCGAGTGGAGACCGTTTAGATGCATAAAACTGAGTTTTTGGGAGTTTCTACGCTTGGTGAGGGCGCACCAGGAGTCAGAATGTCCGTTTTTACATTCAGAGGCTTGGCGCAAGCACACCAGAATCCAGTGCGGGCATACTGAAGCCAGTGCATGCGCGAGCGTGTGTTGGAATAGTGTCTAAACCCAATCGGGTTGGACCGGATCCGACCGGGTCGGATCATTTCTGCTATTTCTTTATGTTTATACATATATTAAATGGCTTTTATGTTGTCATATATATGTTCTTTTTAAAGAACCAATTGTGAATTGTTATATGATAACGTCCTTAGTATTAAGCTGTGATAGAGAAACCATGATAGGCGATTATGGTTGATGAGATCTCTAATCACTTTAATAAGTTTGATACTTAAATGTCTACAGGGCGATGTACTATTAAACGGGACATTGATAGTATAAACGGACTAGCACGTATTAGATGTCTTTGTCTTTAAGGGCGGGGATAGATCTCGTCTATCGAAGTGTAGAGACACTTGGGTTGTACGTGGACGTGTATTAGAGAATGCGTACGTTAGGCGACCCACTTACACGGATAAGTGTCACACTATGTGACGGTTGTGTAATTATCCTTTGGACCGGAGTCTTCGTGGCATCACGGTGTGGATTGTCATGCTTTGACACTATTGAGGTTTCCACAGCCACGGGGCGATCATGCGGTAGTGATTGGGTATGATGCTTTGAAGCATGCGGAGTATACATGATTGGTCGTCCGGGAATCGCGTATCCTATGATTGGGATCGAATATCCGAAATGGCCTTCTTATAAGGAATGTCTTACTCTCGTGAATCTTTGCAAAGTGGGAGTAAACGAGTTACTTCGAGAGAGCATGATATCAGTTATAAGATACGGTCGTTGATGTTTTGACACTCGACTAACGACCGTATGGATATTATTACGGCGATAGGATTGTAAGTTACACGGTAAGCTGTTTCACATGAAAGGTAGTAGTCATTGCATTTGACTCTTCCGATGATTGGGGGTCACGGTGTGTTGCTAGACGCTATCCCGTGATCGTTAGGCATGAAGGGCATTTTCGTAATTTGCACTTTGTGTCTACGGCCAACATATTCGGAAGCCTATCGGGTCACACACATAAGAACATCTAGCCGGATTAAAATGTGGTTATAGATGATAACCAAATAAGGAAAGTTTATCTCGAGACTATAAAGGTTATAGTGGTAAATTAATATGGTGGTATTCATTTATTATGAATAAATTAAATACAAGATATTAATTAATATTGATTAATTAAAGAATATTCCGGAAGCCAATTTGTTGGTCAAAGGGGCGCCACATTTAATGTGTATAAGATACACTTGGATTGTGCGATTTAATTAATGGTATTACCATATATTAATATTAGATATATTAATATTAGATATTAATATTTATATATTTTTGGTTCCCAGCGTGTGTGATGCATATTGGATATGCATGTGCATGATTGTTTCCAAAATATATTTATTAATAGATTTATTTGTGTAATATATATGTGATATATACGCGTATGTAAATTGATTTATGGTAATAAAATAAAGATAGTCAATATTAGATATTGACAATATCTTGGAAATATTCAATATAAGATATTGACAATATCCTAGATTTATTTGATATAAGATATTATAATAAATGAGATAAATCAATCAATTATATTTTCCTTATTTTATTGGGAAAAGGTTTTCTTCTCCTCCACACATAGATATGGCGCCACTTCTACTATAAATAAGAGGTGGTGTCAAGCTCTTTTGTACATCATAATTCCAAAAGCTAATAGTTCTTGTGTAAAATAGAGAGCATCATATAGAGAGTTGGAGAGAGGGAAAAAGGCCGGTCTAGCAACCGGAGTTTTCCAATAGCAATCCATGATGGGATTCCGGCGGGCTATTCGTGTGGACTAGCGGTAGAGGCCGAACACTTGGGCGGCTACATGCGGAACTACTCTCCTTAGACGGTCAAAGCGTCGATCTTATAGATCAACCAAGGTAACCACCGTCTACTACTTGTTTGTTTATTGCTTAAACGAAGTCGATCTTGGGTCGATAGGAAATAAATTTTTGAATTCCGCTGCGTTCCCGCGTAGATTTCCTAACAGTGGTATCAGAGAGAGCTTCGAGCTTAAGCAATAAGCATGTTATTTTGCGTAGTTAATTTTATCGTTTAAATCACGTAATTAAAAGATGAAAGATTTTTTATTTGCAAAATTGATACATGAAAAGAAAAAAAAAAACGAGATCTGGTGGTGCTCGGCCGACTGGCGGCGGCACCACCCCGGCGGCGGCGGCGGCGGCAGGGCAGCCTGCTGCCGGCAGTTGGCTGACCGGTCAATGCTGGCGGATCTCCAAATTTTTGTTTAGTGTATTTTGTGATTCAATATGGTTCATAGTTGTGATTAATATCTCATTTGTTTAGTTGTGTCATGTTGCTAACCAATGGTTCAAATAGTTTGGCCGTTGGGATGCGCGTGACATTAAAATAATAATGGCCTTTCCAAATTTTATTTGGAATAGGCTAGGCCCTTTCCAAATATTTGATTTGGGAAAAAGGCAGCTGCGCCACTTCAAAATTTTGATTTTGGAAAGTGGCGAGGCCTAAACCAAAATTATTTGGCCTTTCCAAATATTTGATTTGGAATAGGCCTAGCGCCCTTTTCAAATATTTGATTTGTAAAAGGCTAGGCTAGGCCACTTTCAAAATTTTGATTTTGGAAAGTGGCAGAACTAAGCCAAATTTGGTTTAGGAAACCAAAAGCATCACTTTTGATTACGAATCAAAAGGAAAGAAACAAAAGAGAAATAATTTTAATTTTGATTTATTTTGGAATAGTTCTAATTAATTAAAATTAAAATTAAAATCGGTTTAAAATTAATCGTTAATTTTATTTCGATTAAAATCATTTAATTAATTAAATGTTAATTAGTTAATTGATTGGATAAAATTATTTAATAGATTAAATGTTAATTGATTAATTAAGACGCAAGTAGTTAAATTTTAATTTTATCTTTTTCATAAGATTTTATTGTATGGATTAGATATAGTAGATATAATATGATTATATGGACCCCGATTGATCGTGGACTCGACCGATAGGATATATGTGAATGATTTAATTTTTACGTTGGTTTAAAAATTGTCTAGGCCGTTATGAAGAACGTGACCTAGTTTATTTTACGCATTTATCCATTCCCGTTAGCTCCCTCCCGTGTGCGGCGGGTGTATTTATTTTATTCGATAGAATTAAATGTAACAAGAATGGAGCAGAAGATGGAGACCAAAGAAAGACGAAAATAAAGATCCCGTTGGAGAATGGAGCATTAAAGATCCTACTGGCGGTTGCAGCTACCCTTAGATTGTGACCCGCGGTTTCGTCAGTTTGTATTCGAAACCGCACCTAGGAAAAGTCCATGATCATACCGGTTATTTTACGCATTTATTTATTTATTTTGTGTTTGTATTTATTTTATATGATACGTAGATGCATGACTAGGCACGATCTAGATAAATGTGTAGGATGTATGTTTATAGAGATAGACATATTTATGATGAGACCATAATTAAAATTAATTAAGTGAATTAATTTACATAAATACTTCCACCTCGAAAAGAATCAAGTTGAAATTGCCTCCCCGTATTATAATGACGGTGAAGAGCCCTTGTTCGGATCCAACTCATCGGCCAAAGCGGGGGTTGACCTACCTCGGGTATATCGTCGTTATCGAGATATGATCGTATGAGATCTCACGAATATTGGGGTTATGACTTGACTAAGAATTCTCTCGGCCACCAGCCAAAGCGGGGTCGTTTGGATTTTAGAGGCAAGGGTTTGACTACTTCATAAGATGAAAATTGTCAAAGAGTTGACTAGTCAAACAACAAGAGTCTTATAAGATACGATTGACAAAGGGTTGTTGTCTACCTATTAGACTATTTTCGGCCCACCAGCCAAAGCGGGGGTCGCGGTAGTTTAGTGGGATCTTGTCCACTAAAGAAATTAATAATTCTTGAAAGTCAATTGGAAGTAGTTGACTAGTGGGAGCAAAATAATAAACCAAAAGACCATTTTTGATTTTGCGTGTATAAACAACAACACTCATTTATTTTCATTTTTATGTTGTAGTTTTAGCAAACTTTATATTTATGTTTAATTCTCGATTAGTAAAACCAAATTATGACTGTTACCTTTTGAGAAACGTTCTCAAATATGGTTAAGTAATTTTAATCCTTTTAAAATGAGCAATGACACGAGAGATCCCGTAATAGTAGTTAGAGACAAGGAGATTACATAATTGATGCAGTGCTCCGAGACTTTAATTATTAATGAAAGCGGAAGCTCATGATATGATTAAATCATTTGAAATAAGTTTCAATGAATTAGTCATAAATTGGATACGATCCAAGATGATCATTCAGTCATACGATGACAATTAATTCAATCGTTGAATAAGAATGACCACGTTTAATTTTGAAAAAGGTTGTTTTCAAAATTGTAAGATTTAAGTATCGACTTAATTCTATCATTGCTTAAAGGTTAATTAAATAGTCAATGTTTTGAATACGATTCGAAAGGTTAAATAAACTATTTAATAAAAATTAGATTTTCTTTATGAAAGGAAATCAAAGACATAGCTCTTGTGATCTTTCTTAAGTCTTATGAAGACTACACTAAGAAACAATTTTCAAGTGCTTAAAAGGGTTGAAAAGGAAAGTTAGGGCATGTGCTTAAATAGAGAACTTATTGAAGTTTCTATTCTAGGCAAGTGAGTTGAGATAAATCTGTCTAAGTTCAAAGTCAACTCTAAGATATATGATATCTTACGAGTGTGATTAAATTAGAAAGATTAAATACAGATATGGAAGGTGAAGCAAATGTTGTAATACTTACCATATTCCGGATCTAGTAAGCGATAAGGGAACTAAATAAATGTTATTATGTTCCGGTTCTTATGAAGAACGTACTTTCAGTTATCCGTCAGGATTTGAGAGACATATTCAATTGTAAAGAATAAATGTTATTCCGATAAAGTTGGAAGGTCACCGAATCTAACATACTAGATTGATGTCACTATATAGTTGATATATGTGATAAGATCTCAACTAAATATCTGTGTGGCTGTTATCCTTAATATTTGTGGTTGTAGACAGAGTCTCTCTGGGAGGGAAGCGTGTAATTAAACGTCATTCTGATGATGTTGAACCATATGATTATGAATCATGTGGGTAATACGTATCTTACCTAAAGATGACTAAAATACCCTTTTATGAAAAGGTTGTAAAATCTAGAAAAATTGTCTGAAGCCTAAACATACCGATGTTTGTTGGCTTGTGACAATTAATGCCACAAATAATTGTTCGTTAAATCTCTATGACTATTTTTAGAAATAGTCAAGTGTACTCAGTGAAGTGCATAATTCGGAAGCCCGAAAAGTTTGAGCTAGTACGAATATGAGATTGATGAGCTACTTAGGAATTAATCTTCAATTGGATTGAAGTAATTAATACCTGAAGGGTGTTTCAGAAGTCGTCTGAAAAGGAATAAGATTCTCCCTTGAAGGATACCATCTTTGGGATACGCAATTAGATTGTGTTCCCAAAATGGAAATAACACTTTATATGATAAAGGTGTAACGCAAGCCATGCAAAGTATCCCTTACCCGTTTCGGGATAGTGCCCTTATACTTAACCGAGTTCCAAAGAATACAGGTTGAATAAATTCCATATTAGATATGGAAGAGGATAATGTCAAATCTATCTTAACAGATGATTTGAGGTTGTCATAGGCAAAGTCAGAAAGGCTTGGAGCCTAGTACGGCATATGCAACTTTGTGGAATATCTTAGCAAGTACGCTAGATATTATTTACTCGTCCGCGGAGCAAAATGTGTTTGTCTCCAAACATGCTGTTTTCTAGAGGAAGTATTTCTTTCAAAAGAAACAGTGGGAGTAAATTAGATCTCAAAAGAGTTTGAGAACCACAAAGATATATTCAACCAATGGAACATGAGAAGACGCCACATAACGATGAGGTGAAGAACACTGCTCAGAGCACACAAAAGTTCTGTAAGTCTGTGGATAACCTCAAGCCTGAAAAGGTTGTTGGTATGTTCATCTTGAAGAATGAATATCTCACGACTTGTGAAAGAATGTTTGAGAGGCAAGATTGAGAGGTATGGCTAGGAGCCATAATATACGAATTAGATTCCATCGATGACAACCAGGTTGTGAACCTAGTCTGTCTTACCTGGGGGAGTGTCCACGAAAGGCCGACATGGATAATAATATGATTACCATAAGGCTATAGTGACGGGTGAAGGGTATGAGGTGGAAACCTTGTAATTGTCTTTATCGTTGTGTGCCTAGTTCTATTCGAGACTATGCTTGTTATAACTTCGTATCATGACTATATGATAGTGTTGAAGACGTTAGGCGGAACAACTCGATGTTCATAGACAATAACATGATATGTAAGCCCACGAGACCCATTTATGGACTCAAACAAGTTTCTCTAGACGATTTCTTTGTTTAATAATCAAAGGAGTTTGATTTAGTCAAAAGAAGGATATGCCCAATGTGCAAGTTGGATAGTGGGAGTGTGTTACGATTTTTGAGTAAGGTATTGGATATCTCTCTCGAGAATTATCACCCCATGTCACAGTCAATTAATGTTTGGTAGTTCAAGGTCTTTGTGAAAGCACTTGGATTAGCAGTTCTTATTTTAGAAATAAGAATCTATAGCGATAGATTTAAGCTCTTTCGGTTAATTGTTATCCTTCGGAAACAAGTGAAACTTCGGTTTGGTTTGTGTTGAAGAAAGAGATGCTAAGGAAATTTTACTGTTTAAGCACGCTCGAGTTTCGAGGACGAAACTCCTCTTAAGGGGAAGGAATGTAATATCCCGACCGTTCGTAGAAGGGCAGACGTGTCTTTTTACGAAAAACGGAATATTATATTTATTAATTCTGGATTTAAGATTAAAAGGAAAAGGAAAGAAAATGGCTTATTGGGATTTACTTGAAGTTAAGGGATTTAATAGGCAATAACTCATTGGGGAGTTATTTTTGACTAAATAAACTTCCCTTGTAAGTTGGAAGTTGTCAGAAATCAACAACAAACAAAAATGGGTCGAACTCTGCAAAGAAAATTGATTAGAAAAAGCCTAAGAGAGACATCTCCAAAATTCTCTCAAGTTCTTGGTCGGTTTTCAGAAGCAATTGAAGATTTGGAATCAGAGTGAAGAGGGCTTCCTTTTGACAACAAGATCATCAAGTTCGGAATAAGGTTAGTTTTGCCTCAGTTTTGGATTCATCAAGAGATGATCAAGTTTTGTAGTTTCGTTTGGGTGAATTCGTAGTTCCTTTCGTTTAGAAGCTTTGATCACAATTGTTTCTTGTCCAATTGGTTGGTCAAATAGGTTTCCAGTTGATGTCTTAGTAGGTGCATATCTTCTTGTGGTTTTGCTTTGGCTTTGCTTGTTTATAAGGTAAGAGGCTCTTCCTAAAGTTTAATTAAGGTTTTAAGATGTTAAGGGTTGAGTATTGGTGTTGAATTCTTGGTTAGAAATCATGTTCTAAGTTGTAGTTAAAGTGTTGGATGTTATAGTATGTAAAAGTCTGTGTTTTTTTGTTGTTTCTCTGTGTTTATTGATGTTAAACTTGTTTGGAATCGAGTGGAGACCGTTTAGATGCATAAAACTGAGTTTTTGGGAGTTTCTACGCTTGGTGTGGGCGCACCAGGGGTCAGAATGTCCATTTTTACATTAAGAGGCTTGGTGCAAGCGCACAGAATCCAGTGTGGGCGCACTGAAGCCAGTGCAGGCGCCCCAGATCTAGTGCAGGCCCACTGGACATGTTTTTTTTTTTTTTTTTTTGTGTTTGGTCAGTTTTGAGCCCGAGTCTAGTTTTAAATGTTGTTTCTTGATTTAATAACATTAAATGAACATTAACAAGCCTCGATTAAGCTTCTGATGCATTTAGTTCCGGCACCGAATGTACTCTTCAAGGGAGTTGAAGTTCGGGACCGTCGGAAGAGTATGATTGGCTTGTGCTTTGATGAATTAGAATTCATCAATGTATGTGTATGTGCTAGGGCTTGTCCGTGTCTAGGGGTCTAAGTAAGAGAGTAGGAGTTGTGAGGGATCTTATTTGAAAATACTTAGGTGGCTAGTTAACAACATAATAACAAACATACTTGTGTAGTAAAAAAAATTAAACATCAATCCATTCTTGGTAAGACACAAGTCTATATCGCGATGTGTGGGTGTTCAGATAAAGTTGATAACTTCGTAAGTCTTTGGAACCTACGTACGGAGGAACACCACCCCGTAAGTCCGAGACCCTACGTACGGAGGGACTCCGCCGAGCGTGTACACTATCGGGCTTTCCCCGTGGATATTGGTGTGATCCGCCAATATGTTGCACCCAGATACTTCGTGGTGAGTGAACACCATGCGTAGTGCCCTTGAATGATGATGTAACAGATATAAGCTAAGCTAGAAACAATTAGTCACAACATGTTGATGAGAATGAAGTGAACCCTAGAGTTTGAGTCGGTCTCACAAAGATAACATAATAATAATAATATGAACCTTTCGTTGTAAGACTTAATTATACATTAGCTTATTCCTCTTGCTAAGTACTTTGTACTTACCTCAATTGCATATGTTGTTTTGTGTGCTTTTGGGGTGAGAAGACGAACAAGTTAGCCTTGAGCTCGTTGAGGAGTTCGATGATGATTTGATGACGTTGATGCCATGATGATGCTTTCTTTTTACCTTTCTATTAAATGTTGTACTAGATTATGTTGTACTTTTATTTCAAGTTTGTAAGACAAGTGTTGTATCTTTCTTTTGGAACATCGTACGTTGTAAGCTTCATATCGTTGTTGTAAATTACCTTTCTATCTTTAGTATGTTTGGAGTTTCTATTCTTAGTAGCAATTATGAGGTTTTGCCGAGTCTTTTTAGCTTCCGTTTGCTAAACTCGATACGACGTAGTAGAGACTTACATATGTGCCGAGCGTTTCATTTCCAGATAAGGACTCGGTATCTGGGAGCGGGACTGACTATAGCCTTTTGTTTATAGCAGTATGATTTTTCCGGTTATTTAAACCCGTTCCAACAATTTTTACAAGAGTATATTTATTAACGTGGCTTCTGTCGGCACCACGTATTTAGTATATGCATTATTTTTTGTTTTTATTATTATTTTAACTTCCAACACCATGTATACATGCATGTATTTTTTTTTAATTATTTTTCGATAATAACGTTAGTGGACTGACGATTTCCACCTATTATATATTTATAACTAATACGTCAGTGTCACTGGTTTTGTTATCGAAAACTGGTAACGTTGGTATCGAAAAATAACTTCAGCGTCACTACCTTATATTGCGCAAAAATGATCACGGTATTCGAAATAATTTTTTTAAGTGTCGCAAATTATGGTGCAATCATTAAAACTATTATGCCAATTACAATCGCTTTTAATTAATAGACTTGGAGGCCCATATGTATGTATGGCCAATGTTTTGGTCGGGCTGCCGACACTAGTCATGCAGCACCATTTGAACATCTCTCTTGGGTTGTCCCCTCCACTCTCGTGTGGTGTTTTTATAATTCAACTAGTTTGACCGACTGTGAAAAATAGGGAAAATTCTAATTATACATTGTTTTTAAAAATTAAAATTAAATCTACATCTCTCGAATTTCAAAATCTATATCTATCTCCCGTCTAAAAATTAGCGGAACCGTACGGCCTTTAAAAGGCGGTACCGCTCATTTTTCGCTCTACACACCACTCATAAATGGGGGGCACCACCCATCTCCGCCCTCCTAACCGCTATCTTCCGCCCAAGATGGGAGGTCCCGCCCAAAATTTTCCTGACATTCCGCCCATTATGGTGGCCCGCCCAAATTTTAAAAATTTCAGAATTTTGCCCATTTACTCCCATTTTATCCCTTCAAACCGAAAATTTCATAATTTCATCCCTTTCTTCCACATTTGAGCGAATATTGCATCAAATTTTTTTGTTTTCTTCTTTTAAATAATCTTTTATCAAATTATCGTATCAAATTTCGAGGTTTGAAGGATTTGAAGGTAAATTTTGTCTTAATTTCATCGTTATAATCGTTTCTTCTTTGTAAATTTCGTGTTAATAATCGTTTCTTCAATTTGTTGATTTTTTTGTTTCTTTTAAACAATCTTTTACCAAATTATTGTATCAAATTTGAAGGTTTGAAGATTCGAAAGATTGTTGGTAAGTTTCGGGTACATTTTATGTTAATTTCGTCGTTTTGTTAATAATCGTTTCTTCCATTTGTTGATTATAATCGTAGCTCATATTCTTTTGTTTGTGAATTTTAAAGATTCTAACAAAAGTGGTGTGTTGAGGTTCTTTTCCGGCGGAGATACATCGTTATAATTCTCGGTGCAATTACAAAAGGTTAGTGAATTTCTATTGTTTTAGTAGTTAATTTTTTTTTATCGATGATCCATGATTTTAGATCTTTTAGCAATATAAGTATATAGTGTAACTTGCTATGGTGGAGTGATATTTTTTTTTGTTTAGTTAATATAGTGTAACTTGATACGGTAATTTGATATGGTAGTGTGATATTTTAATAACGTAGAATAAAGTAGATGTCAATCTCACATGGCAATGTGATAATTTGGCAGTGTTGAATATAAGTAATTTGATATGGTAAGGTGACATCTTGTTAATGTTACAATTTTATGATATTTTAGTGTAGTGATTCGATAAATTGTTTTAGATTATATATGATATTAATGATTAATTGTGATGTAGTACAATTGTTATGATAATTTTACTAAAAAAACCCTGATGAAATTTTATTTAACAACGTAATACAGTGTTTTATAAATTTGAACCATACGACGAATAAGTGTTGTGATAAATTACAACAAAAAAATGTATTCTACGGTATGCACTGACCTGATGAAGTTCTTAGAAATGCATGCTTCCTTAGGGTGTTGATAACGCCCTAAATAGTACCATTAATTATACCTTTATTCATCCCGAATTCTGCTCAAGAGAGGATATATATGCTCGTTATTATATGTAATATGTATTAAATGCTATGTGCATGTTTCTAGGATCGTAATTATGCATTTATGTTATTTTCCCGAAGATTTGGTACTGTTTTCTCTCGTTTTGCATGTTATACAGGATGTACCGAATCTGGAGCATTGGAGATCGGATCTGAAGAAAAAAGAAGCATGTTGGGCCAAGTAATTAAAGTCCAAGAAGAAGTCTGCTGAAGAAAAAAGGAAAAGTCGGCCCGGTTTACTGAGGGCTAGGTCCGGTAAACCGAGGGCCTTGAGGAACAAGAAATCAATTCTGCCGCATCTACTAGGTCGGTTAGGGTTTTTAAGAGTCATAAGTCGGCTATTGTATCTATATAAAGCCGCATCAACAGATTATTTCATAAGTTCCAAGTTCTTCATAAGTTTTGCATATTATATTATATACATTATATAATTTGATGAAATAAAGTTATTCCAAGCTTTTGAGGAGTTATTTATGGTTTTCTCTCCTTCTCTACCATCTCTAGCTTGAGTAGATCGAGCTAGATCTCCATTGTTGAAGGTATGAAGCTTTGAACATTCATTTTTGTCTTTAATATGGTAGATCTGTTCGTATTTATGTGTTTTAGTTAATCTGCATGTTTAACGACCCCATGATTTACTTAGATTAATCGTAATTGAGCAATGTAGATCCAGAAATAGGAAAAGCTGACCCCGGTAAACCGGCGGTCTATACCGGTTTACCGAGGCAATATTTAGAAAACCTAAATCTGGGATTCACTGCAGCTATATTGATCGACATGTTTAAATAACAGTAGGTTAGATTTGGCCAATCTGCTTATTGTAATCGTAAAATTAACATGAAATACGAATAGTGAAGTGTTAGTTTGGACATAGTCTTGATGGACCCTAGGAACGTGTTGATCAGTGTCGACAGCTATCTAGGCGGGTTAGCGGTATGAGTTAGCGCTCGATATCGGCAATTCTAGTTCTTTATGCGTATGGGCTATTACGGACCAATTAAGGAGGGTAGCTTGCGTATAGATTGTCTACTACCATGGTCGGAGTAGATAGGGTTAGGAGTTGCACCCGTAGCTTATGATTAAATCAAAAGCTCGCTCGATTAATTTAAGGAAATTATGTGGGAAGTAAATATAAAGATCAACTAATCCAAGTTAGTAGATCGGTGAGAAGAGGGGAGAAATACCAAGTTTCTTTCATGTTTATTGTTGGTCAATGACCACTTATATGTATCTTCTTAATTAGATTAGAATCGTTTATAGTTAAATTTGCATTGTCTCTGTGGGATCGACCTTGACTCGCACTTACTATACTACGATGTATCTAGTATTCTTGCTAGTATATCGACGTTAGTGACTTACACGCGATCAAGATTTTTTTGGCGCCGTTGCTCGGGGCAATGGCCAATTTTAAACTTAAATGTTTTAATCCTGATTAAGAAGACGTTTTCTTTTAAATTTATTTTCTTTTGAGTCTTGAGTCATTCTGGATCAAACCTTCACCTGTTAACCTGTCAGAATAAGAAATTCTAGGCCCGGTTTACCGAGACCTAGAAAATCGAATTCTGACAGTCCCGTTATTCTGTGTGTATCTTAGTTGATTTTATTTAGTAGGTCCGCAACAGTTGGGATCAACCCCAACTGAAGCGGGAGTTGCTAACCTTTTCTTTGTTTTATGTTGTCTCTTTTGCAAGAAGTATCAGGACACTTCAGAAATTCAGTCAAGCAAAAGCGATTAAGGCTAGACGAGTTAGACACAATGCCTGAACTATGTTGAACATCAAACCAATCTCTATGTATCCTGGATCAAAAGCCAGAGAGCAATATGAAGCTGATAAGAACCGCGTGGAGGAGGAGACTGAAATGCTTAAACGGGAAGCAGAGAAAACCCTGAAAGAGTACGAGACTTATCGACCGGAAATGTTCCCTATCGAGCTAATTGATATATCGTCCGATTACGACTCCGATGATCCGGAGGAAGATCTGGACACCATGTTCTCAGATTCTGAGGATTACCCGGATTCTGACACAGCAGAAAAGTTAGGAGACCCTGGAACGTTTCGACTCCCAATCTCTATCAATGGTATATCTATAGGTTTAGGTCTTTGTGATTCCGGTTCAAGTTGTAACATTCTACCTCTATCCTCTGTCAGAAGATTAAGCTTCCGGTCATTATGAATCAAACCTGAACTATGACATTTGTTGATAGGACTAGAGATATGACTGCCGGTCTGCTGAAGAAGTGCACGATAAAGGCAGGAGGGTTCACTTTTCCAATTGATTTCAAGGTTATAGACGTACGTGTCCCAGTTTTGTTAGGAAGACCTTTCTTAGCGACTGATGTGAGTCAACTAGTTGATGCATTTTACGATGTTTTATCCACATTTTCTCATGCATTTATTGATGTTTTCATATCAATTTGAGTCATTATTTGCTTAGTTTCACCCAAATGTGTAGATAGTAATTATTATATAAAATATCATATTTTGATAGTTTGTACCGGTTATAGTAACCGGAGCGTTGTGTCGGGTTTACTCTTAGTATTTTTGGTGTTGTATTGCAGGATTATAGGTTAACCAAGACCCCGAGTGATGCCACGTGTTGAGCTAAACACGTATTTTGATGGCTAGAAGAGTGTGCTGGAAGATTATGGATTCAAACGGATCATTTGTCTTTTGCGTTTCTACCGTAGCATACATTCAATGGACATTTGACCCCACTTATAGGCATTCTAGAGAATAATTCTTGATGAGAGTTGTAGATAAATAAACAAGCTTTCCAACGCAATTTGAATCACATCAATCGAAGCTTTACAACTCAAGTTATGGCGATTTTACTAAGCTGCTGTGAAATCGGCGCATGCCACTTATAGTGGCATGCGCCGAACGTCACTGTAGCTATTCAGAGAGTTTCAGACCTTTAATGACGCACGCCAGACCTTTAAATGACGCACGGCAAAGCCCTTAAGGATCGAATTTATCAATATTCCACCCCCAACTTCATCTTCTCCATTTTTTTCCTCTCCTTGCATGCACACCCACGCCCCTAGGGGATCTACTAGCAAAAAATTCACCATTTTAGCATTTCATTTCAAGTGTAATCCATTAGAATGCTTAGCTTAGTCTTTTATATAGTTTAATTGGAGCAAGGGAGCAATCTATGTACACCAACCTCCATTGAAGATTGTGGAAGATGAAGTAAGGTTTCCTTTTGCAAATTCATCACTTGTGATTGGTAAAATTCTAGTTTTATCTTGTTTTTGTTTGTTCTTGTTTCTATGAATGCTAATCTTAATTTTTTAGTACTTGTGGTAATGAGTGGCTAGTTTACACTAGCCAAGATGATGTATTTGTGATAGTTTTTAATCTCTATTGGTTGATTGGAAATGTTAGTTTGCATTTCATAACTTCATGTGATGTTTATCTTTTCCTATCTACATTGTATTGGTGATGGATTGATCACCTAGCACTAGCACACACACACTTAGTTGGGACCGAAAGGAGATGCTTGGTGTGGGAGAAGGGATATGAGAACCGGAAGGTAAAATCGACTTTAATTGGAATTCGATTTCTTATCCGGGGGTTATTGACATTGTCATTGCATTCAAGTTCATATCATGTTGAATCATTAGGTAGCTTTTAGACCAAGGAGGAGACATAGAGAAATTTCAAACACTCGTATGAGGGGAAAATGCTAGTTTAGGAGTGCACCGGTAACAAACACTTGAACACTAATGGAAGGTTGGTAGGTAGTTCATTCACATGATGCTAGGTTTGCTTGATCAATGCATTGTTTTGGCTAGGCTTTTTATCGTTTTATCACCTTTGTAGTAGTAGAATCATAGATACATTTACCTTCTTGTTAATTTGCGACTTAGATCAATATAATAATAGCTTTTTGGTATCCAACCTCACAATCCTCGTGGATACGACATTGACCACTTACTAGACTACAGTTGACCCGGTACACTGCCGGTAAGATTGGACACCTAGAAAGTCTCGATCAGTGACAAGCAGAGCAATCATGGACTTTGATAATGGGGAGATCACTTTAAGACTGAAGAATGACGCACTATCTTTTCAAAATCTTAGCGCCCCTAGATAATTGGCCGGAAAGTTGCAAGATGACTTATGATTTAGGAAAAGTAAAAGTCATGGAGATAGAGAAGGAAGGGCGTAGGCAACGAGAGGTTCTAGTAGAAACCTGTGAGCAAGAATCGGGAGATTGATGCTTAGAGAGAGCGAAGATAAGGACCACAACAAGGTGCTCACGGAAGCTAGTCCTTATATTGCGTAGTGACGGATTAGAGCGTAAAGTGGAAAGTGTTGAGTCCTTGGGATTAAAGATTAAATCTCAAAGCAGAGGACGACCTAGTGTTAGGAAATCTACGCGGGAACGCAGCGGAATTAAAAATTTATTTCCTATTTAACCAGGATCGACTTCGTTTAAACAACAAGCATAAAAGAAGTAGACGGTGGTTACCTTGCTTGATTTAAAAGATCGACACTTTGACCGTCTAAGGAGAGTAGTGGTGCACGGAGCCGCCCAAGCGTTCGGCCTCTACCGGTGATCCACACGAATAGCCCGCCGGAATCCCATCATGGATTGCTACCAGAAAAACTCGGTTGCTAGACCGACCTTTTCTCTCTCTAAAACGCTCTTTATTTTTCACAAGAATTATTAGTTCTTGAAATTGTAATGATTAAAAGAGCTAGCCAACCCATTTCTTATATAGGGTGTGTGGCGCCACTTATCAATCCAATATGATTGGGAGAAGCTTCCTAGTAATTTAATGAGAAAGAAAACATTTTATTAGTAAAATAAGGAAAATAGATATTCTAGATTTATCTCATTACATACTCAATATCTTATATTAAATATTTTCAAAATATTTATTGTCAATATCTAATATTGAATATATCTTTTATTATATTACATTTATATATCAAATATATATACTATATGCATAAATCTATATTTAATTCACATGTGCATATGTATATCATGTTTTCATGCAACACACGCATAAATACATTTGCACATATATTAATATACAATATTAATACATAATAATATAATATTATGATTAATTAATTTGTAAAATCCATGTGTATCAATATACACAATAAATTTCGACATACATATCTAATATATGTATATTTAATTAATCAACATAATTAATATTCTTTTTTCCATTGACCATCGTGATGCATTGACCACCCCGACTCATTGACATCGACAATTATATATGCAGTGACATCGACAATCATATATGCGTGACATCGACAATTTATGCAGTGATATCGCGACAAAATGGCCACCCCTGATGCAGAGACACCGCGATGAAGTGGTCACTCCCGATGCAGAGACACCGGGATGCAGAGACCATCGGGATGCATTGATCACCGGGATGCAGTGACATTTGATGAAGCAACACCGTGATGACATTTGATATTTTTCCGACTTAATTTCATAAAATCGATTTCTTTTTTTCATAAAATCGATTTCAAATGGCTATATCTTTTGATATAAATCTACGATCAACATAAATCTTTCACCGGAATTCATATTTTTATGTAGTGACATCGGCAATCATATATGCAGTGATATCAACAATTTATGCAGTGACATCGGCAATCAGAAATGCAGTGACATCAAAATTTTATGCAGTGACATCGGCAATTTATGCAGTGACATCGGTATTTTATGCAGTGACATCAACAATTTATGCAGTGACATCGGCAATTTATGCAGTGACATCGGCATTTTATGCAGTGACATCGACAATAAATATGCGTGACATCAACAATTTATGCAGTGACATCGGCCAAGAGTTCGGTCACTATGAATGTGGTTTTTAAGCCATTATGCATCGTATGACAAGAAATTCTACAGATTGCATGATGCCGTTGAATTTCAAGAATGTATACTCTATAAAGTGAATTTCAAGAATGTATACTCTACAATGTAGGCAAAAATACAAACATCATAAGCCCATGTCTTGTTAGATACAATAGATAGATAAAAAAGAAAGTACATAATTGAGTGAACAAAAGAAAGCGAGGTAGAATGAAAAGCGGGGAGAAACAAGATGATATGAAGACGAGAATGAGAAGCGAGAGAAACGGCGACAACAATTTAAAGGCCTCAGATTACAAGAATTTTATGAAATGACACCTTATGCAGTCACACACAATAACACCAACATTTTATGAAATGACATCAACACCCAAATTACAAAAACAAAAACTTTCTAAATTGTATATGCAACGACATATGCAGTGACATCGATGTCACTGCATCAATTCTGTAACTGTAAATGCAGTGAAATCAATATCACCGCGTCGATTTTATTCCAAATCATACACAAACCCATTTCTTCACCATAGAAAAAGTTGGGTTAGCTTTGAGCAGGTTTTTGCAAATTATATGCTTGAGGCATCAAAGGTATCCATCTGAATTCTTTGGCTTTGAAGCAATACCTCACAAGGTCTGCAATATAACAACAGACAAAGGCAAACATCAATAGAAATGCTAAACTTGCCCAGCCACCTTCATTCACTGTATACGGTGTTCAAAGAATCCAGACTCCAGCCATCACATTTACTCCTACTCAGTTCAAATTCAACCTTTAAGTCACACCAATAATCCTTTTACACTACCAACAAGTATTCAAAAAATTATACAAAAAAGGGAAGTGTTTTCAAGAACATATTGCTTGGAAAAGCACAAATCAATGACATTTTCTAACCGTTGAATATTGTTTGAACCAAGTTATATCCATGGCCAATAGGAAGTTCTGAAAATTAAAGATTTACCTGCTCGAAATTTGGCTCAGAGAATTCAAAGCCTTCCTGTTCAGGTGCATTTTTCTTTCTTGTTTATAAATGGAATTTTTTGAGCAATTTTAGTGGCATCACATCGTTTTTAGCATGATTAAGAATCGGTTTTGTAGCTGTCGATTGTAATGTGGTGCTAAAAAGGGTAGATTTTAGTAAGAATCGACTTTTTTCATTATTGAAGAGTGATAACACTCATGTTTTTTTTTTGAACCAGATAACACATGCTTATCGAACCTATTGTGTTAAACGACATCAAACTTAAATTGGGTCAAAACAAATGTATGTATATATTGGAAAACCCATGTGTACGTAAAAAAACAAAGGTATATTACCTTCAGCAAACCTATTACAAGAAAAAAGAAAAGAAGCTAAAGCCCACAAACATGTGGCAAACCAAAAACTCAAGCTGCATTGACATCAGCCTATTACAAATAAAAGAACCTATGTCAAAACAAAAGCAACCTCTCAGCAGATCCCACCAAGCCCCTCCATTTGCAATAGCAGCTTCAATAGTGGAAAAAAAACAGCAGCCCTGCATAGTAGAATAATGCCACAAGGAAAGGCATGTCCAAATAAGGTTCAATCGCTTCAATGAACAGCACAGCGAAATGACATTCAGAAGTGCAGTGACACACTCAATCAAAGTTTGCTCAAAATGTTCATAAATTTTGGCTCTGTTTCACAAAAGTGCAGCCATGATTCCTTATAATTAACAGCACACAAAAATTAGAGAAAATAGCAGCAGCTCCCAAAAAAGATTAGAGAAATTATCAGACAAAATTACAAGGTCTTTGTATTTCTCAAATCGTGTGAAGTGACATCAATGTCACTTCATTAATTGTCCAATGAATGGAAAAAAATACACTTGCAGTGATAGAAACATCATCGAACCGAAACCGAAACCGAACAAACTTTGATTGCTGCAGTTATGTTCACAACAGCATTTAAATCAAGCAAAAAACAGGTACTTTATGAACAAGTGCAGAAAATGCAAGGCACCGGGTGTAACATAATCTTATCTAGATCATCAGATGTAAACAACCATTTAAATCAAGCAAAAGACAGGGGATAATCACACAGATACTACACCCTAATGACACTACATCAAGAAAGACTACAATATTTTACAAAACTAGAAAAAATTATGTATCAAAATGTATATACAGTGAGATCAATGTCACTGCATCAACTTTATTCCAAATCATACTCAAACCCAAAAGAAATAGATAAGTCATTAGTTGGAGCATCAATGACAGAAGATTTTCCAGAACATGGAGCTACAACAACTTCAGCAACAACATTATCAACTACTAAAATGCTAATTAACCTATCTGAAAGATCCACAACAGGAGCAATAGCAGGTTCACTAGAATGCTTCAATTGAGTATCAAAGGAAGGGGTGAATTCAATACATTGGACTAGTGAATAGAAGCATTAGCAGATTCAACCACCAAGGAATCCTTTTTAGAGGGCTGAACCGAAGAAACAACCCTTCCAGACTTCAATCGCATTGGAGAAGCTACAAATTGAGTGCCATTCAATGAAGAACCTGTACCATCCAAAGAGAATTCCATCGTAACAGCAGAGGTGTCAATAGATAGCAACTTCCGAGCTTTAAGGTTGATAGTTTGAACAGTAGATGCTTCCACTACCAGAGAGCTGATCAAAGGGGGGACCTTTGCAGACAAATTCATATCAGAAACCTTTTTCATTGCGGTACCGAAGAGTCCGACATCTGAGAAGGAACGACCAATTTCCCGGCAATGGGAGCTTTAAACTCAACTGGAGAAGAAAATTTCTTACCTGGTGATACAATTTTGGGGGAGACATCAACTTCAGAATCGGAAAAATGAGCACCATTCTTCAAATTCCGTCGTTTTTTCTTACCCATGGACAAAGAAAGAAAAGGGGCCAGGAACGGGCAAAAGAGAAGCTCAGATTAGGACGACAATTGCCGGCAGGAAGTGGCCGAAGCCATAGCCACCGGTGAGAGAAGCTTCTCTCTAAAATCTTCTGATTATCCGCTGGAGTAGAAGAAAGGGGTAAAATAGGAATGTTGAATAAAATATGGCCTTATAACTAATGATCTTTTAAGTTTGTCCTAAGTATCTAATTAAGTCTCAAAACACGTCCTTATAAACAAATAACACATTAATATATTGTATTATATTAATTCATAATAAATAAATACCACCATATTAATTTATAACTATAACACTTCATAGTTGAGATAAAACTTTCCTTATTTGGTTATCACTATAACCGCATTTTAATCCGACTAGATGTTCTTATGCGTGTGACCCGATAGTCTTCCGAATATGTTGGTCGTAGACACAAAGTGCAAATTACGAAAATGCCCTTCACACATAACGATCACGGGATAGCGTCTAGCAACACACCGTGACCCCCAATCATCGGAAGAGTCAAATGCAATGACTACTACCTTTAATGTGAAACAGTTACCGTGTAAATAGAATCCTATCGCTATAATAAATATCCATACGGTCGTACGTCGAGTGTCAAGCATCAACGACCGTATCTTATAATCTGGATTCATGCTCTCTCGAAGTAACTCATTTACTTCCACTTTGAAAAGATTCACGAGAGTAAGACATTCCTTATAAGAAGGTCCTTTCGAATATTCACCCCTACTAATAGGGTACGCGATTTCCGGATGACCAAACATATGTACTCCGCATGCTTTAGTATCACACCCAATCACTACCGCATGATCGCCCCATGGCTAGGGGAAACCTCAATAGTGTCAAAGAATGACAATTCATACCGTGATGCCATGTAGACTCCGGTCCTAAAGATAATTACACAACCGCCACATAGTGTGACACTTAACAGTGTGAGTGAGTCAGTCTAACGTATGCATTCTCTAATACACGTCCACGAACAGTCCAAGTGTCTCTACACTTCGATAGACGAGATCTATCCCTGCCCTTAAAGACAGAAGACATCTAATACATGCTAGCATGTTTGTACTATCAATGCCATGTTTAATAGTACATAATCCTAGAGACATTTAAGTATCAAACTTATCAAAGTGATTAGAGATCTCATCAACCATAATCTCTTATCATGGTTTCTCTATCACAGTTTAATATTAAGGACGTTATCATATAAAAATTCATAATTGGTTCTTTAAAAGAACAAATATATGACAACAGAAAAGCCATTTAATATATGTATAAACATAAGGAAATAGTAGAAATGATCCGACCCGGTTGGATCCGATCCAATCCGATTGGGTTTTAACATTATTTCAACACCTAGCACACGAGCAAAGAGAGAGAGGCGTGCCAGGAAGAGAGCTCAGAAATTTTCTATGGAAAACCGTGAAAAGGCACTCTTGAAAGGTAATGATCAACTGTTGGTCCCTTGGAAAGGCTAACACAAGTTTACGGGGGGTGAATAAACTTGTCACCTAAAACTGGATTTAAAACAAATTAAGGTTCAATTAAAACTTATGTGGAGTTAAGCTGACTAAGCTGAGTTTAAGTCAAAACTGACTTAAGCAAAAACTGAGTCAACTGGCAGCGAATTAATTTAGCCTTTATTAAATATAAGTTATCAAACAACTTGTTGAGTCAGTTTCAGAATAAGAACTAAGTAATTATAACTGTAATGAAGTAAATAAATGCGTAAAGTAAATAAACAAGAATTATAGAGGTTCCAGGTGGTGTAATCATGTACGTCCTCTCTTCCCCTGTGATGCGGAGGAAAATTCCACTAGAACTTCTTTGAGATGGCCCGGTTACAAAAAGTTCTAAACTGATAGTCCTTGACTAATCCCTAGCTTCACTATCTAAACACTTGTAGAACAGGTAGAATTGCTGCTCTTCAATTGTTTGAAACACTGGTCCTTGGAGGGTTGAATTGCCTCTTCACCAGCCCATCACAACCACAGTCTTCCTGACTGCACTCAATTGTCCTTCACACCTTCTTGGTGTTTCACAGTCCAATCCTTTGATAGAATCAAAGTTGAGACTTGAATCAATAACTATGATTCAATTGTGATTTGAGCTTTTCTTCAAGATGTATAAGTTATGCACAGCTCTGGATTTCTTCAAATGAATGAACTTGATCTTTATTTGAATCTAATGGACACTTGAATAAATTTCCTGATCTTGCAATTAAGTGTTTTAGCAGGATTTCTTCAGATTTATCGTTTCCCCCTTAGATTTTAATCTTTGTGTCTAGATTGATTCTTGGAAATCCTCTCATGCCTCTGTTTCTTTTTGTTATAGAGTCAATCTATTTATAAGGGTTTATTTAACGGTCAAATAAATCTTATAGCCATTATATCTGTCGTTTAGCCAACGTTCATGTGTACGACCTTTTGTCATTTTGTCACTTTAAACTCAACAAGGCCTTACCTCAATTTTCTACTCTTCTTCAAAACTGAGTACCTCGTATACTTTACGTCTGACTACAATTGACTAAGTCAGAGTACACCATTCAGTTTCTTCTTATCCTGGTAACTGATAATCTTTGTCCTTAAGATTATTCAGCTTTACATGATCTATAGTTCGGTTTCAGGTCACCACGGACTTGCTCGAATCCCGATTTATAGTCATGACTTAATCAGCTTCTAACTGAGTCTGCCACCTCAGTTCTTCAGTCTTCAACAACTGAGTCTGTGTCCCTCAGTTCTTCATCTACTGAGTTTGAACCCTCAGTTCTTCAATCTTCTAGATAAGCCAACCGAGTATGTGTCCCTCAGCGAACTTATCTTCTTTAGTTTCGTATTGGTGTATCCTGAGTCAGTTTGACTATCTCGGTTTTGCGTTACTTCAATTTTCTTGTTACCTCAGTTTTTTTGTAACCTCAGTTTTCTTGTTACCTCAGTTCACAGCCTAGAAATATTACAGTGCTTGTCTGATTTAACTTATACAAATATCAGACTCTATTAAATCCTATACATTTATATCTAGACATCTTTTTGCTTTGCACTATAACAACTAGTTATGACACTTCATCAATAAGGTTTAGAACAACGAATAAATAAGTGATGAATCATCATCAAAACATAAATTTTATTTCCAACATCAACAAATAGAGAAGTGCATGACGGTTAAGACCTCGAAGATGCAAGTTTGGCGAGTCAATGCCCCAACTTTTGATTGATTGAAAGTCCGAAGGTAAGTCGAGCTGATGACTTTAAACTCAGAACTATTCCCTTGAACCCTTAGTTAGAATATGAGTGAATAAAAGTAGCTGGATGAAGGGACGAGCTTTTTTTTTCATCCTACCGCACCCTTAGGCTTGAAACCGACGGTTGTTGGGAAGGTTTTTTTACTCGTTGTGGATTCTAGTGAAGTAGGTTAGGATTGAGTCGGAAATAGCAACAAAAGGAGTAAGAGACTAGTCAATTTGAGGTCAGGATTGAGTAGTGAGATTAATTAAGTGTGCAGAGAAGGAGTACAGAGAAATATGGGGAAAAGAAGCCCCGTTTACCGAGAGCTACCTCCGGTTTACCGAGCTAAGATTTTCAAGTTTCTGAATGTCAGATTAAAAAGCAGGATTTTTAGAGACACGTGTAGGACACACGTTGTATCGAGACACGTGGAAACGGTCACACACGTTGTATCGAAACCTCAATCTATCAAACCGTCCAATTTTTCCCTATCCCACCAAATCCTTCCACCACATTTCTCCTATTTAAACACTCTTCCACCACCATTATTCATCATTCTTATCTACTATCATCTTCTTCAAATCACCAAATTTCTCATCTCTTTCCCTAGTATAAAATTCGGCCACCATCACCACCACTATCACCACCATACATCCAACAAAACCAAACATTTTTCCTTCCATATCAACAACCAAAAACACCACCTTTTCCATCCATGTTGCTGATTTGTAGTAATGCTGCAAAGTGTAGCTGCTATAGTTCTTCATCTTCCAGCATCAGAGCACAGGCCCAGTCAGAATTAAAAAAATTCAGGCCGGTGAATCGAGGACACATGCCGGTTTACCGAGGGTATCTTTTTAGAATCAGCATCATCAGCAGTCTCTGTATCAATTAGAATGGGTCCCAAACGTAGCAGAATAGCCCCTCGTCCAATTGGTCACCAGTATGTTTATGGAGATGCTAACCCCATGATAGATGGGGTTGAGCAATTTCATTCTCTAGAGATCTATGAATCGCATTATAAGGGCATTGGAACGGAAGACCGGTTGCCCGAGAACGATGAGTCAAATTGGACGATTGTGGTACGATTTTGCCGAAAGCTCTACAAGCACAAGACATTTTGGACATGGCTGAGGCACCGACACGGTTCAATGCTACGGTGGTGAGAGAATTCTATGCTTATCTTTCACACAACCCAGAGCGACATTTGCAATGGTCCGTGGTGTAAGGTTGATTTTTCGATTGAGCGGATCAATGCATATTTCGGGGTTCGCAACCCACCAGTGGGCCCGAGACGAGTACACATCCTCGACCAATGTTGAAGATCTTGAGAGGATGCAGATGATTGCTGATTACATCGGGATGCAATGGAAACACAACCCTATAGGAGCCCCCCACCCACCATCTTCCTGGAAAGTGAATTTTCTTGGGATCGGAAGATGGTTAACCGATTTGTTTGTGCCCGCCTTCTACCGACCAAGCATACGGTCTCTGTCACAACGAAGAGGGCGGAGTTGATGTTCTATCTGGAGCAGGGATCTCCAGTCAACATCGGTCTACTGATGCATAGCCGTATTCACGAGCTTGCCGCCACATCTGAGCGCGAGCAGTTGCCATATGGGCCGATGATTGACATGTTCGCTATAGAGGACGAGGATCCGGTTCTGGTGAGTGACGATTGGGAAGACCCTGAGCCGATGATCAGTTCGCAGTCGGTTCAACGAGTACCGAGACGGGTCGGTCAGAGAGCTGAGAGGGAGCGTACTCCGGTCCTCGGAGCACCTTGGACTCAACGGGCTATGTTGGAGGAGCATTCAAGAGAGATTGCGAGTCTGCATCGCAAGATGGATAAGATTATAGAATTCTTTGGCATTCCTCCATCGACCCCACCATCCAGGACTGCCCCACATCACGGAGCTTCCTCTTCCGCCGCTGCTGCCTCGAGTTCTGCACCACCTCCCGGTTTTGAGCCTTAGAGATGACCGGGAGGATTATTTTGAGGAGGACTAGTTTTTCTTTCTTTTCATTGTTGTTATTTTCCATTTTCTTTTTATTTTTATTTTTATTTCCTACCTAGTACATGTAGTAGAATTTTAATAATATAATGATTTTGTCGGCTTAAATTGTTTGGAGTTATTTATTTTCTCTTTTACTATCGCGATATTGTTATCCAATTTGTTGTCACCATTATTCTTCTTGGTTTGTTTGAGTTCCTTAGCACAGATTATTCGCGGACTACTTACATGAGCCCGATGGATTATAAGACGATCCAATTCTTCTTTGGCTCCACCCTTAACGAAGCAAAGTTCCTTTTTGTTTTAATTTTTTACATCTTACACATTGGGGACAATGTTTAGATTAAGTGGGGGGTACGGGACGTCACTTAGCTTCTTAGGATTATATTCCGTTAATTACGTGATTATCTTGATTCTCTTTGATGCACTGTTCACCACCTAGACTTTGATTCATTTTGATAGAATTTCGAAAAAATATGATATCTTCGATCTTTTTGAGTTAATTGACTTCATCTTTGTTCCACGATGTACAAGTAAAAATAAGTGCCCACTTCTGAAGTAGTGGCGTATTAAGCGCATATTCTGTTATGAGCCACCATTTTAAGCACGTATAACTCACTTTCCTTGGTGTGTTGTCGATAGCATATTGCTTTGACTAGAGTTGACCCTAGCTTTATCCCGAATTATGTTTCACCAACGCTTATAAAGGCAAAGGAATTTCGGATTCGGTAGTTTATCAAGAGTGAGACCGTGAGGATAGATAAATTTATGAGAGTTCACCCGCCAAGAAAGAGAAGTGCATTGAAATACATACATCTATAATCTCTTTGGCAAAAATTAAGTCGATGGAGCGTAAAACGCACGACTTTTGCATAGACCGATAAACGCGAGCCTAAGAGTAATACTCGGTTCTCGATCCGCATTTCCATCTAATTTGAATAATAAAAAGCATGTTCGAGACTGGTTAGTTTGACTACGGGTTGACGTAATGTGAGATTGTCTGCATTACTAAGCGGTTGTGGAAGTTATTGCACACACATATTGGCTCATGACGTGAATAGTGTTTAATGCGTTACTGATGGATATGAGTGGCATGATCTTGATCTTGACTTTGTGAAGCATAGTTGTTTTTAATTAACTTGTATACTGATCAGAGTGTCGTTTCCTTTTCGCCTTTTTGCTCGGGACGATCAAAAGCTAAGTGGGGGTAGTTGATAACGCCCTAAATAGTACAATTAATTATACCTTTATTCACCCCCAATTCTGCTCAAGAGAGGATAGATAGGCTCGTTATTATATGGAATATGTGTTAAATGCTATGTGCATGTTTCTAGGATCGTAATTATGCATTTATGTTATTTTCCCGAAGATTTGGTACTGTTTTGTCTCGTTTTGTATGTTTTACAGGATGTACCGAATCTGGAGCATTGGAGATCGGATCTGGATAAAAAAGAAGCATGTTGGGCCAAGTAATTAAAGTCCAAGAAGAAGTTTCTGAAGAAAAAGAGGAAAAATCAGCCCGGTTTACCGAGGGCTAGGTCCGGTAAACCGAGGGCCTTGAGGAACAAGAAATCAATTCTGGCGCATCTACTAGGTCGGTCAGGGTTTTTATGAGTCATAAGTCGGCTATTGTATCTATATAAAGCCGTATGAACAGATTATTTCATAAGTTCCAAGTTCTTCATAAGTTTTGCATATTATATTATATACATTATATAATTTAATGAAATAAAGTTATTCCAAGCTTTTGAGGAGTTATTTCTGGTTCTCTCATTCTCTACCATCTCTAGCTTGAGTAGATCGAGCTAGATCTCCATTGTTGAAGATATGAAGCTTTGAACGTTAATTTTTGTCTTCAATATGGTAGATATGTTCGTATTTATGTGTTTTAGTTAATCTGCATGTTTAACGACCCCATGATTTACTTAGATTAATCGTAATTGAGCAATGTGGATCCAGAAATAGGAAAAGCTGACCCCGGTAAACTGGCAGTCTATACCGGTTTACCGAGGCAATATTTAGAAAACCTAAATCTGGGATTCACTGCAGCTACGTTGATCGACAGGTTTAAATAACAGTAGGTTAGATCTGGCCAATCTGCTTGTTGTAATCGTAAAATTAACATGAAATACGAATAGTGAAGTGTTAGTTTGGACATAGTCTTGATGGATCCTAGGAACGTGCTGATCAGTGTCGACAACTGTCTAGGCGGGTTAGCGGTATGAGTTAGCACTCGATATTGGCAATTCTAGTTCTTTATGCGTATGAGCTATTAAGGACCAATTAAGGAGGGTAGCTTGCGTATAGATTGTCTACTACCATGGTCGGAGTAGATAGGATTAGGAGTTGCACCCGTAGCCTGTTCGGAGAGATTTTGCATCATTAAAACAAAAGAAAATTTATAAACCTATACTACCATGCAAAACTAACTCCTAACCGACCGAATACCGGGTAGTTGCTAGCATAGTAGGGTAAGTACGGGTATCGATCCACATGGAATTGGGATGTTGAATATAATCTTATTAATTCCTTAAATTGTTACTACTATTTATTACTAAACCTAAACGAAAACGGAAAATAAACTGGACAGAGGATTGTCAATCCAAAGCCAGGAAGGATAAAAGCGAAAATTAATAAATAAAACTATAAACGAAAAGAACATAAAACAACGATACATGGGATCAAACAATATACAAACCAAGTGATCTCAATCCTAGTTCATCTCATGATTTTAATTCAATATTGTGGTTTCACCTATCAAAGGTATGAATTCCTACTTCCGTAAGTAATCCGTCTATCAATCTCATCATCTTCCGATCTATAGAGATTAACGCTCTCAAAACAAGGTGCAAGATTTATTAGATCTAACAACCTAGAAATCTAACCTATCAACTTCCGTTATGTCAAGGTTAAAAATCCCATCTTTCCTATGGTGATCTAAGGTTTACACCGACTCTCGTCATACGGTAAACATCAATAACAATTCATCTTTCGATATTGATTGCATAGCACATAAACATAGGAAGATACAAAACGAATCACAGATCATGAAAATAAAACAGGGATCGAATAGATTAAAAAGATAAACTCACATAGTTTGGTACAATGGATGATCTCCATGAATCACAAACGAAATAAAAGCATCCTAATCTAACCCGGATCACCCGAGCACAAGGCTCGGGTGATCGGCCTTGGAACCCCAAAAGAGCGGGTCGCTATATATTTTCGTGTATAAAAATCTGAATGAATTAGGGTTGGGGCGCGATTTGCTTTATATAGACTTTTAAGTCGAAAATTTGGGCCTAAGTCGGTGTTGGACGCCCGTCTGGTCTTTATGGACGCCCGTCCAACTGCTTTGGACGCTAGGGCGGACGCTCATTCACTCAACGTCCAAACTCTCTGTACCAAATTTCTTCTTTGGACACCAGTCTGATTCAATGGACGCCCGTCCATAGTGGACGGGACATGAACGAACGTCCAGCAAGCCTGGAAGCTGATTTCTTCATCTTTATCCTTTTCTTCTCATCCCTATCTCTTCTCTTCATCAGAAAATCCGAATGCAACCTCTTCTAATCCTCTTTTAGCTCGTGAACATGTATCTAAAAGATAGTAAAACATACCAAAGCGTAACATAACTCCAAAATAATATAAAATCACAATTTAAGCACATAATTCGTTACGTTTTGCAATTCAACTATTGAAAACACCACTTGCTCAATACTTCAATATAAAGCTCGATTTCTATGAGAAACATACGAATATGGGGGAAATTGATATAAAACATACCCTTATAAAACGTATAAAATCACCCTTAACAACTCCCCCACACTTAAACCTTGCTCGTCCCGAGAAAGACAAAACATAATCAAGACTCGAGACATATAAACATTTATGCAACCATAAAGCATATTCAATAGTTTAGAGGTTCACCCAAGTGTGTGTGCATAGCCATAATAAATTTCCACTAAATCCACACTTGAAATTCTTCAAGCAAAACTAGCCAACATCCCATTTAAATTAGAAATATAAAAACGATTATAACATGCACCTCACAAAACATACATATTCGAAAAATAATAATAAGGAGTATTTAAAATATTTCCGACATACTTAGAGGACAATCCCTACAACATATCATTCAGTTTATACTGGGGATAGTCAGAAGATAACTACGGTTTCCAACCATCTTTTCACATTGCCATTCACTAAATTTTCTTTATAGTTCAATCACTACACACTTATCGCATATGCCCTCATTCCCAGCAATAGGATGTTTCGTGATAACACCCTAGCTGGACTATTGTCATCAGGCAGTCGGGAGCTATTAACCTCATAGTGGAATAGGACATTTCGTGATAATGCCCTACCGCACTCCAATCATTGGCAGCTACTTCC
This sequence comes from Gentiana straminea, assembly GCA_036785695.1. NCBI lineage: Eukaryota > Viridiplantae > Streptophyta > Magnoliopsida > Gentianales > Gentianaceae > Gentiana > Gentiana straminea. The sequence continues at coordinate 10,737,502 of JAVUPR010000167.1, forward strand.
GACACTTATATATATATATTATATCTTATTCATATAATTCATCTTAGATTGGTATACAAACCTTAAATTATATCCCTCCTATCACATTCAAACCTTCAAATATTCACAGTATGTCATACTTTAATCTAAATACAAACTATTAAAATTTTCAAAATTCGTATGCAAGCAAAGAATCATGCGATAATCATCAAAAAATCTCTAATCAAATGGGCATAGCTTTAAAATATAGCTCATTATCTACTATGGCACGTGAAAAATAGTGTCGGGTGAAACAACTAAAATTACTAAATATGCAGAATAACGCATCAATGATATAAGAACTCAAATGAAGACATGCAATGCTTACTTGGGACAAAACAAAAATTTTAAAAAATTTGAAAAATTAAGCACTTTTCATAGAAATATAATAGTATGGCAAATGAATGTAGATAACACATAAGCCATTCCCCTCCCCCACACTTAGATTGCAACTTGTCCTCAAGTTATACAGAAATAATAAATTAGAGAACTTAGCTGATTGGATGCTGGCAATTCTGGAGGAACCAACAAGAACCAGGATTGTTTGCATAGCTCGATAGGCGTAGAGCATCACAGGACAACTGAATACATCTTTAAAGTGCACAATAGCTATAGAAAGTATCCTGCAGACTTGATCAATGCAAAAAGAGTCTTCGGGGAAAAAGAAAAGATTACATATATAAAGCACATGGAAAAGGAGATATAGAGATATTTCAAATTTAAGCTCATATAAAGATGGAATACATATACATGGAACATTACACAACAGTAGGCTAGGTGCAACTACATTAAAATATACTACAATGCACCTACATGATATGCAATCCTAAAAATAAAATAAATAAAAATAAATTACGACGAGCTCGGGGTGAGCGAGTTGGGAGGACAACCCTACAGTGACTACGGCCTATGCAGAAACTAAAAATAAAGAAAACGAGGTAGTATTACGGAAACCGACAGTTAACTACGCTCAAGAAAAATAGAAAAACAATGCAACTAGATGACATGCAACTAAATGATATGCATCTGAATGATATGCAAAAATAAAAGAAAATAAAAGGAAGAAAACTAGCCCACTCATTTGCAACATGACATGTATATAATAAACGTCTACCAAATAATGACAGGTTACGATAAACGACAGTGTTGTTCATTACTTGCAGTGTAGACGCGCTTTAAGACTCATCAAAAGTGATAGCATTATGGAAAACCAACAGTTAGCTATACTAAACGGGTATAACTCATAAGCCAAAGATAGTAGCATTACGGAAAACCGACAGTAGCTACCCATATGAGTTACAAAAAATAACAAGAAAGCACATAAGTCTCAAAGCTCACAGGATTCATCACAACGATATGTAGCATACGGAAACCGACATTAGCTACTAATTAACAATAAGAACAGTTATAGCGTACGAGAACCGACAGTGACTATAACTTGCATAGATGAATCATGTATGTAAAAATAGATCAATTACTTAACATGGATTCGTAGATGGAAAGGTGTAAACATGCAAGTTCAGATCATCTACGTAAAAACAATTAGCCACAGAAGCTCAAACTAAAGTATCCATATCAAATAAAGCATTAAAAATCAAATTGAGAAGAAATCTGGAACCTGGACTTGCGTTCAACAAAGCAGACGGGCGTTCACCTGGATTTTTAGCCCTGGACGCTCGTTCGACAAGTCAAACGGGCGTTCACCTGCAGATTATGAACTGGACGGGTGTTCACTTACCTGAACGCTCGTCCAAACAACGACTTTGCAACAGAAACGCAAAAAAAACACAGCAAACCCTAACTAATCATCATCAAGACACATACAACAGCCGCATATAAATTTTAGCACAGAGCACACAAGGTTAAGATTAGATTATACTTCACGTTTCACGAATCGAGTAAAAAACTTTTTGCACATTCTTAACCCAACGGTCATCGAAACATGGCAAAAATAAAAACTCTCGATTTGTTAAACGCTACTTTTATTGAAATAAAATAAAAACAAATAAAACGTAACAAAATAGAAAAATTAACGAAAGAAGATTCAACAAAACACCGATTCCCCGGCAACGGCGCCACTTTTGTTCGGAGAGATTTTGCATCATTAAAACAAAAGAAAATTTATAAACCTATACTACCATGCAAAACTAACTCCTAACCGACCGAATACCGGGTAGTTGCTAGCATAGTAGGGTAAGTACGGGTATCGATCCACAGGGAATTGGGATGTTGAATATAATCTTATTAATTCCTTAAATTGTTACTACTATTTATTACTAAACCTAAACGAAAACGGAAAATAAAGCGGGATGAGAGGATTGTCAATCCAAAGCCGGGAAGGATAAAAGCGAAAATTAATAAATAAAACTATAAACGAAAAGAACATAAAACAACGATACATGGGATCAAACAATATACAAACCAAGTGATCTCAATCCTAGTTCATCTCATGATTTTAATTCAATATTGTGGTTTCACCTATCAAAGGTATGAATTCCTACTTCCGTAAGTAATCCGTCTATCAATCTCATCATCTTCCGATCTATAGAGATTAACGCTCTCAAAACAAGGTGCGAGATTTATTAGATCTAACAACCTAGAAATCTAACCTATCAACTTCCGTTATGTCAAGGTTAAAAATCCCATCTTTCCTATGGTGATCTAAGGTTTACACCGACTCTCGTCATACGGTAAACATCAATAACAATTCATCTTTCGATATTGATTGCATAGCACATAAACATAGGAAGATACAAAACGAATCACAGATCATGAAAATAAAACAGGGATCGAATAGATTAAAAAGATAAACTCACATAGTTTGGTACAATGGATGATCTCCATGAATCACAAACGAAATAAAAGCATCCTAATCTAACCCGGATCACCCGAGCACAAGGCTCGGGTGATCGGCCTTGGAACCCCCAAAAGAGCGGCTGCTGCTATATATTTTCGTGTATAAAAATCTGAATGAATTAGGGTTGGGGCGCAGCTGCTTTATATAGACTTTTAAGTCGGCTGGGCCTAAGTCGGTGTTGGACGCCCGTCTGGTCTTTATGGACGCCCGTCCAACTGCTTTGGACGCTAGGGCGGACGCTCGTTCACTCAACGTCCAAACTCTCTGTACCAAATTTCTTCTTTGGACGCCAGTCTGATTCAATGGACGCCCGTCCATAGTGGACGGGACATGAACGAACGTCCATCAAGTCTGGAAGCTGATTTCTTCATCTTTATCCTTTTCTTCTCATCCCTATCTCTTCTCTTCATCAGAAAATCCGAATGCAACCTCTTCTAATCCTCTTTTAGCTCGAGAACATGTATCTAAAAGATAGTAAAACATACCAAAGCGTAACATAACTCCAAAATAATATAAAATCACAATTTAAGCACATAATTCGTTACGTTTTGCAATTCAACTATTGAAAACACCACTTGCTCAATACTTCAATATAAAGCTCGATTTCTATGAGAAACATACGAATATGGGGGAAATTGATATAAAACATACCCTTATAAAACGTATAAAATCACCCTTAACATAGCCTATGATTAAATCAAAAGCTCGCTCGATTAATTTAAGGAAATTATGTGGGGAAGTAAATATAAAGATTAACTAATCCAAGTTAGTACATCGGTGAGAAGAGGGGGAGAAATACCAAGTTTCTTTCATGTTTATTGTTGGTCAATGACCACTTATATGTATCTTCTTAATTAGATTAGAACCATTTATAGTTAAATTTTGCATTGTCTCTGTGGGATCGACCTTGACTCGCACTTACTATACTACGATGTACCTAGTATTATTGCTAGTAATATCGACGTTAGTGACTTACACACGATCATGTGTTTTCGATTCTTCCGATCAGCTTTGTCGGGCAATCCCCAGGCCTTATAATGGGGATTCTTATATAGTGTAACTCGTAGAAAGATTTCACTAGGTCTGCTCAATAGAGCATATTTTCCTATTCTTAGCAGCTTAGTAAAGCCTCGGCCGGAAATGAGGCATCCATTAGATCCAAAACCTATGGTCTGTTATGCTGGCTCGGTCCAACATCTGTTCTCCCTTGTCATTATCAATCATTTTATGACGGTGGTAAAAGCACGCTCTCAATTTCTCATCCACTGATATGATACAATGTACATAAACATCACAACAACATTCATAAAAACCTAATATATATATATATATATATATATATATATATATATATATATATATATATATATATATATATATATATATATATAGACACACACACACACTAAACATAAATGTGCAATATACAATATATTCGAATGAGTTATAAAATAATATAATTAACGTGGATACACATACATATGTAACACCGGAGGGCCGGTTCTTCTTCATCCACCGGATCAGTATGAGAAGGAGGAAGCGTGTTAATTTGTTCATCTGTAAATCCCCTCTACTGTAGCATGGTAACCTCTTCATCGTTCGCCCGTATAAATATTTTAGCTCCCTACATTGCAACAAACAATGTAACTATTAAACGAGATAATTTTTACACAAATATCTCGGCTTTGTTTCGAGATCGTAAGCCAACTTCTTGAGCTCAACGGCTTCTTTCACATGAAGAGTCTAAGCTTTGGGCATCTCTAGTTGAGCGGATGCCTTGTCTTCAGCGAGTTGCTTATCCAAAGCCTCAGCCCGACTCTAGGTTGTCCCAACCTCCATGGTAGAATCGTTCATGTCGGCCTCAAGCTTGTTCACTCTACCGAAACCGGCGTTCTTGGCACGAACTTCTTCAGCATTCATCTTCTCAATTTGATTTATAACGGTCCCGAGCTTGTGCAAAGACAATAGAAAAAGGGGTTAAAGTCGCAACATGTCAATTGCTTTAGAGGGGGAATGTCATCGATTGCGTTCGCCAGTATAACCGCGTCCGCTCGATTGTCAGGTCTTTGAAATTATGGGCTCGTCCACATCGCTTTTTTCCTTTATACCTTGAAGGGATTTCAGTTGGTTTCAGGTTCAGCATCGAGGGTATAGTTGGTTGGCTTGATGCATTCTCAAAAGCCTTAGAAGCCTCGTCAATTGCACTCTTACCCCGACCCGCGGGCAGGTCTTTCACCTTCTCAGAGGGGTGAGCGGCATCCTTGGAGCCTTGAACGTCATTGGTCTTTGATTTTTTAGAAGCCCGGTTCTTCTCCCCGTTGTCCGGGCTGTCTACCTCGATGGGTTGTATGCTTGTGAAGGCATCAATTGCCCCTCATGAGTTTACGGTCCCAATTTGGACCTTGTTCTTTTCCCCGATGGGGTGGGATCGGTCATTAGGTTTTTTCTGCCCGCACCAGGGGCTAGCTCAGCAGCTTTACCTTTTCTTTGGAGGTACGACTTCAATCAAGTTTGGAAGGGATACAGTCGGCAATTCAACCTCCCTGGTCTCATTGAGCTTTTTTATTCTAGCAACCTCATCGGTTTTCTTTTCTAAGATTGCTCATTGCGCATCCGCGTCACATTCACCATATCTGCAAGATTCCGGACTCATCAATACAAAAGCAAAAAACTACAATATGAAAATATGTGCGGAAAAATATCAAAGTATGAAAAACAAATGTAATCACCCAAAGGAGGTCGATCTAAAGGATTACCCTGACAAACATCATAGGCTAAGGGCATACAACTCCGAAATGGCACTCTTTATACCAGTATGGATCGTAAAGCATGGGTTCGACTTCTATCAGTGGTTCTCCGGCCTCCGGCCCAGGGATCCCAATGGCCCTACTGAAAGACTCATCTACGTCGACAAGGGCTCGCAAATTAAAGGTCCGCTCCTGCGAAAGAGGTTTCTTAACGAAGCCAAGTATCTTCTTAATCCTCGCAATTGAGGTCTCGTCATCATCCTGCTCCTTGTATTCCTTCAGACCGTCGGTATATGTAGAATTCTCTAAAAAATTCTGCATCGGCCAACCAACCCACGATTCGATCCGCATGCACCGCTTGTACCAAGAGGACACTTTATCTGGAAGGTCGAAAAACATATTACACTGCAACCTCCTGGGTGCGATCTGCTCATCCTCTTGTCGTCTTGAGAAAGAGTAAAAATGTAACAACACCGGAATTGAGGGCTCTTCACCTAGTAGCCGACTCATGATGATAAATCCCATCACGACTCTTACGGCTCCGAGGATTGCATGGCAATGCCTTTATTTCCGTTAGGAAATCTACAAAGAACGGATCGAAGGGGAGCCTGAGCCCGGCAACCAAATGTTCATCATGGAGCCATATGTAATCTTCGTCGTATCCCTCACATACGCGGGGGTTGTCCTTTCTGCCAAAGCTAACAAATCGATAATCCTAGGAAATGTCATATGCAGTCAAAGCCGGGGTGAGGTCTTCACGAGCCCATAATTCTTTCCATTGGGACTCTACCGCTTTGTCAAACTCCTTTTGCATCTTGAGCTCGGCATATCCCTCCTTAGTATACTGTTTCGGTGGCTTGGGTTTTTTGGACTTTTTTCACACGTTTCCTTGGACAGGCTGTATCCTGCTCGCTAGAGCCAGCCTCTTCGACAGATCTTTCGACACCGGCATCCTCCTCTTCATATCCCCGTATCTCCACCTCTTCGTCGGATCATAACCGTGGGCCGCCGCTCCTTCTTTGTCACTGCGAGTTCTCTCTGATGACATCCTGAAAAACAAAAGTCGAGGTGGAGTATTATTCACCTAGACTCGAAGTCGGGCCGAGACGAACAAGTCTGTTGATCTCAACACCTCGCCCTCCGTTTTTCTCAAATAACAAAACCCTAAAACTACAGTTCAATCGAAAATGAAAACCTAAGGGGCAATGTGCTCATCTACCGTCGAAGTGATGGGGCTACATGCAAAATTCCTTAAGGAATTGGGGATTTAGGAACACGAAAGGACAAGAATCGAGAGGAAAACGTGTTGGTTCATATGAAAAGCGCAAGAAAAGCACATAAACAGGCCTATGATTCCAAAATCTACACGTTTTTGCTACTAAAGATGCATTTCAAACACTGGAAATGAAAAGGGGAAAGAAGGACGCCGGAAATTACCTGAAAATGGGAGAAATCTGGGTTGAAGACTTGAATATCGGCCGGAAAATTCTTATTCTCGCCGTAAACTTCATATAACCCGCCGGAAACTTCAAACGTTGTGTCGAATGTTGGAAATATTTTATTATGAACTAACATATGTTAATTAAATGTGCATCGGTTGTCTTAAGTTAATCCAATTAAAGTGATAAAGTTTTAATTTGGGATTAAAAAGGTATTATTTAATCATGGTATTAAATGTGTAGATACCTTTACGCGATTTTCAATTTGTTGAGGGACCAAACTGAAAATATAGGGGAAGTTATCCAAATAAAAGGTTATGGCCCCGGGCGACGTTTTTGAGAGTGTATAAATCTGTCTTCCTTCGACAGAGAGAGATATCCTTTCGAAATTTTATCTAAGAAACCGTTCGTCTGGAATACCATACCAAACTCAAGATTTCTCAACAATGTATTCGATGCAGATTTTTTTTGGTTTTGTTTTGAGAACGAACCCAATTGGTTTTGTTTACATGTGCCTTACCATATATGTCTTGTCAACTCAAATTTGCTCTTTTAACCTAGCGAAGACAACGGTCTAAAGCAGTTGACCGGACATTTATGAATCATTTAGTGCTAGCAAACCCAGGGTATGGAGGCGTTATAAAAATATTGGGTTTATGTTGCATAGTAGGTTTTATTGACACATCTTGAATTACTTTCGTTATCATATTAAATATTATAATTAATGTGTAATAATAATGTCGGAATCAATTAAATTAAAATGTTTCAATAGAATCTCCCTATTTTTATTTTTCATTTTTTGGGAAGAGATCCTCCTTCTTTTTAGTAATATCAGGTGTTATGGTGCATGAATCATCTCGTAGTATACAAATAGCTGTCACGAACAGAATTCAAAGGTCAAGTCGTGCGTGAATATGATGAGCTACTAAAAATAAGGATATTAATTGATTTTTTTTTTTTTTTTTTTTGGCTTATCAATTTTTTAGAAGTATATTATTTGATTTTTTTTCTTATAAATTATTATATTAATAGTCTGTTAGGATTGCTATGTTTACACTTCCTAATAATAAGCCGTGAATAAGTTGAGGACACCACTTCTATCTATTTATGCGTTTCGGTTCCAAATAATATAATTAAATTAATTGCACCCTTTTTCTTTTTTTTTTTTGCCAATAATTGCACCCTCTTAGTATCCACAAATTGCTCATCAATAATTACGAATTATATACATTAATACGAATTATTTACATATATAATCATGTATATGTGATAGAAAGAGTGTGTCAAAACTAACAATTGACCAATGCTATATACATGGAAAAAAAAACTATATCGTTAACAATGCAAAGCAAAAGAAACACCAGCAATTAACCTCGTACTTGAAGTCATATATTATGAGACTGGTAATAGAAGTGCTAACAGGAAGATTGTTTTACATCGAGGTAAAAGACGATGCGACGATAGCAGATTTAAAGAAGGAGATTGAAGATCAAGAGAAGCTTCCTTTCGACCGGATCGTATTGGTGCTTGATGATGAAGATGGGATTAATAATCCATTGTTAAGTGATAATGAGGTTTCACTTCAAGAATATGGTTTGAATGATGGTTCACATGTATACCTCTTGTTCACTCCCAAAGATGATGATGATGATGGCAATGGAAAATCACCTTACCTTACCCTTTTCCAAAATTGGATGCATATTTGAAGAATCGAAACACACCGAACTAACTTGTGGACCTAGAATTTTATTTGAATGAGATGAATTCGAAGATCGTGTGAGATATTAATAGTGTTTTCCATTTTTTTTTTATGTAATAAACTAAATCGTTTCGAAAATATCATTTTATTTTTACGGATATCAATGGGGCGATACCCCCACCCAAATCCACATAGGTACGCTCTTATGCATATTTTTTCGTCTTAGTATAAGACTAAGCCTTGTCTCTATTTGAATTCCGTTTCGATTTATATTTGATTCACGTGTTTGCGTGTATATGCTAGTATATATAGAGAGAGACTCGGTGATTGAGTGAATAAAGTTTTTCATTATCGTTTCTGTCATAATAACATCCAAGGACGTAGGTACTAGGTAGGACTTGGCGGTGGTGACTTAGGGCTAGTGCTATTAAACGAATAGAGTTGTTCGTGAACAAACTCGTGTTCAACTTGTTAGTGTTCGACTTGTTAGTGTTCGTGATCGTTTATTCGTTTAGCTTAACGAGCCGAGCTCGAACATGATTGTAGGCTCGTTTGCTTAACGAACGAACACGAGCTTGGTTCGCGAACGTGCTTACAATAATACATCAATTTACAGTAATCCTGACTTAAAACAGGATAATTCATTCATTCATCTAATAGATATTATTATAGATAGAATTTATATAGTATTTAGATATTTTTATAGTAATTTTAGTTGTGTAATATATATAATTTTAATGTCTAACTTGTTATTTTTACATCTGCACTTTATGTTTTATATTTTAACGAACCGAACTCGAACCGAATTCGAGCCAAACTCGAGTCGAATTCGAGCCAGACTCGAGCCGAAAGACAAAAAATATGTTTAACGAGCCGAGCTCGAATACGAGCTCGAACATTTCATCTTTTAAACGAGCCGAGCTCGAACATAAGTTTTTGTTCCCGGGGCTAAACTTATTCAATTTTCATTTTTGGTACATCAAAATGTGTACATAAATATTCTATTAACTCACCTATACATAAATTTATGACGGTTTCCAAACCATGGGCGAGAATCAGAGAATGAAAATGAAACAATATGCTAAACTTATTCGATTTTCATTTTTGATACATCAAAAAATGTATATAAATATAGTCTATTCACCTATACATAAATTTATGACGGTTTCCAAACCACATAAATAAATCAGGGAATGGAAAATGAAACGGTTTCATTTTTTAACCATGGGTAAAAAAATAAACGACGTTGAATAATGCTCAAAATGAAACAAAAAGTTTTTTTTTAATGCATTTTTTTAATAGTAAAAAATGTAAACGACGTTGATAATGCTCAAGAATGAAAAAAAAAAAAAAAAAATAAGAAGAAGAACAATAATTAATTCTCTTCGACAAAAATGACATGAATTTAATACCATAATAAAGATTACTTAAAGAATTAGTGAAAATCATACTCCGTACTTTCTTACCATGTGATAATACATCTTATTCATTCATTTAAAATAGTACACTTTTAATCAATAAATAAGACGTTTGTAGTGATTATCCACTACACAATATGCGTAGTGGATGTATCATTTTCTTACTTAAACGCTCATTTACCTATAAGCCCGTATGCGATATTGGGAGGGGAGGGGGTTAGGGTTTTTTTTTTGGGAAGCGGGGTTAGGGTTTTAAGGGGGCATGGGGTTCGCGGGGAATTTACCTTATCAAGAGGGGTCGTGTGATCCACTGAGATTCGAAATTTTTTTTTAGTGTTAAAACGGTGTATTTTGTTATTAAAGAAATTGTTTTGTCATTGAAAAAATATATATTTTAGGTTCTGGTGACCCATTGAAACAAAATTCTAGATAAAAAGGATATAGATTTAAGTTCTAACAACCCACCGTACCAAATTTCTGGATCCTCCGTCGGGTATTGTGGATTAGGGGATACATAGTTTTTGATGTTTTTTGTATCTAGAGGAGGCGGAGGGGTGGATAATTGGGGTTTAAGTTAACCGGTGTGTGATTTAAGGCATTTTTTTTATAGTGGTAGGTAGAGCGGGGTGGGGGATTACTGGACTTTTCTAAGAAAAATAATAATTTTGGGATATAGGGGTTAAATCGTAGGTGAGGGGTTCATTATTTAAGTTAAATTTAACATACAACTTTCATATAGACAAAACTTGATCAAATTGGACATCTAAACTCAGTATCCAGCAAACAACACGCTACAATAGGCCGACATAAGTTCATGTTGACATCTAGGCGCCTCCACTAGCACTTAAGCACCATAAATGACTTCTACAGATCACTTGTAGAATGCTTTCTAGTGTACAACCACTACACATACTTTGGTTAATTCATGATTTAACTTATTTTAATTGAAATAGTGATATAGGACATAAAATGTGGACTTAAAGTTGTAAGTCAACCTTTAAGCATGTAGTTTTTGTGAACTTGATGCGAATCAACTTTATGACATTTTCTATATCAATTTACCCCCGAAATTGGACTTAAACATGATAATTCATGATAAACTATACGTAAAGTGCTTAATTTGATTGGAAGTTGCGTATGAGCTTTTATCGTGACTATTTCGTATTTTTATCTTATTTCTTTACCGAATTGTATTACTACACGTTTTATGATTCTTTGTAGGAATAACTGGTGGACTAATTTGAGACGAAGTGGATTTGGGCCAAGACATGTTGAAAGACCAAGATCGAACCGGAGGAGAACCAAGTCGAGCTGTTGGACAAGCCCAGGACATGCCCAAGACATGCCCATGCCCAGGACAAGCCCAGACATGCCCAAGACAAGGCCAGGACATGCCCAAGAATCAGTCCAGGATGCCCCAGACATGTCCAGGATCGTCTTGGACAAGCCCAGGGAAAGCCTAGGACGCTGAACTACAAAATATTAACATCAAGATGACATTAAAAAAATTCAATTTCTCCCATTTAAACACACTTTTGACAACATGATCATTACTTGATAACTTAAGATATGAATTGACATTTAACAAGTTTAGCCTCAGTACAATCACTATGACATGAAAACTACAACACGTGATCGTCTAATAAGCTCTAAACTAACAAGTTACATTATTCTTATCCGTCTTTAACATTCAAACTTTGCAATTACTAAATTCTATATGTTTTACCTACTCAAAATGCACAAATTATTATACTAGTTTCGTGTTGGCATACTATGACTTTCAAAACAACACAGATCTCACTGTAAACTATTTTCCTACCATTGATGCGCGCACATGTCGTTTAAGTACTAACTATAAAGTTTCTATTGACTTTTTTTTTTTTAATGATTCAACTGACTTCGTCTTTCAAGCTATTATGCATTGAACTACATATTCCAACTATAAACTCATAATAATGTAGAAACAACTACATATGTGTAAATCAAGCCTTTAAATCTTGAAATGATAAAATGCTTTGATGTCAATGTTCTTACTTTGATTTCCTAGGAGATTTCCTACAAGGAAAATTCTCAAGTTGAGACCCATATGGAGAAACATTTATTTGGCTGCACCTGGACCATACAATTTCATTATGTAATAAAGTTGTGTGGTTTAAATTAAACAAAATAAGACTCTTTAAATGTGAGTCTTCACCTTAGAAATTCCCTTCCTAATAAACCTTTAACAAGAAACTCATTTCATACGAGTTACAATCCGTGTTTAATTAGAGATTCAAGAATGAAAACCTAGTTTCGAATATTTTTTACAAAACAAAACACAA